>CM063256.1:843015-1443015 GCA_032158295.1 Pycnopodia helianthoides | reverse complement strand
AGCCCATGAGCTGCCATGTGGATATTTGTTATCGTGGAGCAATAAATCATTTATGTGATCTAATCTAATTTATAATTTTGGGTTGACGAAAGATAAATTTGCTGCAGCGGGTTTTGAACCAACGACCTCCAGATTAAAGTGCCGGCGCTCAACCAACTGAGCTATCTAGCCCTTTTTTTTTGGGGGGGGGGGGTCTTCCTATATTGTCAATATCTTTGTTCGGGGGTGCCAGTCAGAAGCCATACAACCGTTAACGTTGTCGCGTAACCAGGGATCACACCCAAGTTTACGATACAACCTGGCAAGCAGCAGTCAGGGGATCACCTAAAGGGGATGTTCGGCACCTCCGAACAAAGATAGGGAGACCGCCAACATAGGGCTCGATAGCTCAGTTGGTAGAGCGCCGGCACGTTAATTCGGAGGCTGTTGGTTCAAATCCCGCTCTAGTCAATTTTTCTTTGTTCAACCCAAAATTATTTAAACCAATATTTTCCCTTGTGGCTTATTACTTCTAATCTTATTTAATCCGATACTGTATAAAGCTTACTTGTTGATTCTTGTAGTGTGACTTTCTCACTGTCTGATTCCCCGCCTACGGCAATGATGTCCACTTTGTATTTCTTACTGGGTGCCAGACCAGTAAACTCAGCTCTAGTCGTACTAGCATCTTTGATCTTCAATACAGACTTCTTAGCATCAGCTGGTGAGATACGGAGTTTATAGCCTGTGAGTTCACCATCAGGGTGTGTCCAGGTAGCTACGATGGTTTCTTGAGTACTCTCCAAGGATGCATCTAAGACTGGGTTAGGCTCTAAGGATTGAACAATAGTACACTCTATTTTATGATCACATTATATCATCAGAGAAAACAAATTTAAAACTACAGCCATGAGTATGAATAGATAGTTCCCAGTAGACGCCATCTTTACGGGCAAATTGCATTTTGGTTTGCAGGTGCGTCAAACGCTCAACTTATTAACGCAGCCGCGTTGTTCACTGACCAATCCTGCAATGAGTTTCGTGAAATGCGCGCGTGTTGCACGCCGTTTTCACAAGAAAAGCACGACTGTTTGTTCTAAACTGCCCGTAAAGATGGCCGACTTACGTCATACTGCAACCTATCTATATAGCCCCCCCCCCCCCAAAAAAAAAAAAATATCACCAAGGTGACAGCAGGTACCCACTGCATCTCTGGCCGCAGCATTCACAAATGGACACCATGGAAATTTGAATCTTCAAAACTCGCCTTGAGGCGAGTTTCAAATTTCCATGGTGTCTGTTTGATTTCTAATCAACGGGGGCATTTCAGACGAAATAATTTTGCAGGATGCTTACTACCATTACCATCTTTATAACGAGGAGGCTTTCGGATGGGAATTACACCTTTTTTTGGGGGGGGGGTCATTACCAAATTGTCACATCTCATATTCTTGTTCTTGATGTTCTATTTCTGGTTGTAAAATATCTCAAGTAGAGAATGTACTGAATTAGATCCAAGATCAGGGCTCAATTTCATAGAGCTGCTAAGCACGAAAATATTGCATATTGCTTGTTAATGGTATTCAGCTGTTGTTTGCTTATCCTGAAAATCACATGGAAATTTGGCTGGTAATCCTGTTTTTATCGAGGCAAAAATTTTATGCTAAGCAAATTTTTGTGCTAAGCAGCTCTATGAAATTGGGCCCAGATTTCAAGTCTTGATACTTACTTGCATTTGCCTTCAGGGTGACTTTATCACTTTCAACCTCTCCATTGGTTGCAACGATATCAAACTGATATGCCTTGCCGGCGGTCAACCCACTAAACTCAGCCTTGGTAGTCTTCACATCTGTAATGATGACCTCAGCAGCGGGGCAATCTGGAGGGTCACAGGTCACGCAATAACCTTTGACCGTACCAGATGACGGCTGTTTCCAGGTGACAGTGATACTGTTGGTTTTGCAAGTTGCTGATTCGGATGTCACTGGATTAGGAGCTATAAATGTCAAATAGATTACAATTAAATTAGAGGAAATCTTGATGGACATCGCACCACAACAACAAATGCGAGAATTATTTTAAAAAGACACCAATTAAAGAGTATGGCCCTGTCCGAATTGGTTTAGCAGCTTTAAAGGCAGGGCATACCTTTGGTAGTTACTCCAAAAATGAATGACCATAAAAACGTACTTGGTAAGAAGCACTGCAGCTGTTGATAATGTAGAACATGTCGAGAAACAATCCCCTTCAACGGAATGTGGCTTTAGAGAGAGGGATTCAAAAACGTTTCAATCTGAGAAACGTTTCTGCATGAACGTTACTCAGATTGTGTATTTCAATTACGGATTATCCTTCCTGCGTGGACAATAACAGCTCCAGATTTTTCAGCGATATCTCAAAAACGCTACCAGCCTTTGAAATTACATTTTTACAGGTTAGTTTTGATTGTATATATCTACATTTATATAGGATTAAAACAACCAAACAGTTCTAAAAACCAAAGGTATACTTTGCCTTCAAAGAACTATTGTTGTCTACAAGCCTCGGCTTACTCTAACAGCCTCATGCTCTCGCTCCTCTCTTGTACATAGTTAATTCCTAGTTATTAATTTATTATTTGCTTTAAGATTGTATTGTTTCTGTATAATTTAATGCGCTTTAGATTTCGTTACATTTCTATGTACTGTTTAATTCTCACAATTTATTGTTCTTTTTTTTTCAACAAGAGTATGGAATAAACGTATTATTGAATTGAATTGAACTACATGTACATTGACTTTTACCTGACGATGGTTTGGTGGGTACCAGCTCTCTCTCAATCTTTTGATCACCTTGACCTGCATCCAGCCATCTGTGAATTCAAATTGTAACATAACATCAACATAGAACCTTTACATGCCCTGACGTTTCTATGGGATTTACTGCTTGGTGTACCATCTGAAGGATCAAGCACTTATTGTAGTGTGTCTTGCTCAACGCTTGTGCCATGACTAAGTATGGACTGAGCCTTCCACTATGTGTAAACTATTACTGATTATACTTTAAGTCGCTAAGTTCAAACATTAACAGGGCAGTCAGGACATAGTGGTACATAGTGGACATAGTATACACATATGGACTGGCAATGAGGTCACTAGAGCTCGTCTATCCCCCCTCGGGCCTGTGAGTGACTAGAAGAGGGACCTATTTCCCGAGGCCGAAAATAGGTCCCTCTTCTGGTCACTCACAGGCCCGAGGGGGATAGACGAGCTCTAGTGACTGAATCATGGCAGTCCATATGTGTTTTATAACACAACTCGATCCAAAATATGAAATAAGAAAAGAAACTACCGTAATCCGATCCAGACGCCGCCTTTTTTCTTATTAAGATGAGCCTGGCAACCTCTTGAGGGCGCTGTCACCAGTCAAAAATTGAAAGACTATTGCCCGCTTCGGGAACTATTTCCCGCAAACTACATGGTTGTGCAAATCTCATGCACTAGCCTATAAGGTTCATCCCACGTGACCGTGTTTCAGCCAACCAGAATACAGAACAAGCAAGAGGTGTGTTATAATACTCATTATACTTTAAGTCCTTAAGTTCAAACATTAACAGGACAGTCAGGTTGGCGTAGTAGTATTTAGCCTTGCTTTCCACCTCTGGGGACCCCGGTTCAAATCACACCAGGGTACTAGGTGGGTTTTTCAGTCCCTGCCTGATTGCGTGGATTTTCCCTAGAATATTTCTCTGGGGTTTTCCTTGGCTAGTATAGTGATTAAGTTCGCTTTCTAAGAGTCCTTGGCTTCACAACCAGAATTAATAAATGAAATGAAAAGAAATGAAACATCTGTTGTCAAAATGCAATTCTTACTTTTTACAAGGGAAGAACAGCTCATTCTTAGCGTTCTTTGATTCCTTTACGACCACCTTCTCCAAATACCATCCTTGTCCAGCTTCCTTCCCATCATGCCCCACAATGACCTTCTGCAAACGACCCAAATAAACGGCCTCAATTTCAAAGACATCCATCTGACCAGCTTTGAATTTGTTCTCTTTGTTGTTCTTCGATCTGATGAGATGACGTTTGCCAGAGTCTCCGTTCTTTCCGGTTAGCTGCATGTAGACTTTGGCGTCAGTGTTTGAGTTGTCTTCTTTGCCAGTGAAGACTTGGATGTAGTACCTAGTCACTGTTGGATTAAAGAGACAATAATCCATTGGTTTCGGACAATAATTCTAACTATACAAACTTGAGATTTTTTTTTCTTAAACTGAACTATGAAAATCTGTGATAATATTCTCAGGAAAGAAGTGTTGTGCTGAACTGACCCAAAACAATAGACTTGAGCTCATGGGTAAGGATATATTCACAGTTGACACTAGCAGGATACAATGTATGTTTGCTATTATACGTAAGATCAATATGCAATGCCGCGCCCAGTGACAAACAAATATGAGTTGATACAAATCTAAGAAATTGAAAATATTGTTCATTGCATACTCCCATGATGCCTTCAGTGAATAGGCAAAACTTGGGGCACATGATTGTTGCTTGGGTTCGTTTCTATTTGCTACTTGCACAGATCTGCCATGTGCGTGTAGAGCCTCGTCTTCATGCTTTATTTGTATTGAATTTATGTATCTGTTTGGATGAAAGTGTCATTACATTACCGTGACAATACAGAGTTATATAATGCTTCTATTCACTGCAGTCCCTGATCCGAAGCTCTACACGCAAGGGGCTGACCATGCAAAGGGAGAATACAAGTTCAATATCTTTGCATGGATTATAACTTGATGGCACACATTATGTTCAATGTACCTGTATGTAAGAGATCTCTTAATCCCTCTTTGCTTTTATGGTCGCTTTTGCTTGAACTGTTTTGCCATCTTTTTGCTAGTTATCAACTCGTTGTATCATCTCTGATCTACATTATGTGTTTTGTGTCAGTGTAGCTATTGTCATGTCCCATGTTAGTCTGTCCTTTTGTTTGCATGTTTGCTTGTTTGTTTGTTAATTTGTTTGATTGTTTAGGGGTTTTGGGGGACTTTTTTCTATAAGTACCTGCTGATCAAATCTTATTATTGCTACTTATTTTTATTTTCGCTTTACTCCAGTATTTATGTATTTGTTGTTATCTTTCATAGAAGTATGAAAATAAAAATATAACAAATAGATAGTGGCCTGATGTTTCGACCCTAGCAGAGTCTTTCTCGAAGGCTAAATGACAACACAACAAACATAAACAGGTGTACTAGTGTAACAGAAACAGTCAAGTTTAATTAACTGCTTCTGTTACACTATTTTACCTGTTTATGTGTGTTGTTTTGTCATTTAGCCTCCGAGAAAGACTCTGCTATTGCATTTATACCAAAGTCCTTTTGGTTGGTAATCAGTTTGCAACTGCTAATTCTATTTTATCATTCTATGGCCCTTTTCGAATCCATGGCTTCGGCTCCGGATTGGGCTTCAGGCCCAGTTTTCTTGTCTGAAACCCTGACCGCAAAGCATGCGTAAGTTAAAATAATTGAGGAAGCCTAGCTAGCCTGAGCCGATTTTGGAGCCGTAAATATCGAAAAGGGCCTATTTTATCAAAATAAGCATGTATCTGAATCTGACTCTGTGGTATGACATAATTGAAGCTAACCTGGTAGTGGTTTCTTTCCATTCAGCACAGCAGGCAATTCTCTCCAAACATCCAAATCATCATGCTTCTCAGATAACCAACGATCGAAATCAAACTGCACTTCAGCGTTTTCATTCAAGTCCACCATACGCACTGTCTTCAGGTACCAGCTGGCATCGAGGGCGCTGTTGTCGTGGCCTATACGGATCTTGTAGACTTGACCAATGTCACCTAGATATACCTGTTAATGTCAAGATAAAAATGCATCTATTTTAAGAAATATGTAACTATTATAACGAAAGGAGCTGTAATTTCTGTTGCAAGAAACTTGAGGTTAAAGATATCTGCGTTAGATTCAATGTAATCTTAGGTACAATAAAACAAGTAATCTGTGGATTGGCTGGTAAAATGACTCTCAGACTGGTAACCAAAAGCAGGGAGCCATGATGCTTTGTAAAGTGGGTGTAATTTATGATAGAGTTGCATCAAACTTACTCAACGGATAGCAAGACAAGTTCTCTAAACAACAAAATCTACACAGCAAAGTAGATAATTACACACATGGGCCCAATTTCATAGAGCTGCTAAGCACAACAATTTGCTTAGCATGAAATTTCTTCATTGATAAAAACAGGATTACCAACCAAAATTCCACGTGATTTTCAGGATAAGCAAACAACAGCTGAATACCAGTAACAAGCAATATTCAACACATGGAAATTTGGTGGGTAACCCTGTTTTTATCAAGGAAGAAATTTCATGCTAAGCAAATTGTGCTTAGCAGCTCTATGAAATTGGGCCATGGTGTTACCGCAAACCGAATATACATTGATATCTGTGTACTTACCCGAACATCTTGAGTCTTGCCAGGCAGGAAGCCATCCTCTCCTTGTGGTATCAATGCAACCTCAGTCATATCTTTATCACCATAAGCCACTAACGTCACCATAGCTGTAGTACCTGCTGAGGTATCGCTACCTGTAGTCACATACACCTGCCACTCATGGGCTAAGGACAAGAAATACAACCTGGTCAGTACCTTACTAGAGCAGTCAATTAAGTCATTAAAGCTGCACACTCTGACAGCTTTAGTACCTGCTGATGTATCACTGCCTGTAATCACATACACTGCCACTCATGGGCTAAGGGCAAGAAATACAACCTGGTTAATACCTTACTAGATCAGTCTATTAACCCCCTAAGTCATTAGAGCTGCACACTGACAGTTGTAGTAACTGCTGATGTATCACTGCCTGTAGTTACATACACCTGCCACCCATGGGCTAAGGGCAAGAAATACAACCTGGTAATGTCTTACTCTAATCAAGGTTCAAGAGACATGGTCGAGGACTTATCTTAAGTATCCCAAGTAATTTATCACACAATCTACAAAAGCAAAACTTACACAAACTCAACGACAGATAAATTCAAAATAGCTCGGGAAAAAAATGATACTGAAGGGCACAGAGAGTTTGTAAACATACATTCCAAAATTATTGTGGTTTTAACCCCAAATAAGAAGGATATAGTTTTTTCAAATATATAAAACTTTGATTTGAGGAGAATTATTATAAAAGGTCATATCTTCAACAGATCACATGGTTTAAAAAACAATTGCGATTTTAGAGAGAGACTGTCACCATGGCAACTCCTCGATAACCGTTTCATTGTTCTTGGACAGCACAAATGTGCTTATTTTATTCATTTATTTATTCATTCATTTTTTGTTTTACTTACGTTTAATTTCTCTGACATCTCCTAATTCCAATTCTCTTTCAATTAACTTATCATCTTGACCATCATCCAGCCATCTAGAGAAAAAACAACATGACAACAATAAGAGTAAATATCGACAAACTGAATACATCGTTAAAGGAACATTACAGAACGAGTTTTTGCAAACAAAACAGTTGCTGACAGTGTAAGCACTTTATGTAATCCACCATATACATAAACTGACAAACCTGTCGAAGTTTGAGATCGATCGGCCATCTGGGTCACGAGCAAATAGTGAAAAACCAATTACACATTTGCATGAAATCAAATAGATTCAACAAATGAATAAAACGCTCAGTGAGCGATAAACTCCAATCAGAAAATTAGTTTATTCATTTCTCATCAAATATGGCATTTCATACAGAAATATTCCATGGGATGTTTTCTACTATCATCATCATTAGACCGTGTAAGTTTTATGTAAGTCTGTGATCAAAAAGTATGTTTTACAAGTTTGTTTCTTACTAATTCTGTAATGTTCCTTTAACAACAATGAGTAAATGATACTGCTTATGAGTTAGCACAGGAATGTGTCTTCCACATTTCTTACCTATAACATGGGAAGACGTATTCTATCTTAGCTTTTTAGATTTCTTAGCTATTACATTGGAAGCTGTTTCCATCTTAGCTTTATTCATTTCTTAGCTATTACATGGGAAGACGTTTTCTGTCTTAGCTTTTTAGATTTCTTAGCTATTACATTGGAATGCTTTTTCCATCTTAGCTTTTTTCATTTCTTAGCTATAACATGGGAAGACGTATTCCGTCTTAGGTTTGTACATTTCTTACCTATTACATGGGAAGACGTTTTCTGTCTTAGCTTTTTAGATTTCTTAGCTATTACATTGGAATGCTTTTTCCATCTTAGCTTTTTTCATTTCTTAGCTATAACATGGGAAGACGTATTCCGTCTTAGGTTTGTACATTTCTTACCTATTACATGGGAAGATGTTTTTGATTTTCCCTCTAAGCTTTTTACATTTCTTACCTGTTACATGGGAAGACGTTTTTGGTCTTCCGACTTAGCTTTCTACATTTCTTAGCTACTACATGGGAAGACGTATTCCATCTTAGCTTTTTACATTTCTTACCTATTACATGGGAAGATGTACTCCGTCTTAGCTGATTGATTCTCCTTGATGATTACATCATTCAGGAACCATCCTGCACCTGACCCAGACCCTCGATGTCCTATAACCACCTTGGTAGGAGTCATGACACTTACAGCCTCCAACTCAAATACATCAGTCTGTAAGTATCAAGATTACAATGATATCAATTTTTCATCAGATAGGGTTTAAAACTCTGAACAGCTGAGTGCAACCGTGACTGTACAGTTCACAGTGCCTAAAACCAAATTAAACTCTTATCCAGATGCAAAATTAACATCTATTAAATCGTTGCACTACCCGCTGCGAAGGATTCAAACTACCTCTAGCCATCAGGCTAGCTCAGTGGTCTAGTGGTGAGACATCTGCTCTAGCAATGCAAAGGTCGTGGGTTCGAATCCCACCCGAGTAATATGCCTGTGGATTTTTTTCACAGAGCTCGGGAAAGTGCTGAGTATACAGTGCTTAATACACATCGGTGTAAGGGTATAACCAAATTAAATGTACAGTTCAAAATATTACAACACGTGAATATTTTCTCCTATGATTCCTTGTGGTTCTCAAAGTTACAGTCTTTAAAACCACCATTAAAAATTCACATGGTGTTATCATAAACCTTTCTTCTTATTTATGACTTGTATCTGAAACTTGGGGCAATTATAGGCTGGCGCTGCTCCCAAGGCGATTGAAGTTGGTCATCAAAGCCTTTGTCAAAGTTTTGATAGAAATGGACACTTTCATAAGAAACTTGGGAATATTTCAATGTCAGCACTTTTGCAGCAAGCACTATTTATAATTTAATTAATTGTACCACATGATCACTGCTAAACCAATTAGGGCCCATTTCATGGCTCTGCTTACCATAAGCATAGAATAAGCGCTCATGGAAGCAGGGAATTCTATGCTAACGACAAGCATATTTCACAAGTTAGCAGGGAATCTTTGCTTGTGCACATGCGTACTCCACGTTACTAGGCACTCTTCGCTTACACAGCTAGCGCAGAACTTCAACGCTTGCCCTGTTGTGAGTCAAGAATGGTGACCGCAAGCGCAGAATTCAGCGATAGGCAGAGCCATGGAATTGGGCCATGACCGACTGTCATAACACCCGCATCTTTTAAGAACTGCTAAGGTAAAGTAAATAAATAAATTAACTGTTTACCTGAGATTGTTTAAACTTGTCCTGTTGGTTTGATTTGTGGAGTATTCTTTGACCAGTGTCTCCTTTCTCCCCATACAGGCAGATATACACCTCAGCATCAGTAGATGAGCCTTCCTCACTCCCTGTCTGAACTTCAATGCAGTATTTCAACACTGCAAATACACCAAATAATACTGAACTGTAAGGGGCATAATCATTTAACATTTAAAGGAACGTTACAGAATTGGTAAGAAAAAAACTTGTAAAATATACTTTTTGATCACAGATTTACATAAAACTTACACGGTCTAATGATGATGATAGTAGAAAACATCCCTTGAAATATTTCTGTCTGAAATGCCATATTTGATGAGAAATTAATAATGAGTTTATCGCTCAGTGAGTGTTTTATTCGTTTGTTGAATCTATATGATTTCTTGCAAATGTGTAATCGGTTTTTCACTATTTTCTCATGACCCAGATGGCCGATTGATCTCAAACTTCTACAGGTTTGTCAGTTTATGTATATGGTGGATTACATAAAGTGCTTACACTGCAAGCAACTGTTTTGTTAGCAAAAACCAATTCTGTAATGTTTCTTTAAGACAGGATAGGGTTTATGTTGAAAGGGTTGGTAGTCTTGTCATCTTTATCCCAGCCATCTAAATCATTGTAACCAAATTGAGCCTGGATGGGTAAAAATAGTCAGAACCCCTTTTTGGTGTAAAAATACTTTGTATTCAATACTGGTATCACCCATATTGGGAGCAGGACAACAAGGGCAGTGGCAACACAAAGGTATAGATAGGGCTTTAACATGATTCAACACTAGTTTTCCCCCTATTGAAATAAATGTATTCACACTGAGGCTGTAAGTTCTCATAGTCTGGTTCCGAAAAAAAAAAATGTTATCAAGTAGTGACTGAACACTGAAGATTCTTTATCCATTATTTGTTCTTACCAGGTAGAGCTTTAACTCCTGGTCTAACAGCCGGTGATTCTCTCCACACGTCACCATCATCCTCATGAGATGAAAACCATCGATTCTTGAACTTAAAGATCATCTGCTCATCTGTTATCATGTCTTTCATCTTGACCTGCGGTTAGAGTTGGTGCAATTCAATCTATGCGTTATACATCAACAAATCATAGAAATTACAATGAGAGAAATTCAAACAATTGAACTCAAAATCACTGTTACAATGAGAGAAATTCAAACAATTGAACTCAAAATCACTGTTACAATGAGAGAAATTCAAATAATTGAACTCAAAACGACTGAAACTGAAAATCGAGACTTAAATGATTGAAATCACTGTGCTTTGAATTCAGAGCTATTAAAATCACTGAGACTAAAATCAAGTAAACACAAACCACTGAAATTAAAATCACCATTGTTGAAATCAACGAGATTCAAATCACTGAGATTCAAGAGACCTAGATTAGAATCTTCAAGATTCAATATCGGTGATTATGAACTCACCAGGTCCAGTCTCCATGAGACCTTCTTGCTTGTTGTATCCAGACCGATACGAATCTTGTATATGTCACCAACGCTAAGTACATTCACCTGTAACCAAACAAAATATCAAAAACATTTTAAAGCTTTATGTACAATCATCCGCAATATCACTGACATATTAGCAATCTAAGAATGAAAAGACCAAACCATCCAAAGAACAAGTACTGTTTGAAGCTTTGCATGGTGTGGAAAAATAAGAAGAAACTATAAACGATGACAAGAGCAAGCTAGTCAAAACGTTGAGACCAAAAAGAACTCACTCCGCGGCAGTGCAGTTAATTACGAGAAGTCCCCTCGATCTACAAAGCTAAAGTTGTAGTCAAGGCCGATTTCCTACCTCCCGCCCAGGTAGTAATTAATAAGCAGGACAGTTCTTTTCAGAACTGAGAAGTCTCCCGAATTCCAAAAATCTACTCCACGGTAGTAGAAAAATTAGCAAGACAAGTTCTCTAAAGAACAAAATCTACACAGCAAAGTAGATACTTATACACATGGTGTTACCGCAAACCGAATATATATTGATACCTCACCATGCAATGCCTCAAAACCCATATATAAAATAAATAGTAAACTTGCGATCAGTATACTCTGCTCGTCTTCCTGAAGACGAGCAGAGTATACTGTTCGAAACGTCGAGACCATACCAGCTTTTTTCAGAGCCAACACTCCCACAAAAGAGATTTACACATGGTTGTACCTGCAAGTTTACTATTTATTTATAGTTTATTCTCATCCAAAGAAATCAAATCCATCTGAAAAATGACTCACCTTGAACTCATTTTCCTCTCCTGCTTTAAACAGTTCCTTGCCTCCTTTACCCAGGGTAAAAGGTTGTGAGACGCCATCATCACCATAGACAACCAGAACCACTGATGCCTTGGTAGCAACCTTGCCTGTTTTCACCCACACCTTCCAATCTCCATCTGAAAATCAAGATGGATAACATTCCTTAATAAACCCTTTAATTAATCACAGTTCTCTGTATGAAGAAAATTACAGACTAAAACAAAAAATGTGTTTATGTTGTTTTGAAACTGGAAGTTAAATTTAGAACAGTATATGCAGCCATTGTGTTTATCAGACTATCAAACATTGAATCCCGTTTGTATTTCAAACAACAACCAATATCTCACAGGCAGATTGAAACTGACTTTTAGTCGAGTGTTGTCTTAATTTCCTGACAGGTTTAAGCTGTGTAAACCATAAACCAATATTAAACACCGAAGTCTGACTATAGGAAAAAGGTCTGACACCAACTACACTAGAGAACTTTCCATTGCAAGGTCACAGCCTGTAATTTTGCCAACCAAGGT
Organism: Pycnopodia helianthoides; assembly: GCA_032158295.1. Lineage (NCBI taxonomy): Eukaryota > Metazoa > Echinodermata > Asteroidea > Forcipulatida > Asteriidae > Pycnopodia > Pycnopodia helianthoides. The sequence goes on along the minus strand of CM063256.1, from coordinate 1,430,571 downwards.
TGGAAAACTATGGTTAGCCATAAATGCGAAGCTAAAACAGAAAGCCACAGTCAGTAACATTGTTACACAAATATTCAAAAATACTGTTGAACTTGTTGGAAACGAAGCAACCAATCATGGGATGCATTCTTTTGAACTGAACATTTGCAGAAATGTTGAAATTTGGAAACAACATCTGTCAACACATTGAATGTTTTGCTAACATTCGGCCGTCCACCCCAACCACCGTGGTTTGTTTATCCACAATATAAAGGTCTTCAACCATCAATGACAGCCCCTCTCCAGACAGTACTTATGTGATAGCGCCCTCTACAGCTGGTGTTCATGGGTCAGGGACCCTGTGCCGACACGTTACCTATCTTTTACACTCTTTATTTTTGTGGACAGGGCAACAGACATGTATGTAAAATATAGTATAGACCCATAGCATATGACGTCACACCCTCAAAAAGGAGGCAGACCATTGGACGATAGCTGTTCTCTGTGCGTAAAAACGTGTGCGTGACCTCAGCGTACCTGTAGCGTTTCGTGTTATGCAAGGGGGAGCTATTGATTTATGTAGACAACACAGAACGCGCCTCCAAACAACTCTCCGAACAACTCTCTTTTGTGCATGTTTGTATACGATTTTGACACCCAAAATGACACCCAGGATAGGCACATGTGAGTACGCTGCGCGTTGTGCAAGGAGTCTATATGTATACCAATCTAGCCTGTATTTATTATCTACTCATCACCAAATCTGATAAAGTTATTACAATTTTTTTTTAAATTGAACAAAGAACAGAAACAAATAAAACAAATGAGAGCTAAGAAGATTGTTGAAAAGATAATTGTCAACAAAGATAACCGCCAACATAGGGCTAGATAGCTCAGTTGGTAGAGCACCGGTACGTTAATCCGGAGGTCGTTGGTTCAAATCCCGCTCTAGTCAATTTTTCTTTGTTCAACCCCAAACCAAAAGATAATTGTGTTAAAAGTAAGAATGCAGTCAAAGAGTTTGAAGAATGAATGCAAACATTCTGTATTATTTGTATGTTTTGATGAAGCTTAAATATAACTAAAACCAACCACCGACATCATAAAATACGTATACAAACCATCTACATGGACACTACGACACACGTACCAACAAACAAAAAACTTGCAAGTACAATACAACAAAATTGCCAATATCTAAGACTCAAATGTGAGTTCTTTAAAGATGCTACCCTGTTTGTGCTGTATATTCTTTTTCGGATTAAGAACATGTACCTACGTGAATGACCTGTGCCTAGTGAACTAGAATGGAGTCAAACATGCCCTCATTACTATCAACTTGATGCTACATCATTCTAATTTTAACGAGACGCAGTTCAAAGGAAACGGTTGATACATCGAATAGTTTATTGAGAATGTGATTCAGACTGTACCTTTGAAGGTAAAGGAATGCAATGGGACTTTCTATCACCATATACCGACAAGAAAACCTAAGAAGTCCAGTGCAAGTTTAGGCAGTTGAAAAAAAAAAAGTTGGATCCAAACAATTTACCAAGTAAACTTTCATAAAAAAATGCCAATCAGCAATTCTTCACCATTCGTCCATGCCATGCTAGTTTTGTTCAAGAATTAAATAGAAAAGTCAACTCTTTTAATATATTCTTATTACTATTTAGATATTGTGCAGATTGAAAAAAATAGCAACAGAAATGAAGTGAAATCTAAATATTTGAAAACTTGACAGAATTTTCATTTCAAAAGAGTAAAAAATAGGGGGGGGGAATTTATGAAAACCCTGTAGCAATATATAACAACCCAAAGAACAAAACATGATTCAACAATCTTTAAACAACATGCAACAAGCTCATAGATTCAGTGTTCAGTGTTTACTAAAATACAGTCATTTCATGCAGTTTGTCCTCTCTGTGAATTTTCCATTTCAGGTTTACAAAAAAAAGAAAGTGAAGTTGCAAGAATACAAAAGTACAAATTCTTTTTCTTCAATTCTATGGCAACGTTCTGTAAAATTACAAATTGTGCCAATGTCATTAAGAATGATAAAGACATAAACAATGTGCTTGAGTGTAAGTTGAGTGTCAGTGTTCAATGAGTGATAGCAATGAACCTACCTGCATCATAATCATCAAAGTTCCCACTCACAGGGGTGGGGTAGGGGTAGGGGTTGGGGCAACTGGAGTAGGGGTACGGGATGGTGTAGTCAGGAATTCTAACAATTTATTAGTTTGGATTTTACCAGTGTTCATTAATTACCCAAAGGAGATTTGTTCATGTTCAGGTGATATTTTACGGTAAAGAAAATTTGGAAAAAAAAGTTAAAAGAAGAAAACAGAAAAAGGGAATTTGAATTATAAAGCCAAACAAAATTGGTTTAATGGGAGACTTTTGAATGGTAGATGGCAGCAGACATACCAGGTAAAATTCCATTGTTTACGTAGTTCTAAGCGTGAGCACATTGCCAAGAACAATGGATTTACCTGGTAAGTCTGCTGCCACCTAGCGTCCCAAAAGCTCCCAATTAATAAAGTAAAATACAACAAAGAGAAATTTGAAACAAACTGTAAAAATTTAAAATACTCTAAATTTTACAACTGTTTTGAAGTTGTGTTCCATTTACATAGTAGAAGAGGGAAATAGCTTGAAACTGTTGGGTCACATTAGCACAGGAGCTGAGGTCCTGGTATAGGTATATGTAAGTTAATTGGTTTCGTTTGTTATTGTTTCAGCTCTTTTTTTTATCACAAAAAAGTCCAAACAAAGATTTTGACAAAATAGGGAGACCACCAACATAGGGCTAGCTAGCTCAGTTGGTAGAGCGCCGGCACGTTGATCCGGAGGTCGTTGGTTCAAATCCCACTCTAGTCAATTGTTCTTTGTTCAACCCCAAATTATTTTAAATTTACCCGAGTTAGTTTCCCTTGTGGTTTGTTACTTGATATATAAAAAATCATGTTAAAGTAATGAAATGATAAAATAGTAACTTAATGTAATTATCATGTAATTGTACAGTTTTATGCAAGACGTTTTATGCATTCCATCCATGCAAATAAAAACTTAAATAATTTGCAACATAACTAACTAATACAAGCAGTTGGAAGAATGTTGTCTCTTTCTTCCACTTTGCAAATTAATTTAACCTACTTCTTACAAACATAAAACAATGATACACCAATGAGATAAGAAAGAAAGAAAGAAAGAGTTTTTTGAGTTCCAAGCTTGTGCCAATGTCTAACAGATAATAAAATGTGTCAGGAGGGGTCGAAATTGTCGCTTTATTTTAGGGTTGACAGGACAAGTGTCACAACGGATTGATTTACTTGTTATCTTCCAGCCAACCTTTCAAGGCCTTTTGGTGTATACACATGTATGTAGCTTCATCACTGCTTGTCTTCAACCCAAATTTCCCCAAAGATATGACATTATATTTCATTTCAACCACTCCATTTTTTCGCCAAGACTCAAAATCAGTTTGACCTACTTTTGTTGAGTTTCAGCAGTTTTAATTTTCTTGCAGACCTTAACCATTTAATGAACGTTGTTTGTCTTGCACCTATGCTGACAGTGTGTGGCGCAAACACAAGATCAAAGTCAAGCTAACCCTGCAACCATATTTAGATGGATCTGTGATAGGTTGTCTTAAAGGCAGGGTATACTTTTGGCAATTACTCCACAAGTTAATGACCATAAAAACTTACTTGGTAAAGAGCACTGGAGAGCTGTTGATATTATAACAAAATACAAGAAACGAACCCCTCTAAAGTAATGTAATTTTAGAGAAAGAGGCAATGTTTCATCCCAAAATTTGAATCTGAGAAAGGCTTCAGGCATGACACCTTTCTCAGGCATCTGAAAGCTCACAATTCTATGCAACAAGGGTGTTTTCTTCTTTCATTATTTTCTCGCAACTTCGATGACCAATTGAGCCCAAATTTTCACAGGTTTGTTATTTTATGCATATGTTGGGGATACACCAAGCGAGGATACTTATGTTTCACAAGTACCAAGAGTATACCCAGCCGTTTAAACCACAAGCTTTCAGCTAGTCCTCTGCGAGAAATGTCGACCCCTGTGTTTGACAACCTTTCTGAACTCACCTGCATCATACTCATCATAGTCCCCTCCATCAGGGGTTGGGGTTGGGGTTGGGGTACTAGGGTACTCTAATAGTTTATTAGCTGTGTGTTAAGCCAGGGATACGTTAATGCCAAAGCAAGTTTTTTAACAGGTGAGATGAGATGGGTTTATCGCAATGGGATGATTGTAAGACAGAAAAACAGAAAAGGGAAAATGGGAGAAAAGAAAAGTAGAATTATAAGAACAGACGTAAAGCGTAGGGTTGCAGAATATTTGTGTGCAACTTCTCAGGGCAAGGTTTGTTGAGTTAGAATAACAAGCAAACGTCACATGAAGGCATTGATGCTTTTGGCAAAGAATGATGCGATATTTATGCACCTAGAAAACAAATGTGTTGCTATGTTATCAAACAAAATTGCTAAACTTTTTTTCAGCATAAAGTGGTAGCAAATTTCGTATCAGTTTATTGTTTTTTTTAGGTGCCTGCAAGCAACCTTTTTTTTATAACAGTGTTTCTGGCATTTTGGTTTCACAAAGCAATTGAAGAAGGGGTGATTACCAATTACTGCCATGTGCAATCATTATAATAGCACTCACTTTTATTCAACATACCCGGCTGTCAGCCAAACATACCACCACTTACGCGATCACCGCCAAAATGCACTGGTACTACAGTCGGTACACGCAATAAATATATAACTTGGACATGTGCACAGCCACAATCATGGGTACACATTTTTTTTGTGTCCATGTCATGAACAACACTTTGAAAACCAGTGATGTGACAGTTATTTCAATGTTGTTTGCAAATTAATTAACCATAGGTGTGTGAATGAAGAGTAGAAAGTACTTGAGTTTGTCAAATACAAGATCTGCAAAGAGTTACTCAATATTTATGTGTTGTTCATTTGGTGTCTTTGTAACAAAAAGTGTACCCATGATTGTGGCTGTGCACACATGCATGCGTGCGGATGTTAGTGAAATTTGACATGTTTGTCTGAGATCCGGGTACATAGCTTCTATTTTTAGCATTGTTTAGGAAAATATTTTGCTGACTGAATCAATGAAGATGTAGCCTTTTGTCAAGGCCATCGTGGCTTGAACAGCTTTGTAAACAGTGGAGCGACTGGAACGAGAGACCACGTGCGCGAGCCGAGTGGCGAAGCCACGATTGCCTTTTCCAACTTGTTTGTGGTTTTTGTAATGAATTGTTCATGAAGTATGAAACGTGCGTTATGCACTTCTGATTGGTTTGGACTTTTGCTACCGTTTCGGGTAGCAAAAGTCGAGATTATAAAGAAACACATAAGAAACCGCAAACAAGTTGGTACAGGCCCTCGTGGCTGCGCCACTCGCGTGCGTGGTCTCCCATTTCAGTCGCTTGGCATCGCAGCTCCAAGACACGAAGGCCTTGAAGAAAGGCTAATGAAGATGAAGATGAGTGCTTTTGTTGAACCATCCAGGAAGAAAAAGATGGTACTGTATAATATGTCTGCAGTATGCTTCCATCATGATGATTACGTCATCTATTCAAATGCGTCACATGAAAGTAGCATTAAACACCCATGAGCAAGTTCGGGTGGGCGACTAGAGTGACTAGGCTAACCAGAAACAATGTGACAGTGTGTGACGTAGCTCTCAAATTTACTAGCTCGACCATGCTCCAGTGCATGGTCGAGCTAGTCGATCTCCCTGTGCTCTATGGTTTCTAGTAAGTCAAGTCACTCTTGTCACTCACCCGAACTTGCTCCATACCATAGAGTTATATAGAAGAACTAGAGGGCGCACTGGCCAAGTTACGTGACTCGTCGCGCGGGTGGTGCGGCCATGTTTTAAGTACCACTACCATTACTTTACTGTACACAAAACAACAACATGAACACCGAGCGCGTGATGCGTGCATTTACCATACGCACATCGTATACTTCGTACTCAATTTTTGCCCTCTATTAAATGGCGCTCGAGTCTCCTTGCGGTCCCGGCGCGTTTGTGCACGCGGTATTGCCAGTGTGCCCTCTAGTTCTTATATATAACTCTATGCTCCATACTGACCAAAATCTCTCTATAAGGCTTGACATATCACAAGGGTTCAGGTAGTGTTAATAGGGACTGGTGGGTTAGCAGTTAATGGATGCATGAGTCACATGAAAACAAGTATTCTGTAGACGTAGGAGTTGGTGTTACTCACCTTCGTAAAATGACTTCTCTTTGATTGGTGGCGACGGGGTAGGTGTAGGGGTGAGCGGTATGGGCGCTGGTGCCTTCTTGGCATTGTTATTGGATGGCTTGGCTATCACACCTGGAAGTCAAGGTACCAAGTGGCATGATGAAGTTTAGTTACATCAGACGTAAATTACGCACAACAGAAGTGTTAAATCTAATCCTTCATGACCCATAGAACGGCATTGTACAATGGTACCTTTGGGTGCAGAGGCAAAAAGGAGACATTTTACATCTTTATGTTCAGGCATGATATTTGATCCTTGGAAAATAAAGTGGGACAAAGTACAATGGCTATCTACATGTACATATATTATGGTAAAGGCTGTTATGTACTTTTCATGCTGTTTAACCCTCCTACTCTCAGTGACTCTTGGCAACATTTTCCAGTGAGTTGACCAACCATTTGTAACCATTCGACTGCCAAGGTTGTGTACGATGCCACAACTGTGCACAGAACTAACTGTGTACTGTGTACACGCATTCCCTCATGGTATCATATTGCAGGCTGGCATAGTTTATCTATCATTCAAAACCACAGTGAATGGTATTGAATGGTCAGACAGCAAGAGGGTTAATAACCATTTCGCTGACCTTTCTGACTACAAAAATAAAATGTTATGTCTGTGTGTTACAGCTCTCATCATCTCACAGCAGTTAGTGCATTAATAAGCTTCCAAATAATAAAAAATGTACATAGAAATATTGTTGAGAAAATGGAATTAGCTGTTGCAAACTGCTTGCCAACCAAGAGACCTACGGTATAAATGCAAAAAATAGTTAGTGGCCTGACGTTTCGACCCTAGCAGAGTCTTTCTTCGGCAAAGACTCCGCTAGGGTCGAAACGTCAGGCCACGAACTATTTTTTGCATAAATACTGTTCAGGGTTCACCTCCACAACACCCAGGCAAGACCTCCACACCACATTTCAACTTTATACGTCACTCTTTGATGACTCTACGACACCAAAATGTTCAGGGACTACATAACAGTATCACTCAAAATCCACTAAAACTTATATTCCAACCCGATATGTAGAAATGCTTGGCACAGAGTGGATCAACTTACGTTTCTTTCTGTTGACAGCAGGTTTGGCTGATACTGGTGGAGTAGGTGTAGTCAAATGCTTCTTGGTCCCAACTACAAAATAGAACAAGAATGAAGTATTCAAAAGAGATTCAAAGTTTTCCAGATCCTTCTGAGAAGATCTTCTTTGAAAATAATTTCTGACTGTAGATGCAAGGTAAAGCTTGAACAGTTCTAAAGTTCTACAATAGACCCTTCCCATGAAATATGCAAATTGAACATCGCACCTGCGCACTCTCCCTACTGGTTGGCAAAATGAGTGAACATCGCGCCTTTTTGCATGGGACTGATGGTAGCGTGACGCACACGCGTTTGTGCGTCTGCCTTGTGCACAACTCTATGGTGTTTGCCAACCAGCAGCGTCTGTACGCATGCGTGAATGTAATTTACATATTTCATGGGAAGGGTCTATTAGCAGAGGTTACTGCAAACAGTTTAACTGACAGGGATGACATTTGCCAGATGTGAACATTCCTGAACAATGACTTGCGGACCTGGGTTCTTTCTTATTCTAGATCCAAAACTCCCAGATGTTATAATTCAGTAGGTTTACAGACTCTTAGCCTGATCATCTGACGTCACACTCCGAGGTTCGTGAATAACGCCAGACACCGGCCTAGAGCGCCCGGCAGGATCCTGCCAGGGGTGCGTTTTTCGCGGTCGTAACCAATAACTGTTTCGGTTGTTACTTGGTCATTGGTTAATCACTGGGCAATGACCGAAAAAGTTATTGGTTAAGGCCGCAAAAACACACCCCTGATGTACTATTGACATCTCATCCCATTCACAGAGATTCGTAGTCTACTTAATACACACATTACATAGTGAATAAAACAACATTACATATAAACATATAAACATGCAGAAGACGATCGAAAGTGGGTAGCTGACAAACTACAACACTTCGGAGCGGACCAATCTAAACACAGATATGGAAAGCTTAATGTAATCATTGGGCCTGTAAGACCAGTGCCTGTCTTCAAGGGACAGTCTAAAAGACTGTGTGTATCACAAGAAAAAACAAAACTACAGGTTTGGACACAATGTGGTCTATTTCTTTCTCCCTTTGTTGATTGTTTTACCTCTTTCAACAAATTTTGAATGCTCAAGAAAATTTTGAGGGAAACCCTGAAATCAGGAAAAATCTTGAGAAATTATGTGCCTGAACTCAGAACTTATGATACTTGTTGTAGCAGTTGCAACAGCTGTTCTAGGATATTGAAGGTTGTGGATTTGAACTTTACCAACGGTGTCCATGGAACTCTGAAGGTACTTGGCTATACTCACATTGGATGACTTCTGGGTACAGGCGTACGTTATCTTCGCCGGTATCCACCGTTGGTTTGACAGTTCCATCGGACACAAACCCAACGCATACATCAGGACTACTAACTGACTGCAGTGTTATGTAACCTTTGTCTTTCACTCGATCTAATTTGAACTGACAGTGGGTATCTCCATTTCCCTGAATAAGACAAAAATACATTCATATATTCATATATTCATATATTCATAAATTCATATATTCATATATTCATGCGTTATGTAAAGAGTTACATGATCTTAATCTTTCACTCGATTTACTTTGAACTGACAGTATAGTATCACCACTTTTCTGACAAAATGTACTCATATATTCAAAATTCATATATTCAGTAGGATTTGAAGCTTCATATTTCAGTAAAAAACCACAAGGGGAAACTATTTAGAAATTTAAAATTTGTCAACAATTTTGGGCTGAACAAAGAAAAATTGGCTAGAGCAGGACTTCCTTTAATATATTTAAACATTTGTATGTTTTATCACGTTTTTCATTTCTTAATATAAGTACAATTTGAAATTTAGTGAAGATGGTGTGAAAAACTATAGAAACCTATGGTTTGTAGTAAAATCATGGAAATATCCGGTAATGAATTATGAGGGCTCTGAAAGGTTAATAATGTTCAGATAATATCAGATTAGTATTTAATACTTTAAATTGCATTTTTTAATATCCAAAATCACATCAAATAGTCTTCGGTTATCTTACCTGAACATCACAGTGGCCATCTTTAATTCTGAGATAACTATCTGGTTTAGAGAGACTTTCAAACATGCGTACAGATCCACTTTCTCCAATCTTACGTACTCTCCAATAGGCATCTTCTGATCTGGAGCCTGTAGCGAGGCAGATCTTATCTGATGTTACTGTCAGTGTTTGAATGCGGGATGTGTTGAACATCACAATTCCTTCATCTCTAAACATACCCTGCAATAGAATACAAGCATGGCAGATTAATCCAAAGGTTTGTAGGTTACATCAAATTTGCGATCAGCTCCCTCTTCCACAAACCAAACGAGCTCAATGGTTATGGGCAACCCACACAATAACTCTGAGCCCTCCAATCACAGTTCTCCTTTCAGAAGAACCAATCAGAGCAGTGACTGACTCTACACTGAAACCTCTGAATCTTTATAAATAGACCAACAAGTCTTACACTCTTCAGTCTCCTGACGATGACTAGAGCAAGCTAGTCGAAACGTTGTGACCAAAAAGAACTCACTCCGCGGCAGTGTAGTTAATTACGAGAAGTCCCCCCGATCCACAAAGCTAAAGAAGTAGTCCAGATCGATTAACTACCTCCCGCCCAGGTAGTAGTTATTAATCAGGACAGTTCTTTTCAGAACTGAGAAGTCTCCCGAATTCCGAAAATCTACTCCGCGGTAGTAGAACAAATAGCAACACAAGTTCTCAAGAACAAAATCTACACAGCAAAGTAGATATGTATACACATGGTGTTACCGCAAACCGAATATACATGTACATTGATACCTCACCATGCAATGCCTCAAAAACCATAATGGTTATGTCATTAAGAAATCTACTCTAGAATCTAGAAGGTAATTGCTTCCTGACAGAAGGTGGCTTCAGATTATTGCCAAGGGTTCCAAACAAAACAAGTAAACATTTGCTCTACAATCATACATCAATGGAAGGCAAAACTAAAACAATATTATAATAATTTGTTTCTCTTAGAAACAAACCAATACATCTTGAACAATACAGATTGACTTATCATTTGTAACATGTATTTTCCACCTTAATATGAAAGGAGAACTGTCTTGTCAAAACTGAAACATTTTCATATTTTGATTCTTCTAGAAACAAACGACACATCTTGAACATTGCAGATTGACTTTAACATCGTTTGTAATATAAATTTTCTACCTTAGTATAACAGGAGAACTGTCTTGTCAAAACTAAAACATTATTTTCATATTTCATTACTCCTATAAACAAACCATGGGTGTTGTGGCCGAGCGGTTAAGAACACCGAACTCAAGCTCTGGTGTTTGTGTTCAGCAGAGTGTGGGTTCGAGTCCCGGTCGTGACACTTATGTCCCTGAGCAAGACACTTAACTATAATTGCTTCTCTCCACCCAGGGGTAAAATGGGTACCTGTGAGGGCACAGATGGTTCTTGTGATTGATTTAGCTTAGTAGCACATATTTGTAGCACAAGCTGTATACTCCCCAGGGAGCTGAGATGGTTTAAGGAATGAAACTAATGGCCCAGTGACCAGGGGTAATAAGTGTGAAGCGCTTTGAGACACCCTTCGGGTGTGTAAAGCGCTATATAAAAACCGAATATTATTATCATTATTACCAACACATTTTGAAAATTGCAGATTGACTTATCGTTTGTATTATGTAAGATTTCCTACCTTAGTATAACAGTAGAATTGTCTTGTAGGTCCCAGTGATGGGCCTCTACAATCTCCAGGTTTCCCTGTCTGGCCAAAAGTCACCAGTAAAGGAGAATTCTTAGCTGTTTCCATGGCGATAGTCCGATCTGGTTGCACTCTTAACTTCAGCTCATTCCCCTTTCCCTGAAGAGCCAAAATCATTCAAACCAATATTTGGTAATAAATATTTGGGAATAAACCACAAGGGAAACTGACTGGGTAAATTTTAAATAGCTTGGGGTTGAACAAAGAAAAAGCAGCAGCCAGGCAACCACCTTAGCCCTGGCTGCCGCTTCCCAGGTTGTATCATAAGCTTGGGTGTGGTCCCTGGCTACAGGGCAGTTACAGATTGATGGGCCTCTGACTGGCACCCCGGAGCAAAGATATTCAATAGAGAGACTGCCAACATAGGGCTAGATAGCTCAGTTGCTAGAGTGCCAGCATGTTTATGTGGAGGTCGTTGGTTCAAATTCCGCTCTAGTAAATTTGTCTTTGTTCAACCCCAAATTATTTAAACCAATATTTGAAGAGAAAAAAAGAGACGGCAAGACTTACAGCTATTTTTTCTCCAAGGCATGTATGAATTGACCAGCTTGGCTGGGATTCAAACCCACATTATTTCAGCTTACACTTTGAACCTGGTTGCTTATAATGTTTACATACATATATATGTATTTATATCTATTAAAAAATACAGAAGCCCTCAGGGTCAGCCGACTTGACAAATTACCCAGCAGTGGAACTTAAAAAGTTATGCTTTTCTTTTGAGTATTTGACACACCATAGGTGTCAGAACAAATTCATAGCATTTTTACTGTGAATAAAAGAGTTATATAACCAAACAGAAATATGAAGCTCAACCACGAACCACAACCATCGTGCACGTTCTATGGTAGCTGTAGGGGTAGGGGTACGGGTAGATAGGGGTATGGGAAGGGGTTGGGGGTAGGGTTAGGGTTATGGTAATAGGGTTAGGGTTAGGGTTAGGGTAATAGGGTTAGGGGTTGGGTTAGGGTTAGGGTAATAGGGTTAGGGTTAGGGTTAGGGTAATAGGGTTAGGGGTTGGGTTAGGGTTAGGGTTAGTGTTAGGGTTAGGGTTAGGGTTAGGGTTAGGGTTAGGATTAGGGTAATAGGGTTAGGGGTTGGGTTTATAAAAAAAAAAAAAGTTAGGGTTACCAGCTGAGAAATAGGGAACCAGTGGCAGCTACCATAGACCTTGCATGGTTGTGGTTTGTGGTTGAGCTTCATACGTCTGTTTGGTTATATGCCTCGAATAAAAAGCCATTACCAATAGCCATCCAATTTCTTGTTCTTGTATACAATTTGTGTACTTGATTTTACACGTGTGTAAGGTACGTAACTTCTGAATCCTCAATCACACATTCATAAATACCTGTGACAGTTTATCCATTCTGATTGGTCGAGAGGTCATCACATGGCCATGTATAAACGTGTGATATAAACACAGTCATCAGAAGTGTTTAAACATAGACTGGCAACTATTTATCAAAGAGGGCGCTATCAGGTTTTGTGCAGAGTGCGCAAATGTGGTAGGTCGCACAGTTTATTTTGCGCAAGTTTGGAACTTGAGTTTAATTTAAGTTTGAAACTTAAGGGCGCAAGTTTGAAAACTTGTGCGACGCGGTTTTTCTACAAGCTTAGAAATTCAATGCGAGTCGAGGTGAGCTGGGGCTAAACTGTCAGATTTGTTCTCAACTTTTACAGGGTTTTGGGATATTTTTAGGGGAAAGGTGTTTATGAATGGGAATCAAAGTGTGTTGAATCGGTTTTAAACGTCTCAATTAAATTATCAAGAACCAGGGCCCAATTTCATAGAGCTGCTTAAGTACTAAAAGTAGCTAAGCACAACAAAATTATGCTTACCATAATAAGGTTACCAGCCAAAATGCCATTTCACATGTACAATCTGTGACTGGTATCCTGCTTTTTTTTAGCTTAGCAGAAAATGTTTGAGCAATATTTTCTGCTTAAGCAGCTTCGTGAAATTGGGCCCAGGCCTTGGCGGGTTTAAACCCTAGTTTCAAACCTCTTCACCACACATTGATTCCCTTATTTGAAAACTGTTGGCAAGAATTATTAATAAAAACACAGAACGCTCAGCAGTTCCTTGGAGGATGGAGTGATATTTACCTTGGCAGAGATTTTGTTGCCGTCAAAGGCAATGAAGGATTCAGGACTAGCCACACTGCTGATTGTGTAAATGTTATCCTTGATCTTCTGCACCTCAAACTTCGCTAAAAAGTACAAAAGTTACAAAATTGAAAAGTTAGTTTGAGCAACATTCTATGGATGGTTATTATATTTCACTTTTATGTTGCTGGATGTGTACACTGTTCTTTTTATAGTCTTCTGTCAGATAAAATAAGTAAAATTGGAAACATGTCAGTAACAAAACTGATGTTTGCTACTTATAAACCCAAGTGTGTAACGACCTCCAATCGTGGACCCTCCTTTGTTCAACTCTTTGTCTTTGTAGTACTTTGTGTTAGCAATCGTGGACCTTTTGTCCCTTTTGATATAAGTCCTTGGTTTGAATGTCAAGCACATGGATACACAATCGATAGACACACATCCACAGTAAGCGCTTTGCACGCACCATTAAGGGAACTTCCTATTGTTGTTCTATTATTCCCTTTTCTAAAAAATTACCTTGTGGGGACCGGGGAACAAAGAAAAACGTTGTGGGGACCTTTGTTCCATTGTGTAAAAGTCCCCACAATGGTGTGTGTGCCTACCCATACATACACACGCTTTGCTTTTTGTATGGTACAAATGTATGTTAATAATAGTATTAAAATATAACAGCATTTATATAGCGCGTTATGGATCACAGATCCCTCGATGTGCTTTACAATTTTAAAAAGGTTATAATACAAAGATGCTATGGAGACAATCTCACCAGACCAGCTGTATACAATGATTGAAAATCTACTCCGCGATAGTAGAATAAATAGCAAGACAAGTTCTCTAAAGAACAAAATCTTCACAGCAAAGTAGATATTTTTACACATGGTGTTACCGCAAACCGAATATATATTGATACCTCACCATGCAATGCCTCAAAAACCATATATGATTGAAAATGTAAAGCACTTTCACTCACTAGAAAAACCTAAAAACTTAAGAAAACGCCGGCCTCATAAAAAAAATAACACGGCTTGTAACACATACACGACGCTATAGAAAAACATGACACAATACACTAGAGGACCAGGAAAAGTTTACAAATCAAGAAATACAACAAACATGACTTAATTTAAAAATTCCACGGTACTTAAAAATGCAAGACAGACAAAATAATAAAAAGGAATACACTCAAATGTGAATCAAATTCAATCAAACGTGGTGTTTTTAAACACTGTTAATTAGAGCCAAATACCTGCATCAAACTACTGCTTCCTGAAGCAGGGGAATTTATAATGAGCCGTATTTTTGACCGCGTGAGGGCGCTCTCAAAAACATTTTTATCACTTCCGGGGGTATAACTTATCGTCTGCTCAGCTACCCGTGTACAGTTTAGCATCGGTGTTCTGTCACTTCTGTGCACAAGAGATTTTAGTCAGTGCTTCTAGAATCTAAGGTAATAACGGCTCCTTTTAAAGGTCTTATTTTCCGTGATGGATATGACGTCTGGTAGTAATGTGTTTCAGTCCTTAACTGCCAGTTCTGATATTTTATAAGATTAGATGCAGGGCTCTTTATTTCTTTAGAGGAGCCTTTACTAATCCACCTTAGATTCTAGAAGCACTGACTAAACTCTCTCGCGCACATAAGTGACAGAACGTTGATGTTAAAACTGTACACAGCTACCTGAGCAGACGATAATCGCTTAAGTTATACCCCCGGAAGTGATACAATTATTTTTGAGAGCACCCTCACACGGTCAAAAATACGGCGCATTGAGAATCCAGATGCTAAACAAATTGCAGATATCCTTGTACCTCATACGCTCATATCAATAGTTATCTTTGAGATTCCCTGACCTAGTGCTAATCAATATCTACCTGTTTTCTTGTTAGTAAAAGGGTCAACTGTTGCCTCGATAGTCCCATCCGGTTTGATCTGGATGGCTTTGCCCAATCCTTTGTTGATGAAGACCAGTTGATTACCGGGTAGAAACTTCCACTTCTCTTGGTCCCACTGAACAAAAAAATGTGTCAATTTCAATATTAAAATTTGATAAAAAAACATAATTTATCTGATGGTATTCATTGAAACTCTATGCATTAAGATTTGTGACACCAACAATTTCAAATACTCAGTCATCATAGAGGAGACCAGGTTATACAATAAAATCAGCTCTTTTTTTAATTTTTCTCTGTTTTAATTTGCAAGGCAGGAATTTCTTAGTTGAATTAAACCAAAACCATTTCATACTCGTTGATACAATTGTCATCAATAATTCAATTCCAATGTTACAGGTTGGTTTCACTACAACTTTCAAGAAGACTAGCTAGAACTAAAATGCTCTGTTCTTCTTCATTACAAGGTACTTCACTAGAAATATGGTTGACTCAAATAAAAGTAGCCATTGAATGAAATCACCTCTCGTCAATCAAATCATTTTGTTCTTCACATTGACAATGTAGTGATGGATAACCCATATCTGATATAGACCTTATGCATTGACGTCATCAAGCCGCCATCTTACAGGGCCCAATTTCATAGAGCTGCTTAAGCACAAAAAGTAGCTAAGCACAACAAAATTATGCTTACCAGAATAAGGTTACCAGCCAAACTGCCATGCCACATGTACAATTTGTGACTGGTATCCTGCTCATTTCTGCTTAGCAGAAAATTGTTTAGCAATTTTTTTCTGCTTAAGCAGCTCTATGAAATTGGACCCAGGTAAACCAATGATGAAACAATGGAAACGTACAGATTTGTACGCACAGCACACAGCATTGGCCAATGAACAGCTTCTTTTTTTACCTCCAGCCGAGGGCGCCCTACTCAAGTGACGTCATGTGCATAAGGTCTATTAGCCTTTCTGCCCAATATTCCCATTGGTTTCTTACCATTTCTCTTTCCACTGTATGTGCATTATCACCCGATGCATGCAAGTAAAGATAAAAGAAGAAAGGCGAAAGTACATACAGAAACTCTGTTAAATCAAGCCTCATGAGCAATACAATAAAAAAACACACAGGTCAATTATTTGATAGTAATAATGAGGTTCAGTCCAGCAGGGATTCGAACCCACACTCTGTAGATGATTGAGCTTTTTGCTTGACACTACTAGGCCATGACACTCAACTTGATGTATATGGTTTGCATATATAAAACATCACTGCAAACTGTTACATGCAATTCCACACTTCTGTCACGGCCAAACAGTATACCAAGGGATTGACTTATTCTGAATAAAAGCCTCTTCAAAATATTTGCCAATGGGAGAGTTAAGAATGTTAGCTAGCAGCAACCACACTAGGTAGCTTTCTATGTTTACACAATATTAAGGATAATGCACTGTTCCGAGAACATTGACTTTAAAAGGTAAGTTTACATTTCTAAAGGTCTCTTAACAGTTGAGTCACACTTTTAGAGAGACTAACTATGTAAAGGAATAGGTCTCAAACTTCAAAAAGTGGCTCCACATATACTTGTAGGAAAATACTGACTGTTGAAGCGCCTTGAGCGTCACTGAGTGACGGATATGAGCGCTATATAAGAAGCCAATATTATTATTATTATTATTATTAGTATGGGGGTTGAACAGGTTGTATCGTAAAACTTGGGTGTGATCCCTGGCTACACGGCAGTTAACGGTTGTATGGCTTCTGACTGGCACCCCCGAACAAAGATATTGACAAAATAGGGAGACCGCCAATATAGGGCTAGATAGCTCAGTTGGTAGAGCGCCGGTACGTTAATCCGGAGGTCGTTGGTTCAAATCCCGCTCTAGTCAATTTTTCTTTGTTCAACCCCCATACTATTTGAAATTTACCCAGTCAGTTTCCCTTGTGGTTTATTACTTGACATTATTATTATTATTATTACCCCGATGTGACCCTTACACCAAAACCAGTATCAACCCACCACCAAGCACACCACACTTTCTTTCAAAGTTTGTCTCTTAGTATACCGTATTATAGTGTTTTGTTGGGTGCTTGGCATTAGGATGTAAGGATGTAAGGCTCTTAGACTCTTCTACTCATCCAAGAAAGTCATAAGCAACTACTCCTCTTTTACCAGCGGTCGATTTCACAAAACTCTTCCTAACTTAGGACTAGTCCTACATTGTAGGTAATGCTAAAAGATAGGACTAGTCTTAAGTTAAGACCAGTTACTAGTCCTAACTTCAGATAAGACTAATCTTATCTCTTTGTGAAATCGGCCCCAGTTTATAATTTATGAACTGCTGGATGTTCTGCTCCTTTGATGAATTTAAATTTCTAGAAACAACAAAACTTTCCTACCAGATTTTCTCAACTTTTCACATTAATCGCTAAAACAAAAACTACAAAGTAAAGATACTTGACATCCTTCTGTCAGGCATCCAATGACTTGTTATCACAGTAACTTTGTGTAGCTATATATATGTGATGCGATCAAGCTAAATGAGTCGTTAGTCGGTAAATGCATTATTGAATAACAGGCCAAAATAGGTCGACAGGGGTGTACATTTCTATACATCTTTTGGTGTTTCGACTTCCAAAACTTTTGAACCAAAGGTGGTATCAACACAGGGTTTTCATATCCTCAAAGCTGAGATTGTACTTCTATTAAATATATAAAAATAAAAAAAAAATTGACAAGGGTCGACAAAAGACTCATTTAGCTTGATCGCATCACATATCGGAAATAGAAAAACACAATAAGACACAAGTATGACGAGAAGACGTTAGTTGGATGCTTACAGTTTTTGGCTTTGTTATTGACAAAGAGTTCACAGCTCGTTTTACTGTCATCATCTTCAGAAGCGTCTAACCAGCAGTTAGAAGGAAATACAGACTCTTGACTGGATCCCTTGTGTTCCTTCACTGTAACCTTCTCTAAATACCAACCATCACCTACAGACATAAAAAACAAAGGTACTCAATTCAGAGAGATAACAATATATTTAACACGTTGACTGCCGCCTACGAGTATATTCGTAGTAACAGGTGTAAACGCTTCTGCCACTACGAGTATACTCGTAGGGAATGAAAGGGCTTTGTACTGTTATTTAAATACACTGGCATCACTGAGCACGCAACAAATACGCTTCTGGCAGTGGTGAGGACATGGCTTCCTTAGAATGTGTATGTTCAATTTTTTTTTTGTATAGTAGCTGTTTGGTATGCACGCATGCGCACTGCACTTGGCAAATGGGAACGCCCTACGAATCTATGACCGGCAGTCAACGAGTTAAAGAGTAATTTAATTTCAGTACGTTTGTTTATAATACACCTGTGTATTAATTCCATATCTACTGAATGGCCAAGCGGTTTAGAGCAACGGATTCCAGTTCTGGTGGGTTAAGTCATCGGGGTGTGGGTTCGAACCCCGGTAATGACACTTGTGTCCTCAGGCATGCAACTGTAACTTCACCAAAAAAGAGGAAATTACAAAATTTCAATGATTTTGTACAGTATTTTTTAATTTTGAATGGTAAAACTGAGAATAAAAAAAGAGGAAATCAGCTGATCAGAGGAAAAGTTGCATGCCTGTGTCCTTGAGCAAGATGCTTTACTATAATTGCTTCTCTTCACCCGCGGTATAAATGGGTACAATGGACCTGCGAGGGTAGAGGTTGATATTGTGTTTGAAAAAGCCTTCGGAGCGCCACAGCAGCCCAGGGCTGTATACTCCCCAGGGAGCTGAGAAAGATTACAGGAATGTTATGGGCCCAAATGACCAGGGCACTAATGTAAAGCACAATGACACATTATTGCAGAATTTGCTATATAAGAACTATTTGAAATTATTGTAACATTTGCCTTGTTGGGCATCAAGAGCAGAATTTGGAACACCATACTAGGGAAAGGGGGAATGCAGAGCTAACAACATTTGTATTTTAGAAACAGGGACATTTTGTTCAACAATCATGGAGTTGTTTAGAATTACATTCAACACATTAGGGAAAAAGCTTCCATTATCAGGGAGGCTTTTAAATTTGTTCATCAGAACATGGACAGATTGGTTTATTTTCAGGGAACTTTCTGCAGAATCAGGGAGAGCTTGCAGCTCTGGAGGGTGTTCATGTGTCCCCATGGTGTGTATCACCTATCATAGGACCCTTGCGCATTCACCATAACAACCAACATGTGGCGTGTCGTGGCCGAGCGGTCTAGTTTACCGAACCCAAGCTCTGGTGTTGTCAGCAGCACAGTGTGAGTTCAAATCCCGGTCGTGAGCAAGGTACTTAACCATAATTGCTTCGTAAAAAGTTGGGAAAGTAGTGCAATCTGCTCTACCAGCCAGGCTCCTAGTGGATGATACCCATGCCTACATCCTTACGGACTGTGAAGGGGGTAACCCTGTTTCAGCCCCAGGAGTAGGTGGCAACGTGCCTCTGGTGTCAGTTGATTTGGGTCAACAGCCCAAACCAGTTAAGTGTAGCCCTCACCTTGAGCGGCCACTCAAGGTGAGGGCTACACTTAATTATTATTAATAATAATAACTATTATTAATATCTACTATTATTAATATCTCATAATATTTTTTTTTTTAAACAGAGAAGGACTTCAGGTATTGGGCTACTCAGTAGCAGAGGGCATCAAATTAAACATTGTTTCAATGATACGATACCTGGTTGGGTGGAGTTATGACCAATGAGAACCTTCTGCAGTAACCCAAGAGACACAGCTTCAACATTAAACACATCCGTCTGTCAAGAAATTGATATTAAGAAACTCTCAAGACAGCAAAGAATAGACCATGTTACATTTGTTTACAGAGTGGTGACCTCGTACATTATAATGCTATTCCTGACGGGCAAGATGCTACACAGGCTCAATGGGAAAATTTATATTTTGTGTCATAATTTTCACATAAATTCAAAATTTACAAAAGCAAGAGCTGTACAGCTTTTGAGATGTCCCCCCTTTCTTCATATCAAAAGTTGAGGAAAATCAGACAGTGCGATCTCTACAAAACATAAGATTTGTTGTATTCTTCCATTGAGCTGTGTACAAATGTGCCCGCAGGCAGTCCGGGCTCTGTGGCTCTTTTGTAAACATGTGATGTCACAGGTCACATCGTCTATACTGAAGGACTGTTTGTCCGCTTTCATTTACACATTTATACATTGGGGAAGTTTGACAGTTATTTGGATTCAGTTGTCTGCTTTTCTTAATGATTTGTTGAACTTAGTATGTTGAGATTTTTTATTATCAATTGACCTTATATGCATTGACTTCATCACACAGCCATCTTAGAGGTAAAAAGATGAAATAACAATGGAAAACACACATCTATGTACGTGCGACGCACAGAATCGGCCAACGAGTAACCTTCTTTTGACCTCTAGCCGAGGGCGCCCTACTCAAATGACGTCACGTGCATAAAGCTTATATCAAAACATCAAGTCATTTGAATCCATTCAGAATTCCTGAGGTTAGCATAAGAAGATAACCACAGAATTGCAAAGTTTAAACTACTCACCTTTCCTTTGTCAAACTTCTTTGTCCTCTTAGTTTTGAAGAGCAATCTTGGCCCAGTATCCCCTCGTTCACCGTACAATGTGATGTACACATCCGCTGATGTGCCAGCATTCCAATAGTTCCCAGTTACCACGGCAACATAGTAATTCAATACTGCATGCAAAGAAAACCAACACAAGGTGTTGAGTCGCTGTAACTGAGTAGCCGCAAAAAAATTGTATTGACGATTTTATAAAAAAAGTCTGACAAACATTAAAGTAAGGAACATGTGTGGATTTTTATATGTGCGCCTTTCAAGCGCCGACCGGTCGCTAGCGACCGGTTTAAATCCCTGCAGACAAATAGTTGTAAAACAAAAATTAAAGATCCCACGGCCACACAGTTTTCAGAATGGGAAAGAGGACTTTTTAGGGCACTGTTGTTACCAGTTTTTTTTTTTGGGGGGGGGGGTTGTGATTTGCAAAAATTGAGTGAACAATTAATGTGTCCATATAATCAATTTATCCCAAAATAAATGGTGCTTGAAAGAGTTAAAGCGGTGGACATGACTAGCAAATTGTTCTGTACAGTTTGAATTCATAACAACCGACATAACCTCATCAAGTCTTACTATTTCACTCTTCAAACAAACCCCAAAACCTTTCATCAGAAAAATGTACCAATATTGTACAGGGGAAAGCAGAATTGTAGAGGGCAGTTTACTCACTAAACTCTTACTACTTTTTGTCACACCAGTCTGAAAAAGTACTACGTGAAAATAAAGACAAGCCTAAAGGGGCACTGATCACAGCGAGTCTGTGGGCAGACATTAAATTCTGAACTCTCACCCAGTTACTGCACATGCACGCGCTATAATTATGGTGGCGCCCTTTTAAGCTTTTGTTTGTGACGCGCGCATGTAGTAACTTGGTGAGAGTTCATGTTTCCATATTCAGCCACAAGCAGACTATGATCATGGCCACAGTGACCCTTAAACCTAGACCAATCAACTTAAAGCAGTCAGTTTTTGCCTACCTGGGTATACAGGATTGCCATCTACAATAGCAGGTAGCTCACGACATATCTCTCCGTCGTCTTCACCACGTGACATCCATCGACCGCAAGGAAAGACCATCTCATCTCCTGTATGAATGTCTTGCAAACGAACCTGGTCAAAGAAGAAAAGAAAATGAGGTCAAAGGTTAGGTTTCCACACACTGAATAGGAGAGTTTTAGGGACGCTAGGTGGCAGCAGACTTACCAGGGAAATACATCGTTCTTGGAAATTGTCACCGTTTTCACGAAGGGACGGCATGTCAAAAAAAATGTTTTCTACATTTCTGAGTTTGTTCACTTCTTGCCTTTAAATATGATAATAATAATAATAACAAGACTTATAAAGCGCATTTTCCAGACAATGCGCTGCAAAAGAATGCTATAAAATTGTCAATTGATGGGCCAGAAGAGAACAGATGTGTTTTTAATTTACACTTGAAAGTTTGGAGTGACTTGATGTTGCGAATGTGATTTGGTAGAGAGTTCCAGCATCGGGGACCAGCAACTGAGAAGGATCGGTCCCCTGCCCTTTTGTACGTGTGAGGGATTGTTAGATTATGGCTGGAGCGGAGGCCACTCCGGCCAGGTTTGTTGAGGTTTAGAGACTCTGTGATATACTGTGGAAGTACGTCATAGAGTGCTTTGTGCATGTTCACTGCTGTTTTGAATGTGATGTTTCTAAGCCTTAGTGAATTACTGCTTAATCAAAACTATGCTCGACTTCTTAATTACATTAGTTGGTGACGAAATGTACACATGCCCAGGACTATGTGAACAATGGAAATTGACCTGGTATGTCTGCTGCCACCTAGCAGCCAAAGTCTCCAATTGATCAGTCAAATCAGAATGTGATTGCCCCTTCAAAGTTATATTATTTGGTTTTACCCTCAGCACTTCCCCGAGTTCTGTGAACAAAAATCTATTACTCCGGTGGGATTCAAACCCACAACCTTTGCCATTCTAGAGCAGATGTCTTACCAGCTAGACCACCGAGATTGCCCGGTAGCTAGAAGCAGTTCGAATCCTACATTTTAACAGCGGGTCCCGCAACAATTTAATAGATGCTAAATTTGCACCTGTGCAAATTTAACATCTACCTTTAAAGCTATCAACGTTATTTTCAGCTTGCCAGGTTCCATACATTTTATAAATCCTGATAATCTCCATTGAAATTAGTGATTATATCATGTAAAGGCAAGCACGTACATAGCTATTTAATTCAACTACAATGCATTGTCAATTCCGATTGTAATATGCTTGGAATAACACAATACTGTACATCCTTCAACATCACTCAACTCAAGATTGACATCTTGAAGGTTTCAAGACCATAAACTACAGCAGATAAGTCTCACTCAATATAAAAGATTTTCAAATAATACACCTTATAATTAATCATTAATTATCCCGCTCTAGTCATTTTTTCTTTGTTCAACCCCATACTATTTGAAATTTACCCAGTCAGTTTCCCTTGTGGTTTATTACTTGACATTTAAATTGAAAAAGTCGCATCCCCTCAAGGTGATCCCGTGGCTGCTGCTTCCCAGGTTGTATCGTAAACTTGGGTGTGATCCCTGGCTACACGGCAGTTAACGGTTGTATGGCTTCTGACTGGCACCCCCCGAACAAAGATATTGACAAAATAGGGGAGACCGCCAATATAGGGCTAGATAGCTCAGTTGGTAGAGCGCCGGTACGTTAATCGGGGTCGTTGGTTCAAATCCGCTCTAGTCAATTTTTCTTTGTTCAACCCCCATACTATTTGAAATTTACCCAGTTAGTTTCCCTTGTGGTTTATTACTTGACAATTAATAATTATAAATGAATATTTTTTGTTTTAATAATGTAAAGATTTGTTTAGTTATTTATTTTTTCTCAGGATACATTTTTTTTAAATTGCCAACAAAAAAACACAATCCCTACATGCAGGACTGTACAAATGATCAAATCAGGCTCAATGAACATCCAAAGCGCAAGAGCAATAACTGACCATAAGGCTACGGCTACAGCTTCGACTGTTGCTAAGGGTGTTGCTAAGGACATCCTATACTTCAACGCAAGATGACACAGTGACCCATCCATAGCCGTAGCCGTAGCCGTAGCCGCCAATTCGGACACAGCCATAGTTTCTTGTTAAAGGGACACATTGCCTTCCGATTGGACGCTTTTTGCTTTAAAAAGCATTCATTATGAAATGAATATGGTTGGAAAGATGATTTAAAAGTAGAATATAATGGTTCACACACCCCTCAAATTGTGTAGTTTTCCTTTTACTTCATGAACTACATTGTAACACAGTCTGCCATTTTGTAGAACCAAGTTTTTAACTCCACAAAATTATGGATTGTGTTCGTTCACAAAGTACAAGGAAAACCACACAAGTTTAAGGGCGATTAATTGTGTGACTCTTTATATTTTACTTTTAAAACATCTTTCCAACCATATTCATATCCTAACAAATGCTTTTTAAAGCACAAAGCGCCCAATGGGAAGGGCAATGTGTCCCTTTAACTTCAAAGAGGTAGAGGTGATTGTTCGATGTGTGAGTACATTAACCCTTGTACGACAGCATCAATCATAGTTCAGTATCCACCATGGGAAATCAAGCAGTCACAATAAAAGACCAATTTATAAGTTATATGGAATCTAATATAAGTTACAAATGTCAAATCTCTGATGGTTTTCACCATTGAAATGAAAAATCAATAAGTTTCCTCTTTTTCTCATCCAAGAGTTTGGTTTGTTTGTTTGGATTTTTTTTTTGTTTTTTTTTTAATGAGAAATCGCGTAACATCACAAGGCCGGACAGCCACTTCAAGGTGAGGGCTATACTTCACCTCACAACCCAAATCAACTATCACCAGGGGCAAGTTGCCACCTACTCCTGGGGCTGAAACAGGGTAACCCCCTTCACAGTCCGTAAGGATGTAGGCATGATGGTATCATCCACTAGGAGCCTGGCTGCTATAGCAGAATGCACTACCTTCCCTACTTTTGTACAAAGTAATTATGGTTAAGTGCCTTGCTCAAGGGCACAGGTGTCATGACCGGATTTGAACCCACACTGTACTGCTGACAACATTAGAGCTTGGGTCCAGTGAACTAGACCGCTCGGCAACACACCACAAAGTTGCATTGAAATACACTGGTTCAGCTAAAATGAAGTAGGATACTTAATGCATTTTATTATCTAATGGAAAGATATAAAGATAATTATTGTAAATATAAAAAAAATCATCAAAATCTTCTTTCAGGGATGGGATCCAAGGCATAAAGTCCACCAAATGAGTGGGTGTGTGTTGTTTCGGGGAAGGGGGGGAAGTACCACTAAAGCCAATTGCAACATGGCTCTGGTTGTAGAGAACTGATAGAGGGGGATCTCATCACCTTCCTGAGCTAAGATAAATGACTGTCAACAAGTCACAAGATAATCCAGTCTGATGCTGTTCTTTCAGAAGACACTCTTCTTAGGCCTGCGCTAAACGTCGCACGTTTGTATTGTCGAACTCAAACAGTTGTAAAATTAGAAATTAAATTCGACAAAAGAGCGACGTTTAGCGCAAACCTTTTATTTAAGTTCGGCACTGCCGTGTAGCACGGCAAGCCCTGCCGTGCTACACGGTAGCGGCACGACACGGTGACAAACGTCGCGCTCTTGCCGTGTCGAATCGAACTGAAAACATTTGAGTTCGGCTCGGCAAAAGTGCGACGTTTAGCACAGGCCTTATGTACAATGGGAATTTTTAATAAGACACATCCATCCAATACAAGTTGAACATTTTCAGAACAGAATTGGGTGAAGGAGAATTAATCAACTTTTTATAGCCCTTTCTATTCCATTGGGTCATGGTAAGATTCCTTAATACCAATCTATTTTTAGTCAACCTGATTCAAATTTGTTCAGCAACATTCACATTAAAGGTTTGGCTCAACATCTGAAACAAAGCAATTTTAACTTGATCAAAGAATCATTGAAATAGTCACTTTATCATAAAACCACCGAAATTTTACGGTGGACTTTGTTTATATTTATACAAGAACTTATCATGTTTGCCATCTTGGTTATCCTCTCATCTATGAAGCCATCTCCCCACCCCCCTTGCTCTCTAAATAGAACCAAATTGAGGCTGGAAGGGAAAGTAGCCTAGCTCCATTTTGGTACAATTAGATTCATTATACCTAAATGCAAAAGAATATTGGGAACATGATATTGGTACAAACTGTCTCTCTTCCTGCTTTGCTGTCAAGTGCATTGAGACTTTTGTGTGATGTGCTATACAAAAACTGTGTTATTATTCTCCTCAAGCAGGTTTGATTCTTCGATTTTGATTGGTCAATCCATAGCAACAAGGAGTGTGATATAAACCTATATTGCACGGCTCATATCACACTCTGCATATAGCGCTGGGCTAACTCCGCACATTGCGCTACTGTTGAAAATACGGACACAATGATAGGCTAACTTGTTTAATAAAAAAAAGTTGAACTGTCTAGTTATTGATGTAAGGAAATATACAAATAATTCTGGTGCTCGCCAGTAAATAAAATCGCAGAATTTTCACACTATAGTCGTGGTCTTCTTCGAGGCGTACGTTGCAATAAGGAAACACCGGGAACAGTATTTGAACGTGCCCGTGTTTTGCACTTTTCCCCTTTGTACAGTGTCATCCATCTTTACTGCGCGTCAAAATAGCTTCGGCCTTGTTGGATATGGAACACAGAACACTATAGATAGGTTGCAGTATGACGTAAATTGGCCATCTTTACGGGCAGTTTAGAACAAACAGTCGTGCGTTTCGTGTGAACGGTGTGCAACACGCGCGCATTTCACAAAACTCATTGCAGGATTGGTCAGTGAACAACGCGGCTGCGTTAATAAGTTGAGCATTTGACGCACCTGCAAGCCAAAATGCAAATTGCCCGTAAAGATGGCGTCTACTGGGAACTATCTATATTTGTTCTGTATTCCACTCGCACTATGATGATAACTTATATATTACTGTTTGTAGGACAAATGATTTGGTTTCTAGGAGGAGCTCTCTTAAACCAAGGAAAACCTTCTAATAAACTTTGATTTATTTGGAATCAATCTCAGTATGAGCCGTGATATGGTTTTATCAAGAATTGGCGGTGTTATATTTCACTGTTTCGAGTTGGTTAGTTCTTGGGTTTGAAACTGTTTTAAAAAAACACAAGAATGCAATTTATCATGTCATCAAAGAATTTGCTTTGTTTTCTTATTTTGGAATCGGAGAGGAGTTATAATGGAGGCGATGGCCGCGTAGTGCTAATAGCTACATGGCGGAATAAGCTACCTTGACGCCAATCACCAATGAGGCATGAGAGATAATTACATGCATCCTTGATATACCACACTAATCAATGGCCGCCATGACTCTACTCATTGATTGAGTGGTAATTTTGGTCCTGCCTGTTATCAACCCTCCGTTACGACCTAGTTTCTAATTTCCTATCGCCCCACACTTTGATCAACACGTACACACACACAGCGGGGATGATGCAACCAATTTGATGAATCAGTAAACACAAGACTTCAACCATTTCTAATATTGCCAAATGAACTTCAAATGAACTTCAAGAATTTCTAATATTGCCAAAACTAATCACATTAGCTCAAAACAAGTTATCAGAAAAAATAGAATTCTCATGATAGAGTTGTCCAGTGAGCCATTGTGCTGTAGTACTGAAGCAGTGACAAGGTCTTCATCACTGCAGTCATGACAGTATTGTACATCAACCAATAGTCTAAGGACTTCTATTTCCTTGTCACTAATCCTGTCTCTCTACTTCAAACCCTCATTGAAACAACTGTAATAAATACTGACGAACATTATCCGAAAAAAGGACCACACTATTTCTGCCTTCCAGCCTCAGTTTGAGTATGCTTGATGGAATGGAATCAAGCCAAGGATGGCTCAAAGTGCTTTCTGATCTACTTTAATTTTGAATTTTGAATTGAAAATTACTTCAATATGTATTTCAATTAAGCTTAGAAATGTTTGTAGTTTGTTCTCTACATTTGGTTAAAGAAAATTGTTAATTGTCAAATACTAGTATTCTCACTTGGTGTATCCCAACATATACATAAAATAACAAACCTGTGGTAAGTTTGGGCTCAATTGGTCATCGAAGTTGCCAGAATATAATGAAAGAAAAAACAACCTTGTCGAATAGAATTTGTGTGCTTCAAATGCCTGAGAAACGCTTCATGCCTGAAGCCTCTCTCAGATTCAAATTTTTAGTGAGAAAATACCTCTTTCTCAAAAACTACATCACTTCAGAGGGAGTCGTTTCTCACAATATTGCTTACTATCAGCAGTACCAAGTAAGTTTTTATGAGTAATTACCAAAAGTATCCACTGCCTTTAAAATTACAAAAGCAGCATGGAAACAAGGTCTTTTAATCTGTATTTTTATCTTATTTTGATTTTCCCATTTATAAAATTGAGCCAAGTTATTCACAGTCAGAAAACTGGAGAAGGAATACTTCATAACAAGGCCATTCTTGTATTCATCTTTTTTTTCTGGTTGAAATGGAGCGAATAAAGTGAGAAGTTAAACATCACCCTGAAAGGCCTCCTCAATCCATTCCTTCGGCCTCAAAGGATTAGCGGCTACCTCGATTGAATCAACGCGTTCAAGTCCAGCGGTATAGTTAACTCATGGCATTGACATCAATTTCTTATTCATAGCTTACATGTACAATCAAATAACCTTGCTTCAACAATGAAGAATCCACCGAAAGGCATGATCAATCAACAGGAAAAAAAAGTGAACAAATTCACAGCGAGGCCTTAGTTAAGAATGAAAACACCTTGAAGTTCTTAGCGATCTCGGTCATAGCTGATCGACACGTATCATCACAGCCTAGCCAAGCCTAGCCTTGTAGGGCATTGGTTAGAAATCAAAGGGTTAGTATCAGTACTACTAGAGTATTTGCTCAATCATGAGAATCACCATATGGAAATTGTGTTTAACCCAATCATCTACTAAAGAACCATCATCATGGGATGGAACAGTTTATTATCACTGTTTTTTGACAATTAATAATAAAATAATAACTGTATTTATATAGCGCCTTTTGCCAAAGGATACAAAGCGCTCAGTATTTTTACTTGCCATGTATGTGGAGCACGTTTTTGAAGTATGAGACCTATGCATTTATAGCACAATGTAATGGTTTACAAGGTGCGGTGGCGCAATATGCTGCCAATCAAACCAGGAACACCGGGGCGAACCCCTTCTCTTTTCGATAAGTGCACTGGGTTCTTTTACGTGTTTTACTCAACACACGAGGACCAACGGCTTTACGTCCCATCCGAAGGACGCAGCAATAATGGTTAAGTGCCTTGCTTAAGGACACAAGTGTCACGACTGGGACTCGAACCCACACTCTGCTGAACAGAAACACCAGAGCTTGAGTCCGGTGCTCTTATCCGCTCGGCCACGACACGCCACTATTGTAGTCAAGTCCATTCCTCTAGCTTCAAGAAACATCACTGACGGATGGTTTAGTAACTCATCGGTGTAATTCAGACAATTGTATTGAGTCCAATCTTCTAGTTTTCAAGAAACATCACTGAGGGATGGTATACCACTAGTCTACTTTTGAAAGGTTGATTTTCCCTCCTATAGTTTTCAATAGTATACTATTGGATAGTATGCTATTGGATCAATGACCAGGGCACTAATGTAAAGCGCCTTGAAACATTATTGTATAATGCGCTACATAAGAACTAGTTATTATTATTATTATTGTTATTATTATTGTTATTAAGATTACTGAAACCAACCTGTAACATTATCACTAAATATGTACTGTGGTTTATTTTGTTTCATGTTAATGATGCTTATTTAAGTTGCCTGGACACACAATAGAAATAAGATCTGATTCAGCAATGAAAAATTTGTTTTTTAACTAAGACTATCAAACAGTCTTCTCGATCACATCTCTCAAATCACAACAAATCTGTTTAATTCAGAGTGTTTTATCCTCCATCTTCTTCCCCCCTTTCATCTTTCCCTCCTTTCTTAAGTCACAGCAATAGTGTCTCCTAATGACTGATGAGTTCTTCAGTCTATTTCTACATCTATGGCGTGTAGTGGCCGAGCGGTCTAGTTCACCGGACCAAAGCTCTGGTGTTGTCAGCAGCAGAGTGTGGGTTCGAATCCCAGTCATGACACTTGCACCCTTGAGCAAGGCATTTAACCTTAATTGCTTCGTAAAAAGTTGGGCAGGTAGTGCATTCTGCTCTACCAGCCAGGCCTCCTAGTGGATGGTACTCATGCCTACATCCTTACGGACTGTGAAGGGGGTAACCCTGTTTCAGCCCCAGTAGTAGGCCTAGGTGGCAACGTACCCCTGGTGACAGTTAATTTGGGTCGACAGCCCAAATCAGTTAAGTAAACCCCCCCCCCCTACTTGAAGCGGCCGTCCGGCCTTGTGAGTTAGGCGATACCTCTTTACAAATATATATATATATATATATCTTTAGCTGCATCATACCCGATGCATCGTGCCCTTTAATCCTGTCCTTTCATGTTTCCTGCTTTGTCCAGTAATCCACCCTTTCACTGACCATCCTTTTGTCCCCACTACATTACTCTGATTGGTTCTTAGCCACCCCACTGTTTGTTAAATAATAACTTTGATTGGCTACAATTTTCCCTCTTTTTTCTGGATACATTCCATTATTCTTGCTTCTATTTTTTGCTATAAATGAATATGTTTTTGTTTGTGCTTGTTTATGCCTCTGACGAAGGTCTGGTTTGGCTCGAAAGCTAAGGCCATCTCTCCTCAGCTTTCGATCCGAACCGGACCTTCGTCATCAGAGGCATTAACCAGCACAAACGAAAACATATTCATTTATTAAAAAAAAGATAAGGAAAGAATAATGGGAAGGTATCCAGAAAAAGAGGGAAAATTATAGCCAACCAAAGTATATATTTTATACCTACTTCTTATTTTTATTCTTTATTTGGCCATTAAACAAAGATAAACAATTAGTAAGTAACAAAATAAAAAATAAACAAACAAATAAACAAATATGTCTTTAAGTAAACAATAGCAAAACAAACCATAAAGGCACATGAAATTTACAAATCAACAATAATGTGATGGCCAGGATCAACAAAAAGTATAGCTTAAAAGCCAGCTGCCCCAGTCACACAAGGAGATACAAAAACAATAATAAAATACTCTCTATGTTAGAATATGTAAAATAAATTTTAAAATCTGTAAACACACATAACACAAACTTAAAAAAATAAATAATCTAACTTTAAATAAAAATAGGAAGATATTTTTTAACGACAAGAACAATATGGCTAAAAATAAACAGATAATAGGAAAAAAATTATTCAAAAATGAACACATTGATAAGTCCTTTTTGTTCTATTGTTTCTTTCTTGTTTCTCGGCAGACCTCTCTCATTTACAAGGACATGTCTCCATTTATCAACAGCCAGTTTTCTGTTTTGATCTATTTAGTCCCTTTTGTGCTCGTTGTATTTTGGGGTTATGTCAATAGATGTAAATTCAATTTAAAACTGAAACGCTTTTTACGGTTGGCAGGTTGTAGGTCAGTATAGTGAGTTGGGATTCTTTTTTTTTACACTAAGTGTTTCGTTAAGTCAACCGTCCACTAGTTTTTACTTTGAATTAAATTGGAAATAAAAAATTTATGTATTTTTTTATTTTCAATTGTACCGTGAACAAAATAATATAGTATTAAAAATAAGTAAATAAATAAAATATATAAATAAGTAATTTTTTTAACATAAAAACAAGAAGAAGGCTGAACTAAAAACTAAAGTGTAAAACGATAAACAAACTATTAATAGAAATATTTTGCTTTTCACTATCTGTTTGTTTACCAGAGTAAAAAAGATAAACATGTAAATACAATATTATAGAATATACAGGTACATTTATGTGGTTATGTACATGTAAGTATCTCCAACATCACTTCCTAATTGCTAACTTGATCATATTAATAATTTTTTTAAAATCATCTGATGCATGCCAAAGTGCTTAAAGGCCCTGTACACTATTGGTAAGATCGAAAAAACAAATGCTCACAGATTCACACATAACTTACATGATTTAAAGTAAGTAATGGTAGGAAGGGTTCCTTAAAAATATTTCTGCCTAAAATGCTATCGTTTCTGAGAAACGAATAAAACAATAGTTTTGATCGCGCGCGATAATAAACTCGATGTTTGAAAAACAGAAAACACATAAGGTCTCTTTTCACTATTTTCTCGTGACCTCGATGACCAATTGAGCTCAAATTTTCACAAGTTTGTTATTTCATGTATATGGTTAATCACACAAAACATGAACTTTGTTTGCGACTGTTTTGTCAGCTCATACCAATCCTGTATAATATCTTTAAAGAGGGATCCAAGGTCGTTATTCAAGT
Source organism: Pycnopodia helianthoides (assembly GCA_032158295.1). Taxonomy (NCBI): domain Eukaryota; kingdom Metazoa; phylum Echinodermata; class Asteroidea; order Forcipulatida; family Asteriidae; genus Pycnopodia; species Pycnopodia helianthoides. The sequence goes on along the minus strand of CM063256.1, from coordinate 1,398,382 downwards.
TTTGTAATCCACTCATTACCAGTCGGTTGAGTCCTTATGAAAAATGAGGGGGAAAAAACAAGAAGTCTCTAACTTCACGATAAAAACAAGAAGTCTCTAACTTCACGATAAAAACAAGAAGTCTCTAACTTCACGATAAAAACAAGAAGTCTCTAACTTCACGATTAAAATGCAAATGTGTTTGATACCCTTCAAGTGCAATTTTTGCCAAAATCCAAAAACATTCGTGGCTGAGAGCACCGAACTCAACCTCTGATCACTGCACTATATTTGTTCGATAAATCACGTTTTCAAATTTCACTAATAAAGAGTTTCAGATAAAGTTACAATTTACACCCTTATTACATTCTTGCATGAGGTTATAGAGACTTGTAATTTTCCAACCTGTATGAGGAATTCATCCACTGATAAAATGAGTGCATCCAGGGCTCGAATTTGACACTGGACCGCAGGCCCGAGGCCAGTAATTTTATCATTGGGCTAGTAAACTCGAATGACCAAGACAAGTCCAGCGGTCTTGTGTTTTCAATTCAATAACAATTCATGTAACTCACTCTATAATATCTTGAACAGAAACAAATTATGTTCAAATGTTGACTTTGAGTAATGATTTGAAATATACTTAATACCCTAATAAGACAAAATGAGGTAAATCTTCTCTCATATGTCTTAGTGCTCGTTCAATTAAATGCAAGTTAAACTGTGCAAGGAAGTCTTTTCTCAGTTTGAATCTGGTCTTGTAAAATTATTTCTGGTCCAGTAAACATTTTGAGATACCTTACAAGTCCTGTGGTCTTGTGGATTTTCCCCCCAAATTCGAGTCTTGGCATCACAAAACTGAATATGACCCTGGGCCCCTCCTTAAGTAAAGGAAGATTTTCGACCACACCATGGAAATAAAACATCCCTTTAGAATCAAGAATTTTACTGAAAACAACTTCACATTCCTTTCAGTAATAACTCAAACTATACAATGTGATCCATCCCAAAACTGCATCTTTTGATGATTACTTAAAGGCACTGGACACTATAGGTATTTACTCAAAATAATTGTTAGCATAAAAACTTACTTGGTAACGAGCAATGGAGAGCTGTTGATAGTATAAAACATTGTGAGAAACAGCTCCCTCTGAAGTAACGTAGTTTTTGAGAAAGAAGTAATTTCTCAGTAAAATATTTGAATTGATTTTGAGACCTCACACATGAGGTCTCGTAATCGAAGTCAAGCATCTGAAAGCACACAACTTCGTGTGACAACATGGACAAGGGTGTTTTTTCTTCCATTATTATCTCGAAACTTCGACGACCAATTGAGTTCAAATTTTCACAGGTTTGTTATTTTGAGCATATGTTGAGATACACCAAGTGAGAAGACTGGTCTTTGACAATTACCAAAGGTGTCCAGTGTTTTTAACACAAATATGAGGCATAAAACAAAACAAACAAAAATAAACAAAACAAGAAAAAAGAAACAAGTTGCATTGGGAGTAGAAACATGAGGACAACTTGAAAAAACAGACGCCAACATTCTACACTTTAGGTTTTCCTAATTTGTCAAACAAACAAAATCAAACAGTAAAATTGTACCCCGCCTGTACTATTTACGAACAAAGAATAGAACTGTGTTTTGTGATGGTTAGGCTTAGAAATTCTTGCCAATCCAATTTGGATGAATGCTCAATAGAAGACTAATTAGATTTCAATTCTAGCATGGTGGACTTAACACAAAGCTGTTATGTCAAATCTAATAACAATTCACTTTCCGTCGCTTTTATCTCCTCGCTTTCCCTCATCGAAATATAAAACCGAAAGTCAAATCATTGGATTACGGTATCAATACATCATCCATCGTGGAGCCGGGCCGGGGAGGCCATGGAGGAGCTGAATAATCTATTTACATTACAGACCATAATAGATCGTAACTGTAGCAATCTAACTGTCTAATGGACCTGATGATGTACATGTACCACTACTAGACACCTAACATGACAGGCTCAATATTAAATTTGGAATCTCTTCAAGGAAATGAAGGTCTGTCCGAAAACGGAAATCACTGGTCAGACCTCAGTAATGAGAGGGTATGGGTAGGGGTTCACATCATGACGACATTCATAAGCTTGTATATCCAGCCAGGTCAAAAAACACATAAACGGAGAAAAGTAAAAGAGGTTGGGCCACGCTAGAGGTCACTCTTAAAAAAAAAGTTTTACATCCCTAATTGCACCTATATCTACCAAGAAAACACTGTGACAGAAATATAGAATGAATGGGTATTCGTTTACAACGCAGTTTCCAAGCCTCTATTCACCCCCGCCTTCAGGCAAAATCGGAACAACAGCAGTCGGTGCCAGAAAGCTGTCTCCAAAAATTCAAAAGAATAGTGACGACTCAGTACGTACCCCTCTGTCAAACGGCTTTTTGTTGTTACTCATTGAGCATTGCTCAGTACAGACCATCCGGGCAGACCATTACGGGATTTTGATAAATTTAGGCGGCGGGCTAGTGAACGGAGTAAAAACTCCCTGCAAATATCACTTCTTTTGTTAATGTAATGTTACAAAAGATGCAACAAATTATAGAAAGCAGAAAACTAAAAAATAACATCAACTTCAATCACCATGGCCCATCCTCTTTAAGGCTGCACCAGGAGATTGTTTACAAGACCAAAGGTCTAAGAGTAAGACTGAGATTGAGACCTAGAAAACTATTTCAATTTTTCATCAAGTCACTGGTAGTCCTGAAATATCACGTCATCCTTGGTTACTTTTACTCTAAATAGACCATAAATGTAAGAAATCTGGTTTTCTAAATGATGAACTTATTATTGATGTTAAAATTTGTAATTGCGATAACAAAAAATGTCAATTTTAGTTACGCGTGGTCAATGTAATGTCACTAACCTAACAACAATCTCTGCCCTCCTTGCTACCTACATTTATTAAACCCTGGGTGGTGAAAAGCAATTAGAGGCAATTGTCTTGCTCAAGGACACAAGTGTCAAGTAGCAAGGCCTGAATTCAATCATTAATATGATGTATTACCTCTCAACCATGGGTCCTTCAGAATGATGTGTTTTAGATCGCTTAAATAATAACAGTGCTACGAAACAAGTCAGTGAGTTGGTGTGATTCGTTAGTAGTAAGCACACATGCTGTAGTCATCCTGATTGGTCAATGTCAACCACCATGTGATCATATCCTGACCAATCACATAATAATAATAACAATAATAATTGGAGACATTTATATCTAGCGAATAATCAAGGAGCCTCTGTGCGCAGCACAAATTGTTAAACAATTAAATAAATATGAAGTAAATTGTTAAAAAAATGTAGATTCGAAGAAGTGAATCTTTAAAAGGCCGTTGGAAATCAGAACAGAGTGAGCTTCATGAATACGAGCCGGTAAGTCATTCCATAATGAAGGTGCAATCAATTTGAAGGATCTTTGACCATGTAATTTAGAAGAAACAGCAGTTTGCATCAGTAAGGATTGGCCAGCGGAACAAAGAGGATGAACAGTATACAATTGTTGCCCGCTGTGACAATGGTCCATGGTGTTTTGTACACCCGAGGCGAAAGCCGAGGGTGCCATTTGCCCCCGAGGGTGTACAAAACCCATGGACCATGTCACAGCAGGCAACAATTGTTTTGTTATACCTCTGTCTTGAATTCTTAGTAATTTTTTCCTCATCTGAAGGACTCCAATTTCATCAAAACGATGATAATCTCAATCCTTTGCTGCACAGAAAGTTGTACGACGAGCGCGCGCGTGAGATGAGAGTGGTACATGGATATTTGTTGCCCGCTCATGTGATCGTTCTGTGCCAATGAAAATACAGCATTCAATACAGAGGTATAACAAGAATATTTGTATGCAGAAGATCAGATATACTGTCTGGAGATAGTCCATGAAGAGCTTTGGCAGTGAGGAGATTTAACTTATAAGCGATAGGCATCTTAATCGGGAGCCACTGATTCATAAAGGGCTAGCTTACCTCTTCGCACAGCCAACCAGCAAACTCAGTGCTTTCATCATGACCAATCCGGATCTTGAAGATGTCACCAATGTTCCCCACACTCACCTGAAAAGAAGGAACCCGGGCAAAATGTCAACTTATCATCCAAACACAATAAATGGTATGGTGCCTAATCACCATAGAAGTGAAATAACCAAATATGGGGTGAGAGAAAAATCAATGGTCCTCATCGGGATTCGAACCCAAGACCCCTGACACTCGGGGCAGATGCTCTACCAACTGAGCTATGAGGCACAGCGGTATACTCCTAAGAACCACATTTTTCTCTCGGTGTTGCATGGATGCGCAACTGGGCAAAGTAATTCAAACACAATAAATGGTATGGTGCCTAATCACCATAGAAGTGAAATAACCAAATATGGGGTGATTTTTCTTTTCACTCCATATTACATTATCATCCAACAACGTTACCTCACTGTCTGTTTTCTTTTAGTTGTAAGGGTTTTGGTAAAATGTACTTTTTTGATTTCTTCAAAATAATTACAAATTTTCTTTCTCATTCTTGTTGTTATAAGGCCTTACAATGTCTTAAAAACTGCTTTGAAAAATCAAAACGTTAACAATAATCGCATTACTTTAAAGGAACATTACAGAATTGGTTTTTGCTAACAAAAAGTTGCTGGCAGTGTAAGCACTTTATGTAATCCACCATATACATAAACTGACAAACCTGTAGAAGTTTGAGATCGATCGGCCATCTGGGTCACGAGAAAATAGTGCAAAACCGATTACAAATTTGCATGTGTTACACAATGCATGAATAAAACGCTCATGAGCGATAAACTCCAATCGGAAATTAGTTTGATTTATTTCTCATCAAATATAGCATTTCAGCCAGAAATATTTCTAGGGATGTTTTCTACTATCATCATCATTAGACCGTGTAAGTTTTATGTAAATCTGTGATCAAAAGTATATTTTACAATTACCAATTCTGTAATGTGCCTTTACATGAAATCTTAATGAATTCCTAACAGCATTTTTTTTCATCATGGAGGGGTAGATAATTGAGTTTGAGTTTGTGATGTCATGCTTCAAGAGTGAACTGATTCGATTACATACCGTGAATTCATCTTCGTTGCCAGATTCAAATTTACCGTCTCCACATCCCAAGACGACATCGTCTGACTTCCCTTTATCTCCATATGCAGTGAGAGAAACTACAGCATCCGTTCCCGCAGCTGGATTCTCGCTGGTGGCTACCCAGACGCGAAACTTCCCTCCTAAAGAAAAAGACAACAATAAGAAAGCATTTAATTGGGTTTTACCCTTACACCGATGTGTATCAAGCTCTGTATACTCGGTACTTTCCCAAGCTCTGTGGAAAAAAAATCCACAGGCAAATCACTCGGGTGGGATTCGAACCCACGACCTTTGCATTGCTAGAGCAGATGTCTTTACCACTAGACCACCGAGTTAGACGTAGTTTGAATCCTTGGCAGCAGGTACTGCAACGATTTAATTAATATTGTGTAAATTATAAAATTAACATCTATTAAATAAGAAAGCAATTAACGCTCAACAATTTCAGCAAAGTTCCTATTTTTCCTTTTCCTTTTTTAAACAGAGGGGGCAAAGGGTTGACAATAAAATAAATAAATAAAACAAAACAGGGTATTAGCTGGCGATGCTTTGAGCATTATGTGAACATTTAAGATGACAGACATTTTAACTGTTTTGTGGCGTGTCGTGGCCAAGTGGATCAGAGCTCTGGTGTTTCTGATCAGCAGAGTGTGGGTTCGAGTCCCGGTCGTGACACTTGTGGTGTCCTTAGCAAGACATTAACAATATTGCTGCATCCTTCGAATGGGACGTAAAGCCGTAGGTTCCTTGTGTTGTGTAATGCACAGAACAGAACCCACTACACTTTTTGTAAAGAGAAGGGGCTGCCCCGGTGTTCCTGGTTTGATTGGCAGCATATTGCACCACAGCACCTTGTAAACCATTACATTGTGCTATGTTAAAGGAAAAAGGTCTCATACTTCAAAATGTAGCTCCACATACATTGCAGGATAAATTATATAATAATGTTGGAGCACCATGAGCGTCACTGAGTGATGGATTTGAGCGCTGTATAAGAAGCCATTATTTTTTTTATTATTAACTTACAGCAAATCTGCTTATTATTTTTTCAGAATTCTGCCAAACATCATGAAATCAGCTTCAACCACACTCTCATAGAAGAAAGCATTTCAATTTTTCTCAATGTATTTGAAACATGTCCATAGCATCTTTATACTGAAGAAACCTTTCATTAAAAACGTCTGATTATTTGTTTCTGTAAAACAAACCTCAAGCCTACAATGTATATGACCCTTTCCCATATAGTTTCTGAGGAGTTAACTCCCTTTCCCGTATAGTTTCTGAGGAGTTACTCCCCTTTCCCGTATAGTTTCTGAGGAGTTAACTCGTCTGCAACTCCATTGTTTGTTTTATACTTGCTGCCTGAAGCCTTTCTCAGATTCAAATTTTTTAGTGAGAAATTACCTCTGTCTCAAAAACTTTGAACCATGTTTTTTTAAACTATCAGCAGCTCTCAGATGCTCCTTACCAAGTAAGTTTTTATGAGTAATTACCAAAAGTATCCACTACCTTTAAAATTACAAAAGCAGTATGGAAACAAGGTCTTTTAATCTGTTTTTTCACATATTTTTGATTTTTCCCATTTATAATATTAAGCCAAGTTATTCACAAAACAGTAAGAAAATGGAGAAGGAATACTTCATACAAGGCCATTCTTGTATTCATCTTTTTTTCTGGTTGAATTGGAGCGAATAAAGTGAGAAGTTAAACATCACCCTAAAAGGCCTCCTCAATCCATTCCCTTCTGCCTCAATGGTAATGTATTTCTTGAGTAATTACCCTTTAGTATCCTCTACCTTTAACCCTACTCCAAGTAGCGTTGTACCAGTACAAAACCTGGGAGTCTGTCAGGGTTGGTAATTCAAGTATAAACAGTTCTAAATCTTCAAACAAATTTACCGACAGATCCATCTCATGTGAAAAGGACTTATCCTTTGCATGCAAATATACAAGTTTTTAAAATAGCGGGAGAGGTAGTGAATGACAATTTATGTAAGATGCATTAATGACGCCAAGCAAGTCCTAATCAGTGATAAGTAAGGCCTGTTTCAAACGTTGCGCTCGTGCCTTGTCAAATTCAAATAATCCTAATTACACTCTGTGGAGGTTCCTTTGTTCTGTGCACTTAGGAAAAAAACATATTCAGTGTGTGGACGTGTGTAAGTCCATATAGTGTTTCAAAACCCTGCCTTGTGTAGAACTCTTTTGTTCTCAGGTCCACACTTCGTATGAAATCTTGCCCCTTGACGTTTGAACCCACTTTTGCTCTTAGCTCGACAGGCCATTGCCTTGCTATGCATCAAAATTCGGCAGACGCACAGCTTGGTTTCACACGTCACACTCCATCCAAATAAATTCCTCTCTGGCACAGCAAACTGAGAATACACATGCGCAATTATTTGAAAAGGAATTCATAAATACCTGGGACAGTTTATCCATTCTGATTGGACGAGAGAACGTCACGTGGGGGTGTTTAAACAGACGATATAACACCGGCTAGAAGTGTTTAAACACACCTGTGGCGCGCAAGGTTACACGCAGGCGCTAATTTACGCGAAACGCAATCAACACATACTGGTATTCAATCTAAAAACATGTTAGTGTTATGACGCGCGCGTACGCACAACTGTTGAGCGTGGCATGTATATCCTTCGCGAAACAGGGCTCGAGGACGTGACAGGAAATGAAAGTTAACAGAAAAGTTGAGATTTTTCCAACAATATTACGCTTTTTAACAAAAAGGGCATTTATGAATGGGAATAAAAGAGTAGTGACTTGGTCTTAACCGGCCGTTTAAAACCTTGCAGGGCCGTGGCCGTGCGATAAAGGTTCGGCGAGGTCCTTTATCACACGGCCACGACCCTGCCGGTTTTAAACGGCCGGTTAAGACCGCGTCACTACCCTTTTATTCCCTTATTAAATCCAAACAAATGCACACACGCCCCACATGACTGCAACAGAATTGCTGTGATTCAGTACAATAAACACTCTTTTTCTACCCCTGGAGAGAACCCTGGAAAAACTTGTTAAGCTACAACTCTCCTGGGCCCAATTTCATAGAGCTGCTTAAACAGAAAAATATTGCTTAACAATTGCCTGCTAAGCAGAAATGAGCAGGATACCAGTCACAAATTGTATATGTGATATGGTAGTTTGGCTGGTAACCTTATTCTGGTAAGCATAATCTTGTTATGCTTAGCTACTTTTTGTGCTTTAGCAGCTCTATGAAACTGGGCCCTGCACTGTGCTGTGCGGATTGTAGCTAATTCAACATACGTTCTGGTCAGTCCCCCATTTTGTTTGTCTTTAAAACAAGTTGGGATTTTCAATTTAGTCGGTTGTCTGAAAACCACTGCCGCACCTATGGTGCCACTATTTTGGAAACTCAAATGATTTGAATACATTGTACAACACAGCTCGCTGCACGACGACATTTGAAAAAGGGCCGCAGTCAACCATGCATGTTTCAATGTAGGTACGGCGATAATGGACCCAGCCATGCAAAACTCAACAAAAGGCACCACACTAGACTTGCACTAATTACTAATTAAGGCTGTAGAGTACATGGCACGCAATGCGTGGTGTACACTCATTATGGCAAACATGTCCTGCTTTTAAAGATGAAATTGCCATCACCATTTGGTACTAACATCCCGGGCTTCAGTATTCAAAAAGCTAACAAATACTAAACATCCACCTATTATGTACAAGTGTAAAAAAAATTATTATTTTAGAGGACCCTCTCCTTATTTCTAGGTCACTGGTTGCAAACAACGGCTATAACTGAGGGTAAATATTGAACATGAAATTTAACAAAGGAGACAGATGATTGTTAAGTGCACAAACAGTCTGTGCTTGTTATTCTTAATGACTCGTTCACTCTGCGATCCTGTAAAAAAAGTGTAGACTGTCAGATAAAATGTGTGTAATGAGGGGATCTAATAATTCGAGTAAAAATCAAAGTTTAGGATCATACGAGAATTCTAGGAAGCTTTTGTTCCTCGAGGTTTTGCTGGAAGCCAAGAAAATAAACGTGAATGCGTGAACAAAACAAAAAAACAATCAGTTTGTGTACTGAGATGGTGGGTTTTTTGAATTTGGGACTCCTATTATAAAAAGAAACTAGGTAAAATTTTATTTTAGGGGGAATACAGAGCGAGTGTTTTGAGTTAATATTTGAAGGATTTTTTTTTTGCTGTTCCTCACTTGATTTCTTGATGATCTTCTGAGGTGGTTGGTCCGTCTCATCCATGGATTTTCTGCGTAGTGGCTCTCGTTGTCTGGAGGATGCCTTGAAGGGAGAGTACTCCTTGTAGCTTCCTGGCCGGAACTTCTCAACTCCCGTCCCGACAATAAACAGATCCTCAACGCCATTGAATATTGCTGAGAGGCTTTCAACCTGTGTACACAAGCAAGCGACAAAAGGGAAGATGTCATACAGGGAGGGTGAACCATTTTTTTGTTCATGAAGAGGAGCATATTCATTTGAAACTGTCTAGTTGTCAAGGAAACGCATCATCAAGAGAACACTCTCTAATGGATGGAAAGAGTTCATTCATTATCAGAAAACATTTCATGAAGGGATGGTGCACCATATGGAAAAATACATGAATCCTCTAGTTTTCAAAAAACATATCATAAAGGGATGGTGCATCATTGGTTATTGGAAAAGTACATTCATTCCAATCCTCCAGTTTTCAAGAAACATATCATAAAGGGATGGTACCTTATTGGTTATTGGAAGAGTACATTTATTCGAATCCTCTAGTTTTCAAGAAACATATCATAAAGGGATGGTACATCATTGGTTATTGGAAGAGTACATTCATTCCAATCCTCTAGTTTTCAAGAAACATATCATAAAGGGATGGTACATCATTGGTTATTGGAAGAGTACATTTATAACAATCATCCAGTTTTCAAGAAACATATCATAAAGGGATGGTACATCATTGGTTTTTGGAAGAGTACATTCATTCAAATCCTCAAGTTTTCAAGAAACATATCATAAAGGGATGGTACATCATTGGTTATTGGAAGAGTACATTCATTCCAATCCTCTAGTTATCAAGAAACATATCATAAAGGGATGGTACATCATTGGTTATTGGAAGAGTACATTCATTCAAATCCTCAAGTTTTCAAGAAACATATCATAAAGGGATGGTACATCATTGGTTATTGGAAGAGTACATTCATTCCAATCCTCTAGTTATCAAGAAACATATCATAAAGGGATGGTACGTCATTGGTTATTGGAAGAGTACATTTATTACAATCCTCTAGTTTTCAAGAAACATATCATAAAGGGATGGTACATCATTGGTTATTGGAAGAGTACATTCATTCCAATCCTCTAGTTTTCAAGAAACATATCATAAAGGGATGGTACATCATTGGTTATTGGAAGAGTACATTTATAACAATCATCCAGTTTTCAAGAAACATATCATAAAGGGATGGTACATCATTGGTTTTTGGAAGAGTACATTCATTCAAATCCTCAAGTTTTCAAGAAACATATCATAAAGGGATGGTACATCATTGGTTATTGGAAGAGTACATTCATTCCAATCCTCTAGTTATCAAGAAACATATCATAAAGGGATGGTACATCATTGGTTATTGGAAGAGTACATTCATTCCAATCCTCTAGTTTTCAAGAAACAAATCATAAAGGGATGGTACATCATTGGTTATTGGAAGAGTACATTCATTCCAATCTTCTAGTTATCAAGAAACATATCATAAAGGGATGGTACCTTATTGGTTATTGGAAAAGTACATTCATTCCAATCCTCCAGTTTTCAAGAAACATATCATAAAGGAATGGTACATTATTGGTTATTGGAAGAGCACATTCATTCCAATCCTCTAGTTTTCAAGAAACATAATCATAAAGAGATGGTACATCATTGGTTATTGGAAGAGCACATTCATTCCAATCCTCTAGTTTTCAAGAAACATATCATAAAGGGATGGTACATTATTGGTTATTGGAAGAGTACATTCATTCCAATCTTCTAGTTATCAAGAAACATATCATAAAGGGATGGTACATTATTGGTTATTGGAAGAGTACATTCATTCCAATCCTCTAGTTTTCAAGAAACATATCATAAAGTGATGATACATCATTGGTTTTTGGAAGAGTACATTCATTCAAACCCATAGGCTATACTCAGGTGGGATTCGAACCCACCACCAGACTAACCCACATTCTATGTTTTAACCACTAGACCAACATGCATGCCCGATGACAAATAATGTATATTTAGCAGTAAGTACATTTATTTGATATACATGTAATAACAGGAATTAAAACTAGCTGCCGTCAGTCATCAATTGGCTGACACTGATTACAGATTTCTTAAATATATTGAAATGATGGGTGTAAGAAATTTTCATTCAAAAATCTAAGAAAGGTTTATGAGATTGGCACTTGGAAGTGACCTTGAATGCTTTGGAAAAGCACTTTTAGTTTATTTAGGGTACATTTTTTCACACTGTTGAAAAATTGACTAGAGCGGGATTTAAACCAACAGCCCCTTTGACTTGGTCAAAAGTTACCAAGTGTACCTTTCAATGCTCTGGTTTGTCAATAAAAAAGTAACAGTTGCCTCGAATTTGTTCTCACAAATAACGGCTATGGTTTAGGAAAAAGAATATCCCTGAGATGTACTAAAATGGTACCGGTTGAAATAGCCGAGTATAGCCTGATATCGTACCATAAAAACTTACTTGGTAAGGAGCACCTGAGAGCTTTCAAAAAAGAAACGACTCCCTCTGAAGTGAAGTAGTTTTTGAGAAAGAGGTCATTTCTCACTAAAACATTTGAATCTGAGAAAGGCATCTGAAAGCACACAATTCTATGCAACGAGGTTGATTTTCTTTCATTATTTTCTTGTAGTTTCGATGACCAATTGAGCCCAAATTTTCACAGGTTTGTTATTTTATGCCTACATGTATGTGAGGATACTGGTCTTTGACAATTACCACAATTATACCCTGTCTGTAACAGTGTTTGCAGCCCTGGGTTTTTGTTAATATGAAGAGATGAGATGAAGCTACACAAGACACCTAATGAGATTATTATAGGTGTTCATAGGCATCCGATGCCCAATTAGTCTATTGTATAATTAAAATATCAAATGAACAAGGACGGCCGCCACTCCCTGTCTATGATGGATCAATTCTTTCATGTCTAACTACAAAGCATCGGTTATTCAGAACAGAATATTACAACAGTTGCCCTTTTCAGTTTTTTTAAATTGTCTCTGTTCATGCATCCTATAGTATCAGCCTCTAGCAATTATCATGAATAAAAAAATATCCCCAAAAAGGAATGGTACAATGTACAAAAGTAACATACTGTATGTAGCAAAGAAGGTTGGAATGCCTAAGATGGTACCTCATTGGTTACTGGAGGAATGCATTCTTTCCAATCATCTAGTCCGTTATCTATTATAAAGAACTAGACCATTGAAACGAATAAATGAAACGTATCATATAAAGGGATGGTACATTATTGGTTATTGGAAGACTGCATTTATTGCAATCATCTAATTTGCAAGAAACATCTTATAGAGTCATTGTTAATTTGAAGATTGCATTTATTTAAATCATTTAGTTTCAAGAAACATCTTATAGAGGTTTGGTCATTGGTTATCGGAAGAGCACCGCTCCAGTTCTTTAGTCTTAAGAAACACATGTACATCAGGGCTCGAATTGGGGGGAAAAGTCCACAAGACCACAGGACTTGTATCTCAAAATGTTTACTGGACCAGAAATAATTTTACAAGACCAGATTCAAACTGAGAAAAGACTTCCTTGCACAGTTTAACTTGCATTCAATTGAACAAGCACTAAGACATATAAGAGAAGATTTACCTCATTTGTCTTTAAGGGTATTAAGTATATTTCAAATCATTACTCAAAGTCAACATTTGAACATAATTTGTTTCTGTTCAAGATATTATAGAGTGAGGTACATGAATTGTTATTGAATTGAAACCACAAGACCGCCGGACTTGTCCGGTCACGAGTTTACTGGCCCATTGCTAAAATCACTGGCCTCGGGCCTGTGGTCCAGTGTCAAATTCGAGCCCTGTACATGTACATGTGTATAAAGGTTTGGTACATAACTGGTTATTAGAAAACTACTCTGTACACTCATACAGTTACTGTAACATGTAGTCATAAAAAAGACATAATATTTAGAATACAGGCCTGCAACTGTAACTTCACCAAAAAAGAGGAAATTACAAAATTTCAATGATTTTGTACAATATTTTTCAATTTTGAATGGTAAAACTGAGAATAAAAAAAGAGGAAATCAGCTGATCCGAGGAAAAGTTGCATGCCTGAGAATAACATCAATGGTTTGGGGAATAATTCAGTCATCCACAAGTAATTTACGGGTTTATTTATACCAGGCAGGTGCACAATCATACAGACGTTCTGCATTAAACGTAGCTCTGAGAGCGTAAGTTTCAGAAGCTAAGACACTAACCTTGCAACCTTTCTCTGTATACAATCGCTTGGCTCTAAGTTGAAAACATTCTCCGATATCCTGAAGTAAGATTTCAAACGATAGCAGTTTGTTTTTGTTGAGGAGCATGACTCTTTTAGTAAACGGATCTCCATTCCTCATGATGACCATTTTAGTGATGGATTTATCTCCTTTAGCGGGTCTATCGTTTGGTGAGAGTGACAACTCTTCTTGCTGGGATGACGTGGAAGGATGCTTCCCGCATCGTTGATTCTTCCTCGCATCTCTCCCATCCTCAACATCTCCAAGTTGATCCTCTGTTGCTTTCACTCGTCCATTCTTCGTCTTGACTGCTTGACTTGGTTTCCCGTCCTCTTGTTTTCTCTTGTTCGGATTTGTAGTTTCTCTCCTCCCTATTTTTTTATTCGCGTTCTGTTTCTTGGTATAAACGGAGGGGAGTGAAGTAGACATGTTCTCCGCGGTTGACTTACTATTTTAATCTACTTGACATTCCTCCTCACACTTAAGTAATTGTATGTGGCAAGAGACACCACTGTACCCGGTCAGAGCCTGTGTACATTCCCAGTCAAATTGTACGGATTGTGATAGCTTATATACAGCACAATGGCTATTAATGCGTTTGGTGGGATGCATTAAGCCGTGGCTGTTGCCATGGTGACAAAACAATAGCGTCACAATGCTATATTACAATTATACAATTGAGCGCGCCAAGAATATGCGCATGGTCTTTGAGTTAACATGAGTTGTACGGGTTTTTAAATGTTTCTTTATAATTCTAAGAGTGTGGTTTAAAAAAAAAAAAAACTATTTGGTTTTACCCTTTCACCGATGTGTATAAAGCACTGTATACTTAGTACTTCCCCGTCCTGTGAAAAAATCCACAGGCATATTACTCTGGGTGGGATTCGAACCCACGACCTTTGCTATTCTAGAGCAGATGTCTTACTAACTAGACCACCGAGATTGCCTGGTAGCTAGAGGCAGTCCAAATCCTATATTTCTTTAGCAGCGGGTACTGCAACAATTTAATATATGTTAAGTTTGCACCGAGGATAAAGAATATTATTTGGTTTTTACCCTTTCGCCGATGTGTGTAAAGCACTGGTATACTCAGTACTTCCCCGAGTTCTGTGAAAAAAATCCACAGGCACATTTACTTGCCTGAGATTCAAATCCCGCAGTTTGAAAATTTCACAGATTATCTGGGAACAGTTCACTGCTATAGATAAACATTAAAACCCTGGAACAAGTCACTATTGAGACAGCTGTCACCGACCAATGGGTTTTTAATCTGCCACCCCTGGAAACAAAAACCACTGGACCTACAATTTCAGTTTATCCTGTGATGGGGCATCTGTCAACACCTCAAAGTGGAATTGCAGACATTGCAAGCCAATTTAGCCAGGGTCAGGGAAAAACAGCTAGTTAGTCCATCAGCGCGTGTCTTGGGGATTGCTGTCCCTATACAGTATTTAATGGTTTAAAAGTGTTTTAAATATTTTCTTTCAAAAATTAAATAAATACTATCGACATCTCCTCAGTATACTTCTAGCATCCATAAAAGTTAGAAAAAAGCATAAAGAAAGTAATTTTTCCAAATTCTGAACTCAATTATGATATGCAAGAACCTCATAGGGACTGCAATCACTAAGCACCGAGTCCATGTGCGCAAAATATAGGGGGCGCTTTCCAGGCTTAAAGAGCACAAAGTCATAAAACTGAAGAAAAAAAAAAGAGAAAAAAAAAGGTGCATATAAGCAATTACGAATTTAGACATTGAATTGTTTCATCCCTGTACCAAGCTGGTACTGTTTATGTAACTAATGTGCAAATGTGTAATCGTTTTTTTTCATTTGTTGAATCTATATGATTTCATGCAATGTGTAATCGGTTTTTCACTATTTTCTCGTGACCCAGATGGCCGATCGCTCTCAAACTTCTACAGGTTTGTCAGTTTATGTATATGGTGGATTACATAAAGTGCTTACACTGCCAGCAACTGTTTTGTTAGCAAAAACCAATTCTGTAATGTTCCTTTAACATGAAGATTGCATTAATTGTACAAAACAACAGTAAATAAACAAATCAATATAAGCCTACTCTTCCCAAACAAATACCAGAAAACTACAAGAGTAGAATGTTTTCCATACACAACGACAATAGACCCTTCCCATGAAATATGTAAATTGAACATCGCGCGCGAATGAACAAAGCGCCTTTTTGTTTTGGACTGATGGTGGCGTGACGCACACGTGTTTGGGCGCCTGCCTAGTGCACAACTCTAAGGCAATTGCCAACCAATTTAGTGTCTGTACGCATGCCTGAATGTAATTGGCATATTTCATGGGAGGGGTCCATTTTGTACTATTCCTGTTAGACGTGATATCTAAAAATAGTTAGATGGCCTTACGTTTCAACCCTGGCCGAGTCTTTCTCAGAGGCTTAATGACAGCACAACACACATTAACAGTGTGACATAAGCAGTCAAGTGGAAATAGATAAAAAGAGAGAGGTAGGCCTACAGAAAGCACACAGAAAAAGCTGGGGATGACTGCTTCTGTTACACTGGTATACCGTTCGATATCGTTTATTAGTTATTTGGCATATCAAAAAGAACAAACCAATACAAAAAGCCAATGGCACATGCCTGGAGTTAAAAAAGTTAACTAAATAACTTTGACTCGAAAGCCTTCAACTCCGATGCCACTGGCCACATACGCACATGAAAATACACAAAAACAGTGTGACATAAGCAGTCAAGTGGAAATGGATAAAAAGAGAGAGGGACAGAAAGCACACAAAAAAAGCAGGGGATGACTGCTTCTGTTACACTGGTATACCTGTTTGCTATTATTATTATTATCGTTTATTAGTTATTTGGCATAAAAAGAACAAACCAATACAAAAGCCAATGGCACATGCCTGGAGTTAAACAAGTTAAAGGAACATTACAGAATTGGTTTGCTAACAAAACAGTTGCTGGCAGTGTAAGTACTTTATGTAATCCACCATATACATAAACTGACAAACCTGTAGAAGTTTGAAATCAATCGGCCATCTGGGTCACGAGAAAATAGTGAAAAACCGATGACACATTTTGCATGAAATCGTATAGATTCAACAATTGAATAAAATGCTCACTGAGCGATTAACTTCAATCGGCAAGTTAGTTTATTCATTTCTCATCAAATATGGCATTTCAGACAGAAATATTTCAAGGGATGTTTTGTACTATCATCATCATTAGACCGTGTAAGTTTTATGTAAATCTGTGATCAAAAAGTATATTTGTTGTTACCAATTCTGTAATGTTCCTTTAACTAAATAACTTTGACTCGAAAGCCTTCAACTCCGATGCCACTGGCCACATACGCACATGAAAATACACAAAATCCAAGATCCAAGAAAATTAAAAAATCCTCCCCCCCCCCAGAACAAAATGTGTGTGTTGTCCTGTCATTTAGCATTTGAGAAAGACTCTGCTAGAGTCCAAATGTCAGGCCACTGACTATATTTTGCATTTATACTACATGTCCTTTTGGTTGGTAAGCAGTAGGCCTATGCAACAGCTCATTCTATTTTCTCTTATTTATAAATTATGAACAAATTAATTTTTCAAAATAAGGCCATACTTTTTGCTCATTAGTTTCCTGTACAGGGCCCATTTTCATAGAGCTGCTTAAACAGAAAATATTGCTTAACAATTGCCTGCTAAGCAGAAATGAGCAGGATACCAGTCCCAAATTGTACTTGTGATATGGTAGTTTGGCTGGTAACCTTATTCTGGTAAGCATAATTTTGTTATGCTTAGCTACTTTTTGTGCTTAAGCAGCTCTATGAAATTGGGCCCTGCTTAACGGCCGATTCTGTGCTTACGTAAAAGTTTCTATTTCAAAGCGCTGCTAACTGTAAGCACATGAAAAGGTATGCTAACCTTTCGGTGCTTACTGCCCGAAAATGAATAACGTAACAATGCAATTACATGGTGAACGCGCAAGATGACCGCCTTATTTTCTTGCTAACCTGTGAAATACGCTTATGCTTAAGCAAATTTTTCGAAAATTTGCTTACCGTTAAGCAGCGCTATGAAATTGGGCCCTGGACTTAGCTGCCCTGTGTCTGATGAGATACTGTATAAAATAGGGCCCAATTTCATAGAGCTGCTTAAGCAGAAAATATTGCTTAACAATTTTCTGCTAAGCAGCAATCAGCAGGATACCAGTCACAAATTGTACATGTGACATGGTAGTTTGGCTGGTAACCTTATTCAGGTAAGCATATTTTTGTTTTGCTTAGCTACTTTTTGTGCTTAAGCAGCTCTATGAAATTGCGCCCAGGTCCTCTGTACAATACAACTTATTATCCACAAGTATAATGTGACTTAATTACTTTCATTTTGAGTGAGGGGGAAGAGTGTCTAGGTCTTACATGTAGACCAGACTAAGCCAGCCGTTTAAAGGTTACCAAGGGCAAGGACAATAACAGGCTATGGTTGGACACCAATGCTATACACCAAGGTGATGCAATTGTCTGGGATAATCAACTCAACCGTGTCTGTTTTGTATGTGCAGCTGCAGGGTTCTTTTGACTGCGTGTTTCTAACAATTCGCTGTTTGCTTTCTGGAGGTGTTGTCATGGTTGTAGGTAGTTTTTGTTGTTGTTGCTGGGCGGGTGGGGGGGGGGGGTTGGGGGGTTGTGTGCCATGACAATAATGTTATCAGCTGATAACAGTCGGCAACAAAATAGCAGCCCTTAACCCTCCTACTGTCAGTGACTCTTGGCAACATTTTCCAGTGAGTTGACCAACCATTTGAAACCCTTCGACTGCCAAGGTTGTGTACGGTGGCACAACTGTGCACAGAACTAACTGTGTACTGTGTACATGCATTCCCTCATGGTATCATTTTCAGAATGGCAAAGCTTATGTTCCAATACATTTGTCATGTCACTCATACAAGCTTCCCTACATTAAGGACAAATCACTTTTGGGCCCAATTTCATAGAGCTGCTTAAGCACAAAAAGTAGCTAAGCACAACAAAAGTACGCTTACCAGAATAAGGTTACCAGCCAAGCTACCATATCACATGTACAACTTGTGACTGGTGTCCTGCTCATTTCTGCTTAGCAGACAATTGTTAAGCAATATGCTCTGCTTAAGCAGCTCTATGAAATTGGGCCCAGCCCTTACTAGAATGAAGTGCCAGGCATGATATAGAACACTCACTAGTTGAACTTTTGAATCTGATATTATCAACTCATGGAACTTTACAACCAGCCTCTGGAGAAATTTAACACACTGATTTTGAGTCTCAGTGGAAGGGTAAAGATTTAGTTTAAAGGTATTGTACACTTTTGGTAACAGCTTTTGTGTGATTAAACATATGCATGAACAAACAAACCTGTGAAAGTTTGAGCTCAATTGGTCATCGAGGTCACGAGAAAATAGTGAAAAGAGATCTTATGTGTTTTCTGTTTTTTCAAATTATCGCGCGCGATAATTACTATTGTTTTACTCGTTTCTCAGAAACGATATCATTTTAGGCAGAAATATTTTAAGGAACCCTTTCTACCATTACTTACTTTAAATCATGTAAGTTATGTGTGAATCTGTGTACATTATGTTTTTTCGATCTTACCAATAGTGTACAGGGCCTTTAAGGGCAATGATTTATAACTCTTAAAAGTTTGTGAAATTCTAGGCATATAATATCTGTCAACACTTCAACTCATTTTTCTATTTTGAATTGATCAAAACAAAACCACTTGGGCAACAACTAATAACCGTTCATAGTGTAGCTTCCTGTTTTTCTGGTGATACTAAAGTTTGTTTTGAAACTTACCTGTTATCAAACACAACAGTTAAACTCTAAAAAAAAAAAAAACTGGTGAGCACTTAATTGAAATTAAAACACACTATTTTTTAATATCCTTTTTACTGACAAAGAAATTTGTCAAATTGGACCAGCAGTCAACATCACTCTAAAAACAATTTCTTAAATCGTAAAGACTGCAACCATGCCTCAAAATCCTGCATGCTGGCATGCACTTGTTGAATGTTTATAAAAACCTTTTGAATTTATGTCTTGACAAAAACAATAAACGTTTCTATTAAATCTAAGAACTTGTTTTGATTCAGTTTTGTATAATTTACCTCAAAGACATTTTCTATTGAAAAATTATTTTTAAACTCGAAAGCACTTAATTTAGCTAAAATTGAATAGGTTAGTTTGTTTACTTTCTTGCTTGAAAACTAGAGGATTGGAATGGACCTTATGCATTGACGCCATCCATCCGCCATCTTAGAGGTAAACCAATGAGGAACCAATGGAAACGTACAGATTTGCACGCGCTGCGCACAGAATTGGCCAATGAATGACCTCCTATTGACCTCTAGGCGAGGGCGCCCCACTCAAGTGACGTCATATGCAAGGACTCTTCTCAGAGCAATTTTTGTTCTAATTTTTTTTCGGAAGCTTCTCTTACCTTTTGACCATCTGAAGTGTACAGCTTTTGCGCTGGTAACTGGAAACTTTCCCCGATATCTGTTAAGAAGGCCTCAAACGATGGAATCTTGTTCCGATTTAAAAGCATCATATGTTTAGTTTGTGGATCACCGTTCCTCATAACCATGACCTTCTTTACCATGTGCGATCGGCAATCAGATTCTCTTGATGCACCATTTGAAAAGTTAGTACGGGCTTTGCGTGGCGAGGGCAGGTCGGACTCGGAACTGTCTGCCCTGTTTTTAGGTAAAGACCATGGAGGTCTACTTTGAATCCCTGTTAAATCCAACGGTTGAAGTTTTTTCTTCGACGGGGCCATAATGTACATTTTACCATCCTCAAAATCATTGAGATTAGTAACATCGTGCGTGGCGGAGGGTGTTACGATTCGGCGAACACCAAACGGAAAATTACTGACTCTGTCCAAGTCACCTAAAAGAGTACCAAAGTTATACTTTTTGCGGATGGGAATCCGAATGCCTTTGAAGTTCTTATCACCACTCTTGTAGAAGGTGACGACTTTAGTCCTGCCATCGACCCGGTCGGCTAGGCTCGGATAGTGCCTCTTGGGGTTGGGCTCCATCTTCTTCGGCATGCTGCTCACTGAATGGTCCTCCTGCCTCCAGCCAAATGCAGGAAACAGCTCAACTATGCAGAATGGTTTACTAAGTACACTGAATATTCATGATTCGTTCCGGCCAATCACATTGCTGCACTTATCAAGGCGGATCACAGTGCCGCTGCCATGTGTTCTAGGTAATTAAACTTGCACACACCCGAGCACCAATTGCGTAGTCACTTTCCATACCACTCCCCACTGCATCTGTGAACATTTTTTTCCTGTCCTATTGCTGGATCAACACGCGGCTTGGCTTATGTCAGTGATTCTCTTCCGTAAAAACTCTTGCATTGCTTGGAGACTGTCACCATGGAAACAAATAAACACAACCTCTCCTGTAGATAAGACTTGACGGCTGAGAGAGTCTGGAAAAAAACACACAGAGATTGGGTTTTAGAATTAACTTTAATTCAGCACTTCAGCAAAAGACATGTGTGGGTTTTGTTTGGCTCAATACAAACAATAAAAATAATGTCAAGTAATAAAACACAAGGGAAACTGACTGGGTAAATTTTTAAAAATTTGGGGTTGAACAAAGATAAAGTCATATTGTCTTTGTTCAACCCCCAAATTTTAAATAATAATGGATAGAAGAAAACCCACACAAGGTGTCACACTGCTCAAAGATGAGAGATAACGCAAACAAATCCAGGGTTGCCACGGTTGCGCATCAGCCGAACAAAATAGATCATCATGGTACACTAGACCCGCTCTGCTCAGATTATTGATGCCTCTCTCACACCAGCTAACGCTTAGTAACCAATGTTTTACGATCCAAACACATGTACGCCAATGATCGCTCAACGACTGCACACGGAGCTATGACGGCAGAATTAACCATTACAGGTTGTAGAATGGCCTTTAGGATAATAAATAATCATCAGGACATTCATGAAGCGCCTTTTACCAGAGGACCGCAACGCGCTGGAAAAGGAATGAAGAGAAAGCCAGAAAGATTGTGTCGGGGGGGGGTGGAACTGGAGAAAACCAAGACTACAGAAGAGCAGAGAAAAAAATGGTCTTGAGGGCCTTTTTAAAAGCAGCGATACCAGTTGAATTTCTAACAGGAGTGGGAAGTTTATTCTAAAGCCGAGGGGCAGAGACAGAAAAAGCCTGGTCACCAGCCTGAATTCGAGATTTGGGAGTATGAAGACACAGCGGTGGCTCTAATGGGGGGGCACGGGGGGGGGGGGGGGGGGGCAAATGCCCCCCCCAGTTATTTTTTTTGCCCCCCCCCCAGTTTTTTCCTCGATGGCGGAAATTGAGTTTAATCCCAAACCATTGCACCCAATTTGTTACAATGTTGTTTGCGCTGTAAATAATTAACTCAATTTCATCCATCATAATTAGCTGGCACCATCAAAAAAGCCCAATACACTTTCCATCTCCGGCAATGTTAATAAAATGTGGATTTATTTATCTGTACAAGCTTGGAAACTTGCTATAAATAGAAATGCATTGTCTGCCCAAAACCGTAAGCAGCCATTGTACACGCAGTTCGCACAACACGCCACATTCACACAGTGTAAAATCTTATTTCTAGAGTGAATTGTAGGCTTATACAGTACATTACAGACTTTTGTTTGCCCCCCCTAAATTTAAGTTTGCCCCCCTGTTGCCCCCCAGTTTAACAGGTCTGGTGCCACCGCTGTGAAGACAGCTGCCTACAGATGAACGAAGACAGTACGAGGAGGAATTCTGGGTTGGAGTCATGCGAGGGCTGTCAGCCCCTATACCTGATTCATGGGTTTCCCTTATTTGGGATTCCCCTCCCACAACTAAAAACTGACAGCTGTTCATCATCTCGCGGCCGTGTTGTGGCCGAGCGATCTACTTCACCGGACCCAAGCTCTGGCATTGTCAGCAGCAGAGTGTGGGTTCGAATCCCAGTCATGACATTTGTAACCTTGAGCAAAGGCACTTAACCACATTTGCTGGGTAAAAAGCTGGAAAGGTAGATCGTTCTGCTCTACCAGCCAGGCTCCTAGTGGATGATACCCATGCCTACATCCTTACGGACCGTGAAGATGGTAACCATGTTTCAGCCCCAGGAGTAGGTGGCAATTTACCCCACGGGACAGTTGATTTGGGTTGACAGCCCAAATCACTTAATAAGGGTAGCCCTTACCTTGAAAAGGCTGTCCGGCCTTGTGAGTTAGGCGATATATTATAAAAATAAAACATTTCAAAAAATCTTCTTTACACAGGTACAATGGGCCACAGTGTGCTAAATCACTTTTGAGGGTTCTTCGGTTTCATTACCAGAAAGATATTGTAGTAACAATCATAGTAATGTTTAATGTAAGGTATGCAAATATAGGCAACATCACCACAAACTGTGTTCATACTCTGTAGGCATGGGTGTTTTTCTTTTTTTAATGGTAAATTTGAGATGAATTAACACCACAAAGTGGGCCTTAGTTTTGTCAACATTTGTTCTTGCCTCTGTTCTCGGTAACTCTTTGGCTTTTGTTTTGCTTCCATTACCTTATTCTGGTCCATTTTCTAACTTTTTGTACTCTCTACTTCATTGCCTTATCTAAGTATGTTTGTATTTTATGAGTGAGATTTGCAAGCGAGCATTTGTTAAAGAAAGTTTTCAGCTTTTAAGTTAGGGGATACCTTTGGTAATTACTCCAAAATTAATGACCATAAAAACTGCAGCTTTCGATAATGTATAACATTTTGAGAAACAATACCCTTCAAAGAAATGTGGTTTTAGAGAGAGGGATTCAAAAACATTTCAATCGGAGAAATGTTTCTGCATGAAACGTTTCTCAGATTGTGTATTCCAATCAAGGATTATTCTTCCTGCGTGAACAAAACCGCTCCAGATATTCAGCGATATCTCAAAAACACTACCACCTTTTGAAATGAAACTTTCACAGGTTAGTTTTATTGTATAGGGGCCTATATCTACATTTACACAAGATTAGAACGATTGAACAGTTCCAAAAACCAAAGGAAAGCTTTACCTTTAACAACAACAACAACAACAACAACGCCCGCAGAATTGTCACAGATTTATAATTGACATGGCAGTATAGAGAATGTTGCTTAAAGGTATTGTACACTTTTGGTAACAGCTCAAAATCAGTGTCCACGTTTTGTGTGATTAAACATATGCATGAACAAACAAACCTGTGAAAGTTTGAGCTCAATTGGTCATCGAGGTCACGAGAAAATAGTGAAAAGAGATCTTATGTTTTCTGTTTTTTTCAAATTATCGCGCGCAATAATTACTATTGTTTTACTCGTTTCTCAGAAACGATAGCATTTTAGGCAGAAATATTTTAAGGAACCCTTTCTACCATTACTTACTTTAAATCATGTAAGTTATGTGTGAATCTGTGAACATTGTGTTTTCGATCTTACCAATAGTGTACAGGGCCTTTAACTACCCCAGTTTGGGCTTTGTCTGAGAAATTGTCACTGAGGGTAAACAAAAACACCCAAAAATTCAGAGAGGATGAAACCTACTCAAAAAAATATCAACAGCACCTACTGGAACATTCATAGATTGACTTTCAACAATACAATGGTATAACATCAACATAAATTAGTAAGCAAACAAATGACGAGCGTTAATAATACATTATAATCATTTATTACCATGGTTACGGGTAGTTATTATAGGATGTAAAACTTTCACAGATGACAATACAGATCACCCATTTATTACTCGTTATGTAAATCCTACCATACGTTACAAAAACACAATATTTCAAAGGTCGGAAGTCATTATAGGATGTAAAACTTTCACAGATGACAATACAGATCACCCATTTATTACTCGTTATGTACATCCTACCATACGTTACAAAAACACAATATTTCAAAGGTCGGAAGTCATTAACAATGATGACGACGATATCAACTTTCTATGGTCCTTATAATGAATGGAGGATCACTTTGTGATGGAGAGTGGAGGGTGATAATTGTATTGTAGCCTCAAGGTCTCTGTTCTCCTCGGGCACTTGGAAAGGCGTCACACAATGAGTGATGGAACAGGTGTCTAGTACCTGTCCTTAGCAACCCACCTGTGTACTAAGTGAATTGATGGAAACTAAAATACATAACTAGGAACAAATATTTTCTTTCATAATCTAAAATGAGAAAGACTCTGCTAGGGTCGAAACGTCAGGCCACTAACTAATTTTTTTTGCATTTATACCACAGGTCCTTTTGGTTGGTAAGCAGTTTGCAACAGCTAATTCTATTTTCTCATAATCTAAAATGCATCAACCATAATGTATTGTACCTTTATGCCTTTGGCGTGTTTAGGGAATTAGAGACAAAGCGCCGTATTTTTGACCGCGTGAGGACGCTCTCAGAAACATTTTTATCACTTCCGGGGGTATAACTTATCGTCTGCTCAGCTACCTGTGTACAGTTTAGCATCGGCGTTCTGTCACTTCTGTGCGCAAGAGAGTTTAGTCAGTGCTTCTAGAATCTAAGGTAATAACGGCTCCTTTAAAGGTCTTATTGTCCGTGATGGATATGACATCTGGTAGTATTGTGTTACAGTCCTTAGCTGTCTGGAGGAAGTATTTGAAGCAGTTTTTGTTTGCGGAGAACAGTTGTTTCTATAGAGGAAAGGATGAGCCACGCTTAACAGCCAATTCTGATATTTTTTAAGATTAGATGCAGGGCTCTTTATTTCTTTGAAGGAGCCTTTACTAATCCACCTTAGATTCTAGAAGCACTGACTAAACTCTCTCGCGCACAGAAGTGACAGAACGTTGATGTTAAAACTGTACACAGCTACCTGAGCAGACAATAATCGCATAAGTTATACCCCCGGAAGTGATACAATTATTTTTGAGAGCGCCCTCACGCGGTCAAAAGTACGGCGCATTCAATTCTGTATAATAATACCCCAAGTGATGCCCAACAGTGATGACGATTTTATATTTTATTTTTTAAACACTTTTTTTTCACCCAGTATCTGAATTTGCTTTGCTTTACAAACATTTGAAATATCCGAACATCTGTCAACCATTGCAAAGATGTGAATTCAAGACCCAACAGTTACTTTGACCTTCTAGGTTGAGTGAAAGTAGGTCAAACCTTTCCACTGCTGTTTGCTCTGCCATTTTGGGTCTCTAAAGGATTAAGGCAAATTACAGACATATCAAGAATAACTATTGCAATAACTGGCAATAAATAATACGCTAAATTGCTAGTCTGAGCTCTACTGGGGTGGGTTTAATGTTGATCTTGTTGATCTGGTCATGAGGAACTAACCAAATGGGTAGCTGTAAAGCCTGTAAACCAGTCAGAGAAGAATCTAAAATATTAAAAATTAAAATTGCCAACAATTTCTTATATAAGTTTTGAGGCATTGCATGGTGAGGTATCAATATAATTCGGTTTTCGGTAACACATGTGTATAAATATCTTCTATACTTAGTAAGATGTTGCAGGGGTGAGAGACCTTTCTTACCAAAAAGATCTGAAATGAGGATTAATTTTAGGAGGTATGTTGAAATGATGGCATAATTCCACCTTTTGTCGACCCCTGGAGTTTTCGATTTTCAAAGGAGCTTCTAGATACTGGATTCCCAGTGCTAGAAAAGTATATATCAAAGAGCAGTACCTGAAGAAATTGACTGCTACTTTTTGTCACCGAGTAGATATTTTAAAAAAAGTCTGAATTCAGATGAAAATCTTAAATTTCCAATCCCTGATTTCTCATCTCTGATGTTGTACAGGGTTCTGCCCACAGTGGTCGGTGCCGGGAAAATCCGCCCGGCACTCAGGATTCCCCAACCACCACTGGCAGAATTTTCTCTGTTTCCGACCACCACACATTATTTCCAAATTTCGGAAATTACACTTGCAATTTCCTTTCAAAGGTTTTCAACGAAAATGTAAAATTGGGTATTTACCAGTAAAAATGGTATCCGAAGCCATTAATTTGAGTACTTCTTTGATTTGAGTCTTATTTACATGGTCTACCGTGTAACTGATCCATCTCGCAATGGTTTCCAGGGAAACATTTTTCCACCACTAAAGAAATCCTGGGCAGAACCCTCGTTGTCAGGCGCGGCTCTACGGGGGGGCTAGGGGGGGCTAAAGCCCCGCCAAATTTTTGTCTAGCCCCCCCAAAAAAGTGCAAGGGAAAAAAAGAAGAAGAAGATACAAGCTGGAAAATACTGGATCTTTATTAAAAATAAAAATGAATAGATTTGCACGGTCTTTTCACATACTATAAGTCTTGGCCCAGACTACATGACTTGTACGGTTAAATGTTTCATGTGGGATCGGGACAAGCGTGGTGCTTAGAATTTGCGGTTTCCGCCGGCGCGCGCTTCCGCCTTGTTTTGTTTTGTATTACATGAACATAAAAACCAATCTCAGTTTGGAAATGACGATGCGGTGATAAAACACAAGTGGCTCAACATATTATCACCGGAACAATGTTCTTTTTAGTAAGTTCTAACCTCTTTTCCTCCCTTCCTAAAAGCCTTCCTTTTTTCTATTGGAGTATAAGGAGGCTTGAAAACATCAAAGAAAATGTCTGTTTTAAACATCGCCTTTTGACTTTTCAAAAACAGAGACCTTTGTCTCCCACTTAAACAACAAACAGTCATAGGATGGTTGATTACGAGACCACACCAGAGCCATGTCCATGCGTGTCCATTAATAAAACCTCTCTATTATATGATTCTTATATCGAATACCATCAAAATATTTTTTGTGGCCACATGATCTCATCCTGACTTGATTGCACACGGCTACATATTATGATTTCAATCTTCCCTCTGTAAACATCCCATAATATTCTCAATCAAATTCGTTAAACCACTGCAAGCTTTTGTTCTGTCTACCGTTTTGGAGTCAAAATAATTTGCACGCAACTGCATCATGTGTTGTATGATTATTGTATCTTTCTACTTATTATGCGACAAATACATGAAAAATGCGCTGTTTATATGTTCCTTTTCGACTCCCAAAAAGAAATAGCAGTAGCGAAAGTTAGAGGGTGACGTCACGTGCAAAAGGTCTAGCCCCCCTAAAATTGTGGCTCTAGAACCGCACCTGCTCGTTGTACATGTACCAAATTATAATCGATTGGGGTTGAACAAAGAAAAATTGACTTGAGTGGGATTTGAACCGACAACCTCCGGGTTTAACGTGCTGGCGCTCTACCAACTGAGCTACATGTATTTAGCCCTGTGTTGGCGGTCAGGGCTTGAAATTAGGTGGAAAATCCACAAGACGGTAGGGCTTGTAGCTCAAAATATTTACTGGACCAGAATTTTTGTTACAAGACCAGATTCAAAATGAGAAAAAACCTTGTTGACGCAGTTTAGCATGCATTTCAAAGTTTTTATTTGAACGAACACAAAGACATGGTAAGAGAAATCTTGTCTCATTTGCATTTCCTATAAAGTGTGCTTTACTCAACAGAGTTTAAAGGCATTTATCAGACCCTAAGTCAACATTTGAACATATGTTGTTTTGTTATTACTCTGTGAGGCATTCTTATACAATTGAAAAACACACAAGACAACCGGACTTGTCAGGTCTTGAGTCTACTGGCCCGACACTAAAATCACTGGCCTCGGGCCTGCGGTCCAGTGTAAAATTCAAGCCCTGGCGGTCTCCCTATTTTGTCAATATCTTTGTTTGATAAATTATAATTGTCACAATACTGTAGAGTACAATGGTTCACACTGTATGCAACAATTACTAGCCTTCAGGACAAAAAGGGATCATAAATGAAAACAAAAATAGAAAAACTACATTACAGGAACTCCCATTACACTGGCCTTGGGTTTCAGGATCAAGTACTTGATCCGTATTGACAGGTTGTAATTTGTTTTTATCAATCACAATTTTCAAAAACATTGTGACAATCAAAATCAGTTCATTGATAACAATCACAACGTGGTCCAATACACACAAGCGCTAAATTGATAACAACCACAAAATGTCTAATACTGTACACGCACGCACATGTGCTCAACAACCAAAAAATGACTTCAACAAGAATGTCTCCGAAAGAACATCACAAATTTTATAATAATGGCAACCGGTTTGATATGAAGAAGAGATATATTCTGTTATTTTCAAGCAAACTTGATTTCCTTGATCCTGATTGGCCAATTCATGGCAACAACAGAGTGAAATTATTAGTTAAAAATCACACAAGCGTGCGAGTGGAATAAGGAACAAATGTGGCGCTTCTGTGTCCCTTCTCCATCGTACTACATAATCCGTTGCACGTCCAATATCAGGCGTACTATATTTTTTCATATTCCACAAGTGCACCTGTGGTAGCAAATTTTTCTCCAAGCAAGCTTGATGGGTGGCTTAAAATAGCGCAATATGCGAAGTCAGAACAGCGCGTTATAGAACAGGGTTTGATTTGGACCATGCAATATAAGTTCATATCGCACTCTTGTTGCTATGGATTGACTAATCAGGATCAAGGGATCAAGTTTGGTGAAGATAACAAACCATATTGCACGGTCCATCATGTCCACATCGCATCCTGCATATTGAACTGTTCTAACTCTGCCTATTGCACTATTCTATACTGCGCGTCATGTTTGCTCAGAGATAAATTCATTATTGCACACATTAAAGGAATACGGAAAAAATATAATTTCATTTCAAAATATAATTTTTGTAATTGTATAAGCAGGTATCGGGCCTGACACTTCACGGAGGCAACTGAAGCAATTGCCTCTGTTGCCCATGGTGATCAGTCATTGCCTTCTTCTAATGTTCCAATAGAACTGAAAAAAATGGAATTGGCTGTTGCAAACTGCTCACTAACCAAAAGGACCTACGGTATAAATGTAAACAACATGGCGCGACGGTTGGATCTGAGCAGTCTTTCCCGGAGGCAAAATGACAACACAACGCACATAAGCAGGTATAGAAATGAACAGAGAAAGAGAGGCAGAAAGCATGCAGAAAAAAAGCAAGGGACGAACAATGAAGACAGAGACAACGGGGGTGGGGGGGTAGAGGGGGAGGGGCTGGTTTAGCCACAAGAGGTTGGAAACAAAATAAGACAACATCAAAGAATGAGACAGACTGAAAAGGGGGATATCTGTGGAATAAGGAGAAGGCAAAGACATTTAGGCCTACTCAGTTCCTTCTCGGATGTTTAGTTTATGGGTTTGAATGGTCTGGAGGCCAGACAAACAGTCTTTAATTAAAAAATTTAACATTTGCTCATAGATTTGCCCCTTTACCAAGGAGAAAATGCCTTGGTGCCCTTGCCCTTACAAGAACCAAGCATCAGGGCCCAATTACATGGCTGCTGCTTACCGCGGATTTCTGCGCTTACGTACCATGGAATTATGCGCTCCGTAAGCGCAGAATTCCGCAGTAAGCAGAGCCATGTAATTGGGCCCAGGCCTCATGCTCATAGAGCAAGGAACAGAGGCTACAAGTGTATGCACCTGAACATGTGTAATGCATGATAAAAAAACACCAAAGAAAATGACATGAATACAGCTTATTTCGGATCAAAATATGAGATATATGCGCAACAAGTTTTGACTGATTAATGTTTTACTCACCATGTCCTAGAGTAAACAATCAAAAACACCTTGTCTATTCCATAACACCACTCAGGGTTGGCCCTGACGTTACAATACATACAGCAATAACACACACACACACACACACTCTCTTCAAATACTTCTGGACAATAATTGGTTGCTGTAGCAACAGCTTCCTTTCAACATTGTTTTCTATGAAATAATAAACACCAAGTCGTCATAACGCATCCACCAGGAGAAGGTAGCACTAAGCCAGTCGTTCTGATAATTGAATTGAAGTGCATTTAGAGCTTGTTATCGCAGTAATAAACAGATACAATTGTCGGAAGCTATTGGTACTGCATGCAATATGGATACAACAACCCAAATAAATATGAAAGCATTTAACATATTCCTGCTTGGTATTGACTCATTTGAGTGCAAAGTCCTGCAACCTCTTAGAGCAAATGTGTGTGAGTGTGTGTGTGTGGGGGGGGGGGGGTATGGTTGGTTACCATGAATCGCCCTAAACAAAGTCAGTACACAAGAAGCAGATTATTTTTTTTCCATCAAATTTTAAAGGAATGACGTATTGATATGGAAGACTACTAAAGAGAAAAAAAAACTTTAAATCTGATTGGAAGAACTTTGTTGAAAATGGTCAGCTATGCTTTTTAGAAATTTCATTTAAACAGTATCACTTTTCAGATTCAATTCCACTTTACTACATGTACATGAAGGGACAAATTTTTGTAGTACTATGCAAGTGACCTTCTCTGCAAAAAAGGCCTGTAATTCGCGCTATGCCTTTTCACGTACTGTAATGGGCTCGTCAATGTTGAAAGGGTGATCAATTCTTTGTTGGTGTGATTTGTTTATTATCCCATTTTTGACAACGTTGATATCCACGCTTTCATAATTTGTAAGATTGAATGCTTAGTATGATCATACCCTATTTTGACCATATGGCGAGAATTTGTATGCAAATTATGGTATATATAACTCTGAATTGCAAATTGCTACAGACTTCTAACATAAACAAAATTAAAGCTGAGAGAAAGACCTTTCCATCCATGTATCTAACTACTAAATTATTATATGGTTTTTGAGTCATTGCATGGTGAGGTATCAATATATATTCGGTTTGCGGTAACACCATGTGTACAAATATCTACTTTGCTGTGTAGATTTTGTTCTTTAGAGAACTTGTCTTGCTATTTATTCTACTACCGCGGAGTAGATTTTTGGAATTCGGGAGACTTCTCAGTTCTGAAAAGAACTGTCCTGCTTATTAACTACTACCTGGGCGGGAGGTAGGAAATCGGCCTGGACTACTACTTTAGCTTTGTGGATCGGGGGGGACTTCTCGTAATTAACAGCACTGTCGCGGAGTGAGTTCTTTTGGCCTCAACGTTTCGACTAGCTTGCTCTAGTCATCGTCAGGAGATCAAACTCATATGACCCCAACCCATGAACATCAAAAAAATTATTTTTTGCGACATAAGGGCCATTTTTGCAGAGCAGGTCACACATATCGCTTTTACAAGATGGACACTTTCTACACAAGACCATGAGTCAAAAGCAAATTGTTTTTTGGAAATATTTCACTGCCTGGAGTTTTAGTTTGCAGGTTTTAAGAAACCTAGAATAGCTCAAAAATCGTCAATCAACATACCGCATTTTCTGCAGAAATCCCTCTGTATTTAAAAATTTAATTCAGTACTTGAGTAAACACTGGCATAAATTCATGATGTATTTCACAATGACAACATGTTGATGGTTTAAACACACGACCTTCTTTTATTCCAGATCCTTGTTTAATTTTTTGTCAAATAAATGTACACAAGTCTTAAAAGAACATTGCAGAATTGGTAATTGTAAAATATACTTTTGATCACAGATTTACATAAAACTTACACGGTCTAATGATGATGATAGTAGAAAACATCCCTTGAAATATTTCTGTCTGAAATGCCATATTTGATGAGAAATGATTAAACTAATTTTCCGTTTGGAGTTTATCGCTCAGTGAGCGTTTTATTCATCTGTTGAACCTATATGATTTCTTGCAAATTTTATGTGTAGTCGGTTTTTCAATATTTTCTCGCGACCCAGAGGGGCGATCGATCTCAAACTTCTACAGGTTTGTCAGTTTATGTATATGGTGGATTACATAAAGTGCTTACACTGCCAGCAACTGTTTTGTTAGCAAAAACCAATTCTGTAATGTTCTTTTAAGCAGAGCAACCTCTTGTATGCCTCAAGTTAAATTACCCCTTTGCTAAAATGGGGGAAAACTGCCCTTCAAAACACTTTATCTTAATTCAGGTAACCAAGTAACAGGAGTTGTTGTTAAACGGAACGATTAGGGAATATTGTGCAGTTATTGAACGTCTTGATATTGCCTTTTCAGCCCCCAAAATTGCCATGAGTATATCAAGAGAATTTGAGTAAAACTCAACTTACATTATCAAAGAAATTGGCCATTATCAAACTCATATGACCAGCGGCGGCACCAGACCTGTTAATCTGGGGGGGGGGGGGGGCAAGAGGGGGCGAACTTAAATTTAGGGGGGGGGGCAAACAAAAGTCTATAATGTACTGTATAAGCCTACAATTCACTCTAGAAATAAGATTTTGCACTGTTTGTGCGAACTGCGTGTACAATGGCTGCTTACGGTTTTGGGCAGACAATGCATTTCTATTTATAGCAATTTTCCAAGCTTGTACAGATAAATAAATCCACATTTTATTACATTGCCGGAGATGGAAAGTGTATTGGGCTTTTTTGATGGTGCCAGCTAATTATGATGGATGAAATTGAGTTTATTATTTACAGCGCAAACAACATTGTAACAAATTGGGTGCAATGGTTTGGGATTAAACTCAATTTCCACCATCGGGGAAAAAACTGGGGGGGGGGGCAAAAAAAATAACTGGGGGGCATTTGCCCCCCCCCCCCCCCCCCCCCTCCTGCCCCCATTAGCGCTGCCGCTGCATATGACCCCCACACATGAACATCAACAAAATGCAGAATGTAAAACTTGTATCTATTGACAAGAATATGATTTGAGTAGCACTCAACGTCACGGAAATTGGTCATTCGCAAACTCATTGATTCAGAGACTTTGTCCCACCGATAAACAACAAAACGCAGAATGTAAAACTCATATCTAACCACAAGAATTGGATTTGAGTAACAGTGCACTCAACTCATCAAGGAAATTGGTCATTCACAAACTCATTGATTCAGAGACTTTGTCCCACCGATAAACAACAAAATGCAGAATGTAAAACTCATATCTAACCACAAGAATTGGATTTGAGTAACAGTGCACTCAACTCATCAAGGAAATTGATCATTCAAACTCATTGATTCAGAGACTTTGTCCCACCAATAAACAACAAAATGCAGAATGTAAAACTCATAT
Source organism: Pycnopodia helianthoides (assembly GCA_032158295.1). Classification (NCBI taxonomy): domain Eukaryota; kingdom Metazoa; phylum Echinodermata; class Asteroidea; order Forcipulatida; family Asteriidae; genus Pycnopodia; species Pycnopodia helianthoides. Next base: position 1,364,689 of record CM063256.1, on the reverse strand, counting down.
CTAACCACAAGAATTGGATTTGAGTAACAGTGCACTCAACTCATCAAGGAAATTGGTCATTCACAAACTCATTGATTTAGAGACTTTGTCCCACCGATAAACAACAAAATGCAGAATGTAAAACTCATATCTAATCATGAGAATTGGATTTGAGTAACAGTGCACTCAACTCATCAAGGAAATTGGTCATTCACAAACTCATTGATTCAGAGACTTTGTCCCACCGATAAACAACAAAACGCAGAATGTAAAACTCATATCTAACCACAAGAATTGGATTTGAGTAACAGTACACTCAACTCATCAAGGAAATTGATCATTCGACTTTGTCCCACCGATAAACAACAAAACCCAGAATGTATAACTCATCTAACCACAAGACATGCAAGAACTGGATTTGACATTTGAGATCTACTCAACTCTTCACGAAAATTGGTCCTTCTCAAACTCATCATTGATACCTAGAGTGTTAGTTCCAACCATACATGAATAACACCAAACTGCAGAATGTAAGCTTCATCTACCCATTTATTGCAATTATTTGCCTTTCATTACAGCTGTGATATATTCCCACCCTTAAGTTTTCAATAATCACATCAAAAAAACAACCTGTGAAAGCATTGAGGTATCATCACATTACGTGTAGATGGAAGCCCAGCTTGAACTTTCACATTTCTGTACTAGGGTGACGGAGTACACAGAGACAGTTTCTTATTAGGGCCAGTTATAGCCTGGTAACCTTTCTGGTTCAAAACAGTGAAACTTAGGTCCTTTTGTGAAAAAAAATATTTATAACTTGTCAGGGATTTCATATTAGCCCCCATTACTGCAGTGTCGGAATAGTGATTTTGAAGGTCTTTGAATGGTATTTATAGACTTAAAAAAACTGGAGGATTGGTTATGGAATGAACTTTATAATCAATGAGCTTTCCGAATCTTACACACAAAAACAAGTCTTGCAGCATCTCTTTATATGCATAATTTTTTAGTCTTTGTCATGGTTGCAAATTACAACCTGACAGTTTTGTTAAGTAATGTCAAATAGTCACATTACAAAATCAAAAGACAGTTGGGGTAAGTTGAAAAAAACCAAAGTTCTTTAATTTGTAGACTATTGTTCTGCAACCCCCTAGCAACTGATTATGTCTTACTGTTTATGCACCTAATGCTAATGCATGGCCAATCAAGCCCACTCAAATATTCCCCAAAATCACCTGCATCTTCGTGAATGGCCTATAACGAGCAACAATTAGTCCTCGTTTCAACATTCTGAAAGACTGTTTGTTTGACTATTGCCATGCCAACTAGAGTAACCAGTCTTTGTGCTTGAGTGACTTTATTCCCAAGGTAGTAACTTTCTCATAAATTCTACCAGTACCAGATACAACAATTGCCAGCATTGCTTTAAAAAAGAGGTTTTTAATTTACAGAATTATTTTGCATTACATCCATGGCTTAATTTTGAACTACATGTAACTCTGTAACCAACACTTCAAAGGCTCAAAATTTTTAGAAAATTTGGTTTCCTCCTTATTTTAATTTTTTGACATTTTACAAGATATAGGCCTATGAAGCACTCTCCAAAAATGTCAAGTGTTGTACTACCTATGTGTTGTGTGTTTCTTGAAAACTGGACTGAATCTCCGCAAATGACCAATGAACCACAATTGGAACTATTCTGTAACCAACACTTCAAAGGCTCAAAATTCTTTAAAAAATTGTGTTGGCACGTATCAATTGATTCTTGTGATTGAACGCCTAGTCTGCAGATGGGGCGCTCAATCTGCAGACGGGGCGCTCAATCTGCAGATAGGCCGCTCAATCAGCAGATTGGGCGTTCAATCTGCAGATGAGGCGTTCAATCTAGATGAGCTTCAATCTGCAAATTGGGTAATCAATCTGTAGATTGGGCATTCAATCTGCAGATGGGGCACTCAATCTGCAGATAGGCTGCTCAATCTGCAGATGGGGCATTCAATCTGCAGATGGGGCGTTCAATCTGCAGATGGGGTGTTCAATCTGTAGATGGAGCGTTCAGTCAACCGAATGGGCGTTCATTCTGTCGATTGGGCGCTCAGTCTGTCGATTGGGCACACAGTCTGTCGATTGGGCGCTCAGTCTATCGCTTGGGCGCTCAGTCTGTCGATTGGGCGCTCAGTCTGTCGATTGGGCACTCAGTCGATCGCTTGGGCACCCAGTCTGTCGATTGGGCGCTCAGTCTGTCGATTGGGCGCTCAGTCTGTCGATTGGGCGCTCAGTCGATCACTTGGGCGCTCAGTCTGTTGATTGGGCGCTCAGTCTGTCGATTGGGCGCTCAGTCTGTTGATTGGGCGCTCAGTCTGCAGATTGGGCGCTCAGTCTGTCGATTGGGCGCTCAGTCTGTCAATTGGGCACTCAGTCTGTCGATTGGGCGCTCAGTCTGTCGCTTGGGCGCTCAGTCTGTCGCTTGGGCGCTCAGTCTGTCGCTTGGGCGCTCAGTCTGTCGCTTGGGCGCTCAGTCTGTCGCTTGGGCGCTCAGTCTGTCGCTTGGGCGCTCAGTCTGTCGATTGGGCGCTCAGTCTGTCGATTGGGCACTCAGTCGATCGCTTGGGCACTCAGTCTGTCGATTGGGCGCTCAGTCTGTCGATTGGGCGCTCAGTCTGTCGATTGGGCGCTCAGTCGATCACTTGGGCGCTCAGTCTGTTGATTGGGCGCTCAGTCTGTCGATTGGGCGCTCAGTCTGTTGATTGGGCGCTCAGTCTGCAGATTGGGCGCTCAGTCTGTCGATTGGGCGCTCAGTCTGTCAATTGGGCACTCAGTCTGTCGATTGGGTGCTCAGTCTGTCGATTGGGCGCTCAGTCTGTCAATTGGGCACTCAGTCTGTCGATTGGGCGCTCAGCCTGTCGATTGGGCGCTCAGTCTGTCGATTGGGCGCTCAGTCTGTCGATTGGGCGCTCAGTCGATCGCTTGGGCGCTCAGTCTGTCGATTGGGCGCTCAGTCTGTCGATTGGGCGCTCAGTCGATCGCTTGGGCGCTCAGTCTGTTGATTTGGCGCTCAGTCTGTCGATTGGGCGCTCAGTCTGTCGATTGGGCGCTCAGTCTGTCGATTGGGCGCTCAGTCTGTTGATTGGGCGCTCTGTCTGTTGATTGGGCGCTCAGTCTGCAGATTGTGCAAATCCATATCTAGCTATTTTAAGAATGCTTCTAGAGGCCATATGATTTGGTTAAAAACTAAAACTTCAAAGTATTTTCAATCAACGCCCATTTGTTGCAATTTCTTGTTGTATTACCTGAGCTAACGCCCTCCCCCCTACAAAGTGTTGGGAATATTGTGAATTGAGTCACACCTTTAATTCAAGTTAAATTTATACTTCACTGCTTAAGGTTACAAGGCCTGGAATTTCATCTTTGAGAGGGCGAGGTAATTTTAAAATTTGCACAGGGCACTTCGATTGGAAAATCTTCTTTTAAAAGTCTGTGCAAAATTTTTGAAGGGGCACCAAGGCCAAGACCAGGAGCAACGAAGGCCATGGGCTCCATATAATTCCAGGCCTGCGTTATAAATACATTGGTATATAAATGAAACTAGTCCAAAGTTACTGCCAGACCTAACAACATCGCTTTTTAAACGCTTGGGTATTATCTGGTGTATGGTCCGAGTGAATGCTCATGTCATGTGTTTGTTGGTGCCTGTGTACAAACGGGCTGAAGTTATAGGGCCTAGTAGTTTAGATTAAAAACCAAAAAACAGAGAGTCACAAAAATAATTGCTCCAAAATCCATCAAAGACCTCTATACTCTAAACTCACCTCAGCCAAGGTACGCAGGAGATGCTACTGCTTGTGTACTCCTATTCCTAGAACTGAGGTTTGATCCATGGAAACGATAGCGGATCAAACCTCATACTATAGTTCTAGTGAGTAGCTTATGTGTAGACCCAGTAACTGGGGCGCTGTATTCCTTTTTCAAAATTTTGACATTATCTGTCATACTAGCGCCCCAGCGAAAGCTGCCCATAGTCTGAGGAAGTGCAACATTTTCATAAAAAATCATAGATGTCACACCAAAAATGCCCAAAATGACAGAAATACCCAACGAATTACCTTCAAAACTGCCAACTGGCCTCTCCATATGTTTAAGATGTAACACCAGGCATGAAATTGTACTCACGGAAATTTGTCCGGCTAAAAAATTATGATTTTTGAGACATTCCCGGTTTTCGTTGATCATGTCCAGCCATCGTTGTTATCTGACTTCTTGGAACGAGAAGTCAGATGCATTGTGGGTCCGGCTGTTCATGAAAACGATGGCTGGGTCTAGCTTATGTGGTGGTACGATTGTGTCAGTTTGGGCTGAAATCTGAAATGATGTGACATGTCCGGGAAAGAAGGGGTGTTGATGTTTGGTCCAGTAACTCAGACTGTCCATAGAGCAAGGACCAGTAGTCCGATTTACTGGTAATGAAACCATCAGCACATGAGGATCATATCGACATTGTGACGACTGATGCACAAGTTATTTTGACCTACTAAATAATAATATTATAAACATGGGCAATAGCCCTGATCCAAGGCACATAAAATGACACAAATGGAGTACATGTACTCACCAGGCATCTATTCTAGCATCTGGGCATCGGCAAGTTAAACTTTCTTCAGAACTTTCCTTTTCAATATTCGTGTTAACTGTTAATGTTATGTTCCCTTCACTGTGTGTGTCCTGTGTTCTGGTTATATCCTCAACTGCATGTTTTTATCCTCTTTTAAGTCTTTGTGACAAACTTGTGTACATATGATGTAGTTACATCGAGATTAACTGGATAGCCCCGTTAGCGTTCACTGCAGTGAAAACTTGCAGGCACTTGCACCCCATGCACTGCACTGCATGAACCCTACTCTGTCAGCTGCTCAGCCTCAGGATCGGGCATCATCAGAGGGACGTTAAAACCAACCCACACAGCCCAGTCGTGGGCCACTGCAAGAAAATAATCAATATCAGCATAATAGACGTCCCAGAACAATATAATCTTGAAATAATACGTAGACAGTTTTGCTTGTGTGCACCGATGTTTACAGTATTGAGCGTGTCTTGGTAACACTACACAGGCATGATGGGACGCCGTGTTGCATCAAGTGCACCACAACAATGACAAATCAATTACAGTCTGGTTCTAGATGGAGGAAGAATTACGTGTTCATTATTTCAACCATTGTACATCGTACGTCTGGGTGTTTTGCTAACTGAAACTGTTAGTCGGTATATTTTGTATAGCCTCGTTTTCAAAGGTGATCGACCTCGCCACGCAATGTTATGCCTCGAAGAGCGCCGCGCTGTCCGATTCAGTGGGGGGATGACGCATCGATAAAAACAAGTGCAGTGGATGCCAGGGGTTGTCGCCCTCACGTGGCATGTAGATTTGTTATAAAGTAAAAGGGGTAAAAATGAAACAATAATAACTAATTACGTAAGTCGACCAAGTGGCGTTGAAATAGTGAACGAGATTAGATATAATACTTCTTCATTGTTATTTACTGTTATTCTTATGATTTAAAATCATTAACTGCTACGAACTGGATATAAATGAAGTGTTAATCATGAATAACAGCTAATGAACCTTTTATTACATGGTTTTAATAACATTCAGTAACTAGTCCGGGAGAGCCAACCTAAAGCCGGGGTAAAATGCTGAGCTTTAAAAAATATACAATTTTGTTTCATAAACAGTCTGGTGTGGGGAGAGTCTGTGTCCTCCCTCCCCAGACAATCTGTCCCCCATTATGGAAAATATTGCGCTGAACTAAAAAGCGCCCTCTACTTTTGAATCCGACTTTCTTCAGCCAATATTATTTTTACCGCACGGTGGACACACACAGACGCATCGGGGGACAAAATCCCCTATGACCGGAGCAACAATTGACAGACAATTATTTAACACACGGTTTACAAAGGAAGAATCTTGTATAAAACAAATATTATGAAATGCAGTTCCTTTATTCATTGGTTACGACTGTTTCACTTCTCCGTTCAATTTATAAAAGTGGAGCTTGCTCCATCGGTGGGGGCGGGAGGGGGCAGGTTGGCCAACTGGGCCCAATTTCATAGAGTTGCTTAAGCACAAAAAGCAGCTAAGCACAACAAAATTATGCTTACCAGAAAAAGGTTACCAGCCAAACTACCATATCACATGTACAATTAGTGACTGGTATCCTGCCCATTTCTGCTAAGCAGACAATATTGTTAAGCAATATTTTCTGCTTAAGCAGCTCTATGAAATTGGGCCCTGGCCTGATCATGCAGTTATTTACATAACAGCTTCCCAACTTCACCGATGGCAAACAGCAGAAAGGTGGAGACCTGGGCCCAATTTCATAGAGCTGCTAAGCACGAAAATATGCTTAGCATGAAATTTCTTCCTTGATAAAAACAGTATTACCAACCAAATTTCCATTTGTTGCATATTGCTTGTTAATGGCATTCAGCTGTTGTTTGCTTATCCTGAAAATCACGTGGAAATTTGGCTCGGGTAATCCTGTTTTTATCAAGGCAAAAATTTCATGCTAAGCACATTTTTGTGCTAAGCAGCTCTATGAAATTGGGCCCTGATCGGACGTGCTGTATTATATTCAAATGAACCCGTGGATTTTTTACTCCAGTATAAAATGTACACCGAAACCACACACTGTCATTAAGATTGCAAAGATCGCCACTAATAATTATTATTAATCCCATTATATGAAATAATTCCTCAAAAGTTTAAAATTAAAATAATTTGAAAATATGACTAATCGATATGAATAATTATTCAAATATAAATGTAATATAAAATGCATTCTGTTGAAAAATTATAGCTTTAGAATTCTAAAAATCAAGATTTTTGTATTGAGTCTGACGTTCGTCTTTGGTTGATCTCGCTCTTTTTATTCTCGATCGAATCCGCCTCCTGATTGGAATGATCAAGGCTAGCCCAGCAGAACATGTGAATACAGCTAGAATGACCAGCAAACTCAAAGTGTAGTCTCCTGTCAAGTCAAACAAACCTCCTGAAAAAGTTTTTTTTTTAAAATAAATTGAAGGTAAGGTAGACCAATCGTTGGTTTGCAATACTTGAGAGCCAAATATATATTTCATCGACTAAAAAAAACATCTTATACAAGCTATCATCTTGCTTCAAAACACCCGTATAATTATGCATATTTATCTGCAAGTGAATTTGGTCACTATTTTGGTGAGCATTGTACTGCTCAAACTGTTCTTTAAACTTCCAACTTCGTTTTTCCAACTTCGGTTTGGTAAACGTTGTTGAACTGAATTGAATTAAAATTGTTAGTTGAAAAAATATTCGTTAAAAACAGCTCAAGGGCTGATACAGTTCGAACTTACGTAGAATAAAATTGATAATAAAAGGGGATGACCACTTCAATTATAAAGAAACACAAATCAGAGAATAGTTTATATAGAATATAAAAAGTAAGTTACTCGAGTATTGAATCAAAAATAAACAGAATAATCAGAGATTAAGTTGATTAAAGGAACATTACAGAATTGGTAATTGTAATACTTTTGATTAAAGATTTACATAAAACTTACACGGTCTAATGATGATGATAGTAGAAAACATCCCTTGAAATACTTCTGTCTGAAATGCCATATTTGATGAGAAATGAATAAACTAATTTTCCGATTGGAGTTTATCGCTCAGTGAGCGTTTTATTCATGTGTTGAACCTATATGATTTCATGCAAATGTGTAATCGGATTTTCAATCTTTTCCTCTGACCCAGATGGCCGATCGATCTCAAACTTCTACAGGTTTGTCAGTGTATGTATATAGTGGATTACATAAAGTGCTTACACTGCCAGCAACTGTTTTGTTAGCAAAAACCAATGCTGTAATGTTCCTTTAAGCAACAAGATGGAGTTGTTTACCTGAAATTGGTGCACCAATCAGAGTTCCAATACCAAACGGCATTAGGGATATAGTAGTCGTCATATCTGACCCATAGTCTGCAAACAGCTCCATTGTAGCCGGGTACGGCATTGAGAATGATGCCGCGCGACACAAACCAATAACTATGAAATAATATGAAGAAGAACAAAAAAATAGTTTTTAAATTAACTTGACGTTCACAACATTTTCAGTGAACGATCATTTAAAGGTATTGTACACTTTTGGTAACAACTCAAAATCAGTGTCCACATTTTGTGTGATTAAACATATGCATGAACAAACAAAGCTGTGAAAGTTTGAGCTCAATTGGTCATCCAGGTCATGAGAAAATAGTGAAAAGAGATCTTATGTGTTTTCTGTTTTTTTCAAATTATCGCGCGCGATAATTACTATTGTTTTACTCGTTTCTCAGAAACGATAGCATTTTAGGCAGAAATATTTTAAGGAACCCTTTCTACCATTACTTACTTTAAATCATGTAAGTTATGTGTGAATCTGTGAACATTGTGTTTTTCGATCTTACCAATAATGTACATGGCCTTTAGAAGGTGTGTACAACATTGGTAAGATTGAAAATATAAATGTTCACAGATTTGCACATAACTTACATGGTATAAAGATGGTCATGGTGGTAAACATCCCTTGAAATAGTTTTGCTTGAAATGCTATAGTTTTTTAAAGGAAATTAGTAAAACAAATGGTCTTTATCGCGCGTGTCCAAAACCCAACGGTTTGAAAACAGTTAAAACATATAGTGGAGTTTTTCACTATTTTCTCATGACTCCGAAGACCGATTGAGCTTAACATTTCACAGGTTTGTTATTTCATGTGTTTTTTGGGTCACATTAAGTGTGGATACTATACGAAAATGACCAATGATGAACTTGTCCTTTAAATGCACTGGACACTATTGGTAATTACTCAAACTAATTGTTAGCATAAAAACTTACTTGGTAACGGGCAATGGAGAGCTGTTGATAGTATAAAACATTGTGAGAAACGGCTCCCTCTGAAGTAACGTAGTTTTTGAGAAAGAAGTAATTGCTCAGTAAAATATTTGAATTGATTTTGAGACCTCACGCGTGAGGCATCTGAAAGCACAAAGCGTGACAAGGTGTGTTTTTCTTCCATTATTATCTCGCAACTTCGACGACCAATTGAGTTTAAATTTTCACAGGTTTGTTATTTTGTGCATATGTTGAGATACACCAAGTGAGAAGACTGGTCTTTGACAATTACCAAAGGTGTCCAGTGTCTTTAATACAACTTCATACGAAGGTTCTTTTGGAAAGTTTTTTCTTCCATTATTATCTCGCAACTTCGACGACCAATTGAGTTCAAATTTTCACAGGTTTGTTATTTTGTGCATATGTTGAGATACACCAAGTGGGAAGACCGGTCTTCGAGACAATTACCAAATGTGTCCAGTGTCTTAAGACAATATGCTAGTCACATTTGCCAATATGTGTAGTAATAAATTAGTAAGTACAGAATTAGGGAATTATGATGGTTTCAATGAGGGGAGAGATCACACAGACGTCAACGTTGAACCTTGCAAGACTTTGACTTCGCTCGGCCCCAGCGGCCTATCCAGGACCGCTGGGATGGGCTAATCAGCTTGCACAGATTCTTGTTCAGAAAGTACGTCATGCGTGCAGTGCTTGCAGTGACAGTGTGATGCATGATGGGACTGAATATTCAATAATGAGCGTGCTTGATACGTTTGCCCATCCCAGCGCCTTTGGTTTTAAGGCAAGGCGCTGGGGACGAGCGAAGACATTGACTCACAAACTGCACTTGTATACATGGGTGGGACTGTCCGTAATACAGTCATCAGACCAGATACACCTCCACCAAGCAAACTACCCACAGCCACCACGTACAGCTTCAGGAATGGAAAATGGTCGCCAAAAATTGAAAATATAATTTTCCCAAAAATGTCACCGACAGCAACCAGCACAAAAGTAATGGAGACCTGGTCAGATGTAAAGTGTAGGTCGTACTCCATGAAGCTGGCCTAGTGAAGAAAAAAGGCACATTTCATAGTATTTTAATACATAATATTGTATACTCTATCTCGTTTCGATTTAAATGACTGATTTAGGCCTACGCAATTAACTTTTTTTTAAAAACTTTTGATACAGCAGAATAGCAAATGAAACATTTTTATCCTTAAAACAAAAAAGCGTTTTCGAATAAATACTTACGTAGTTCACTATGATGAACGTCCACCCAATATTCAACAGAATTAAGGATGTAAACCACATCCATGTGTCAACTTTGCCGATGAGTTCAACGAACTGTTGCCCCAAAGTCTTGGTGGCCGGTTGTGGCTGGCCATCAGCTATGACGCAGTCAATCAAAGTCTGGTTGGCCTGTTGTGGCTGGCCACCATCAGCTACATCGCTGTCTGTTAAAGTCTGATTGGCCTGTTGTGGCTTGCCGTCAACTACGCTGCAGTTGGTCAAAGTCTGAGTAACCTGTTGTGGCTGGTCATCAGCTAAGTCGTGGTTCGTCGCAACCAATTCACCTGCAGGTGACGTTTGAGTTGGTGGTGCTGGTGTGACAATGAACGCACCATGGGCAATAGTTGCAACCAAACTCCCTATACTAAGGATCCGTACGGCAACGCGCCAACCGTATGCTTGTATGAGTGCGTTAAGAAGAGGACCATAAGCCAGAAAGCCTGTGAAAGATAAAGCTCACTCATTATGAATTCTTTAGATATAAAAAAAATTCCCTTTCAAAATCGAGAAAATATCACTTTAAGAACCCCAAGTTAACATTGCTTATTTCGATTGAGCAATCAAAATAGGTGTACAAGTATAAACATTCTTTACAACAACGTGTTTTCACTAATCCTATAGACCACAAAATTTGATCAACAAAGTTTTGATATTATGACTTGTATTTGAAAACAAGAGGATTTGAATAAACTTTCTATTCAAAATAAATAAAGATTTAAGCTTTTGGGGCCCACCATCAGTATATTTCACTGTATAAATTATTATTCTTTTGCACATTACAGGAAACTAACTTGCTATACTTGAACTGATGAAAATAAATCGAAGTGAACTGTTCCAGCGCTCGATTTCACAAAGAGTTCAGACTGATCGTAACTGCAAATCAATCGCACTGGCTTAGCAAAGAGTGATGTCACAATACAAATCACTATGGCAATACTGATAACTCATCTTAAGATGAATCTTAGTGCTTTGTGAAATCGACCCCAGGTCATATCCATTACCAAAATGAAGAATTAACATTAAGTGTTATATCCAGACATCCGTGCTCGAACCCTGGACTCACAAAATGAATGTTGAACTATAAAGACTACGTTTTGCAACCTCGTCCCTTGAGGAGCAGATTAAAATAAACTGCTTCAACCAAACTACCCCGACTATCGTTCAAGAACGCTTCCAGACAAAAACTTTCCAAAAGAATTCCTTCGTATGAAGTTGTATTAAAGACACTGGACACCTTTGGTAATTGTCAAAGACCAGTCTTCTCACTTGGTGTATCTCAACATATGCACAAAATAACAAACCTGTGAAAATTTCAACTCAATTGGTCGTCGAAGTTGCGAGATAATAATGGAAGAAAAAACACCCTTGTCACACAAAGTTGTGTGCTTTCAGATGCTTGATTTCGAGACCTCACGCGTGAGGTCTCGAAATCGAGACCTCACGCGCGAAATCAATTCAAATATTTTACTGAGCAATTACTTCTTCTCAAAAACTACGTTACTTCAGAGGGAGCCGTTTCTCACAATGTTTTATACTATCAACAGCTCATACTATCTCATTGCTCGCTACCAAGTAAGTTTGTATGCTAACAATTATTTTGAGTAATTACCAATAGTGTCCAGTGCCTTTAAGCTATTATTCTTATGACGAAACACTTACTGAAGGAGGATCCGATGAAAGCCAATGAAGTTCCACGCGAACAGGTCTTTCCTGGAAACCAGTTACATACGAGCGTCACCCCGGCTTGGAAAATGAAGTTTGCCCCTATGCCAACAAGGAGTCCAAAAGTCAAATACGCATAGGCAAGAGTTGGTACGAAGGACGTTGTAAATAGCCCAGTGGCAAAGACGACTGCTCCTACTAGAGTGATCATCCGGGGACCGAAGCGACCAATCAGAGGGGCAGAGATGGGGCCACCACACCCAAATACTGCAGTGGCAAGGGACCCCACCCATCCTGCAACGGAAAGTAGACGAACTGTTAGAACAGCACCACCAAAATCACATCGATATCTACATAATTGGGAGGGTAACGAGCTATAATTATTGAACACATTTCTCGCAAAAACGTTTATATTTATTGTAAGGAATACACGTTTGATAGCGAAAGAGCCATAATGCATCGTCAAAAAAGCCTTATTATTACTTTTTAAAGACACTGGACACCTTTGGTAATTGTCAAAGACCAGTCTTCTCACTTGGTGTATCTCACATATGCACAAAATAACAAACCTGTAAAAATTTGAACTCAATTGGTCGTCGAAGTTGCGAGATAATAATGAAAGAAAAAACACCCTTGTCCATGTGTCGTCGAAGTTGTGTGCTTTCAGATGCTTGATTTCGATTTCGAGACCTCACGCGTGAGGTCTCAAAATCTATTCAAATATTTTACTGAGAAAATACTTCTTTCTCAAAAACTACGTTACTTCAGAGGGAGCCGTTTCTCACAATGTTTTATACTATCAACAGCTCTCCATTGCTCGTTACCAAGTAAGTTTTTATGCTAACAATTTTTTTGAGTAATTACCAATAGTGTCCAATGCCTTGTTTAAGACAGAACATTTTCAATACGAAAATGCAAACCATTTTAAAAATAGGTCTATTTCACTTTTACGTTCAAAATTAATCTACATGATAATAATTGAGGAAATATTCCGAGCACACATGTTTTGATTAATGTATTGTTAGTTTGGGATTGAATAAAGAAAAAAAAAACGACTAGAGCGTGACTTGAACCTGCGACCTCCGAATGCACCGGAGGTCGCAGGTTCAAATCCTGATCTATAGTAATTTTTACTTTGTTCAACTCCAAATTGTAGAAAAAAAAATAACCAGTCAGCTTTCCTTGTGGTTTATTGCTTGGTTATAGCTCAACAGTCGTACTTATAACATTTTGTCATGAATACTCTTACTGCAACCATAATTTACTGTTTAGAGTCCATGCGTTAGATTCGGATGAACTGGTATCCAATGTGTTGAATTATAGAAATTTGAAACAAATTAGAGACGATAGGTTCATAATAGACCTAATAAAAGCTGAAGAGGTTTGAATGTTCATTTCTGTACTATTATTCTTTCAAAAAGTAGGTGTAAATCCACATCACTGATTCATTTGGACCAATCAAAGTCAACCATAGCTACGTATTAGGTTGATTATGTTGACTTTCAGTGGCTCGTGGTATTGCATACAAGATAAATTATACTAGTGCATGATATGCTTGGGTGAAATGCGTTGCTCTACCTGTATGTGTAAATCCTCCAGATAAATACTTGTATAGCGTGATTGCTGAGAAGTCGGAAAATAGCCTTTTCAGAACTATCACCGTTGCTTTTTTCAATTGTATTAATCGAAATAAGAAAAATACGCACTAAATCCCTGACAATACAATAACATTTTCATTTGCTTCAACGCTACCAGCTAAGTTGATATAACCATGATATAAATTGCAAACGTTGTGTTGTTTGTTAAAAATTTAGAAAAATAGAGGATGGGACTAAATGTAACATTCTAAAAAACAATCACTAATGGTTCATCACTTTAAAAATACCCCAACTTTAAAGAAAACCATTGGAGATTATTAAAGGGGCACTGTTGTTCAGAATGTCTGGCCACAGACTCACTGTGATCACGATGACAGTGCTCCTTTAAGTTGTGCAGCTTTTTGGTGCCGTGTGCTCAGACGACCAGAGAACTGTTGTATACATTATTAAGGTTATGGAGGCCAGTAAATTGTAGACTTGTAGACAAGTCGTTAAATGTTTGTCGCGATGATAGCGTTCCGACTCTCTCCGCGAATCTCGCGACATGGGCGACGTTCTCGCGAGACTGCTGGCCCCCGCGAGACTACTGCTCTCACGGCTTCGGTTAATGGGGGAGTAGTCGGGAGCCAGCAGCCTCGCGCGAGAGCAGTGATCTCGCGAGAGCAGTCTTCGATCAGGGGGAGGGCAACGCGCTATTGCGTATATGCACCGCGACACGACTATGCACCGCAACTCGACTTTCACCGGCCGCGACAAACATTAACGACTTGTCCACAAGTCTAAGTAATTGTTGTTTGTTCACACAAACTGATTTTTGAACTTTTTAAAATAATTATATGTAAAAACGCAGTCAAGATCGTCTGTTATTTGAAATGGTTTGAAAAGGGCTTAAACAAAATTAATACAACACAACGAACCTATGTAAACAACGACGAGCCTATGTCAACAAAAATGTCGTCACTAACTCAATATAAAAGTAACAATCAATATTAAAGTAAAGACAAGGGCGTTGATCGTTTCTGAAAAGTGAGGGGAACGCAGGGGGGTCAATGCTGGATTTTTAGGCTTAAAGGTATTGTACACTTTTGGTAACAGCTCAAAATCAGTGTCCACATTTTGTGTGATTAAACATATGCATGAACAAACAAACCTGTGAAAGTTTGAGCTCAATTGGTCATCGAGGTCACAAGAAAATAGTGAAAAGAGATCTTATGTGTTTTCTGTTTTTTTAAATTATCGCGCGCGATAATTACTATTGTTTTACTCGTTTCTCAGAAACGATAGCATTTTAGGCAGAAATATTTTAAGGAACCCTTTCTACCATTACTTACTTTAAATCATGTAAGTTATGTGTGAATCTGTGAACATTGTGTTTTTCGATCTTACCAATAGTGTACAGGGCCTTTAACTTCCCATGTCGAAAACTGTTCAGTCCATGCATGTATAGTTTCCTTCCTCCATGGTACAATTTGTCAACCCAAAAGTATAAATCCAAATGCCATGACCTAATTTATTTTGAATGATATAGATGTGGTATCATAGCGAGGCAATGTAAAGGCAACTACCAAACACATAGGCCTATATATTTTGGTCACTTATTATTTCTCTTGGACGGACTTCAGTGACGCATTGTTGCTGACGTGATTTTAACCATTGATTGAAAAGTTTTTGAATCCCTTTAAAGGGGAATTTGTTTCTGAAAAATGTTATACATTATCAACAGCTGCAGTGCTTCTTTACCAAGTTAGTTTTTATGGTCATTAATTTTGGAGTAATTACCAATGGTGTACCCTCCCTTTAAGATTGACTAATCTGTCAATGTTGACAGTGCTTGCTTGTTTGCTCTATGGTGCAGTAAATCGTCAGCTCTTGGCAAGGGGATTGTATCGCCGTGTATCGGAAGCAGCGTTGAGCCTATTTAGACAATAGGCCGTAAGGTTGTTATCTCTTTATAGCTTTTTAGTTCAATGACCACCATCTTGGGTGGGGGTGAAAAGTGGATATAATGGGACCCGATACCCTTCTCGGCAACATTTTTCTTTTTCACAGTTGCAAATATTGCACATAAGCGAAATATGAAATAATATAATTTATAATATAACATTATATAAGAAGTCCCCCCGATCCACAAAGCTAAAGTAGTAGTCCAGGCCGGTTTCCTACCTCCCGCCCAGGTAGTAGTTAATAAGCAGGACAGTTCTTTTCAGAACTGAGAAGTCTCCCGAATTCCGAAAATCTACTCCGCGGTAGTAGAATAAATAGCAAGACAAGTTCTCTAAAGAACAAATCTACACAGCAAGTAGATATTTTTTTACACATGGTGTTACCGCAAACCGAATATATATTGATACCTCACCATGCAATGCCTCAAAACCCATACATAAATAAATAATAAACTTGTAAACAGTATACTCTGCTCGTCTTCCTGAAGACGAGCCGATTATACTGTTCGAAACGTCGAGACCACACCAGCTTTTTATTATTTAAGATCATCGCTACCTTTGTATGGAGATCGAGAACAAAACAAAAAGGGAAAAGAAAAGGTCTCCAATAGGGGAATTCTAGGATGTTAACTACAGTCTACAGGGACAAAGGAAAGAACAAAAAGATGTCCCCCATCCACAGGGATGTAAGCAATAGAATGTGTGTCTTGGCCGGGGGGCACACGTGTTAGCCCGCCCCTCGGCGCTCGATGTTGAAAACGGTAGGCCTACAGGAATATCATTGTACACTACTTACCCGTTTCAGCTGCGCTCGAGCCAAATTCCTCCTGTAAACTAACGAACAGAATGCTGTAGTTATACGTCGGTCCACATACGATGAAGAATTCAATAAATGCAATGAACACCATCAGATACCGATGGTGTTTCACACAGAAAGAGCGAGTTGGACTCCGAAAAACATTCATCCTGTTGCTCACGGTCATAATGGGACAAACATAATTATTTGAATAAACCTGTGCGCTGTTTAGTTTATAGCCTGCCCGATATGGGGCAGAGCCCCCCCCCCCCAATGTTCGCATACTATAACACACTATTTTCCTCTTGTATAGAACTCCCCCCCCCCCCAAAAAAAAATAAAAATAAAAAAAAATCCTCAAAAGAATTCCTGAGATTCCAAGCACACAATGAAGACACAATAGGGGAGTACCCTCTGAGGGTACTCCCCCTCTGCCCCATATCAAGCACCAATTGTATAAGTTATATATCTCAGCTATATGTTTCTTTATATTTTTTTCAAACTTGAAGCGGAAATTAAGGTCAGCTTTAAAAAAAAAAAAAATTGTTTTCCAAGATTTGCGAGATCTGTTAACAATTTACCATTTCTAAGTTTAGTTTTTATTTATTCAAATCATATTCATGGGTAAAATTATAAAAACGTCGCATTAGAAGTTTTAAAAAAAAACAACTGCCACATACACGCAGTAGCTGTTATGCGAGGTGCCCGGAAGTCCAGATTCTCGCAAAAGCTCGTACGTTCTCGAGTCAACTTACACAGCGAGCCCTGCCCCTCTACTACTCTAGACTTGGTTCCAAGTTTATGATCGTGGTTTTTTGTCTAGCTGGTAGCCGATACAGTATTGCCTAAATTAGCGCCCTCTTGTGGATTATCCCCGAGATAAACCTTCGATCACAGTGGCCTGAACATCAAATTTCATCGTGATTAAAACAACATGTTCTTCATTAATTTTTTCATTTATTTTAATTTTATTTTCAATTTCCATTGTTTATTTATATTCAGATATTTATTTAGTCTTTTGGGTTTTGTATTGGGCTTTGGGCTATGTGGACTTGTCGCAGGTTTTTTTAAAACTTTTTATTTATTAATTAATTAATTAATTAATTTTAATTAATTAATTTATTTTTGTCATGCTTTTTATCATTGTACACATACTCGTACTCCAGACCTGGTACTTGATCAGCAATTTCACCTGTTTTCCTTTTCTTATTAGCATTACGGTAATTTTTGGTGTCCATTGTGAAGTTTTACCTTGCCTGATGCTTCTGTTTTTATCCCTTTTATTCCCTGTGCAATTTTTACTAAATTATTTCATTTTTTCTATTGTACATAAAATATTTATTTTGAGTAACATTATGTTATGTAATAGCCAGTAGCATTGGACACGAAGGCCCTCGGGCCACAGTTATTATGTTAACTTTTTCTCTTCCTGGCATGTGCTGCTGGCTCTATTGTATGTTCCTTTGTCATTTTATTCATCGTCTTCACTGTTTGTTTTATTGTATTGTGAATTATGCCGAATAAATAATAATAATAATAATAATAACATTACATACCAACATTATGCACACGTGCGTGTATTAAACGATCGAAAGTGGGTAGGTGACAATTTACGTCACTTTGGAGCGGACCAATCATAACACAGAAACGGGAAGCTTACGTCACTGCATGTTCATCCAATGAAATAACTATAGGTGTGTGTACGAAAGTGACAGGCCTCCAGTAGGTGCTAAATATGTAACCGCGTTGACTCCAGTGTTTTTAGCTCTTCGTAACTCGTTAGTTGCAGCAAATAACAATTTTTTGAGCTTCGGGAAACTAATAGAGCATTCACAATATTTTGAACAGTAACCAACCAAACTTATGGCATCTACTATCTTAATCAGCTTGTTACTATTGCTGGCCTACCACCAGGTAGATTGTCAAGAATGTGTTATTTCATCTACTGGTAGATTTGGTCAGGATGGTGGAGATTGCCAATCGGATTGCATACAATGGAGAAATAGTTTCTATAAAGTCATCAGAGATAAATTAGCCTGGAGTGAGGCTAAGGAACGGTGTCTAAAGACAGGTGCTGTATTGGTCGTCCCGTCGTCAACAGATGAAACCCAGTTTCTGTTGACCCATTTCCAATCACCAAAGTTTTGGATCGACTGCAATGACATCGAAACAGAAGGTTGGTAATTTACATTGATGTTCACTGACACTATCCCAAAGCCCCCTCGTAATGGCCGCCTTCAAAAATGGACTAAAGAGACGAAAAGCACCAGGGAGGTCAGTGGGTGCAATATTAAAGCCTTTCTCAGACAAATTAATTCTTCTTGAAAAGAATGACTTAAAGGTATTGTACACTTTTGGTAACAGCTCAAAATCAGTGTCCACATTTTGTGTGATTAAACATATGCATGAACAAACAAACCTGTGAAAGTTTGAGCTCAATTGGTCATCGAGGTCACGAGAAAATAGTGAAAAGAGATTTTATGTGTTTTCTGTTTTTTCAAATTATCGCGCGCGATAATTACTATTGTTTTACTCGTTTCTCAGAAACGATAGCATTTTAGGCAGAAATACTTTAAGGAACCCTTTCTACCATTACTTACTTTAAATCATGTAAGTTATGTGTGAATCTGTGAACATTGTGTTTTTTCGATCTTACCAATTGTGTACAGGGCCTTTAAAGGTATTATACAGGATTGGTAGAGCTGTCAAAACAGTCACAAACAAAGTTCATGTTTTGTGTGATTAACCATAAACATGAAATAACAAACCTGTAAAAATTTGAGCTCAATTGGACATCGAGGTCACGAGAAAATAGTGAAAAGAGACCTTATGTGTTTTCTGTTTTTCAAACATTGAGTTTATTATCGCGCGCGATAAAAACTATTGTTTTATTTATTTCTCAGAAACGATAGCATTTTAGGTAGAAATATTTTAAGGAACCTTTTCTACCATTACTTACTTTAAATTATATGTAATTTATGTGTGAATCTGTGAACATTCGTGTTTTTCGATCTTACCAATAGTGTACAGGGCCTTTAATTCAAAGTTTTATTCAAAGTGCAGTAATTTTTACAAATGCAAACCATCTCGAAAACGTCGTCTACAGATATAAGGAACCTTCAAAAGACATAAAAAGAATTAATGTTTTGTCGAGGAGATTTAGCCTGTCATACTCCTAAACTTAGCTGTGGGGATTTGGGGTAAATTTTCACATTAGTTTTTATGATAAATAAATATATGTTTTTGTTTTAGGTCAATGGGTGTGTCAGGAGGGCGGGGCCAAGGTGGAATACAGAGAGTGGCGCAATAAGGAACCGGATGACAATATGGGAGAGGATTGTGGTACAGCATGGTACGAGGGATGGAATGATGTATCATGCACTGATAAATACCCAGCAATATGTAGGCGAAAACCACCAATGCTGCACTTGTAAAAGTGTTCGCACTTTTTAGACAATGTGGAGTTTTCTTATCAACAAATCATAAAGAGATGTACAGTTTTTTGTTAAATGTCTAATTGCCACAATTGTCACGACAGTGCATCTTTTGGTTTGACCACCCGGACCCCCTCCATATTGGAATTAGAAAAAAAGACAGTAAAGGTCAATAGTTAACCATGGCAACGTATAATACAGATTATGAGCCGATTTGAGAGTCGTTTAACAACTGAATATTTAGACTCGAGTTCTAACTCTAGACAGACCTCATTGGTATTAAGCCGGTTTTCTGTTTAAAGGCAAAGTCAGGCCTTGCCCTTAAGCTTTTCGTAAAGTAGCCCGCCGGGCCAGTAAACTGTGCATTTTACTTGCCCCCAGGAAGTTTTAGTAGCCCAGATTTTAAACAGGAATTGCCATAAATGTAATGTTCTGATGTGTTAATGTTAACGATCACAACCAGTTTAATGATCAAATGAAGTTATATTCACACACTCAACAACGATTAACACATTTTATACATTGATTATTTACATCTGAAAAAAGGAAGAAATGAGCATTTTAAACAAGTAGGTTGCACAGTTTTTAGTAGCCCACAGGGCAAGTTAAGAAGTGGTGTTTACTAGCCCATAGCATTTTTTACTAGACAATGTACGCCGGGCTAGTGTTAAGGGCGAGCCCTGAAAGTATACCTTTGGTTTTTGGGACAGTTTGATTGTTTTAATCCTATATAAATGTAGATATATACAATAAAAACTAACCTGTGAACATTTTGTTTCAAAAGGTGGTCGCGTTTTTGAAATATCGCCAAAATCCCCAGCGAATATATCCACGTATAAAGAATAATCCCTAATGGGAATACTCGATCTGAGAACGTTTCTGATAGAAACGTTTCTCAGATCCAAATTTGGGGGGGGGGGGGGATAAAAACTGACATGGTTTTCCATATCTACATTATTTTGAATTTAAATATTTATCAAAATGCTTTATACTATCGGAAGTTGCTGTACTTCTAACCCAAGTCGTTTTTCATTGCCATTCATTTTTAGAGTGATTACCAATCGTGTACCTTCCCTTTAAGGAACAACATGAGGCAGGCATTGCACGTTGGGTGTAAGAGCAATCAAGTCTCCAATATGCGAAAATACAAAGCAATATAAGGGAATCGTGCGCAGATGACTTTTTGGAAGGCAACAAATTTGTCTTTTATTTGGTACACTAAGCCGTTGCCTGGTGACATAATTATTCCTTTGTCAGTGACAATATTGTGTATTGATATGTGAATTAAATATGTATTTACTATGTATATGGCTATGGGTAAATAAATCAACTCGGTCAATTTGGAGGCTGTGCCGCGTGGCGGCAACCCCAGCAAAACTCACTTGCTGAACAATTGCAACGACTTGCAGACTTTTCTTAGATTTTAAGAACTCAAGAAACCCAAGAGGAAATGTACAATCTTAAGAATCTAGTCCGATAATTATGCACACAGCTATGGGTAAATCAATCAACTCGGTCAATTTGGAGGCCTTGCCGCGTGGCGGCAACCCCAGCAAAACTGACTTGCTGAACAATTGCAACGACTTGCAGACTTTTCTTAGATTTTAAGAACTCAAGAAACCAAGAGGAAATGTACAATCTTAAGAATCTAGTCCGATAATTATGCACACAGCTATGGGTAAATCAATCAACTCGGTCAATTTGGAGGCCTTGCCGTGTGGCGGCAACCCCAGCAAAACTGACTTGCTGAACAATTGCAACGACTTGCAGACTTTTCTTAGATTTTAAGAACTCAAGAAACCCAAGAGGAAATGTACAATCTTAAGAATCTAGTCCGATAATTATGCACACAGCGTTCTTTCTCATTGGAAGCGTATTTTAAGAGGCACTGAAGTTTATCTGTGTTTGGGGGTTTTCATTCACTAATAGCCTTATTACTATTCTATGGAAACTAGCTGGTTGTATTCTTAAAAATGTATTTAACCCATTTCAAGATTTGGGTTATAAATATTATGTTTGTCATCTTCATGTTAAAGGTACTATACAGGATTGGTAGAGCTGACAAAACAGTCGCAAATTTAAGTTCATGTTTTGTGTGACTAACCATATACATGAAATAACAAACCTGTGAAAATTTGAGCTCAATTGGTCATCGAGGTCACGAGAAAATAGTGAAAAGAGACCTTATGTGTTTTCTGTTTTTCAAACATCGAGTTTATTATCGCGCGCGAAAAAAACTATTGTTTTATTCATTTCTCACAATCGATAGCATTTTCGGCAGAAATATTTTAAGGAACCCTTTCTACCATTACTTACTTTAAAGTCATGTAAGTTATGTGTGAATCTGTGAACATTTGTGTTTTCCGATCTTACCAATAGTGTACAGGGCCTTTAACATTTAGACAAATATATTACTAGATCAATATTAGTATTAAAAATGTCCTTGATAGTTCCACTGAAGGATAACAACTGTTGTAGTAAAACCTACAAAATTTGATTACAAATTGCAGAAGTTTTTGCATTTTATGCAAATCAAAGCATACATATTTATGTAAAATGTATAGTTTAGAGGCATAACTATAAAATAAAGAATAAGGACATAAACCATAAGTAATTAAAGTGATGCCGTTTTTTTCATTATCCCGTAGTACAGACATTTATAATGATGCAGCCATCGCCTTTTGCTGTTCAAACCATTGGAACCAAACCGAGGCCCCCCAGAAAATGTAGTCTGATCCCTTCTGATGAAAAAGACATTTGAACTGTAATGCCATTGTGTATACAGGGATCCCGCAACAATGGTTATTAGTACATGCAGCAATAGTCTGCAATTTCATCAAGGTCAACACACAAAAGCCACGAATCAATGATGCAGAACAATCAAGCGTATATTTCACCATGAATGATTTATTATTAACATGTTAATTTAGCTCAGACCTGGACCATAATGTGACTACAAAGTAACCCACGCTTA
The DNA here is from genome assembly GCA_032158295.1 of Pycnopodia helianthoides. Lineage (NCBI taxonomy): Eukaryota > Metazoa > Echinodermata > Asteroidea > Forcipulatida > Asteriidae > Pycnopodia > Pycnopodia helianthoides. The sequence goes on along the minus strand of CM063256.1, from coordinate 1,342,110 downwards.
ACGTTTCAACAGTTTTACAGAAACACAATCAACATGCCATTTGCAGCGAACTTCAGGCCATATATTTTATGGATGATTTTCTGTTGCCATAGACATAGGTAAACACTGAATGCCAATTGTAAGCAATATATATCCCTAATTGACATTGAAATAAAGATGCAGTAAAGAATTATATTCCCAAATAAACAGTTTGTGAACTTCACTGTATACTTGCTGGTTGTAAGGATGAGCAATAGCGTAAAATAAATTTATGATCATCCGAAAACATTCTTCTGATAAAACAAAAACCGTCAGCTAAACTTATGCATTCCTCATACAGCAAGTATAGTACACTAGAATTCTCTTTACAACTAATGATGCAGGATAATTTGAAGTTCAAAAGCACATTCCGAAAATGTGTAAAATATTTAAATGTTCACATTGCATTGAAATTGCAAACTTTAGTTCAAACAAAGCACAAATTATCTACAATATCTGACCTCATACACAGACTGAAACCCAATTTGCATGATACAAGCCCTCGAATGGACCCTACATTTCTTTTTACAACTCCATACTTTTGGGACATATGGACCTTATACAGTTGCCTCAACTTTTTTGTTTGTTTTTGGGTTTTTTTGGGGGGGGGGGGGTCAACCGGGGTCAAAAACATAATTAGGAGGGGTTACTTACTGAATCAAACCATTCATTTGTGCATTTGTTTTAGAATCTCATTGGGGGGGCACAATAATGGGGAGGGGCAAGAGTTCTGAGAGGGGAGGAGGGGCGGGCCACAGCCCTCCTCTGGTTACGCCACTGACCTTATAAAAGTTAATGGAGTTCAGGCATCACATGGTCAAAGCCGGAATGTGTGAAATAATTGAATGGGAACTTCATCTCAACAAGTGAGCATTTGTTTTGTTTTGTTTTTGCATCACAAGTTCACACTATAATATGCCTGAAATCACAAGACTGCAAGATCATGGTGTGATTGAAGCCAAAGCGTAATCAGGTATCTCTGGTGTTAAACCTTGAAATCAGGGTTTTAAAAATACGTTTGTGATTTAGGAGGATAGTTTTATAGTTTTTATAAAACAGTAAGCTTATTATTGGGTTGTGTTGAAAGCATTGAGCTCATTGTGTTCTGTTTGAGTTCGAATGAACTCACTGTGTTCTGTTGAAGTTTGAATGAACTCACTGTGTTCTGTTGAAGTTCGAATGAACTCACTGTGTTCTGTTGAAGTTTGAATGAACTCACTGTGTTCTGTTGAAGTTCGAATGAACTCACTGTGTTCTGTTGAAGTTCGAATGAACTCACTGTGTTCTGTTGAAGTTTGAACGAACTCACTGTGTTCTGTTGAAGTTTGAATGAACTCACTGTGTTCTGTTGAAGTTCGAATGAACTCACTGTGTTCTGTTGAAGTTCGAATGAACTCACTGTGTTCTGTTGAAGTTCGAATGAACTCACTGTGTTCTGTTCTGTTCAAGTTCGAATGAACTCACTGTGTTCTATTGAAGTTCGAATGAACTCACTGCATTCTGTTTGAAGTTTGAACGAACTCACTGCGTTCTGTTTGAAGTTTGAACGAACTCACTGTGTTCTGTTGAAGTTTGAACAAACTCACTGCGTTCTGTTGAAGTTTGAATGAACTCACTGCGTTCTGTTTGAAGTTTGAACGAACTCACTGCGTTCTGTTGAAGTTTGAACGAACTCACTGTGTTCTGTTGAAGTTCGAATGAACTCACTGTGTTCTGTTGAAGTTTGAATGAACTCACTGTGTTCTGTTGAAGTTTTTACAATGACAGTTATGAAGGGTACTTCTCGATAATCATGGCATGCCCCTGTAGAGTACAAACAAACAAAGAAATACAAGTTAAAATCTTACAGAATTGTTAAATATGACAAATATTTGTAATTTTACATTCATGCACTTTTTTTAAATGACAAATAAATCCTGCAAGTAAACTTTCATGATTCTTTGAAGCTAGCGTTTACCTACAATGGTAGGACTAAAATGTTTAATGGAAAGCTGGGGATGTGATTTTGCAGGGAAAAAAACATAGAAAATGGCAATACTCAACTTACATGAATATTTCAAATAAATAAGAGCTGAATTTAAATTGCAACATATAAGGACAGGAGGCACAGTCTGTATTGCAAAGGCTGTTAGAGCAAGTTCTGAATGAACTAACCCCCTTGCAATGGATATACATTCCTGATCTTAAAGACACTGGACACCTTTGGTAATTGTCCAAGACCAGTGTTCTCACTTGGTGTATCTCAACATATGCACAAAATAACAAACCTGTGAAAATTTGAACTCAATTGGTCGTCGAAGTTGCGAGATAATAATGGAAGAAAAAACACCCTTGTCACGCTGTGTGCTTTCCGATGCTTGATTTCGAGACCTCACGCGTGAGGTCTCAAAATCAATTCAAATAAATTACTTGTTTCGGAAAAACTACGTTACTTCAGAGGGAGCTGTTTCTCACAATGTTTTATACTATCAACAGCTCTCCATTGCTCGTTACCAAGTAAGTTTTTATGCTAACAATTATTTTGAGTAATTACCAAAAGTGTCCAGTGCCTTTAATATCGCCACGTCAGTACAAAAAGCGCCCTGTCTTGATCTTGCAAAGACATCATATCTTGAACAAAAATGCTCTGTGCAAAAACGTATCTGGGTACGTACTTGTTTTGTGGGTACATCCGGGCTATTTTAAGCGAGATACAACGCTTTGACAATTTCAAACTCGCGTGTTTTAGGAGATACAACGTCTTTGCACTGACAATACGGTGTATACTTACATGTCCACCAGCAGCACATGCAGCAAGGAGTGCATATTGTCCTCCCTCCCTCTCTAGTCTGTTGGCTGCTGTCGTTACTAGACGGACGCCTGTTGCAGCAAATGGATGTCCAAGAGATAAGGAGCCTCCCCACAGGTTCAACTTATCCATAGGTGGAGCTCCAGTCTACAAAGAAAGCAGCCAAAGCCAAGAATGAATCTTAACTTGCATTCTCATATTAAAGGCCCTGTACACTATTGGTAAGATCGAAAAACACAATGTTCAGAGATTCACACATAACTTACATGATTTAAAGTAAGTAATGGTAGAAAGGGTTCCTTAAAATATTTCTGCCTAAAATGCTATTGTTTCTGAGAAACGAGTAAAACAATAGTAATTATAGCGCGAAAATTTGAAAAAACAGAAAACACATAAGATTTCTTTCACAATTTTCTCGTGACCTCGATGACCAATTGAGCTCAAACTTTCACAGGTTAGTTTGTTCATACATATGTTTAATCACACAAAATGTGGACACTGATTTTGAGCTGTTACCAAAAGTGTATAATACCTTTAAACACAATCATATCAACATTCACTTGGAGCTTTATAAATTCTTGACAATGTTATAAATATGACTAGGCCTACAATTATAAATTTAAGGATCAAAACACTTAAAGCATTATATATGTGCACAGCCACAATCATGTGTACACTTATTGTTACAAAGACACCAAATGAACGACACATAAATATTGAGTAACTCTTTTCAGATCTGGTATTCGACACACTCAAGTACTTTCTACTCTTCATTCACACAGCGCTGGTTAATTAATTTACAAACAACATTGAAATAACTGTTACATCACTGGTTTTCAAACTGTTGTTCATAACATGGACACCAACAAAAATGTGTACCCATAATTGTGGCTGTGCGCATATCAATATACAATAAGCAGAAGTTGCACAGAATTGGCAAAACAACACAATACCAGACTGGACTTTAACTTATACAGGACAAGGTAAATCTCTGATAACAGGAAAGTCACATAGTATTTGGACAGTACCAAGGCAGTATGAATGCAACAGGGCCCAACTTCATGGCTCTGCTTACCGTAAGCAAAGAATCGGCGCTTGCGGAAGCAGGGAATTCCGCGCTTACGTCAAGCGTATTTCACGGGTTAGCGGGGAATTTCGGCTTGTGCGCGTGCGTACTCCACGTTACTAGGCATTCTACGCTTACACAGCTAGCGCAGAAATTCGGCGCTTGAACAGTAAGCGGAGAATGGTCACCGCAAGCGCAGAATTCGGCGGTTAGCAGAGCCATGAAATTGGGCCCAGGTCAAGAATAATGTGAATGTACATGTATGTAGAAAATATGGAATTTGCAACAAAATCACTGTCAGGATTCCAGTGAAACTAACTTCACAACTCATAACCCTAATAATCCATTCTGTTAATAACCAACAAAGCAGAGCAAAAAAAAAGGTTTTAATAGAATTCATTGCAGATATGATTAATACATAAGTACCTGAGAAAATAAAAATACATGTAAAATAGTTAAAAGGGGTGAGCTTAATATCTGTATATCGATATATCACATTTATAACAAAGGAAAATAACATTTTATCCAAAAAAGGAAATTGGATCTTTGTAGCAACAACATAAATGAATCAAAATGTGAGATAGCAAGTTGTACACAATATACAGAATGCTTATTCAAAATAATATGAACGCTAGCATCCATCAAAACGTTCAGGCCTGGGGGGAATACCATAACCCCTAAGGACCTCGGAGTCCAAAGCTAAATGGAAGAAATTTTCATGACAGTGTTGTTACAACGAAGAAAGGCAATACACATTCCCATACTTCATACTCTGGTCTGTTTTTCACAGCACAGTTTTACGGGAAAGCTGTGATACAAAATACAAAATATTTCTCATAGTATCTTGCCTGCCAGGAACTACCCTGGAATGCTTACAAGTCACTCATATTACAAACCTGGGCCCAATTTCATAGAGCTGCTTTAAAAGCAGAAAATATTGCTTAACAATTGTCTGCTAAGCAGAAATGAGCAGGATACCAGTCACAAATTGTACATGCGACATGGTATTTTGGCTGGTCACCTTATTCTGGTAAGCATCATTTTGTTGTGCTTAGCTACGTTTTGTGCTTTAAAAGCAGCTCTATGAAATTGGGCCCAGATAATACAGTCTATCATAGTCTAGATATACAGCGTAGAGATGTACACTGTATGTAGTCAACTTAGTTTAAAGTATTCTTTTTTTCATAGTGTGCCTGCCTTGTGGAACTCATTGCCCATCGATATCCGTTGTTTGACATCTATCTCTTTATTCAAAGCAGCAGTCAACAGCTTTCCCTTCGATTCAACCTATGCAACTCAAAGTTTGTAATTGTTTATATCTTTGTAATTGTTGTCCTCTTTCCCTGTGTATATTGAGTGTCTGTACCTTTTAGAAATATTTTTATTGGCGGACTGAACCTTTAGGTTATTGGAAAATTTACATTTTCCTCCTCGGTCTAGCCTTCTCTATATCTATTTTGGATCTCATTTGTGAGTAATTGTTTTGTTTTTGAACTTGTGGAGAGAAATAAAATAATAATAGTAACAACTCACCTTGCTCTTACGTCCCATGTAGGTCTGCGCAAACCAGTCGGAGTCCAGAGCCTTCATATTCGCCAAGATCTGACCAGCGAACGCTTCATGATATTCAAACACATCGATATCGCTTAATGATAATCCAGCCTTGTCCAAGACTCTAGGAGTTCCATAGGCAGGGCTAGGGAGGAATCAATGAAACGTGTTCGATTGAACAATTATGTGCATCAGGAAAAAGATCGTTGAGACAGCTAGTATATTTTAAGATGTTTAGGGTTATACTGTCAGTTTCATATGATAATAAATATAAGGATACATAATTTATAGCAATGACCAACATGTTTGCTGTGGCTGGAAACATATAAAATCGGGTACATTTTATGATAAAAAAGAGAGTATAGAAAGGCAGAAGGTTCTCTAAAGACATGTCAATCAATTTGTCAACCCATTAGTCAACTCACTGGTCAACCCTATAAACCATTGGTCAACTCACTGGGTAACCCTATAAACCATTGGTCAACTCACTGGTCAACCCTATAAACCATTGGTCAACTCACTGGTCAACCCTATAAACCATTGGTCAACTCACTGGTCAACCCTATAAACCATTGGTCAACTCACTGGTCAACCCTATAAACCATTGGTCAACTCACTGGTCAACCCTATAAACCATTGGTCAACTCACTGGGTAAACCCTATAAACCATTGGTCAACTCACTGGGTAACCCTATAAACCATTGGTCAACTCACTGGGTAACCCTATAAACCATTGGTCAACTCACTGGTCAACTCTATAAACCATTGGTCAACTCACTGGGTAACCCTATAAACCATTGGTCAACTCACTGGGTAACCCTATAAACCATTGGTCAACTCACTGGGTAACCCTATAAACCATTGGTCAACTCACTGGTCAACTCTATAAACCATTGGTCAACTCACTGGATAACCCTATAAACCATTGGTCAACTCACTGGTCAACCCTATAAACCATTGGTCAACTCACTGGTCAACCCTATAAACCATTGATCAACTCACTGGGTAACCCTATAAACCATTGGTCAACTCACTGGTCAACCCTATAAACCATTGGTCAGCTCACTGGGTAACCCTATAAACCATTGGTCAACTCACTGGTCAACCCTATAAACCATTGGTCAACTCACTGGTCAACCCTATAAACCATTGGTCAACTCACTGGTCAACCCTATAAACCATTGGTCAACTCACTGGATAACCCTATAAACCATTGGTCAACTCACTGGGTAACCCTATAAACCATTGGTCAACTCACTGGGTAACCCTATAAACCATTGGTCAACTCACTGGTCAACCCTATAAACCATTGGTCAACTCACTGGATAACCCTATAAACCATTGGTCAACTCACTGGGTAACCCTATAAACCATTGGTCAACTCACTGGTCAACCCTACAAACCATTGGTCAACTCACTGGTCAACCCTATAAACCATTGGTCAACTCACTGGGTAACCCATTGGTCATCCCATTTGTGTGTTTGACCCAAATGTTTTGGCTAGAAACATACAAAATCCAGTAAATCCAAACATAACCAGTCAAGATTAAGATAAGATTAAGTAATTATGGATTTGATTACTAACCCAAGAAGTAGCTGATCCTTAGGGTCCTGTGCTACATACACAAAGTCTCTCAGATATGCCTTGGGTTTGTAACCCATCTCTTTAGCTTTTCCTTCTGTCATGACCAAACAGGCAGAAGCTCCATCAGTCTACAAAACAAACACATATCAAACTTCATTACAAAACTGCACTGAATTAATAAAAAAAAGAGATACACGGTTGATTTATTGAAGCAGGTGATCACGTGAAGCAGGTTTTTGGGTATGATTAGTGACCAGGCATGCAACTGTAACTTCACCAAAAAAGAGGAAATTAAAAATGTCAATGATTTTGTACAGTATTTTTCAATTTTGAATGGTAAAACTGAGAATAAAAAAGAGGAAATCAGCTGATCTGAGGAAAATTTGCATGCCTGAGTGACACAAGGTGTGTGAAGAAAACAGCAGGGTAAGTGAAATATTATTTTGTAGCGATGGTGTCCCATTGCGATCTACCCAGCTTTGAGCAAAGGTTTCATGACATAAGTCAAAAAAATATAAATTAGTATTGTTAACAAAGTTCAATTGTTAATTAATAAATGAATATTGACTCATACTCATGTGGCAATAATAGCAATACACTCATAAGCAAACATAAATAATTTCATGAGATATCAAGTAAATTGGGGCATCAGTTGTAAAAACAGCCGGCTAGATTCAACTCATACACAATCCATACATGAGCCAAGCAAGCACACATACTGCACACAAATAGTCTGGTTGCAGACCAGTTTGCAATGCCCACACAATAAGTCTGCATAATAACACCGCACATTTCATTGGTGATCTATCTAATGTACATTTGTAGGTGAAAGCCAGACATGGACACCTCCTTCCCAGTGAATTAAAAATGCCAAAGGCTGATCTACGTGTAGCTGGCTGCGTGCATCAAAAGAACATTGTGCTCACAAAGCAATGGCTTTGGCCGTACTGATCACACATGCCTGCCTAAAATCCTAACGCAAAAGCACAAAATCTGAAACAGTTACGATGTACCACAGGTTTGTGTGGCGTGTCGTGGCCAAGCGGATAAGGGCACCGGACTCAAGCTCTGGTGTTTTTTTGTTCAGCAGAGTGTGGGTTCGAGTCCCAATCGTGACACTTCTGTCCTTGTGTCCTTAAGCAAGACACTTAACATTATTGCTGCATCCTTCGATGGGACCCAAAGCCAAGGTCCCGATGTGTTGTGAAATGCACGTAAAGAACCCAGTACACTTATCGAAAAGAGAGGGGTTTGCTTCGTGTTCCTGTTTGATTGGCAGCATATTGCGCCACAGCACTTGTTAACCATTACATAGTACTATATAAAGAATGGTCTAATACTTCAAAACGTAGCTCCACAATACCTGCAGGAATACTGAAAGTTGAAGCGCCTGACAGATATGAGCACTTTATAAGAAGCCACTATTATTAGTATATTATTATGAATGTATTATGTACAAGGTGGGATTCTAACTGTGTACCGAAAGAAAGAAAGAAAGAAAAGATAAAGGAGGCACACTAAGCTGACCTATTCCTGATATGAGAACAAGGTGTGTACTCACCAGAAAGGAAGCATTAGCAGCAGTGACTGTACCATGAGGTCTTATAAAGGCTGGTCTCAGCTTGGCCATCTGCTCCATAGACGACACCCTGATGCCGTTATCACTGTCTACGACCTTAGTCGTCCCTGGTACCTGGTAAGTCAATCTATCATCCAAGAAACCAGCTCTGGATGCCTTGTCTGCCAGGCTGTGTGAGCGCAAACTGAACTCATCCTGTGCAAAGTAATACGTGTGCAAGATTTATTTTTCACATCAGCACTTTTATATTAGAGATACTTCATCATAAATCCTTTGCATATGATGTCACAAGCTCAAACAGCGCCCTCACCTAGGTCAACGAAGACCTATCATTGGCTACGAGCTGAGAGTTGTGCGCACACATTTCTAATGTTTGACCTCAGCAATGGCAGCCAATGCAAGGGAGTCTAATGATTTATAGAAAAATACACTCATTCCAATTCTATAGTCTTCAAACAAAATTTTGTGCACATTAGTATATTCTCGTTATAACTTATTTCTTGTGACAAATGTTAAGACATGCCCAGAGTTTGTTCCCTTCTTACCTGCTCTATCCTGGATATGTTGAATGCTGCAGCAAGTCTGTCCCCAGAATGGCCCATAGTCTCATTAGTAGAAAACTCTGCCACTGCAGGTAGCTGTAAACAAACACAAATAAGACAGGATTCTTTATAACTTTGTATTTATCACTGGAGACAGTTGAAGATTGAAAGCACAGCGGTATCTTTTCTCAACTGTTAAAAGAAGGACATCAGAGTTTACAAACAAAAATGTCTTTCTATTATAGTTACCTCAGGTGCCAGAGCTTTTAAGCTTAGATGCTTAGCAGCAAGTGACAGCTTAGCTCCAGTGGTCTTGGCCTACAATGAGGAAGAAACAATCAGTGAATATAATAATTTATTCATTTACTTATTTCGCTTTAAGAACAAAAAACAAGGTCGGTATTATCACAAAAACGACATGCTTACAAAATAAAACAATAAGTATTTATTAAAAAGACAATCAAAACCCAGACCAGCCAGATATAAGAAATAAACCAATATTTCTCTGATCAAAATACAACTAGCAAAAGTAAAAGTTATCACAAAGAAGAAATACAAGATACACATGTACATAAAAGGGTTAAAACAACACATCGTTAATACAAATCATAAAACCTGGGAAGCTGAAATTGATTTAAACTAAAAGCTATCACTAAGACAAAGAGACGCAAGATACAAAATCTGGTAAAAGAACAGACATAATACAATTTGTGCATTTCTGGTGATTTTAAACTAGCAATAGACTTCCATCACAATCTTGTCCGCTTGTTCTCTCCTATACCTTGTCATGGCTTTATGAAATATTGTAATGACTTAGATACTAACAAGATCGCAGTGTTATTTATTATAAACCATGCAATTCTTGTGCATTTTGAACGGACCGGGCCATGTCACACGGGGCAATTTACAGGCAACCAGTTCCAGGCAATCTCCAAGAAAAAAACAAACATTGTATGTTAATTATAGTAATAATAATAACTAGTTCTTGTATAGCGCATTTTACAATAGCCATCAATGCGCTTTACATTAGTGCCCTGGTCATTGGGCCAATAACATTCCTGTAATCTTTCTCAGCTCTCTGGGGAGTATACAGCCCTGTGCTGCCGTGGTGCTCCGAAGGCTTTTTCAAACACAATTTAAACCTCTACCCTCGCAGGTGCGAGTTTGGTGTACGAGTTTGTATGTACATTCTTGGTGTACGAGTCAGTGTACGAGTTGTATGTGTAATTAAGTTGTTACGAGTTGTGTACGAGTTTGATGTGTACAGTTGGTGTACGGTTGGTGTACGAGTTGCGTGTACAGCGGTGTGACGAGTCGGTGTACGTAGTGTCGTACGAGTTGATGTACGATTGGTGTACGAGTTGGTGTACGAGTTGTGTACGAGTTGGTGTACGAGTTTGGTGTACGAGTTGGTGTACGAGTTGGTGTTACAGATTGGGTACGAGTTGGTGTACGTAGTTGGTGTACGAGTTGGTGTACGAGTTGGTGTACGAGTTGGTGTATGAGTTGGTGTACGAGTTGGTGTACGAGTTGGTGTACGAGTTGGTGTATGAGTTGGTGTATGAGTTGGTGTATGAGTTGGTGTACGAGTTGGTGTATGAGTTGGTGTACGAGTTGGTGTACGAGTTGGTGTATGAGTTGGTGTATGAATTGGTGTACGAGTTGGTGTACGAGTTGGTGTACGAGTTGGTGTATGAGTTGGTGTACGAGTTGGTGTACGAGTTGTTGTATGAGTTGGTGTGCGAGTTGGTGTATGAGTTGGTGTATGAGTTGGTGTATGAGTTGGTGTACGAGTTGGTGTACGAGTTGGTGTACGAGTTGGTGTACGAGTTGGTGTATGAGTTGGTGTATGAGTTGGTGTACGAGTTGGTGTATGAGTTGGTGTATGAGTTGGTGTACGAGTTGGTGTACGAGTTGGTGTACGAGTTGGTGTACGAGTTGGTGTACGAGTTGGTGTACGAGTTGGTGTATGAGTTGGTGTACGAGTTTGTGTACGAGTTGGTGTACGAGATGGTGTACGAGTTGGTGTACGAGTTGTGTACGAGTTGGTGTATGAGTTGGTGTACGAGTTGGTGTACGAGTTGGTGTACGAGTTGGTGTACGAGTTGGTGTACGAGTTGGTGTACGAGTTGGTGTACGAGTTGGTGTATGAGTTGGTGTACGAGTTGGTGTATGAGTCGGTGTACGAGTTTGTATGTGTACGAGTCGGTGTACCCATTTATACCCCTGGGTAATTTCCACATAACTTTCTTGGGACAAGTAGATAGTGTCAGAAAAATTAATGTTGTACTACCAAAGTGCTTCTTTGGCATGCAGTGCAGTCGGTTGCCTTCAAGTTGCCAGCAAAAATTACCCTGTGTGACAAAACCTGTACAGTGCATGATATTGTTTCCGCTACACATATACCTGGGAACGCAAGGCGTCCCCTAAATGTTTGAATACACTTGAAGTTTGCATGAACTATTACAGTCCATAGCAGGAAAGCTCCCTCACCAACTTCAAATCACAACTAAACACTTTTCTTCTCTGTTTGGATAACTCTAACTTGCATCTTTTTGATTGATGCCAAGACTGTACTGCAGTTACAACATCATCTTCTCACAACCTACGCCAGGCATAGTGTTAGCCAGAGGGGTGTCTGGGTGTCTTTTGGACACCCTGTTTTAATTTTGACACCTGTTGTATCTGTCTTTTACATGTAAATGTATTGTAAGTGAACAATTTGGGCACCCAGTTTTTTAATTTCCAGCAAATTTGGACACCCTTTTATCAAATCCTGGCTAAAACCTTGACGCCAGGAGTGTCAAGTTGGCAGATATGGCGCTTTACAAATGACCATTGTTATTATTATTATTATTATTATCCTTACCCTATTCTGGGTGAGCATAAACTTGCGCATTTGTCGGCTGTGGCGTATGGGGACATCAGACATGAACTCTACACCTCCGGCAATGAAGGAATCTCCCTGATCTGTCATGATTAGACCCATGCCTACAATAAATCAAACCAACCATAAGTGTTTAGAGGAACATTACAGAGTTGGTCAGAAAAAAAACTTGTAAAATATACTTTTTGATCACAGATTTACATAAAACTTACACGGTCTAATGATGATGATAGTAGAAAACATTCCTTGAAATATTTCTGTCTGAAATGCCATATTTGATGACAAATAAATAAACTAATTTTCCGATTGGAATTTATCGCTCAGTGAGCGTTTTATTCATTTGTTGAATCTATATGATTTCATGCAAATGTGTAATCGGTTTTTCACTATTTTCTCGTGACCCAGATGGCCGATCGATCTCAAACTTCTACAGGTTTGTCAGTTTATGTATATGGTGGATTACATAAAGTGCTTACACTGCCAGCAACTGTTTTGTTAGCAAAAACCAATTCTGTAATGTTCCTTTAAATCTGTTAAATCAATCTAATGAACCATGTTGACCTATCCTACGAATGACGAACTTGAAAGAAAGTGGTTAAAAACAACAGAGGTATTTAACACGTTGACTGCCGCCTACGAGTATATTCGTAGTAAGGGGTTAGACGGATTCTGCCACTACGAGTATACTCGTAGAGAATGAAAGGGCTTTGTATTGTTATTTAAGAACTCTGGCATCACTGAGCACGCAACACATACGCTTCTGGCAGTGGTGAGGACATCGACCTTAGAATGTGCATGTTAATTTTTTGTTTTTGTATAGTACCTTATTGGTATGCGCGCATGCGCATCGCACTTATGTGCACCGCACTTGGCAAATGGAAACGCACTACGAATATAATGACTGGCAGTCAACGTGTTAAGCAGCAAAAGGGTTATTATTATTACTATTATTATTTATTTGATGTATCAAACAGAACATTACAATACACACAAGACATTAAGCCAATGGCACATTCCTGGAATTAAAAAAAAGTTAACTAAATAATTGTGACTCGAAAGCCTATAATCCAATGCCACTGGCTACGTAAAAATAAACAAAATATCTCTAAAATGACAAGAAAAGGAAAGACAACATTAATAATGTACATTCTACGAACTACAAAATCCTACAACAATGGAGTGTTTAAGATCAAATGTTTTGAAATCAAGGTGACAACGTCTAAACGAAGTCACTGGTTTTGAAATGGGTTTGTCATTGTTTCTGTCTTACCACTAGTAATGGCCACATTAGATGAGATACAAGCCAACGTGACTGTGTGACAGGGAATCTTATCAGAGAATCCAGCTCCTAGTGCAGCCTCTCTTGCTATGTTACTTGTCTTCACTTCTTGAATTACGTTACCGTAGATGATGTGATCAACGGCATCTACAAACAAATAACACAAATAATATCACTGGGTCAAAATATTAAAATTCACCGTTAAGTATTCCGGCAAGGCACTGTCTCAAATCAATCGTTATATTCAACTCTAAGGTTACCTAACACCCACATGATTGATAAGATTGGAAGTGTATGCATTACAGGGCTCGAATTTGACACTGGACCGCTGGCCCGAGGCCAGTGATTTTAGCTTTGGGCCAGTAAACTCATGACCGGACAAGTCCGGCGGTCTTGTGTTTTCACTTCAATAACAATTCATGTACCTTACTCTATAATATCTTGAACAGAAACAAATTATGTTCAAATGTTGACTTTGAGTAATGATTTGAAATATACTTAATACCCTTAAAGACAAATGAGGTAAATCTTCTCTTATATGTCTTAGTGCTTTTTCAATTAAATGCAAGTTAAACTGTGCAAGGAAGTCTTTTCTCAGTTTGAATCTGGTCTTGTAAAATTATTTCTGGTCCAGTAAACATTTTGAGATACAAGTCCTGTGGTCTTGTAGATTTTCCCCCCAAATTCGAGCCCTGCATTAAGATAAAGGGTTTTGAAGGGTTTTAATATTAGAAAGGGGGTAACAAGACAACCAGCTACAAACAAAGAGTAATACGACTTGAAGGTTTGCAACACAAGAAACACAATACGTAAAGGATATTTGCAGTAACATTTCAAACAGTATACTCTGTCCAGCATCAGGCGGAGGATAGACAAAGTATACTATCCGAAACGTTGAGTCCAACGCTTCCATCGGAACCACACATACTCAAAAGAGAGATTTAACCCCTAAAAAAGTTAACTAAATAATTGTGACTCGAAAGCTTTTAACTCCGATGCCACTGGCTACATAAAAATAAAAAATAAAACTCTAAAATTACAAGAATACGAAAGACAACATTAAAAATGTATGAAAAATACATGAAGGACAAAATCCTACATCAATGGAATGTCTCAACGAAGTCACTAGTAAAAGCCACATTAGATGAGATACAAGCCAACGTGACAGTAGGGTAAACTGGGGTAAAAACGCCCATGGGGTAAAAACGCCCACTTGACTTGTTTCCATTGCTAGTAAAAAAAGACACATAGAATTACTAAATGAAATATATTTCTAATAGGTACTATGCTTGGCAAAAAACATGAAAAGAATAATTAAACTCATTAACATATTTTAAGGGTGCATAGGTGCTGTTAAAAAAAATTCGGAAAAAAAAGTTTTGAAAAATGACTGTCGAAGGTTTAACGTACTTCACTTAAAATAAAATAAAAACAGCACATTGTTTTATTTTTTCATTATTCTTTAGTTGGTATTTGTTAAGATGGGTTAACTACACAATAATAAATGATCAAAATATTAAAATCAATTTTAATATTTGCTTAACATTGTTTTGTAAGTGGGCGTTTTTACCCCAGGATAAATCAAGTACCTCGGGGTAAAAACGCCCAGTAGCATCCTTAACATCGAACTCCATTAAAGCCTCATTAATCTTCAAAAAAACCTCAATATTAGTAACTAACAGCCATATTTTAAATTTATATTCACTATTAGAAGCCTATTATATATAAAACTGTGTAATTCTTATATTTTTTTATTCAGGTTTGATCAATTAGGTTAAGGTTCAATTAAAATTTGAAAAGTTTATTGTGACGTATTTAATTTTTTTCACAAATAACTTTCCTTCATGCTAAGTACCACTGCAAACGGCATTAAGATTATGTTGAATGATTGGGCCTAAATATTATAACTTCATGAATAGGACTATTTCTGCCATGATTTCACAGGGCATTAAGGCACTAGGTAACAACAGAGAAACTGTTCGCCTGAGTAGGGAGAAACTGTGGATAAAGTGCATCCAGATCATTCAACCCCATCGGTCTGAACATCCAAAAAGAAACGGCTAATAACCTTTTGTCTTTGCCTTCTCCTTATCCCCACAGATATACACATTTTTAGTCTGCCTCATTAACTAACTAACCCCCTTCCCACCTTTGGTATTGTGTTTTGTGTTTCCAACCTCTTGTGGTCATACCAGCTCCTTCCCTCTACCCCCCCCCCCTTGTCACCCTCTTCGTTGTTCATCTCTTGGTGTCCTGTGTGCTCTCATCTCTTTCCAATTGACTGTTTCTGTTACACCAGTAGGCCTATTCCTGTTTATGTGTGTTGTGTAGTCAATAGTCACCCCACTGCGGTCATGTGACAAAATCTCTCTCTGACCGTCAATGTACATTCGCGAGCTTAAATGCACATCTTACTTGCTAAGCTAGGTGTGATGTCACACTAAAAATCACTGTGGTATTACTGACAACTCATCTTAAAATGAATCTTAGTGCTTTGTGAAATCAGCACCAGGAGCTTCTTTCCTCAGACCAATGAAGCCTTGCTGGAGTTAACCTTAGTTCTAAGTTGGTACATAAAATAAGTGTTCAAGTTTATTGTGCGTGAATTATGAATGCTAATGTTTCAACATACCACATAAAGTTATCGGTTTAAAATGATTGAGTTTGTAGTTATAATGAACCAACTGTGTTTGAAAAGTTGTTTGCAGTTAATGTTGTATCCCTCAATATTGAATTAATTTAACAAATATGATTCCATTACAAAAGAAACCTGTCATATAGCGACCTCTGGGCGGGTGGGCGTTTTTACCCCGAGACCCGGGTAAAAACGCCCGCCAAACTTCCATCCAAAAAGGGTGGAAAATTTCACTTTTTCAACATAGTGACTATAATTTTATATTTGCACACAATAGAGGAGATATGTAATGGATAAAACCACACATTAATTTCTCTGTGTCTCCAAGAAGTTCTGAGATATTTAACTAAAACTTAAAAAACGGGCGTTTTTACCCCAGTTTACCCTATAACTCTGTCCAGCATCAAACGGACGATGGACAGAGTATACCGTCTGAAACATTGAGTCCACTGGTTCCATCGGAACCACACATACTCCAAATAGAGATTTAACCACATTGTGTTACCGCAAATACTTGAGCAAAGAGCTACACATGTATTACATACCTCTGGGAATGTTTGTCTTGTCAATCAAACCTCTGGCAAGTAACAAAACAAACAAATGGCATGAGATATTATCAGATATTATTTTAAGTTGGTCATCAATTTATCCATTCCAAGTCTTAATGAGAAATATTTGCACTCTAAGCATTTACATCAATGGCGATATCTAAAATCAACAATAATATTCAAGTGGAGTGGCAGTTTGATAGTAACGAAATACAAAACTTGCAGCAACAGTTACTTTTCAAGAAAATACAAGTACATATAAAACAAGTTATACTATTAGTGTTTTTTAGTAAAACCTGTAAAAAACAAAACAAATTCCAGCCAATAAATTTGACTGACTACACAGATAATACATACAGAGAATAAATACATTCAGAGCAGAATTCAATGTTTGGATAAAAAAACACAATAGCAGATAATTACATCAAAAGCAACCTCAATTTGATCACAAGATAGAAATACACAGAAGATTTTGTTTATAAACAGGAGCCACATGTAATAATAATACACAGATATATTGATTAGGCCAAAGTAGAAACAATAATGTGAGCTACACAAAGATACATAACGAGATAATTTACACCACATTATGGCAAACGTATGAACGATGTCCAGTAATATACTACAAGTACTTACTGCATGGCTGCTCTCGCTAAATCATGAGGCATCAGATCTTTGTAACTGTTGATAAAAAAAAAAATTTGCAAAATTTAATGTTTTAAGGGAGGGTGTACCTTTGGTAATTACTCCAAAAATTAATGACCATGGAAATTTAGGCCAAAAAAAAAAAAGGGTTCTGTTTCCGGTTCCCGACTGACCCTAGTTCTACACCGCGACCCTAAACGGGGAAAAATGGGAAAAAACTAAAAACAAAAACCTATTTTACCTCGAAGAAAATGTCTGACTTTTACCAATTTACCATGTTTTAGGCAACATTTGAAATAAAAACCAGAACATATCAAGAGGAATTTACAATTACAGATATCTCGATGTATTGAGCCTGCGATGTCCAACAACTCGACTACGAGTGAAAAATACCCACAATTCAATGGGCAGCACGCACATGTGTACTCGACGCTGTGTGAAGCGCATTGCGCACATTTTTGCAAAAACCGCCGCTTTAACTGCCAATCTAAAGAGCGCAAACTGAAGATTGCACTCAATTTGCAAGGTCGGGCAGATTAACTGCCAAATATGCAGAGCGCAAACTGCAGTTTGCACGCAATTTTGCCTAATTCGTTGTGTAAATCCGTTGATTGCGCTCAACACATGAACGATCAGGGACGTATTAAAAAAAACGCAAAATAAAAAAACTTTCCAACCTACTGATCCTATTTTTAAGTGAAACGTGATCGGAAACAGAATTTTAAATTTTTGTTGGCCTTACTTGGTAAGAAGCACTGCAGCTGTTGATAATGTACAACATTTTGAGAAACAATTCCCTTCAACAAAATGTGATTTTAGAGCAAGGTATTCAAAAACATTTCAATCTGGGAGCATGAAACCTTTCTCAGATTGTGTATTCCAATTACGGATTATTCTTCCTGCATGGACAAAACCACTCCAGATTTTTGGCGATATCTCAAAAACGCTACAACCTTTCCACAAATTAGTTATATTGTATATTTCTACATTTATATAGGATTAAAACAACCGCACTGTTCCAAAACCCAAAGGTAAACGTTGCCTTTAATAATAAAATTTTTTCTGCATTCTTTATTTCACATGAAATGGCTTCTGTCTGTCTGTTGCTCACATTGCCTCCTCAGGTTTTTTTAAAACAAGCTCTTCTTTAAAGCATGTGTACAACATATGTAATTGTCAAATACCAGTATCCACACTTTATGTGACCCAACATATCCATGAAATAACAAACCTGTGGAAATTTAAGCTCAATCGGTCATCAGAGTCACAAGAAAACAGTAAAAGACCCCTTTATATGTTTTCACTGTTTTCAAACATCGGATTTTATCACCGTGATAAAAACTAGTTGTTTTACTAATTTCTCAAAAACTATAGCAATTCAAACAAAACTATTTCAAGGGAAGTTCTCCACCGTGACTATCTTCACACCATGTAAGTTATGTGCAAATCTGTGAACATTCATATTTTTAGTACAACCAATGTTGTACACACCCTTTAAAGGCACTGGACACTATTGGTAGTTACTCAAAATAATTGTTAGCATAAAAACTTACTTGGTAACGAGCAATGGAGGGCTGTTGATATTGATAGTATAAAACATTGTGAGAAACGGCTCCCTCTGAAGTAACGTAGTTTTTGAGAAGGAAGTAATTTCTCAGTAAAATATTTGAATTGATTTCACACGTGAGGTCTCGAAATCAAGCATCTGAAAGCACACAACTTCGTGTGACAAGGGTGTTTTTTCTTCCATTATTATCTCGCAACTTCGACGACCAATTGAGTTGAAATTTTCACAGGTTTGTTATTTTGTGCATATGTTGAGATACATTGTACACCAAGTGACAAAACTGGTCTTTGACAATTACCAAAGGTGTCCAGTGTCTTTAATGTTTTTTCCATAGACTGAGAATGAATAAAAATCTCTTGATTAATTAGAAAGTCTTTAAGTTAAACTTACTCTGTTCCTGACATGAGGAATGGAGTCCTGACTCCTTCAACCAGAACAATGTTCTTACGTCCATTCTTAGACAGTGTTTTCTTGCTCTTTGTTGTCACATTAACGTCTCTGACGACTGACGTACTCAAAGCTCGCACTCCATCTGCAAGTACACAAAAAATAACTCATTGAGATAAATAAGAAAACATTGACAATGACAAGGGCACTCAGCAAGGTTTTAGCCAGGATTTGGTAAAAGGGTGTCCAAATTTGCTGGAAATTAAAAAACTGGGTTTCCAAATTGTTCACTTACAATACATTTACATGTAAATGACAGATAAAACAGGGTGTCCAAATTTAAAACAGGGTGTCCAAAAGACACCCAGACACCCTGCTGGCTAACACTATGGCACTCAGCACTAGCCTCGCTACCATGGGCAGCGTGCCATATCGATACCTCATGTCACTAACCCCTGGAAGGGAAACACTGAAAAACAATGCTGATTGGCTCCCAAACGTGACTGCTCTGCACGCTCGCTTGTTCGAACGCTTGAATTGTAGGGTGCTTGTGGGCTTGATCCCTGGCTATACAGTACCTACATGTACTTTACAGGTTGATTGGTTTTAGACTGGAAAATCTCTGCAAAACAATGTGGGAAATCATCTCACGTCCTGATGCTGTGTGGGCATAGGGCCAAGAAGCTGAGAGAGTTCAACGTATTACATCATTGGCATTATTCATAACTACGGGGTTAGCACGGCCCAGCCCCATAAATAGTGCCAATACGCTGGACTCCCTCCGAAGTATCAGGATGTGAAATCATTTTCAAAATAGAAACCCACGTTTGTTAGTCGAGATTTTCTCTCAAGTTGTCACTTACCGTAGCCCAATTGTGAAGAGCACATTAACACGAAAATGTGCGCGCTCGTTTTGGTGTAATTTTATGAACAAATTTCAGAGCTGCCAATCACTCGACTAAGTCATTGGCGTCATGATGTTTTACTGATGCGCACGTGTGCTGATTCATTTTGCTCAAAACAGCGGCATTACCTACTCAGTTTTTTTTCATGTCACTGCTTGCTGCTGATTCGTGTTCCACAGCGATGGCGCTGTGAGCGATGGACACTGCCTTGGCTTGAATAAAGACTACTCATCGCATATGCGCATCAGCAAACATTCATGGTGCTGACGATGTTTGTGATTGCCTGCAGTGCTAGGACTAGGAGACTTTCATCAAAAAAACAAGCCTGCACAGTTTCATGTTAATGTGCTCTCCACCTGCAACAATTGCACTAGGCCAGGGTAAGTCAGTAAGACAGTAGTCACTAATGCACTAAGCAAAGTAAGTGACAACCGCGGGAAAATCTTGGCATAACCATTTTATTTTCTACTTGAAAAATTATTTCACCTCCTGAACTGAAGCCGAAGGCGAAGCCAAGGTACTTGGTTGGGTGTACTCCTAGAATTATGAGGTTCCATGAACCTCATAGAGGTCCATGTACAAACTACGATACAAAACTTTTTTTCATTTACGTTTCTGCACCTGGAGTTCTCATTTGAAATCGGATCTCGCCAAAATTAGGCTCTACGTGTTCCTTGGAATCTCATTGAGCGTTGCATGGGTCAAGAAAATCCACTCCGCAAATTTAAAATTGTTAAAAAGCAATAAATTCTTACCGTCATTCCCAGTCCTCTTCAAACAGTGTGAGTGTTATAACAAATATGGCGCTTGCTGCGCTCGCAAAGGTCTACCGAACAAACTGGTACTCCGCGCGCAGCAACGCTGGTCCCGGCAACTGTAGGTTGGTTTTGTACACACATCATGTGACTCCAGCGCCATATTTGTTATAACACTCACACTGTTTGAAGAGGACTGGGAATGACCGGAAGAATTTATTGCTTTTTAACAATTTTAAATTTGCGGAGTGGATTTTCTTGACCCATGCAACGCTCAATGAGATTCCAAGGAACACGTAGAGCCTAATTTTGGCGAGATCCGATTTCAAATGAGAACTCCAGGTGCAGAAACGTAAATGAAAAAAAGTTTTGTATTGTAGTTTGTACATGGACCTCTATGACTATGAGGTTCATGGAACCTCATAATTCTAGGAGTAGGTTGGGTGTAGGGCCAAAAAGTGGAGTGAGTCACAAGCAATTGTCTGCAATTTGCATAGTTGCGATAGTAGTAACCCTCCATCCTTCCGACCGTCGGGAGGATGGAGGTTACGATTGTCGCAACTACAATTTGCAGTGTTTTTGCAACAGACCAAACTATCAAACTGACTGATTGGGGCGAATTGACCATGAACATGTGCAAATAACATGATGTGCTGTAAAATCAAAACCATCAAGTCGCCCCACCGGGAAGACACAAGTTATGGCAATCATGTTTCAACAATTAATCCACTAATTACTTACGGGCTCCACTTGAAAATCCCAGAAACTGTGATAAAACAGATGTCCGGCACTTCTTGATTAAATGTGTAGCCATTTTATTTAAATTACGAAAAATACAGGTGAGAAACTACAGACAGACGATTGCTGTTTATACACCGACTGCCGCAAAACTCATTAATTGCTTACAGTCACACACACACTCGACTCATGCCAGTCTAGCTAAAAAGAAGTTTAGAATCTTATCTTTACCATGTATTTAATTTAAAATAAGCTGTAACATTTTACATATTAACAATAAACATAAATCAATTTAAAAATAAACAAGAATATAATCAGAATGCGTATTTTTACAAACAAATTATTATTTTTTCTTCAATTTTATGAACGAGAAAATACGAAGTTTCCTTTTTTGTGAACTTTGTACGCGGCGTACGTTCGATCAGAAACAACATGCGGTGTACAAGTGCGTCCGAACAACATGAGAACGAAGTTATAACTCTAATGTACGCCTTACCGACTGATATTTCAAGTCTATGGAATTCTGGTTAAACGTACACGCATCGGCTAAACACCAAAAGTAAAACTATGTTTTAGACCGACAATCACCGTCAGTCATTACCTTTGAGGGCAATGGAATTTTTCCGATTCAATTATTATTTCTTATTCAAATATAATGATTGTTGCTTTCTTCTTTAGATAAATTGCCAGTAAAACGATAAGAAGAACAGTTCATCCAATGGTCTGGCATTGATTTTCCAAGCGAAAGTGAGGGAATAGCAAGCTCGTAGCAAGACGCCGCATGAACCAACAGTGAGGGCGGTATGTTAGTTTAACGGTGCGGTCAGCGTATTTTTTTCCCAGGACAGATAAGGCACTTAACATAAATGGGCGTGTTTGACCTACTTTCGCACGTGTGCACCTCAACCAAAGAGGATTGTACCCAACACGAACTATGGGGGCTTCATCTTTTGTCACCACTGGGTTACTGCAGATATTATTTCAAAGATACTTACTATTTTTTTTAAAGATTTTGTTTAAATAGTAAAAAGTAACAAATACTGCTAACAGACACACGACATGTTCAGCAATGATTAATCTTTTGGTCCGCTCCAGCCACGCCCTTCTATGCTCATTTTTGATTTTTTTTGCTTGAATCCAAGCAAGTTCAAAATGTGAAAATACTATTTTATACAGAACCTACTTTTTAACCCTGATAGATGTTGTGGCATCAAAGAGAGAGAGAGGTCATTAAATCATTAGACTTACATGGTAAACGAAAACAAGTGTGTCCCTAATCCCTAATTTTGTCATTAAATAAATTTTTCATTTTATTGGTGAGATATGGCAAAAATCATTAATGCTTGTGTGTGTGTGTAGCAAGGCACATATTTAGGGATGGGTGCACCCCCTTTAATTTTTTTGAAAGGCAAATAAAGCAAATGCTTAATTTCAAAAAGACACTGGTAGCTCAGGCAAAAATGTTGACATACAAAAATGATCAGTTGTCTTTCATACTTTATTCTGCTATTATCAATTTATAATATACTGTCCTTATAACACATTTAGCAAGAACTTTTTAGAAACAAATTTCAGATTTTCTAAATAAAGCGCTGTGCTGCTATCAATCTACTAAAAAAAAACCATGATATTTAATTATATTCACAAAAATCTGTAGATAATGTAGGCCTACAATGTTTCCTGGGATTTGTTGAGATTATAATTATAACTAACAGTCTGAGAAACGCTAGTTTTTGCAACAGTCTTTTAAATTGTCTGACAAGAAATTGACATTTGATGTTTAAAATGTTGAAATTTGAAGGTGAAAAAAAGAGGGAAAAATAGATTGACTACAAGGTGGAATTTGACAAATGTCTCACTATTTGTTTTGGTTCTGAAGCAGTTTGTAACAGCTAGGTCCCTCAACAAAATTAAAAATTAAATACTAAAGTAAAACGAACGTCTACAGCCTGTGAACACCAAACAATTTTTTCTCTCAATAAAAAAAAAATATATATGCCATGGATGTCTTTGAGGCACTCCAGTGCGCATTTGAATTCTTGTACAATATACAAATTTCAATACGAATAAGATACACTGGACTAGTTGAACATTATACAGTATACTGAGCTTCATGCAATGTGCATGGGTTTGCAGAAGAAAACAGCACCCTCTATGGGCAAACTAAAGTTCAGGAATGGTCAACATTATCTCAGCTCTTTATCACCTGTAACCAAACAAGCTCTATGGTTTGGGGACATATCTTATTGTCAGTGAAATGAGGCATGACAATGTCTAGTGTGCCACCAATGATATGATGCGTCCGGTCAACATTGACTACTTTGTCTGTGATGAGATCCCTGGTTGTCTTGGTGATACCATAGTGATAAGATGTATACATCAAGACTACGAGGTTGAAGGATCAAAGATAAGACATGTTGGACTGGTGTCTCAGATAAGGAATTGCCTTCCTAAAGAGAGAGAGAACAAAGTAGAGTTTGTCAAGATGTTGCATGTCACAAGTAAATCATTAGAAACTGATCAGTGGAACATAATTTGTAAAACTGCTAAGCAGTCAAACGTTCTCAAGACAGGAAAAATGTGGAGCAAAAAACAGCATTCCAACCAAAATACCATTTAATATAATATACTGATTTTTGCTGGTTGCTAACCAATTCTTGGCAAGCAGATGTGTTAAGCATACAAGCCATTATTGCTTTTGCTGTCTCATTTTTGCCAAGCAGATGTGCTAACATACAAGCCGTTGTTGCTGGTTGCAAACTCATTTGTGCCAAGCAGACGTGCTAAACATACAAGCCATTATTGCTGGTTGCAAATACATTTTTGCCAAGCAGATATGCTAAGCATACAAGCCATTGTTGCTTGTTGCAAACTAATTTTTGCCAAGCAGATAAATATGCTGAGCATACAAGCCATTTTTGCTGGTTGCCAACTTATTTTTGCCAAGCAGATGTGCTTAGCATACAAGTAATTGTTGCTGGATACAAACACATTTTTTGCCAAGCTGATGTGCTAAGCAAACAAGCCAAGCCAAGCATGTCAATAATAATCTGAAACACCTCAAATTTTTGCAAAATTGTTTTTTCACCAACACTGGAAATGTACTTTTCTGATATCATCATTATTTATCAGTGCATTATGTATTGCAAATTTTCTACCAAACATGGACATTATTTTATCTAAAGTTACTCTGCACAAAGCCAATTGTACTTGCTCAATTTAACGCATCAATTTCAAAGTCTGGTATATTAGGAGTCTTGTCACACAGATTTAAGAACATATCCCACATTGTTGAAGGGTTGGATTTTGCTTGGCAATCCCATTGTCCTTCAGTATGAGCCAGAATTGACTTTGTATCTGAGATGATGAAATTGAAGCAATTCTTGAGTCCTCCGATATTGATCAAAGTCAAGTAATGTATGAGAACCAAGACTGATTGTTGTGACTACTGGATGAAACAATGGACCATCCTCATGAGGCTGCAGCAATAAAAGATCAAACAAATATTTTGTATTAGTGTAATTAAATTCTTTCATCTGAATTTGTTTTTTTAAACTTGTTTAACTTATGCTCTAAAATACTCAGTGTCCGTAAGAATTGAAAGGGAAGGAATAGAGAAGTTAAATAGAAAGCAGACCATGGGTTCATTCTATTCTTTTTGGTAGAAAATTCTTCTGGTAGTAAGACCTGGACTAATTTATGAACTACAACAAAAGCGTTTATTAGAGCCTTTTAGCTCAAAATATAACCACAAATGAAGAAAAGTTATTGATAAATGATTGATTATTGATATACATACCATTATACCTTGTCCTGACCCGTATTATTCATTAACTAAGACATGGTTAGGAACATAGTTCACCGAATACAGCAACCTTCTGAGTATATACTCAAGCCTCAAGCCACTGGGGGAAAAAAAAAATTAAAAAGTAATTCACAATTACAACCCACTATGCTATGTGTAAATGATGAAATTGTGTTATTAAACAGATTTTAACTGAAAACAGCTGTTGCAGATTTTAAAATGTGTACTTTCCACAGGTGCCCAGGTTTGATTTCTGCTCTTGGAAACAATGGAGGTAAACCACTCCCCCTTCAATGATAGGTGATCCTCAACAAATTTCACAAGAGCTTAGACATATCTTAAGATGTGTATCAATCTTAATTGCTAAGCAAAGTGAGATGTCACCATACAAATTGACATTAATGACATCTCATTAAGATGGTACTTAGTGTTTTTCGGAAGTAAGCCCTGGTTTCACCTTAACAACCTGTCCTTCCATGGGATGTTTCAATCTTTGAGTTAACATCCTCACTGATAGATGAGGCAAGTATAGCTTCTTGCTCCGAAACAAAAGAGTCAAAACTGGCAAAACCAGTTTACACCAATTGTGACATCCATGATTACAGTACTAGAAACTCCACAATGCGACCTCAAACTATGATGGGTATCAGTTTGTCTACATTGCTCCATTGCCTCACTTTCAGACCCATTGACTTGGGCACTCCCTAGAGATCAAAGAAACTTACTCACCCCAGTTCTGCAGTCTTCGATTTGATAGTTGTTTCCATTTAGGTTTGGGGGCTGAATAAACCTGTGTCAAAGAAAGCAAAGGGGGAAATGACATTGTCAACTCTTTGATAAAACATAATTCATATAATATCAACACAATGTGATTGTGAAGGAATAATACAATTATAAGTTGTTTCAATTGTGATTTTTTTCCCTCACAATTTTACATTACAACAATCGCAGGTTGATTGTAAGGTAATGCTGTTTAAAGGTACACGTTGCCTTGGATCAGGTTCCAATTTCATAAAGCCTGTAAGCACAAAAACTTGCTAAGCACAGAAAATCTTAGCTTATTTGAAACAGGTAACCAGCCAAAATGTCATAAAGTTCATGTTAATGCCACTGGTCCCCAACTCATTTTTTTGCTTTGCAAAGAAATTTGCTAAGCAGCATTTTCTGCTCAATGGCTTTATGAAATTGGGTCAGGCGAGTTGGTGTATAAAAAGCCTTGTAAGCGTTTGTTATAAAGTGCATGGTTAGAAAGATGTTTTAAAAGTAGAATACAATGATCCACACAAATATGCCTCAAAATTGTGTGGTTTTTCCTTTAACTTTGCGGACTAATACGGTCGGCCATAGGGTTTAGAAAAATAAGGTTTAGATTATCATAATTGGGAATGTTATAATTTTTTCCAAATGAGTTACTTTTAAGTTTTATCCTTCATCCAAATGAAGGACTTAAAGGCACTGGACACTATTGGTTATTTCTCAAAACAATTGTTAGCATGAAAACTTACTTGGTAAAGAGCAATGGAGAGCTGTTGATAGTATAAAACATTGTGAGAAACGGCTCCCTCTGAAGTAACGTAGTTTTTGAGAAAGAAGTAATTTCTCAGTAAAATATTTGAATTGATTTTGAGACCTCACGCGTGAAATTTTGAAAATACATGATTTTAAAAGAACAAATACCTTCTTTACTCTGAAAACCCCAGATCATCAAACATTTTAATAACATTCTTCGGAGAAGAGGTGAAGGTCATCTCTTCCGATCGTGGGTGGCTGTTGAACAGCTAGAAGTGTTAAACAAAAACAATAACATTGGTTGATAATATTGCCCTAGACTTCTCAATTAATACAACTGTAGCAAGAATCCCCACATAAATGGGCACAGACTGCAATGTATCCCCCTCAAGAGTTGATAACCACGTTACATAATGGGGTGGGCGGGGCTGGGTTGGACTTGACAGGTGGCTAAAACGTCTGAAAGTTGATTATCACGATCCTTTATTTAAAATCGAGGGAAGTTTGATATTATGTAACACCCCAATGGGTTAAACGGTTGGGTTGGAAATGGGGCACGCTAACACTAAAATAAATTGATGAATTAACCAAACAATTTTATAATCGCAAGTTTTTATCTAAGAAAAGGTTATTTAAATATATATATTTTAAAGATTATCTATGATCTTGTACTTACATTATCGGCTGAATACTCTTAATTTATGGAATGACAACTTTACAGTTACAGATTGAAAATATCAAAATCTTAGACAAGAATATGAATAGTTATAATTATGCATGATACGCGTTTTATTACAAAATGAAAGCCCCAATATGAACCCCAAAGTTTTGAAGTTTGGTCCAACTTTGAATCACTACCTTTTCATATACAATTCAGTTGATCAACTTTTAATTTCTCATTACCCCTTCACAAAAACAGTGTTTCCTACTTCTCAGTTACACATAAGATGTGTTAATTATCGGATGGGTAGTATTGATCAACTTCTAAATTCTCCTTACCTCTAGACAAAACTTTGGTCACTCTTTCATCGTATATTCCATTCTCTTCTAGGGACATCATTGTCTTCTGACTAAAACAAGTTAACAAATCAAATCCCGCTGAATAAACATTAGTTCAGTAATTGAACAAGTGCATCTCATGTGCGTAAACATCGCTGATAATCCCCTATCAAAATAAATAGTCTCATCCATCCCCTTAGATACAAGTCAAGTTTATTTCCAAAAATAGTATCAATGTTAGCCAATGAGAAGGTTCAGGCTTTGTTAAAGGGTCACATGACCTTGAGGCCAGGGGGCCGTAAAGTTTGGTCGCCTGCAGCTGCTCGTTCGTCGTCCGGCCGCCCGCCGGCCGTTCATGATATGCGTACTCAGCCCGCGGCGGCGGTCCGACCGCTCTCGTGCGTCACTTTGAAGAAAAAGCGGATGACGTCGACAAAAATCCTTGTCTTTTGCTCGAAAAAATTCGGGTTTTTACCGGAGTTCCGAGGATAAACTATTGAAACAATGCAAAGGTGAGTTGTGAATTTTCTTGTCTTAAGAATTAAAGTGTTGAAATTGGATTCCATTCGCATAATTTGGAGAAATTTCGGGTGTTTTCGGCACCATGCGCAAAGTTAAAGACTGCTTTTTCGGTGTGCACAAAATGATTATAGGGCCTATTGTTGAAAATTGCAGAGGCAGAAATTTACTTTAAAAAATCTTGTCTGAATTTTTTGAGATGTATAATTAGAATTCTTTAAAAGCATGGCCAAGGAGAAGAGTGCTACAACTTGTACAACATGCCCTTTTTGAAGACCAACTAGAGCTGCTTAATGCTAAAGCACACAATATCTTGCTTACAAATTTTGTGCTAAGCAAAATTATAGCTGGATATTACCAGTCAGAAATAGTATATGTGACGACGTGATATTCTGGCAGGTAACCTTCTGGTAAGCATAACTTCGTTGTCTCTAGAAAATTGGGCCCTGCAGGTCTTGTGTGTGTGTGTGAGGCGAGTTCAGTAGGGCCCTAGGCAGGGGTAGGTATACACATTCAAACCGGTGACCTAACAAAAGAGGACAATAATGGTTCCTGGTTTGATGAAGGTCCCCAGTTGAATAGTGTACTTGAACCAATGGGCCGAGCTCAGTTGCCAAAAAGTTGCAAACAAAGAGGGACGATAGGAAGTCCCCGATTGCAGGGCCCAATTTCATAGAGCTGCTAAGCACGAAAATATGCTTAGCATGAAATTTCTTCCTTGATAAAAACAGTATTACCAACCAAATTTCCATGTGTTGCGTATTGCTTGTTAATGGTATTCAGCTGTTGTTTGCTTATCCTGAAAATCATGTGGAAATTTGGCTTGTAATCCTGTTTTTATCGAGGCAAAAATTTCATGCTAAGCAAATTTTTGTTCTAAGCAGCTCTATGAAATTGGGCCCTGGTGTTTACACACCACCACTGTGTGCCAGCGCAAGCATTCCAGTTTTGGATTTTGGGAGTTTTTACAAATTGTAATTTTTTTTCATTCAAGTAACTGTTATAGTGTTAAAGGAACATTACAGAATTGGTTTTTGCTAACAAAACAGTTGCTGGCAGTCAGGCCCGTAACCTGGATTTATTTATTTTATTTTTTATTTATTATTATTTTTTTGGGGGGGGGGCTAATGTGAAAGAAAAAGTACATCAGCGGGTTAGCACCGCCCGCCGCGCAGCAACGCACAGGGGAATCTGAGGGGTGATGTGCCTCCCTCAGAAGTTGGATTATTAATATTATTTTTTTGGGGGGGGGGGCGTCTCCCCCCCTGGTTACAGGCCTGCTGGCAGTGTAAGCACTTTATGTAATCCACCATATACATGTACATAAACTGACAAACCTGTAGAAGTTTGAGATCGATCGGCCATCTGGGTCACAAGAAAATAGATTACACATTTGCATGAAATCATGTAGTTCAACAAATGAATAAAAACACTAACTGAGCGATAAACTCCAATCGGAAAATTAGTTTATTCATTTCTCATCAAATATGGCATTTCAGACAAAAATATTTCAAGGGATGTTTTCTACCATCATCATCATTAGACCATGTAAGTTTTATGTTAATCTGTGATCAAAAAGTATATTTTACAATTTTTGTTGTTACCAATTCTGTAATGTTCCTTTAACAGTTAAAGATGAAACTCATTAAGGTCAAAGTGCTTTGCGAGATACTGCTTTTCATTTTACAACTGAGGCACACTACCCCACGAATTTACCCAAAATAAATAAACAAATAAATAATTAAAACACAAATCCTGATACAATTGTTGCATTTACCCGCAGATTTTAATGGTCTAATAAAGGCTATATTTTATCACTTAGTAACTCTAACAGCAAGTCAATTTTCTGTTAAATGGGTAAACTTGGGATTTGGGTCATTTGTTGTACATATAAGCCTACAAAATTTTTTCTCCTTTTTGCGTTAGTGTGATTTTCTAGTGTTTTCCTTTCACTGAATATTGCCATGGTTAAGAGGTCCAATCCCAATTCCGTTCTTTGCTTGCCCGGGTTTTGTCTTGTTAGTCATCAGCTACTTTTTTAACGATGCTTTTTGAGCAGTCTAGTACATGTATCTATTTTTTGTAGGTTATATCGCTTTTCAGGTTTACTGTTTAAACCGTTTAAATTTTTTAACTTTTGTAATTTTTAGACAATGTAAACACGTCAATTTAAGTCTTTTTAACTTCTGTCGTGTATGTTTTGAGTTAATAATAAACCTAATTGAATTGGTCAGGTAGGGCCATCTATAAGTGAAAATAATACCAAACTGTACAAGAACATGGTCTTACAAGTTAGGCTAAACCTTTTCAGTACACTTGCCAGTATTGTCAATTATCAGTATTGCAATAATCTACTTTTGGATCAACAATTTGTTTAAACTAAAAATGCTTTTGACCAAGTGCCCTATATTTAGTTTAAAACACTACATTATTTCACAGTATTTTCTCCATAAACAGAATTTAAAAGAGCTTACGATTTGCCAAGCTCAGCTATCCTCTGTGCCTCACCAGATCAAAAACATCCATGCCACAGCATTCATGGGAGAACTCTGGCTGCCTAGTCTCTAACCTCACACACCCGACTTGTACTCTGAACATACTTTCACTTTCTCCACTTTATATCCCACACTACCATTCTGCTCACTCAGTACACCAGTGACATTCTCAAGACATTCCTGAGGGACTACGCCCACAGCACAAAGAAACAGACTCTATAACAATGCCTTTGTACCTATATAACAAGTACTACTTCTGCACAATAGCACTTGCTAACCTGCCAAAACTATTTACAACAAAGCCACTGGTGCACAGTAGCAACTCCCACTAGCAATTTCACAGTAGCAAATCATGGCCCTTATAGTTTAGTGGACAAAGAAAATACAAAATAACCATTTCAATCAACTTCTATTGGTCTAGCTGTGACAGGCAGCAGGATGGATTTTTTTTCATCTTATGCCATGCCCAATTTTTTTCTGCCAAAATTACTCTTTGATATTTTACTTGTAATTGTTTATTTTTGCAACAATAATATAAGCATTCAAAACCAACATGCCAGTTTGTACAGGATAAAATATATTTCGCGCCGTTGCTGCATTCAAGTTTTTTGTCCCATTTTCGAGGTTTTGCCGGACAATTGTAAAGAAAGTACTACGATTGAATTTGAAAAATGCTGGATGAAAGTTTCTTTTACCAATGGTGATTTTAATGCATTAAACCAGATATGCACTTTCCACATTTTTCTTTAGGTCCGCTATGTGCATGGATTCAAGGCCTGCAATCCTACCTTTTCCAAATTACTCATCACGTTTATGTTTACATGTAGGTAAACGGTAAATTTAATTTTTGTTAACAGTAATCTGATATAAAATGATTATTATGTGACACCACTTTGGCAAAGCAAAGGACGGTCGATAAGATCTGGGTTTGCCACCCACTTATTCATAGAATTTGCTGCCCAGTGATGGAAAGTAGGTAGCTCGCCCAAGAAAGTTCTTTCAACAACGTCTGCAGTTTTATCACTTAAAACAAAAACTCTCGCCGATGATGTACAGTGACACTCAGTGTATAAAAATGTGTGTGTATTTCTGTTTTTAGGCATACGGAGGCTCAATTTTCTACCCCCCAAAATGCCAAAAGCTCAATAGCTTCTGGGGTTTGTCCCCAGGACCCCACGCAGTACATTTCTTTAAGCCCCCTAAGACTTAATACTTCCTGCACACCCTCTCACTACGCTGCTGACCAATTGCCAATGCCAATATGTGACATTGCATTGTCTGCATTACAACGTGTATTATGTCTGCTGAGACCTGCAAACCAAGCAGGTGTCTATCCGAATTACTATCAGCCCACTGTTTACACCCATCGACAACAGATGTCCCGAAGCTGATGTTGTAATGAGAACCATGTCAGTCTGACAATCATTAAAGAGCATCACTTAAATATATTTACACAGAATTTTACCGGTTTACAATCAAATTGTAAAAAATGGTTTAAAAAGCAACCGGAAGTTAAAGAGACAAGTTGCCTTAAAATCTCATGAATTTTTGCTGTTTGGAAGTGCTCCATATCCTTATTAAGAGTTGTTCATGCAATAACATGCCTTTAATGTGTTATAATTAGTGAATGGTGATTAAAACAAACAAACATTGCCCTCTGACCCCTGACACCTGCCTCGCGAAACGTATACGTATTTCCAGCCATAAATACCACCGTCCATGTAATGGGCAATATGCGCGACGAACAGTCGATAGACTGATGCCATAGCCAGTGGCCTCGTAAACCAGTCAGATGAACACCGGGTAATATACCATTCTCTACCTCACTTGCAACAACATGCGATATTTCAGCTCGGTATTAGGTCATGTTCGTGTCCGGGTCCAGCCCGGCTCCACAAGCTTTCTGCAAGACTTGCAGCTAAGCCATATATGTGGAATAAAGTGTTAAATTTTTTTTAAAATTTATGAGCTTTAAGTTACAGATGGTGATCGTAATATTAGTAATAATAATTGCTCAGTCGTAGTTCAACAGCTGAAACTGGAAATAAGACTAGCAGAACACGCCCACCATTTCGTGGAGTCAAAAATTTGACACTACAAAATGGCGGACCGTTCTTTGTCACAAACATTAACAAAAACAACAAATTTCTAGGAATATTTGTGTGGATCCTTATGTTCTACTTTGAAAACATCTTTCCAACCATATTCATTTTATAGCCCAAACCGCCCAATACAAAGGCAACGTGTATCTAAAACATTTGTGTACTGTCTCCTCTAAAATCTTTCTGATGTGACCCACACTTTAATGTGTTTTTTTCTAGATTTTTCACTTTCTAGATGTTGAACTTTAATTTATTGAGAAATACCTTTTTTTATTTTGTAGATTTTAAAGAACTGTTAAATGATAAAAGTACTTTCATCTATGGTTCTCTATGGGGGTCCTAATACAACAAATTCACTTACTGGTTTGCAGCTTGGCGAGTCACTTTGCCATCCATCATTGGCCAGTTGTCATATTTGGTAGCCTCAATGCATCCAAGTTTATCTCAGTCTTCCACTGCTTAGTTTAGTAGAACTAATCCCAAAGGGATAATGGAGCCAATTGCCCTAGCAGTTAAACATCTGATTTGCAGAGAGAAGTTAGACCACTGTGGTGACCATAGATCAGACATGCAGTGAATGACTTGGGTGTTTCTGGTGACCACTGTGGTGACCATAGATCAGACATGCAGTGAATGACTTGGGTGTTTCTGGTGACCACTGTGGTGACCATAGATCAGACATGCAGTGAATGACTTGGGTGTTTCTGGTGACCACTGTGGTGACCATAGATCAGACATGCAGTGAATGACTTGGGTGTTTCTGGTGACCACTGTGGTGACCATAGATCAGACATGCAGTGAATGACTTGTTGGTTTCTTGTTGGTGAAACCTCTTCCACTCTCCCTTCCCACTCACCCACACTTCACTACACACTGACACAACAGGCCACACCTATACTTCTAGACATTCTTGGTTATTCTTACCATTCTGGGTTAATGTATTCAAAAAGACTACTTGCATATTCACATGACCTCACAAACTTATGAATATTCACATACTATATTATTTAGTTATCTTTGTACACACTGGAGGAAAATACACATGAAAAGGTACAATCTATCAACTAATAGATCTGACAGATGTAGAAATATATATCCATGGTTGGCAAAGTTACTAGGGGCCTTTACTGCAAAAAAAAAAAAAAGTGTATTATTTGATATACAATTAGTTGCTATCAAAGCACTGATAAATCAGTTTTGCTTCCCTGTTACTAAAATTTATAAATCATTGAATAATGTTTTTCTTTGATAATGTGTTGGTTCAAATTACACTATTGTATTTCGATCTGGACAAAGTAATATCCTGTGTTGATTTAATACAGTAGTTTTTATACAATAGTAAGAAAAGGGGAAAATTAGAGCTTAATCATAAAACAAAGTGCACGGTGTTATTAAAAGTTTTAGAAATTTCCTCAGCATTGACATGTTTCAGGAAAAGTGGACAGAAAAGAACACCTATGGTTTTTAATTCTTACATGGGCCCGGTATATATTTTTAACTAAAAGATTGGTTTCTTTTGTTTGCCTACAGCTCCAGTCTCCATAACATCTACATGTAAAGAAGTAAATGTGTGAGACCCAATAATCATCATGAAGCCTGGCATAAAACTTGTATATTATGTAAACAGGTAAATAAATGAATATGCATTGTTTTATTGTATGCTTATTTGTATGCTTATTTCACTGAAACATGTCAGCAAATGTAATGAAAACTTACAGAAAACTTCAGAAGATGAAAATGAATGCATTGGTTCCAAAAACAAATGACTGAAGGTTCCTTTAAAGGAACATTACAGAATTGGTAAGAAAAAACTTGTAAAATATACTTTTTGATCACAGATTTACATAAAAACACTGTCTAATGATGATGATAGTAGAAAACATCCCTTGAATTATTTCTGTCTGAAATGCCATATTTGATGAGAAATGAATAAACTAATTTTCCGATTGGAGTTTATCGCTCAGTGAGCGTTTTATTCATTTGTTGAATCTATATGATTTCATGCAAATGTGTAATCGGTTTTTCACTATTTTCTCGTGACCCAGATGGCTGATCGATCTCCAACTTCTACAGGTTTGTCAGTTTATGTATATGGTGGATTACATAAAGTGCTTACACTGCCAGCAACTGTTTTGTTAGCAAAATCAATTCTGTAATGTTCCTTTAACCAACAATGTTATACTGTCACATCCCACAAAAAAAAAATCAAATAACTTATTATGGAGCTTAAGTGGATGACATCATTTTCGCAAAACAGTAATATACTTTTGTTTGCATCTAAAGGTCTGCCAGTCTTAAAAGAAAATCATCTTTTAACAAAGTATACACAAAGTAAGGCAATTTATCATTTAATCATGGATAATGTTTTTTTTCATTAATGTTGCAAAGTATAATTTTTTTGTGTTGTAGGAAGGCTTACCATTCCTACTGAGATCTTCTCGTCAACAAATAGATGTCCAAGTCTGGCCTTTGATAAAGGAGCTGCTCTCTCCAGTAAAAGGTGAATTTCTTAAAAAAAATTAAAGAAATCTTTTAGCTTTTGGTTACTAAAATGTTGCATGCCACTTGCTAGATTAGTTTCTTTCTGAGAACTCACTGATGATGATAAAGTCCAAACCGTCCCCAATCCTCATGAAAACTGTTTCAGATATTTGACATCTCCCTTAAACTGCAGTTGCTCATTTTGATTGCAACAATCAAAATGATCTTGTTACGCACAAGTTCCCCAATATTTTCTTCCTGTTTAAATGGGAAATAAAATGTTGTTTACACTTCCATCAAATTGAGCTCTCTAGTGATTGTGCAGAATTTCTGATTTTGTATCAGAAATGTTCTTGTTGTAGTATAACAATTCATTTGAAAATGATTGTTTAATGTTTGGCAATCATCTAAAAGTTGACTGGTTTGGCTGTTTCTTATCTACAGTTAACTGTTTTAATGATGGATCCTTATTTTTTAAAACACTAAGGTTGCAAGTGGTGAATTTTGATTGTGATGCAGAAAGCCTTCCCTCCAGAGATCTACCCGTCAACGAGTAGATGTTTAAGACTGGCCTATGGAAGCTGCACTGTCTAGTACAAGGTAAGTTCTCTGAAAAATTAATTGAAACAAACTTTTGATTTTGATTATTAAAAATGTTGTTGCCATTTGATAGATTATTGTAGTTCCATTCTGAGGACTTACTGATAAGAAAGTACATACAAGCACCAATCCTCAAGAGAACTCCTTCAGGACATGTGACACTCCCCCCCCCCTCAAGTCACTGTTGCATTCATAAAATACAACAATCAAAATAGTCCTGATATGTGCAAGAAGCTCCAAACTGTTTTGTCATTTGCCTTTTTCAGTTTTCAGCATTTTTTTCTTTATATTCAAAGTATACAAAAATTCCTCAGGTTGAAGCGATTTATCTGAAACTAACTGTTTTAATCATGGATAATGTGTTTTATTTCTAATGTTGCAGAGTTGACATTTTGTTTGTATTGTAGGAAGGCCTACCATTCCCATCGTCAACAAGTAAATGTCGAAGTCTGTAAGGGTTTTTGTTTGTGTACAGCTGAGACTTGCCATCTCCAAAGAGATCTACCGGTCAACAAGTAGATGTCTGAGATCTGCATAATAATGCCCTCTCCAGTAAAAGGTAAATTCCTTTTAAACATTAAAACATAAAGATGTCATTGTGTATTCTAGTTTGCGTTGTTTAAAAAGCACATACATTCTCAGCCTCTGAAATTTGAAGGAATTTACAGTACCTTGCCACATGAGATTTGTCCAACACAGGCCTAGAATTTCATCTTTGAGAGGGCAAGGGCACTTCCAAAAAAAAAAAATGAGAACCAGTATTAATAAACCTATTTTGTTAAAAGGTGAGATCTGTCACCGACATTTAATGGACATGTGTGAGAGGCCCAATGTAATTTTCCAAGATGCACATGTCGGATAACATCCTATAGCAATTTGCATGACAAAAGCATTGTTTAACCGAAATTATATAACGTTGCATCACTTTCAGCTTGAAATAACAAGTAGAAGTTACATAAATGGAAGAATAGTGGAGGGAAAAGTTATCATCTTGTGATAACGTATCATCTCCATCACAAAAAATGTCACTTTATTGGTTTTTTGTTTGTGTACAGCTGAGATGTGCCATCTCCAAAGAGATCTACCCGTCAACAAGTAGATGTCTGAGATCTGCATAATGATGCCCTCCCTCTCCAGTAAAAGGTAAACTTGTTTTACAAATTAATACATGAAAATATTATTGAATATTCATGTTCGTGTTGTTTGGAAAGCACATACATTCTCAGCCTCTGAAATGTGAAGGGTTCCACAGTACCTTGCCACATGAGATTTGTCCAAAACAGGCTTGGAATTTCATCTTTGAGAGGGCAAGGGCATTTACATTTTGCAAAGGGCACTGCCATTTACAAAACATGGAGTAAAGTGTTGATCAACCTTTTTTTTTAAAGTGAGCTCTGTCACCGACATTTAATGGAAATGTGTGAGAGGCCCACTGTATTTTTCCAAGAGGCACATGTCAGATAATATCCTACAGCAATTTGCCTGACAAAAGCATTGTTTAACTAAAACTCTATAACGTTGCATCACTTCCAGCTTGAAATAACAAGTGTAAGTTACATAAATGGAAAAAATGGAGGGAAAAGTTATCATCTTGTGATAATGTATCACCTCCATCACAAAAAATATCACTCTATTGTTTTTGTTGTTTGTGTACAGCTGAGATTTGCCATTTCCAAAGAGATCTACCCGTCAACAAGTAGATGTCTGAGATCTGCATAATGATGCCCTCTCCAGTAAAAGGTAAATTACTTTTAAACATTAACTCTTTCGCTACGGCGAGCGGCTCACAGAAATGTCCTGTTCCCTACGGAAAGCCGCTCACAGCGGCTCGTTGACGTCACTGTAGATACTCGGGGCATCCCCGTGACGTGTGCTGTTTTTACATAATTTATGCCATATTGCCATCTGGATGACCTCTGACCCTAGTTGCAGAGGCTTCAGCTCAATATCTGCCCATCATTATATGTAGATGTTAAAGGCATTCATAATAAGTAAGTAAATTTTCCTTATCTTTCTCCTCCCCCTCCCATTATGTGCTCTGTACACATTATAATTAGCTGTTCCGTCCTGTTAGGGCGGAACAGCTTTTGTAATCGTCAAGATTTTTTTGTTAGCTGTTCCGACGTGTTAGGGCGGAACAGCTATTGTAATCGTCGAGATTTTAATTTTTTTTAAAATTATTATTAGCTGTTCCGACCTTCAGGCGGAACAGCTATTGTAATCGTCAAGATTTTAATTTTTCTTTCACTATTATTATTCTTTCTTTCCCAAAACCCCATTGACTTAACGTGTGACTTTTCTGACCGCCATAACTCAATTTTAGGAAAACGAAACACCAGTCAAATTTTATACCATATTGAAGGTTATGCCCTGACTTAAATTTTAGATGTAATTAGATTAAAATTCTTAATTAATTATTCGCGTGACAGCGTTGTGAATATTTAATTAGTCAATCTTGTGTCCATCATATCTCAAGAAGTATACATCCGATCCTCAAAATTTTTGCAGTTATGGACTTGTCTTGTATTGTAGATGGCAGTTCTGGCCTAACATTTGCCATCACGTCATCCTGACATCACTTTTTTGCGCGTTTTCTATCTGTGTACAAAACCAATGGCTGTATAAAAAACATGTTTAAAACACAACTTTTCAGAATAAGTTACATTTTAGTTAATTATAATACACAAATCAAGTTTAAAACACAAATGCTTTTACTAAGAGTTATTCCAGGCCAATTACTAATAATCAAATGACATGTAGTTTCGTGATAATTAACGATTTAAGATTGATAAAACAAACTGTATTGCGCAATCACGGCAATGCGTCAGAGATTGTGCCGCTGTTTATTCCTAACCGAAGGTGGACCAATTGGTTTGTACACACCCCATTGGATTTGTGCGTGACCAACTTATGATATGAAAAGTTAGGGTGGTTTTTTTAAAAGGCATTGGATTTGGATAAGTTACAAACCATCTTGTACCTTATACAATTTATTAGTATGAAAAACACATTTTTTTACTGTGACGTCATCAGGTGTCAAATTACAGTAATTAAAAGCTTTAATTAGTTAATTTTTGCAGCACCATATCTCAAGAAGCACACAGCCGATTTTCAAACTTTTTTCAGTTATAGACCCCTTGGGCATTGGAGATTAACCATGGGTTACCGTGACCCCATGAATACCTTTACTTCCGGGTCAACCGGAAGTGGGACCATATCTCAAGAAGTCAACACCCAATTTTCAATTTCCTTTCAGTTCTAGACCCTTTGAGCATTGAAGATTGACCTTGGGTTACCGTGACCCCATGTGGACCTTTACTTCCAGGTCAACCAGAAGTTGGACATTATCTCAAGACTTACACAACTGATTTTAAATTTCTTTTAAGTTATAGATCCTTTGAGCATTTATTGTTGAACTTCGGTTACCATGACCCCTTAATGACCTTTCCTCCCGGTCCAAACAGGAAATTCAAATATCAAAAATCATATCTCCTGAACCACATGTCACAAAGTCATAATCTTTGTGATGTTTGCTAGCTTGATACAGAGCGTTTAATCAAATTAAAAAAAAACGGAACAGCTATGTGTTTGTTCACAAACACCTAAGGTCTAGTTATAATTTAAGCCTGTAACACTCTTCGCAGGGAACTCCAATCATGCGCAATCCTAACAAAGATGAGTGGCCATTTTGTTTTAACTCTAAAACTGTTATCTTTTGATCTCTAGAGTTGACAGGCTGCCTTTCTTTTTTGTCTTTGGGTTTTGAGAATTTTAAGAATAAATGAGATGCATAAATACGAATATTGATCTGATGCACGGTTGTTGAGAGGCCATTTTATTCAATATAAAACAGTTGTATGGTGGGTTAACATAACTGTTCAAAAGGTGCAACTATTAAAGTGAAATTTATTGGTGACTGATAAAAATAAGCAGAATATTGAGTTTGTTTACCAGGAGGATTATTCCTCCATATAGAATTTCCTGTAAAGGAGATAGTAGTTCACCAAGATAAAAGCTAAAATTATAACTTCTTTATTAAAATATTGACTCAATTTATTTCCCCATCTCAGGCAAGCTGTATTAAATTAATGGAGTGGTATTAAAGGATAAGAAAAGGATCATGGCTAAAAAAAAAAGTAACAATGAACTGCTTCAAACATTCTATTCGTATACAGACAAAATCGACACCAGCGAGCACTAGGGAGGGTATCCTTGTTGGTTCATTTTTGTAATACACCTGCAAGGAATTTGATACAATTTTTTATCTGTATAAACTTTCACCTTTCAGAATTGCCTCTAATGACGCCTAAATTCAAAGCTTCAGGGAGGAAGGAGAGCAACGCGTATGAAATCATCAATGTCATCAATAAATCTTGTTCATCTAGGGATTCGAATGAACAACCTAGCAAAGTGTTTTCTTCATTTGTAAGATATTCTAGATGAGTAACTGTTAGTTTGATGTTTTGATAATTTTTGTTATCGTCGTATAGTGGGCTGTTTTCGCAGCACTGTACAATTAACACATTGTAAATGAGTGCACCATTGCAAGCAAGCACATACGCGTATTTTGAAGTTTTAAAATGGAGATCTGGGCAATATGCTATAACTAAAAAGTTGGAGCATTGCTCGTGTGGCGATTCGATTGGGTAGTGCAGAGATTCGATGAGTGGTGGGAGATTCATTGTAGTGCGGAGATTCGATAAGTGGTGCGGAGATTCGATTGGTAGTGCGGAGATTGATAGTGGTGCGAGATTCGGTTTGTGTGCGGAGATTCGATGTAGTGCGGAGATTCGATAAGTGTGCGGAGATTCGATTGCGAAAAGGGACTTGGACACTTGCACGTGGCATTTGGAGTCTTACTCTCGGCCAGGGTCACAGCTGGTGGTTGATCTTAAAGGTGCATCAGGCTCCCTGATCAGTGGGATGGTACTGGTGTTATCACAATTATGGTTGGCTAAACGAGAGTAGTTCCTAGTCTAGGCTAGGGACCGCGTTAGTACTGTAGGGGACGTATCCCTAAGGAAGGGGTGCGCGGACCGGGCGCTCTGAAAAGAGTACGAAGGCCCCAAAGATCGGGGAAGCGTCGTGGGGCTGGTATCCTGGGACCTGCTCGTGGTGGCCCTGCTTAAGACTAACCGAACCAGGATGATATTGGCAAAATTAACTGCTTGCGATGGTGCACTTATAAACCATAAATTAATTTTAACAAATTTATTATGCAATTAATGTA
Organism: Pycnopodia helianthoides; assembly: GCA_032158295.1. NCBI lineage: Eukaryota > Metazoa > Echinodermata > Asteroidea > Forcipulatida > Asteriidae > Pycnopodia > Pycnopodia helianthoides. The sequence goes on along the minus strand of CM063256.1, from coordinate 1,300,895 downwards.
TTAGTATCAGGCATGATATTTTTCCTACTTCAATTTGATTTCTGATTTTCTGATTTGTTTGCCTTCAAAAAAACAAACAGGGAAATTGTTTATTAATTGGCCTGAAGGTTGTCAGGGCCTGTCATATGTAGGTCAGCCCATGTACTCCATCAAATTGACCTACTTTTTTCCAAGAGTCAAATATCATGTCTGCACTATACATGCCTGTGTTATTTCAAGCAAACTTGAGAATCCTCGATTCTGAATTCTCGATTCATGGGGAAATCAGAGTGTTTTATTATCCTAAAAGTATTGTGCAGCCCATATCACACCCTGGGTATTGCCTATTTTAAGCTGTGCATCAAGTTTGTTTGAAGATAACTCTTTATCACAAATGTGCGAGTGGATTACCATTAAATAAAGCTTGTCTGCATCCAATATCCAGCTGATAGCCTTGTAGGATAGGGAATGCACAAGTGCTATATTTTTCCATATATCAAGCTTGTGTGATGATAACTTAAAATAAAAACATGTCATATTGGCTCAGTTCAGTAAAGGTCCAATTTACACTTTGTATGGGTTTTGCAAAGTTATTTTGCATCTTTTTGAGCCCCTTGATTCAGAAAATGTTTGGAGAAAAGAAACATTAACATGGATTTTTATTTTGTTTTGTGCAGATTGAAACGCATTTAACGCCCCTTCAATTTGTATTGTGAAACTGCAATTAAAGACCTTAATATACTGAGCCCATATATTATGTATCAGTCACTTTTTGCAGGTTATTTTTTCTATGAACTTGAAGATTATTCAAATACTCATTATGAAAGAAACCCACCACACAAAACTGTTGCAGTTGATCTAGAAGTGCCTGGTTTAATTTTCTTAAAAATACAATATGTTTCAAATTAAACATCAAAATAATTTCAATAATTTGAAGCAAGAACCGTCACATACATAAGTTGAAAATTGTTTGCGAGCTTTGTTTTTTATCTAGCAAACATAAATTAATTTATGGCAAACTGCCCTCAATGAAGATGTAAACTTACAATAAGAAAGTTACAGCTGCACTTAATTTATGGTACCACAGCAGCATGAATTCAATTTGTGGTAATGGTTGCTGAGAACAAGTGTTTATCTAAATCTTGTTTATTTTGTGAGTTGCTCAATAAACCTTTTAAAGAGTCCGATGTTTCATTCCCGTCTCAGAGTTCAACATTTATTATAATGGTTGCCATGTAAAAGAAATATTAACTGGGTACTGTTGTAAACTTAAAATACTACATGAATTCCTTAAATTAATTAATATTTTATTGGGGGGGGGGTCTTGGAGGCATTGGTTGGGGCCTACTATTTGTCGCTGGTACAACCCCCTTCTTTAGTAAAATACAACCAAAATCACCTAGAACAGATGCTAAACTTTAAGCATTGTCAAAACGCCCTCTATTGGTGGGAAATGAATTGAATGGAGACTACAATTTAGCATGACTTGGAGCCCTTGGTTGGAGACTACTGTTCATCACCCCCCCCCCCCACTTAATTTTAAGAATTTAAGTAGTTTATCATAATGGCTACCGCTGACCATAAAATAAGGTTTTGCAAACATTATTAATAGAGATATCTCTATTATTAATAGAGATATCTCTATTATTATTAGAGATATCTCTAATTTGATGGAGTACATGGGCTGACCTACATATGACAGGCTCTGACAACCTTCAGGCCAATTAATAAACAATTTCCCTGTTTGTTTTTTTGAAGGCAAAAAAATCAGAAATCATATTGAAGTAGGAAAAATATCATGCCTGATACTAATACATTAATTGCATAATAAATTTATTAAAATTAATTTATGGTTTATAAGTGCACCACCGCAAGCAGTTTAATTTTGCTAATATCATCCTGGTTCGGTTAGTCTTAAGCAGGGCCACCACGTGCAGGTCCCAGGATACCAGCCCCACGACGCTTTCCCGATCTTTGGGGCCTTCGTACTCTTTTCAGAGCGCCCGGTCCGCGCACCCCTTCCTTAGGGATACGTCCCCTACAGTACTAACGCGGTCCCTAGCCTAGACTAGGAACTACTCTCGTTTAGCCAACCATAATTGTGATAACACCAGTACCATCCCACTGATCAGGGAGCCTGATGCACCTTTAAGATCAACCACCAGCTGTGACCCTGGCCGAGAGTAAGACTCCAAATGCCACGTGCAAGTGTCCAAGTCCCTTTTCGCAATCGAATCTCCGCGCACCACTTATCGAATCTCCGCACTACCAATCGAATCTCCGCACCACAAAACCGAATCTCCGCACCACTTATCAAATCTCCGCACTACCAATCGAATCTCCGCACCACTTATCGAATCTCCGCACTACCCAATCGAATCGCCACACGAGCAATGCTCCAACTTTTTAGTTATAGCATATTGCCCAGATCTCCATTTTAAAACTTCAAAATACGCGTATGTGCTTGCTTGCAATGGTGCACTCATTTACAATGTGTTAATTGTACAGCGCTGCGAAAACGGCCCACTATACGACGATAACAAAAATTATCAAAACATCAAACTAACAGTTTACTCATCTAGAATATCTTACAATTGAAGAAAACAATTTGCTAGGTTGTTCATTCACGATCCCTAGATGAACAAGATTTATTGATGACATTGATGATTTCATACGCGTTGCTCTCCTTCCTCCCTGAAGCTTTAAATTTAGGCGTCAGTAGAGGTGATTCCATCTGCACATGCAGCATACAATTGGCTTCATCTCTGGCTCTAAAAGGTGAAGTTTATACAGATAAAAAATTGTATCAAATTCCTTGCAGGTGTATTACAAAAATAACCAACAAGGATCCCCTCCCTAGTGCTCGCTGGTGTCGATTTTGTCTGTATATGAATTAAATGTTTGAAGCAAATTCATTGTTACTTTTTTTTAGCCAAGATCCTTTTCTTATCCTTTAATACCACTCCATTAATTTAATACAGCTTGCCTGAGATCGGGAAATAAATTGAGTCGATATTTTAAGAAAAGAAGTTATAATTTTAGCTTTCATCTTGGTGAACTACTACCTCCTTTACAGGAAATTCTATATGGAGGAATAACCCTCCATGGTCAATGTTCTGCTTATTTTTATCAGTCACAAATAAATTTCACTTTGATAGTTTCACCTTTTGAACAGTTATATTAACACACCATAAAACTGTTTGACGTTGAATAAAATAGCCTCTCAACAACCGTGCATCAGACCAATATTTGTATTTATGCATCTCATTTATTCTTTAATTCTCGATACCCAAAGACAAAAAACAAGGCAGCCTGTCAACTATAGAGATCCAACGTAACAGTTTTAAAGTAAAACTAGAACTTAGTGTTTGTACAAACAAACACCGAGGTGTTCAGCTATCAATTGGGTCAGTGTTTAATTAAATCGATGAAAAGATTGTTGATAGCTTTTGAAATTTCACGGAAACTACATTGATTACACAGGAAATAAATGTTAAGGTTTCTACTTAACTTCCGCTTTCAACCGGAAGACAAGTTAAATTGAGGTCACACAGTGTGTAGCATTTGTTTATTTTTGAAAGACCTCTCCGATGATGTATAGATTGTAAAAATCCAATGCACAGTTCATAAGTTATGAATTTTTCAAATATTAAACCTTTTTTTATTTAATCGAACACCTGATGAAGAAAGCGGTGTCTGCTACAAGTGAAGAGCTAACTATGTGCGTTGTTTGTAAGTTGTGTGATCTTTGGAAGTGTGTCTTGTTATTTGACAAAAATGCTCACATTTGGATTAGACTAACAGCCCATACAGCCTTGCTCTGAGCATAGCCTAATGCCAAATGGACTTTGCCCCCCTGTGATCAGTAGAGCAGAACAGCCCGCCACAGTGCTTTTGCACTATACACCATTGCATTATACAGTTAAAACGCGGGTAATCACACTCGTGGGCTTTAACGTCTGATTTCGACCGGAAGTTAAGGTCAAATTTATATCATCTCTGTGCAAAAGAATACACAATGATATTTTCATGTTTTAACTCTTTCGCTCCGTAATAGAATTTTCGAATTTCGCGCGGTTTGTACGTAATTAATTATTGGACGCCGGCATCTAATGTGTCAATAATACCCTTGGCGCGATGGAAAGCCAAAGGCAGCGACTCAAAGCCTCTGCAACTAGGGTCAGAGGTCATCCAGATGGCAATATGGCATAAATTATGTAAAAACAGCACACGTCATGGGGATGCCCCGAGTATCTACAGTGACGTCAACGAGCCACTCTGAGCGGCTTTCCGTAGGGAACGGGACATTTCTGTGAGCCGCTCGCCGTAGCGAAAGAGTTAATGTTTAAAAGTAATTTACCTTTTACTAGAGAGGGCATCATTTTGCAGATCTCAGACATCTACTTGTTGACGGGTAGATCTCTTTGGAGATGGCAAGTCTCAGCTGTACAGAAACAAACAAATAATAAAATGAAATTTTGTAAAGGAGGTGATACATTATCAAGAGATGATAAATTTTCCCTCCACTATTCTTCCGTTTATGTAACTTCCACTTGTTATTTCAAGCTGAAAGTTATGCAACGTTATAGAGTTTTAGTTAAATAATGCCCTTTTTCAGGCAAATTTCTATAGGATGTTATCTGACACGTGCATCTTGGAAAAATACAGTGGGCCTCTCACACATGTCCATTAAATGTCGGTGACAGAGCTCACCTTTTAATAAAAAAAGGTTTATGAACACTTTTTCATTTTTTTAAAGTGGAATTGCCCTTTGCAAAATGAAAATGTTCTTGCCCTCTCAAAGATGAAATTCTAGACCTGTGTTGGACAAATCTCATGTGGCAAGGTACTGAAAATTCCTTCAAATTTCAGAGGCTGAGAATGTATGCGCTTTCCAAACAACGCAAACTAGAATACACAATGATATTTTCATTTTTTAACTCTTTCGCTCCGTAATGGAATTTTCCAATTTCGCGCAGTTTGTACGGAATAAATTATTGGACGCTGCCATCTAATGTGTCAATAATACCCTTGGCGCGATGGAAAGCCAAGGACAGCGACTCAAAGCCGCTGCAACTAGGGTCAGAGGTCATCCAGATGGCAATACGGCATAAATTATGTAAAAACAGCACACGTCATGGGGATGCCCCGAGTATCTACAGTGACGTCAACGAGCCGCTTTCCGTAGGGAACGGGACATTTCTGTGAGCCGCTGTGAGCAGCTCACCGTAGCGAAAGAGTTAATGTTTAAAAGTAATTTACCTTTTACTAGAGAGGGCATCATTTTGCAGATCTCAGACATCTACTTGATGACGGGTAGATCTCTTTGGAGATGGCAAGTCTCAGCTGTACAAAAAAAAAAAAAAAAACAAACAATAAAGTGACATTTTTTGTGATGGAGGTGATACAATATTACAAGATGATAACTTTTCTCTCCGCTATTCTTCCATTTATGTAACTTACACTTGTTATTTCAAGATGGAATTGATGCAACATTAAAGAGTTTTAGTTAAACAGTGCAATTTTGTGAGGCAAATTGCTATAGGATGGTATAATTATAGGATGGTAATAATTTATATATAAATTTTTTGTAAAGGAGGTGATACATTATCAAAAGATGATAAATTTTCCCTCCACTATTCTTCCAATAATGTAACTTCCACTTGTTATTTCAAGCTCGAAGTGCAGCCACGTTATAGAGTTTTAGTTAAACAATGCCTTTTTTTAAGGCAAATTGCTAAAGGATGTTATCTGACATCTGCATCTTGGAAAAATACAGTGGGCCTCTCACACATGTTCATTAAATTTTGGAGACGGAGCTCACCTTTTAATAAAAAAGGTTTATTAACACTTGATTTCAATTTTTTTTCAAATGGAAGTGCGCTTGCCCTCTCAAAGATGAAATTCTAAGCCTGTGTTAGACAAATCTCATGTGGCAAGGTACTGTGGAATACTTCAAATTTCAGAGGCTGAGAATGTATGAGCTTTCCAACAACGTGAACATGAATATACAATACATTTTTTATGTTTTAATGTTTGAAAAGAATTTACCTTTTATTGGAGACGGCATCATTTTGCAGATCTCAGACATCTACTTGTTGATGGGTAGATCTCTTTGGAGATGGCAAGTCTCAGCTGTACAAAAAAACAATAAAGTGACATTTTTTGTGCTGGAGGTGATACATTATTACAAGATGATAACTTTTCTCTCCACTATTCTTCCATTTATGTAACTTACACTTGTTATTTCAAGATGAAGTGATGCAACATTATAGAGTTTTAGATAAACAGTGCAATTTTTTGAGGCAAATTGCTATAGGATGGTATCTGACACGTGCATCTTGGGAAAATTACAGTGGGCCTCTCACACATGTCCATTAAATGTCGGTGACAGAGCTCACCTTTTAATAAAAAAGGTTTATTAACACTTGATTTCAATTTTTTTTCAAATGGAAGTGCGCTTGCCCTCTCAAAGATGAGATTCTAAGCCTGTGTTGGACAAATCTCATGTGGCAAGGTACTGTGGAATACTTCAAATTTCAGAGGCTGAGAATGTATGAGCTTTCCAAACAACGCAAACATGAATATACAAAACATTTTTTATGTTTTAATGTTTAAAAAGAATTTACCTTTTATTGGAGAGGGCATCATTATGCAGATCTCAGACATCTACTTGTTGACGGGTAGATCTCTTTGGAGATGGCAAGTCTCAGCTGTACACAAACAAAAAAATAATAAAATGAAACTTGTTGTAAAATGGTATGTTCAGACAGCGTACTAAATTAGACCCGAACCGGTTTAACTTTACGAGCAGCGGGGGTAGTCTTAAAAATAAAACTACCTTGCGTTCAGACATCTCAAAGTTAAACCCGGTTTATCTTTGGTTTTAAGAGGTCAAACAGCACTGTGACCCAACAAATCAACATCCAATTTATTCACAAAAGTACACACATGGCCCTATCTAAATAGTGTCAACTGACAGCAATAGCGCACGCTGACAACTTTCAAAACTTGCAGTCAGTTTTTTTATAACAGAATTTTAAAAACTGAGCGGGTGTTAGATACCTCGCATTTTTAGATTTAGTTTTTTCCCAATGTCCAGATGTCATCCGATCGTCCCGAAGTGTCACAATGCGTCGTTTTGTCCGCTATCCATTTTTTTCTTCACATGATATCGGCACTGCAAAATGCACAATAATTTCCCCTGTTTAAACACGGCCATTTTGCATGATATTCTTCCTTGTAATTCTGCTGGCATTTCCACGTCTTTGTGGTCATGACTTTCAATGTTTGTTTTCATAGTCAACTTTGTTGTGGATCGATGTACACATGTACTGACTGCATGTATACAGATCACGTGCGTGAAGGTCTTTCTGCCAGGCACATACTAACGAATTCTCCTATTGGTTGATGAGTAGGACACGGATATTATTGGCCAATAGGAAAGTTTGTTATGAGCTACATGTTTTAATAGGGGGGAAATGGCAATCTGGTTGCTGAGATTTTACATGTGTGGGACTGTCGGGAGACTGGTGCATTTTTTGTGTTTTGTATAATTCTGGAAACTCCTCAATTCACCATCTGGTCATTTCGTTTATTGACGTGATGATTTTCAAGCAGGAATCATACTGACATGGCTGAAAATGTAGCGTTATTATACAAGATTGTGTTCATATCAATCTTGATAAAAACAGACCTAAATAACAGGTGAGCAAAACGAAAATAACCCAAACGAAAGACGCACACTTTCCGCTTTCATTTCGACGTGTTCATTGAGGCTGCGTACGGAGGTCAGTGGGCCGGATGTTGTAATTTTTATTCTGTCCACACGCAGTGTTAAAAGATAAACCCAAAGCGGTCTAAAGATAAACCCTCCAGCTCGGCGGTCTAACTTTTGGGGGTTCAACCCGATTCGGTCTAACTTTAGATCCGTTCAGACACATAGAGTTGAACTTGATCGGTTGAACCATGAGTTAAACCGACTTTAGTACTGTGTCTGAACGACCTCAATGTTGGAAAATCTGTAAAATTTTAAATTCCTGTCTTGTACTTGGGCTCTGTTTCACAGAGGGTCAAATTGCTCAACAGTTTTGTGTTCTCGCGCGTACTAATAAATTTTACATTAATATTGAGTTTCCTCAGTGGAATAACTTGTAGGTCTAACAAATTTTTTCATCCTAGAGTCAAATGTCACAAAAGAATTTAAACACCTTTTGTAACCAACATTTTGAAGGAAATCAAGTGATGACAAATTCTTGAAAACTGTTCAGACAATTTGCATCAAGAATGCAATTATCAATTGCAAAAAACAAGCTTATTTTACTATTTAGGTAATTTACCTTTTACTGGAGAGTGCAGCTGCTCCTTTCTTAAGCTGGTCTTGGACATCTACTTGTTGATGAATAGATCTCTTTAAAGATGATAAGCCTTACTGCATAAAACAAAATGCACAGTTTGCAATACTTAGAGTTTATATGTATTAATTATCCATAATTTAAACTGATTGTTTGAGATATTTACTGTACTTTCAGGGGCGGATCCAGGATTTTTTTAAACCAGCGGGCACAACGGTGCAACCAGGATTTTGTGTTAGAGGGTAAACAAAAATGGGTGTGGTCCAGCCTTACGGCCTCTGGTGGGGTCCAGGGGAAAAGTCCTGGTGGGGTTCAGTGGGCGAAGCCCCCTGAAGCTCTGAGCTTTGGCATTCTGTGGGGTTAAAAATCGAGCCTCCATGTGCCTAAAACAGAGAAATAGACACACTTTTACAGGAAATCAGATCCATATAAATCTTCTAAAATTTCTGTAATATTGATGGTGGGGTCCAGGGGTGAGGCTCCGCTGGGGGTCCAGGGGGCAAAGCCCCCGGAAGGTCTGAGCTTTTGGCATTTTAAGGGGTGAAAAATCAAGCCTCTGTGTGCCTGAAACCGAGAAAAAGACACACTTTTTAAGCACTTCTGGTCCATACCAATCTTCTAACTTTACTCAAAGAAAATTTCAATCCCACAAATCTCGCGTTTGGATCTGGTCGCTGCAATATCTGGTTTTAAGCATATTCATTTATGCAAGCTAAGTGTAGTCTTTACACTTGAATGCCAGAACGACATGAAATATATTTTATCCAGGACAAATTGGCACGTCAGGTTTCAAAGGCATGTTATCGTGCAAATCTAAGCAATTACAAGAGATATATCATGAAAGTTTCATTTTGGCAGAAAGAAACAAATTTGATAGGCATAGGATGAAAAAGAAATCCATCCTGCCGCTGGGGGAAAAGAAACTACACACACTTGTGGCTAATTTTTAAGCAGGCAGATTTTACCCGGGGGGGGGGGGATGGAAACGTGGAGTTACTGCTCTGTACATTACATTGTTGTCCAGTAAATATGATAAATTGCGTTTAGCCAGCAACATCATCGATATTCCACGTGAATTTAGCCACTACTGAAGAAGCAACAATTTCTTCTATTCCAACTCAAAATAACAATCAAGGAAGCATTGCACATTCAAAGGAAAACTGACAGTTCTGTGGTCATTCGCATGCCTATTCAAAAAGACGGTTCCACAAACATTAATTTGAACTTTTGTGTGTCAAAACATTGAAGGAAAGCTGTTTCTGGGAAACTGTTCCGATAATTTACATTAAGAATGCAACACAATTGCACCAAACAACCTAATTTGTTACTCTTTTAACTCTTTACCTTTTACTTGGAGAGTGCAGCTCCTATCTTAGGCTGTTTAGATATCTACTTGTTGACTGTAATCTCTTTTGAGGTGGTAGCCTAAAATACAAAAAATGACTTCAACATTAAATCCATCATCACAACTTAGATGAACCCAAACCAATTTATTTCCCATTCATGTGAGTTGACTTGAGAGTTCAGACTGAGTTGACTTAGGCCAAGTTGACTTGGACCATTGTTGACTTGGGTACACTTACAATTTGTTTTGAGAAAAACAAGAAATTGGCAGGGGAATGAATTGGCAGGAGTGACAATTTGGCAGGGAGTACCAAAGTGGTGGGTGAAACAAGTTGGCACAGAGCACAAGTTCAGGTTGGTTGTGACTTTGGAACCAGAGCAAAATTTCATGGAGCTGCTTAGCACAGAAAGTAGCTAAGCACATTAATTGTACTTACCACAATGGTTGCCAGCCAAAGTAATGTGTCAATACACCATCTTTGACTGTATGATCCTGCTAGTGCAAAGTTTTGCTTAGCGCAAAATTGTCTGCTTAACAACTCTGTGAAATTGGGACCTTGAAGGGTAGGCCATGAGACTTGAATTCATCTCAGAGTAGATTTCTGTCTACAAGTTGGCAGGTGCAGAGTTTGCACAATTGACAATTGTTAGTAATTGGTTAGTAGCACAATTTAGAAGACTATACAGGAGTTCACCTCAGTCACACATGACCAGTTTCTTTCTTCTAAACTGGACAATTTCATGGCAATTTGCTTACCGGGGAATAGAACATGTAGTTAACATGGTGCCCTAAACACCAGAATTCCACAATAAGCAGGGCCATGATGAAATTGGACCTGTGTACTAATGTACTGTGCATAAAAATCTGTTAGCCAGGTTGGACACCTCTATTGCATACAACACAACGGATACTGACTACCAGGGCTATGTCGCTGTGTGTGCTTTACATTTTTGTAAATGCAGACATGTGAAAACACAACTTGCACTTCTGTAAATAAGTTTCTTATTTAATAAAGGTTTAACATTTTAAAGAATTTCAGTTCTACTTGTAGTTGTACCAATTTCGAGTTTTTGAGACGACTAGTTTTTGTGAATTTCTTATTTTCAATCTTGGCGTCTGGACTGAAAGTACACTAGTACAGTACAGACAACACTCAGAAACTAAACACGTGAGGATTTTAAACTCGGCGCCCGTGCACAAAACGCCCACAATTTCTTTAAACTATGCAGATAAATATAATTTTCTTTACTATAATTCTTTAGACAAGGAAATTGTCAACTCACCGTCGTATTTGTTGGCAATAACTCTCGGAAATGCGGTGAAAACATGAATTTGTTGGAAGAAAAGGCACAGAGACTTGTAAAAAGTCATAATTGTTTTCTTCACTGACAATACATGGCGCCACGTCACACGCACGGACGGGCGTCGACCGCCTGCTCCAACCTTTCCTCAAGACGCGCACGTCCCTGGATTCCACACGTCCCTGGATTTCCTATTTGCATAACAAAGGACTGAACAGGCGTTTGGCTAAGTTAACCATCTTTGGTAAAAACTCGACCTTTTTGTTTGGGGGGGGGGTGGTCTGGAGCGATTTACTCACAAAATAAATGAAGTGCACTTGCTTAAAATCAGTGCCAACCGGAGGATTTCTGGTTGGTAGACGACATTACTTTGCTGAAAAACACAGTAGAAATGGAATTGAAGAGAATGGAAGACATATTTGGCACCAGAGATTTTTGCCTGTATTTGAGAATTTAGATGTATCAATACCACCCACCCGTTAATGAACACATCTTACTTCATAGTGACTGAGTAGGGAGCACTGTTTTTTTTGGGGGGGGTGAGGGGTGATGAGAAATTAAAATGTGATCGATTTAGATGAACTTAGGCCCACAACTTGGCTGGAGCCGAAATTATTATGCACATCTGGTCACACACACTTGATGTGAATATCAATGAACTATTGAACATTAATATTCATGATTCTCATCATAACTAAGAGAAAACGACACAGAAAAGCGACTAACCAAATCACTGGTTCCGGCACTTTTAATATTAACAAATCTGCTGAGAAACAGGGAACCAGTGGCGTTACCGTAAAACGCGCAGTGACCATGATCTCTGTTAGTGTAGAGATCAGTGGCAGTGACCCAAAAAGTGCAAAGTGCGCACGCGCGAAGACTGATTCCAGTGGAAAACACGCCCATTAAACGCCAAGTGCCTCATTATGTCCTAGGAAAAAAATACGTGTGCGGTTGGCTGCCGTCACAGACATTACGGAAGGAGACGACACTTGAGGGCGCTCACATTAGAACATGTGTGTCTTGGACTTTCAACTTTGAGCACACTATTCTGTGTGTACATGTAAAACTGTTGTATTTTAATAGTTGTCTCCCAAATCTGACTTCATATACAGGTTAGGGAACAAATAAAGTACCTTCAAACTCAAAAATTGATTTGTACTAAAATTGGTCATTATGCTGAGTGTTATAACTCACCTGAACTCGTTGAAGTTTGTGGTACCAGCGTTAGCAATGATGGGCTCGACACCTCAATACACCGTGTTGTATACGGGTTGGCGATGTATGGCTTCGTTGCTACCATATCGATGGTCTCAGGCAGTGGAGGATGCTCTAATGGGAACATATCAGAGACTCGTTGAGTTCTTCTTTGAAAACTATACAGGCGTAGAGGTAATTATAATAAACAATTAATGCAAACTCTATCATTTATCGTTTTTCTTCTGATAGTGATATATTATATGGTCGACCCTTTTTTTTTGCCTCTACACCACCAGTCTACTCTATCTCTCTCTCGTCTAACTCTAAAACCCTCCTATTTTTATTAATAGTAAATAGATAGTAATTTTTGTATTTCTATAACTATAAGTATAATTATAATAAATGCAAGTCTATGGGCATTAACAAGACCCAGTTACTGGGGCGCTGTACTCATTTTTCGAAAAAGGAGTACAGCGCCCCAGTAACTGGGTCTAGGCATTAACATGATTGAGGAATCTGTAATATAAATGCTGATAATTTTACTATTTTAGTAAGACTAGGGCCTCGCTAATCTTGCCAGTGCAGTGGTGTCAGAACTGGTTTTCTTATTGAGTTTTAGCTCTTGACTTATATGAACTAAACTAAAGCCAGTAAATTATATAGCGCCCTCTTTGCCATGTACACAAGTAGCCACCATTTATACGACTCTACGAGGTATTTACTCGTTTTTTTGCCCGCATCCAAATAGGAAACGATTTTCCTCGTTCATAACCATTACCCCCCCCCATTGAGGGTTAAAAAATGCACGAATAAATGGTTTGATAATGGCACCCAAGTTATGTCTTGGTGCCCGCTTCCTCAGCCCCCCCCCCCCCCCAAATGAAATGTCCATTTACACCACTGCATTTTAGTATACACTTTAGTCCATAATAATATATAGTACATCCCTGCAATACACATCTTTAAAATTGAGCTATTTCATTTGAAGGTGATTCTTTACGGTGACGTACACACCTTAGATCATCCGGAGAATGTTATTTACATCTGTAATCATCAGTCGACAATGGATTGGGTCATTGCAGATATGATGGCAATAAGAGGAGGTCGATTAGGAAGTTTGAGGTTTATCTTGAAGGATGGTCTGAAATACATGCCGCTCTTTGGGTACGTCTTGGGCACGGTAAGAATCGTTTATTTTTAATTCCCTGTTTAATAATATTTAATGAAAACCTTTTTAAAAAAGAAATAAATGGGCCCTTTGATTGGCTATTTTGAGAATTCTCTTCTTGAAATTACGGAGTGGCAAACTTAAATGACATGCAGTTCAAGTGTTCGTTGGAATTAATTGTTGTACTTAACAGCTAAAAAGGGAGGTTTCTAAAACAAGTGACTTCCTACGAAGACTATGAACAGGTCAAAATATCCTGTATGGTTTTATCTATAATAAGTACATCTGTGCCCTATGGGCGCAGCCCACGAAAATAATGTGTATGTTAAGCATATTTGGTGTCGCCATAAAATTATCATTCAAATGAAGACAACTATAATACTAATCAAAATGTAACTGACTTTTCAAACTCTTTTTTTTGTTTAGCATGGGGGAGTGTATGTGAAACGTGCCAAGATGTTTAATGACAACAATGAAAAATACTTCAAACGCAAACTGGAATACTTACGCAAAAACCAAATTCCGGTAGGTTTAATTCACATTTTAAACATGAACGCCATTGTCTTTTTTTTACTTCTTCAAATGTATTCTAATCTTTGTACAACTTTACAACTGTTAAGAGAGTTTATCCTTTCCCAAACTATTTAGTGCTGATAAGAAAATTGTCTTGCATTTTTGTTGCAGACTTGGATGGCCATTTTCCCAGAAGGTACGCGCTATGACCCAAGTAATGAAGAGCTCATTCGGTCAAGTCAATCATTTGCCTTCAAGAATGGTAAGCTGGGTACTGTGGAAAATGGCTCCCCCCCAACCACCACATGTACATTCCCTGGAATTCACAGCCACTCATTGTACGATGAGTTTAACCCTCCTACTGTCAGTGACTCTTGGCAACATTTTCCAGTGAGTTGACCAACCATTTGAAACCATTCGACTGCCAAGGTTGTGTACGGTGGCACAACTGTGCACAGAACTAACTGTGTACTGTGTACATGCATTCCCTCATGGTATCATATTGCAGGCTGGCATAGTTTATCTAACATTCAAAACCACAGTGAATGGTATTGAATGGTCAGACAGCAAGAGGGTTAAGTGCACACATGATATTTGGAGCTTGGAAAAAAAAGTAGGAACATATTATTGAGTACCGGTACATATGATATAGGCTTCTATTTAAATAACAATTTTTCTGATTTTTCCGGGAGTGAATAAATGAATACAAATAAAACCCGATTGTTTTTTGTTTGTTAAACTTTAAGAGACACTTGTTTTTAAACCTTTCAACTTGTTTTTTGTTGTTGTTTAGGTTTAGCAGTCACCAATCACGTGCTATCCCCCAGAGTCAAGGCAGTCAATATGTGCATTCAGGGGCTGAGAGGCCATACTGACGCTGTGTATGATGTTACTATTGCATACTCCAATACTGGGGAAGAGACAGTTATGGGACAACGCGTTGAGAGAAGACCTGCTCCAGGAATGCCAGGTAAACAACAATATTCTAAATCCTCAATTTTGTTTACCGCACTATTATTGGCCGAGTCCGTTGGATTCAGCACTACACAGGCAAACCAACATGCTTAAAGGGACACGTTGCCTTCCGATTGGGCGCTTTGGGCTGTAAAAAGCATTTGTTATGAAATTAATATGGTTGGAAAGATGTTTTTGAAGTAGAATGTAATGAGCGACATAGATGTACCATTTTGTTGAACATAATTTTGGGGAAAAAAAAGTAAAAGGAAAAACACAATTTTGAGGTGTATTTGTGTGGATCGATATATTCTACTTTTAAAACATCTTTCCAACCATATTCATTTTACAACAAACGCTTTTACAGCCCAAAGCGCCAAATCCGAAGGCAACATGTCCCATTAATAGCATAGAGGCTCACCATACCAATGCAATGACACCCCAATATATACAAATGTGTTGCCTAAGTTAAAAGGATTCAGTACTGTGCAGGCAAACCAACATGCTTAATAGCATAGAGGCTAGGCATAGTAATTATACACTCAAGTGTTGTCGGAGTTTAAAATAAAAATGAACACACGCTGCCGCCATCAGTAAATAATTGCAGTTGTTGTGGTGGGGGGGGGGTTTCTTATTTTGAAAATTAATTACTTGTATTTGTTTACATTTTGAAGATTTTCTGCAAGGCAAGTGTCCTCGGCTGCACATTCATCTCCGGCGTATTGCCATGGAAACCATTCCTGAAGATGAGGAGTCTTGCCATCGATGGTTACATGAACTCTTTGAAGAGAAAGATAAGTGAGTACTGGTACTTAAAGGGAGAATGCAGTCAAGGTTTTGTCATTAAAGCAAAAGAGGACTTTGTTACAATGGCATTAATTGATAGATGTGAATCATGAAGAGCCACAGAGCCTGTCTGCTGCCAACTAGTGTTTCAAAGTGGTTAAAGTTACCTTGCATTTATTATATCTCTGCAGCATGCTGACTGACTTCTACTCCGATGACCCCGATAAGCGAGGTCATTTAGAGGGCGAAGGTCACAGGTCAGGACTTGGCCTTTTATCTACACTGCCTGCAGTGGTCTTCTCGGTTGCGTTGGCAGTGCCTGTGTTTGTGACAAGTTGTGGACGTCAAGCATACTGGAAGATGTGGCTATTTGGCTCTCTCGCTGGAATTACATGGATGAAATTAACAACAAGAAAATAAATTGGCCAGTAAAACAGGCATTTGTGAACTTTATAATAAACAAATATTCATAGCATGCATTTTGTGAGCACTCAATGCGTTTTTAACAAATTTATGATGAGAGTAAGGATATGAGACTAGATTCAAGATTTCATATTCAAAAAAATGATTGACACAGAGCTGGGTATTCAGAGAGTTGCGACAACTTGCAATTAGAAGCCATTTTCGATTCCCAAAATGCATGTGCACATACAGGGTGCCAGACTAGACTGCCCATAGGGTTGTGCTGCGTTTTATAGCCTGCTCGATATGGGGTAGAGGGTGTCCCCCCACCCCCAAATGTTCCCATACTATAACACATTATTTTCCTCTTGTATAGAACTACCCCCCAAAAATTCCTCCAAGTATTCCTGAGATTCCAAGCACACAATGAAGACACAATAGGAGGGGGGTACCCTCTGCCCCATATCGAGCACCAATTGCTGCGTTTGGACCGGAAACTGGTTACTCCATGTTGCAACTGTCTCAATACACAGCTATGGACTGACACAGTGGTATCATGATCCAGGACAATTCATTATGTATTCCAACACTGCACAGAGTAAAAGAGATGCATGAGTAATGTGCAACAAAATGGGCAAGATTACATGCACATTGGGAATATCAGTCACATCAATATTACAAATGGTAACAAACATGAGATTAGTGAGCGAGGAACAACTAACACATCATTAGTCCTGAACTTTAAAGGAACATTACAGAATTGGTTTTTGCTAAGAAAACAGTTGCTGGCAGTGTAGGCACTTTATGTAATCCACCGTATACATGAACTGACAAACCTGTAGAAGTTTGAGATCGATCGGCCATCTGGGTCACGAGAAAAAAGTGAAAAACCGATTCCACATTTGCATGAAATCATATAGATTCAACAAATGAATAAAACGCTCACTGAGCGATAAACTCCAACCGGAAAATTAGTTTATTAATTTCTCATCAAATATGGCATTTCAGACAGAAATATTTCGAGGGATGTTTTCTACTATCATCATCATTAGACCGTGTAAGTTTTATGTAAATCTGTGATCAAAAAGTATATTTTACAAGTTTTTTTCTTACCAATTCTGTAATGTTCCTTTAAGCACATTTCATAAAGTAAAACAAGACTTACCAAATATGTTTACGTTGAGAGCAGTTCTGCGCCACAGGTCTGTTCTTTGCAGGTAAAAATGTCTTGAAGTGTGTTGCCACATATTGATAAAGATATCCGTCTCTTCAGCATCAAACATTTCAATATTGATGCAAAGAATACTAGGAATCCTTGCAGCTGATTTGAGAATTTGTACATTGAATAATTTTATTTGGTAGAACTAACTAGTTAAGCAAGAACGTTTTGTGTCCATGTGCACTAATTAGTTGGCTGAAGCAGATGGATGGTTAGAGCACTATATTCCTCCGTTACTGTGGTGGTGGTATCACACTCGTATAATACGACGTTCTCATAGAGCGCATTTCAGTTCTGGGAGAACTCTCAATGTGCTTTACACACATTATTACCCCTGGCCACTGGGCCATTAATTGATTTCCTTCTCGGCTCCCTGGGGAGTATACAGCCTGTGCTGCCGTAGCGCACCAAGCTAAATCAATCACAAGAACCATCTCTGCCCTCACAGGTACCCATTTACCCCTGGGTGGAGAGAAGCAATTATAGTAAATTGTCTTGCTCAAGGACACAAGAGTCATGACGGTGATTTGAACCCACAACCTAATGACTCGGCCACCAGAACTTGAGTCCGATGTTCTAACCGCTCAGCCACAACACGTCATATTCAAATTTGATATGTGTATGAGGGTGCTCTCCAGGCAGTAACAGGGGCAAAGGTCTAGCATTGTCTCGTAATTTCATTACACCGTCCATAGTGCAGTACAAAATCACAGACATAATTAGCAGGGCCTTTTAACTAAGACAAAGCATTTATTTGCAACTTGGAGCAACAAATAAGGAGCTCTTCGCTAACATAAGACCTTTTTTTTGTGAAAATGCCTTTCTGTCCTCAGAGTACATTACATGAAAACTGAAATATGACTGGTTTGTCTTCTTGGAGATTGCCTGGAACTGGTTGCCTGTGGAACTGGTTGCCTGTAAATTGCCTCGTGTGACAAGACCACACAAGGATACCAGTGATTCCTTTTTCTTCTAACTCTACACAAGAAACCCAGAGTTACTTTTACATACATATTGTAAAGACTCAATAGTTTATTAACAAAGTCAATTTCTGTTTGCTGAATAACCTTCAAACAGTTGAATCAATGAATCTTGGGGTAAAACCACACCGATGACAACCAGCCCAAGAGCTGAAAGTTACTATGTGAGACCAACAGAAAAATTATGCTTTGATGAAACAAACTCTTGCATTTGGCCCGGTCTACAGTAAATCTATCTCCAACTTGAGTAATAGCGTGTCAAAGGTCATCAACTTGATCAACCAAATTATCGGCAAAACTGCTATTGGATCGCACTATGAAACTATTTTTAAATATAATTTTTAACATACTTTCGATCCATGGACGACTTAAATTGTAGAACATTTGGTCATGTTTTCGTTATATTTCTGGTTGCATATCTTCAATCAGTCTGTATAGTTTTTACGAAGGAATTTACAAGTAAAGTCAAACAGATTTAGAATGTCACAAACATAACTCTGGTAAAACCAATGCTTCAAAATGTGTTGTAAATTTCAGACTGAAATATATGTTCTTTGTTTATAGTTGTGATGACTACAATTGTAGAAAATGCATTTACCTTAAACTGGAACAAGAAAATAAACACAAAGCGTTAATATTATTTCAGCTTCTTCAAATGCAGTTTGAACATTTTGTTCTTGTAAATTATTTGGTCAACTCCTACTATCTGACCATTTAATATCATCCACTGTGGTTTTGAATGATCGATCAATTACATGTACGCTAGCCTGCAATATGTTATCTTTAGTGAATTAATCTACTAAGTGTTGTGTATAGTTGTTTCACCGTGTACAACCCACAACCCATGCAGTTATAGGGTTGGTCAACTTACTGGCAGATATTAAGTAGGAGGGATTTTATACGTAACTATTTTCAAACAATAATTAACATTTCTTGAATATTAGCCAGTTTATATTGAATCAGAGAGGTATCGTACCACCATCATGTTAAACTGGGGATAGAGGACGAAAAATACCCTAAGCTTGTACGTGTAAAAGTAGGTCGTGTAAAATCTGATTGTTACTAGTAGTTGTTGAATGAACACCTTTTCTATCATTGCCATCGCACTCATTCACAATTACATTTAAATTACACTGCCCAAAAGGCCCTGGTTTTCATGCATTAGTTTAGTTTTGAGTGCATGGGTTTTCAATTACAAACATTTCATTAAATTTTGCTCTGCGTCCAAATTCCGTTTTCGAATTTCATGCTTTTTTTCTTCACCTTATGTAAACATCAGATTTAAATTAAAAACCCCCCAAAACGAACGTATTCACCAAGTGAAAAAATAAAATAATTGCATTGCTTGACATGGAGAGTAACCCTGCCATACGGGAAGCATTGAACAAGAAGTCACTAAGAAATATTGCTGAGTTACTGGGATTGGTGAAGACCTATCGAAACACAGAGGCTCCATGGTGAATCAATTGTCTTGATGGGTACTGCACCCAACTCCAACCGATCTATTGTTGGAACGTGAAGATCACATGGGCACCATTTCAGCGAGCAAATGTTTTGTTATATTATTGATAGCAATGGTCAGTGTCTGCACCGATCTGTGGACTTTTTCCATTATTGATAAACAGTGCTGGCTGGCATGGACGACCAAATTTTAGCAAAACATTCAATCGTGTTAACAGATAATATGAGCAAAATCAACACTTCTGCAAACTTTTATTTGAAAAACAAATATATCTAATGGGTTAGTTGCTTTGTTTCCAGCAAATTCAACAGCATTTTTGAATATTTGTGTAAAGTTGTTACAAACTGTGTCTATCTTTTTTTGCTTTGCATTTATGGCTTCCCATAGTTTTCCAACCTTGGTTGGCAAAAACTCGGGCAGTGACGTTGCAATAGAAAGGTCTGTTGTTGCATCAAAAGAGTTGCTTGCTGAAATGGCGTCCAGTGCACATTTTCAGCCAGAGTTTCCCAACTTATCTTTGCCCAACACTCCTTCTCAGGGGTCACATGGGCAGGGTGGTGGTGTTGAATTGGGGTATGAACATCTAGGATACCATTTATAGCAAGATGCAACATGGTTGCGAGTTTAAAACCTGCTTTTTGTTATTATGGCTTCATTACATCATATTTGCACTGATATGATCATTCCAAACTTTATAAGTTTCCTGTTTTTCCTCTTGCCTTCTCCAACTGGTTCTCTGTAACCCATTCTATGATGGTCAAATATAACAATCTCTCTTTGGACAATAAGTTTCAATCTTCCACTAATTACATGTCTTACTCGATTACCCTGGATAGAACTTCTTCGTTGTATCCTTAGCGTGGTCTTTCAGTAGCTGACAAGGAGCAAACTCATTCCCGTACAAACCTTGATATCTCTCCATTGTTGATACCAACTTGGCTGCTCCAAAGTGATCAACAAAGCGGAATGGACCTATAAAAGAATCAGACGGATTACATCACAAGTCTCAAACTACAGACTCATTTGGTGCTCGATATGGGGCACATATGGTGTATCCCCCCCCCTATTTTGTCTTTGTTGTGCCTGGAATTTCAGGGATTCTTTAGTGGATTTAAGGGGGGTCCGTTTTGTACAAGATAGAAGAGAAAAAAAGTGTGTTAAAGTATGGGATTATTGGGGGGGGGGGTATCCTTCGCCCCATATTGGGCGTGGTATATACAAATTAAAGTTGTCCTGTAGTTAGTCAAATAAAACTAACAAATTTTGGGGCTCAGTTTGCCACGGATTTTGAAAAAGTAATGTGTTCAAAATTGAGCGACAACGGAGGATTACAATCCAATAATATTAATAGATTTCTCAAGATTCGTGTATACATCACCAACTGTTTCTTGTTATGTCACAAACATTTTACTATTCATGAGCACCAGGGATTTAAAAGTGACACATTATACAGTTTTGTTCCGGTGACCTCCCCGCATGCAGTGCTTTATGAACACATAATCGCAGACTAAACTAAATTTGAGGTCCAGAGATTTTTATTTGTTGTTCTTACCTCCATGGAATGGTGGGAAGCCAAGCCCAAATACTGCTCCAATGTCTCCCTCAACCTGTAAAAATAATTATTAAATATAATGAAAGAAACAAACAGCATTTAATAATAACTAGTTTTTATTTAGTGCTTTCTCTACAGGCGTCTCAAAGCGCTTCCAGACAGGTTTTTGAAAGTTTTGAAATATGAGAACATCAATGTAACACCTTGGCCCAATTTCATAGCGCTGCTTAACGGTAAGCACATTTTCGTACTAACTGTAGCAGAAAAATTTGCTTAACCATAAGCATATTTCACAGGTTAGCAAGAAAATGAGGCGGTCATCTTGCGCGTTCACCGTGTAATTGCATTGTTACGTCATTAATTTTCGGGCAGTAAGCACCGGAAGGTTAGAATACCTTTTCGTGTGCTTACGGTTAGCAGCGCTATGAAATAGAAACTCGTACGTAAGCACAGAATCGGCCGTTAAGCAGCGCTATGAAATTGGGCCCTTGTAAGGGTTTAGCAGGTGCTGCAGCTCATTCAGCTGCCACTGCCAGAAAACACCGGGGCGAACCCCTTCTCTTGGCGATAAGTGCACTGGGTTCTTTTACGGGTATTACACAACACACAGAACCTACAGCTTTACGTCCCATCCGAAGGACAAAGAAAATAATGGTCAAGTGTCTTGCTTAAGGACACAAGTGTCAAGACCGGGACTCGAACCCACACCCTGCTGATCAGAAACACCAGAGCTTCGAGTCCAGTGTGCTTGACCACTCGGCCACGACACGCCAGTGGGAAACCAATCGAGACAGGTTTGTGGTAACACCATGTAAGTGTTTCTTTTATGAGCTATTGAGCTGTGATGGTTCTGAAAAGAACCGGAGGTCGAACAACTTAACAATTTTATTAGTACGATCTGAACATCTTCAGGAACAAGAGAAAGCCCCGTGCCGCAATGAGCAATGAAACATCAAAGAGTAACTTGAACAACTTTCCAGACTTAGAGAAGTTTGTCAAATGGCCCCCCAAGTTCCTTGACTAGTTGACTTACCGGTGAGATAAGAATTCCTTCCTGAAGACACATGATAGCTTCATTGACAAACCTCGAGGCAAGACGGAGTTGAACATCTTCTACTGAGTCGGCTCCTTTCATAGGGATCAAGTATTTCTTCATGATCTCCTCTGCTCCTGGGTTAACCTCTCTAGACTTGGAGTTCCCTTCGTACAAGAAACATCCCTTGCCAGTCTTACGACCTGTAAGGAACAAGATGAAATCACCAAGGATGAACATTACCTAAATGTCATTTCAGTGGACTCAATATTGGCCACCTTGGCCATGAAATGTCATTTCAGTGGACTCAATATTGGCCACCTTGGCCATGAAATGTCATTTCAGTGGACTCAATATTGGCCACCTTGGCCATGAAATGTCATTTCAGTGGACTCAATATTGGCCACCTTGGCCATGAAATGTCATTTCAGTGGACTCAATATTGGCCACCTTGGCCAAGTGAGTGACATTTACATTTGGATAAAAGTGCAAGATATTCATAAATTTACAGGCCTGGAATTTCATCATTTTAATTTTGCTAGGGACTCGTCCTTTGGTATATTTTAAAGGGGCTTTAAGGCCAAGACCAGGGCCCAATTTCATAGAGCTGCTTAAGCACACAAAGTAGCTAAGCACAACGAAATTATGCTTACTAGAACAAGGTTACCGGCCAAGCTACCACGTCACATGTACAATTTGTGACTGGTATCCTGCTGATTTCTGCTTAGCAGAAAATTGTTGAGCAACATTTTCTGCTTCAAAAGCTCTATGAAATTGGGCCCAGGAGTAACGGAGACCTGGCATTATTTTACTTACCAAGATATCCAGCCTTGACCATATCTTTCAGTACTTCAATGTTACCACCACCAAAACGCTCACCGAATGAGCTTCCCAAGAAATCGGCCACATGAGCCGCAACATCAATACCGACTTCATCAGCTAAGGTTGCAGTGCCTACTGGCCAACCAAAGGATGTACTCATCTTATCAAGATCCTTGGGACTAACTCCTTCCTACAACAATCAAAATAATACATACATGGTTTATTAAAAAAACAGTCAAAAGTTTGTGGTCCAATGAGAGAATTCCATTTTGAATTGACAATTTTTTTTTATCAATGTTAAAAGTACACGGAAAAGATTTAAACAAAGTTTAAGCAAGAAAACGAAAAGAAAGATAAAGATTTACATTATCATTTGTATCACAAAAAGTGAAAAGTGGCAGTGGCATAATCAGGGGGGGGGGGGGCTCAGAACTCTCCTCGCTCATCCATAATTATTTAAAAAAATCTTAACGTACATAAACACCTACAAGCCAATAAAAACCCTTACCCCACCCCGACCCCTACGAAAAAATGCACAATAGAATGGTTCGTTACATTAAATAGCCCCCCTCTTCCCCCACCCCTACCATAAAAATGTCTGGTTACACTTTCAAAAGGTTTTTCAATTCAACTGAGAGATCTAAGTGTCTCTAGATTGAATATAATTTGCTTTGAACGAGGCTTTAATTGTAGGCAAGTACAGGTAGCTGTATCAAAAGCTGTTGTATTTGACATGGCCCCCCCATGAACTATGCAGACCAAGACCAAGAGCCAGCCCACTGAGCCAGCTATCCTAATAGCAACAGCTTGTTTGCAGTTTGCAATCCATGACGGACTGATTTCTCAGTTCTAGATGCCCACCCTCAGGTGTGCGTTACATGAAGGTGGTGGGGTTTAAGGCAGGGTCATAGGATTGGTTTTTGTTTGTTGACGTCATAATGATTTATAGGCAAAATTATAAGAAATATTCAATAAAAGTCAAATGTGAAAATTTCAGCTAAACAAAATGCCTACTTGCTGAGAAAACAGCAAAAAACTGTCCCGGTATTTTCACAAGAACATAAAATCCATCCACAGTTAGCGAAGTGACAGCAGGTACCACCCCTTCTCTGGCAGCAGCATTCGCAAATGGACACCAACCCTCAGAAATCTTAGAGATGATTCATGCATGAATCGTTTCTCAGATTCAGATGTTTTGGAATAACAATTTTTCCAAACCGTATCCTAAGGGAATCCTTTCTCAAAATAGTTTATACTATCAACAGCTGCAGTGCTTCTCACCAGGTAAGTTTACAGGTTATAATTGTTTGGTGTATTTACCAATCTATGACCCTACCTTTAAATGAATGATATCCTACCATCCTACCTGCAGTACTCTAACAGCCTCTGACAGCATTGGTCCTAATATCCGTGTAGTATAGAATCCAGGGCCATCCTTGACTACAATAACCACCTTGCCTTGCCTAAGACCCACAGCTACCGCCGAGGCTGCCGTGTCCTTGGACGTCTTATCTGTGGTAATGATCTCCAACAACTGCATCTTATCCACAGGTGAGAAGTAATGCATGCCTATGACCTGTCAATATAGAAATAATCACTCACTGATTTATCGTTTTATTCCACAACAAGAATGTACCCCACCATCCTGGGGGAGGGTTACAACAATATTTAAGTAAAGTATAGATGGATTGCACATGACGTCATTGACCGCCATCTTTGATAATAATAATAATAAAACATATTTGTATAGCGCCTACTGCAACCAGCCTCAAGCACTAACATTCATATTTTACTGCAAGTATTGTGGAGATACGTTGAAGTACTAGACCTATTCCTTTACAGAGCACCATGTAATGGTTTACAAATGCTGTGGCACAACATGCAGCCAATCAAACCAGACACCGGGGCGAACCCCTTCTCTTTTCGATAAGTGCACTGGGTTCTTTTAAGTGCATTACACAACACACGGGACAACGGCTTTACGTTCCATCTGAAGGACGCAGCAATAATAGTTAAGTGTCTTGCCTAAGGACACAAGCGTCATGACCGGAACTCGAACCAACACTCTGCTGAACAGAAACACCAAGCTTGATCAACACTGATTGTTGATGACTAACACTGGAAAAGTGCAGGCGTGTACGCGCTGCGCACAACTCTCAGCCAATGACAGCCTTTACACATGCATGTTTCATCAACGATGGCGGCCAATGCAAGGGGTTTATACATCACGACTAAGGGGTAAAGCTAAGAGCATTCATTATAAACTTCCTTTAAATTAGCAAATTACAAAATGCACTTGGCTATATTAACTGTATCCTGCGAAGTCATGAGAAAAATAAGTTCTCTCTTTAGGGTTAAAACAAATTCTGTGTCACTTTTACAAATGATATAAAGCATGGTTTTTCTCAAAGAATCATCCATATACAAAACACACAATGTGTGTAAGTTTCCAGGTCCAGAAAGTGTGACAAAGCTGTTGGTTTAAATTCAGTTAGAATACACAACAATAATAATAATACTTATCCTCAAGCAAACTTGAATCCTAAAGCAACAAGGAGTGTGATATAAACTTATACCACACGGCCCATATCACACTCTGTGTATTGCGCTGTTCTAACTCCGCGTATTGCACTCTTTTAAGCTAAGTATACGCAGAAACGTACAGCTGCTCCAACGAGCAATGCGTTATCTGCGCGTCAAGTTTGCTTGAAGATAAATTCATTATCACATGCGTGCTCATGAAATATGGAAAATATAGCGCATCTGCGTCCCATATCCAACTCGGTCTTTGGCCTTGAAGTTTGTCCTAAATGAACAAGTGACGGTAAAAGGTGACTCTTCAATTCCTACCAAATCAATTTACTGTTTACAGCAAACCCCGCAATCTCCTTCTGCAACACACAAGCAGAAATGTCTACAAGCACATGAGCTGCTACACAATAATGAACGACCATTTGCTACACAATTATGAAGGACTGTTTGCTACACTATTATGAAACAGCCATGGTTGTACAATCCATACGAGGGTCGTGTTTACCTTATCTGGTCTTTTACTGGCTTCTGCAATCTTAGTGATGGGTAGAGCTGATGTGTTAGATGCAAATATACAAGTCTCTGGAATCACCTAAAGGAATGGATCAAGGACACTTGGTTAATCACAAATATTTATGTTCAATAATACGAACAATAATATCAATATTAATGAATAATACCAATGACAACTCTGCCCATAGAATTATATAGTAGTAGGTTGACAAAGAGGGCGTTCTCAACCCAGGACAATAATTAAAGGCAGTGGATACTTTTGGTAATTACTTAAGAAATACATGACCATAAAAACCTACTTGGTAAGGAGCACCTGAGAGCTGCTGATTGTATAACACATTGTGAGAAATGACTCCCTCTGAAGTAATGTAGTTTTTGAGAAAGAGGTAATTTCAGGCATGAAGCCTTTTTTCCGGCATCTGAAAGCACACAATTCTATGCAACAAGGGTGTTTTTTCTTTCATTATTTTCTTGCAACTTCGATGACCAATTGAGCCCAAATTTTCACAGGTCTGATATTTATGCCTATGTTGAGATACACCAAGTGAGGATACTGGTCTTTGACAATTACCCAAAGCGTATCCTGCCTTTAAGGACTTATAGTAACAACTTACTGCTTCTACTTCTTTGATGACTTTGTGTTTAATGTTGATATCTTCAAACACAGCTTCAATCACCATGTCACACTGATCAAAGTTCTTGTAGTCAATCTGTCCACTCAGGTTGGACAAAAGATGATCTCTCTCAAATCTAGGTCAGAACAAAATCATAGGAAACATTAAGGACCAATTTTTTTTTTTAAACATGTTAAGCGTCCCGCCCGCTTCCTTTTTAGAGGCCTTCTCCTTTTTCATTGTTTTTTGAAAGGATAAATTTTTACTGATGAAAAAAAATCTATTCCAAAATACACAACATATAATTTTTGACTTTAGCGCACAGAAAAAAGCTGGCAATCGGCCGGTTGTCTTGAAAATAAGTCGGGCGGCCATAAAAAAAAAAAGCCCACCTCCTTTTTTTTCAAAAAGGCAGGACGCTAAACATGTTAAAAAAAATATTTTGCCTAACCATTACTCCTATGAAGAGTTTGAATGTTTGCATAAAATCAAGAGTTGAGTGAACTCAGAATGCTATTCGTTTTTGAGCAGAGATTGTATAGTGCCGCAAGGTGGAAGATAGACAACTTGAGCACTATCTCAAGAGGTCAAGAGGTCATCAAAATGGCTGCACCCAAGGCTTTATCACCTCTGCAATTTTTGCTCTGGGATTGCCAAATGAAACAACTGTGTTGCCTACCAGTTACGCATTTCCTCTTTCAACGTATTTAAACAAATTTACCTTAAAGATCTCTGCCATAGGATTGGCATTTAGACAGTTTTATGGACTTCTATATACTTTTCAGCGGTTTTTAAAATTATGTTTCCTGAAAGATTAAATAAAAATAAATTAGAACTTGAGGTATACGGCATGGGCGCCATTTTGGTAAGCAATCGTTTTGTAATAGCATTGAACGCAATGCTCATTGTTTGCACTGATCTATTGTGGCATCAAAAGGGTTGTTTGCTGAAATGGCGCCCAGTGCACACTCCACATTTCAGCCAGAGCTGCATATCTTGCACCTGCGTCGCTAAACTATCTTTGGTTTGGAGTACAGTGATTTATTTCAAAAGATACAACATAACAGTTTAAAAACCTGGGTTTTTCAACATTGTTTTGTGTTACGGGAGACACAGTCATGTCAGTTTATCAAGTTTACAAGTCCATCCGAGCCCTACCTGACCTGGCCCAATTTCATAGAGCTGCTGAGCACAAAAATTTGCTTAGCATGAAATTTCTTCCTTGATAAAAACAGGATTACCAACCAAATTTCCATTTGTTGCATATTGCTTGTTAGTGGTATTCAGCTGTTGTTTGCTTATCCTAAAAATCACGTGGAAATTTGGCTAGTAATCCTGTTTTTATCAAGGCTAAAATTTCATGCTAAGCAAATTTTTGTGCTAAGCAGCTCTATGAAATTGGGCCCTGTTCTTTCAGTAACTCATGGCACAATAAACAATGTGATGTGAGATTTACTACACCAGTTATTTCATAAAGATTTGAAGGGTAGGTACTCACGTGGTAATTTTCCTTCTCTTGGCTTTCTTATTCAATCTGTAAAAGTGAAACAAATGTATCTTTAGGTTAAGTATAATATTCCAACCTGAAATCATCAAACAATACGCATTTGTTATGGTTTGCTCATTATTTGGTTTCATTACCAGAAAGATTGAGAACTGAACTACACCTAAAAGCACCAGACTATTTCCCCTTCCAGCCTCAGTTTGGATACATTGGTTTGTATGGCAGGTAATCAAGATGACTCAACCTCTTCAACAGGGGTGATCGATCTCGCTGCGCCATTTTCTTCCAGCATGCCTTGCTCGCTCATAACCCCTGGAATTGGTTCATTAAAATATGCTCATATACAGCACATTTTAATTAGGCCTGTGGTTGATCCACGCTATGCGCCCGTCAAGTATGGTAACCCGCAAATAAGGCCTAAAGTCAAAGAGCAACTGGTCCCCTCTTATTCCTCTTTGATCTAGTGATATGTCTAACTCAATGCAGTTTAGGGTTACAGTGTAAAAACATGATTCATTTGAAATGGAATCGCATCAAAATACTTGCATTTTCACACGCGCGTACTAAGCGTCCTACAAGCGCTCAGAATTTGTTTACAAGCGTGCACACAAAGTAGTCACTTTTGGGAGCAAATCAGCGTTGTTTTTCAGTACATCCCTACCAGAGTTAGTGATGAGAGGTATTGATACGGCGCGCTGCCCATGGTAGAGAGGCTAAAGATGACTACATCATTATAAAAGTCTAGTAGCTACCTGCATTGGAGCATTTCAATTGATTGCAGGGGCTTGGATTATCGTCTGCAGTTTTTAGGACAAACATGTGGGGTTCTTTCCAATGACTTCATGAACTAATTCCATAAACCAAATTGGCCCAAAATCCTCCTAAAGCAACTCCCAGGTTTGGATTGAGTTTGAATTCTTACAACCAAACAATTATTACAAGTATCTGGGCAGTCTTATCAGAGTCCAAAGGTTTAGGGCTATCCTAGGAATCCGGTTTTGAGGTTTTTTAGTAAGAAGGCATTTAGGTCCGGGTTAATGACAAGCCTAGACTTACCCTTTGAAGATTTGGTTCTCTCCCCTAGCTAGGCCCCCTAGTGTCATATCTTTAAGAATGACATGCATTCCTTTATCAATGCTGACTTCTCCAACACCAGCACCCATTAGCCCTGCACCGAGGATGCTGAGGGTCTTCACTGGGTGTTGTGGTGTACCAAAACGGTTCTTCTTACAGATGACCTGGATTAACATTAAAAGTAGAAAGACAGTATTAAAGGGAAGGTATACGTCTGGTAATCACTCTTAAAATGAACGGCAATAAAAACGTACTTGGTTAGAAGTACAGCAGCTTTCGATAGTATAAAGCATTTTGAGAATCATTTTACTTGTGGTTATGGAAAAATATATCAGTTTCCATTTTTTTAAATTGAATCTGGGAAGCGTTTCTGTCAGAAACATTTCTCAGATTGTGTATTCCAAATGTGGATTACATAACCGCTCCGGATTTTCGGCAATATCTCACAAAACGCTACCACCTTTTGAAATGATATTTTCACAGGTTAGTTTTATTGTATATATCTACAATTATATAGGATTACAACAACCGAACAGTTAAAAAAAACAAAGGTATACTTAGACATGTTTTAATATCAAATCAAATAACACGTCATGCCAGTGGGGATTGGTAGGGGAGGGTTTGAAATCTGGACAAGGTGATTGTGTCGCTCTTCGCGATACTTAACCAATATCAACCATGATTGTTATGTCCTTCTGTTAGGATGTGGAAGGATTTCTAGTTTGACTGTCTACTTTTCCCTGTTTTGCTTAAGACTGACCTGTCCAGTGTATAGACCCATGAGTCCTTTAGCATGAGGCGTCATTCCTAACTCTCCAAACGTCTGAGCTTCGGCGAGGTATCCCGCCTCTGGGCCTTGCTCCAAACCTGTCTTCACAACCTAAATAATCAAATCCACAATTAATCACGAGTTAATGAATATACAGGTAGTGACTAGGTAAGGTTGATGCATTATAGACAAAAATTTCAAGACAGTTTATCCATTCTGATCGGTCGAGAGGAGATCACGTGGCCATGTTTAAACATGTAGCAGAGACGGTAAAAAGTGTTTCCGCATAAACATGTTGATGCACAAGCTTCAGCATGCGCTAATTTAATAACAGTAATAACGAACATTTCTTGTGCGCCATGTCCGTCAAGGATGACACTCAAAAAAATATATATAAATAAATCAAGAACTCTGCTATACACAAAAAACAACCAAAGGCCGAAGCTATGCTTTCCGAAATAGATAGGTTTTGAGATGTGTTTTAAATTGAGAACAAGTATCTGCTTGTCTGAGTTGAAGTGGGAGGCTGTTCCAATTTACACATAAAGCAATCAATACATACTCAACGTAAAATCTATTAGCACATGTGCATATATGCACAACATTTGAGGGTCGCATGCAATTTTACCCTTCCTAAAACAGAGCCTGAGAACGTGACAGGAATTGAAAAACTTACAAAACAGAAAAGTCTACATTATAATGATTTTAAACGAAAGGGGCATTTATGAATGGGAATAAAAGAGTAGTGACACGGTCTTAAACGGCTTTTTAAAGCCTTACAGGGTTGTGGCGTGCAATAAAGGACCTCCCCTTTCAGCCTGGTCTTTTCTCACACAGCCATGACCCTGCTAGTTTTTTAAACTGCCATTTTAAGACCTCCTCAACACTCTTTTATTCCCTTATTGGTATCACATTGTATTCCAATCATGTCACAAATTTAAAACGGTATTATGCACACTATATTTAAATGTCTGAATGAAATGGTTGTGGATGTTCAACTGAACAGTTTATGGAATAAAGTTTCACATTTGCAATGCCTTGTCTAGAAAGAGTGTTTCCTGTAAGTTTTGTATACTTTGGTTCACTTCATTATGTAAATTATACTACCATTAAATTCATCTTACTCTCACTGGAAATAAATGTTCTTTTGAAATTTCTGCACCTATTAAAACATTCAATAGTGGATATTTCATGGTTGCTTGCCAGGGGTTTTAGATTACACAATCGATGCATGAAAAGATTGCACCTATGGGAACAAGGTTGCATTAAGGTTTATCGGTGACTTACAATCATATGGACTACACAACCTATGCATGAAAAGATTGCACCTATGGGAACAAGGTTGCATTAAGGTTTATCGGTGACTTACAATCATATGGACTACACAACCTATGCATGAAAAGATTGCACCTATGGGAACAAGGTTGCATTAAAGTTTGTCAGTGAGTGACCTACAACCACTGAACTGCACAACCTAAGCATGAAAAGATTGCACCTATGGGAACAAGGTTGCATTAAAGTTTGTCAGTGAGTGACCTACAACCATTGGACTACACAACCTATGCATGAAAAGATTGCACCTATGGGAACAAGGTTGCATTAAAGTTTATCAGTGAATGACTTACAACCATTGGACTACACAACCTATGCATGAAAAGATTGCACCTATGGGAACAAGGTTGCATTAAAGTTTATCAGTGAATGACTTACAACCATTGGACTACACAACCTATGCATGAAAAGATTGCACCTATGGGAACAAGACAACAGATACATGTAAAGTTTGCATTAATGGGAACAAGGTTGCATTAACCTTTTTTTCAGTGAGTGACTTACATCAATGATCTTGAGAGGTGCTGGATACAGGCCTTTAGTGTTCTTCATTACCATACCATGAACCTTCTTGTAGATTTGGTTCTTTACAAATCCTAAACTCATCACATAGTCTTGAGCCTCTGTTAATTACAACAACAAAACAATAACCAATCAAACTCTGTTGATCATTAATCAATTTATTAAGCGTTTTCAGCATACAAAGCAAAATGCTTAACAAATTGTTGGGGATCAAAAACAAAAGGAATGTTGATCACTCTCCCTGCATAGTATCTTGGGATAACGGTTCAAAGAAAAAGTTTGTTTTTCCTTTTTTTCTGTTGGCTTTGTTTAAACATTATTAAAAAATGAAATTTTTAAACGGATTTCAACTTTGTTTTACGGTTAAACGGTTAACTGGACAAACATCCCAACCCTATTTTTGATAACAGAAAACTTTCCCCTTCCATCAAAACTCCCAAACGTGACAATTCATCAATACTTTTCTAAGTTTTCTTCAGACAAAGAGGGGCTACAATACACTTCAGAAATAAATAACAATGCAGCAAGGAGTGGGTGGAGAGTGGAGGGAGGAGGGTGCTCATGCACATTGATGATCAGAAATAAACAACAATGCAGCAAGGAGTGGGTGGAGGAGGGTGCTCATGTACTTACTCTGCATAAAACCTT
This sequence comes from Pycnopodia helianthoides, assembly GCA_032158295.1. NCBI lineage: Eukaryota > Metazoa > Echinodermata > Asteroidea > Forcipulatida > Asteriidae > Pycnopodia > Pycnopodia helianthoides. The sequence goes on along the minus strand of CM063256.1, from coordinate 1,268,317 downwards.
TCACTTTCTCTGTCTTCAGTTTTCCTGACGCAATGTCCCTGTAGAAAAAGAACAATAAAGATCACGGTAATTAATCATTCTTAACCCTTAGAGTGCCAGCCTTGTTTTAAAAACTCTCAATCCACAGGCCGGCCATTTAAAAAAAAATATATATATATATATTATTTCGAGTAGTAGAACGTAAAGGAACGTTGGCGGCCTGTGAATGGAGATTCAGTATGACATTTCAGAATGTTGGCGGCGCTTGAAGGGTTCCGTGCCGGTCGTGTTTTGGCCGTTCTTTATCCAGAGGGCATTTATATATTTTTTGGGGTCGAGTAGTAGAACGTATGGGAACGTTGGCGGCCTGTGGATGGATACTTTGTTTGACATTTCAGAACGTTGGCGGCGCTTGAAGGGTTCCGTGCCGGTCGTGTTTTGGCCGTTCTTTATCCAGAGGGCATTTATATATTTTTTGGGGTCGAGTAGTAGAACGTATGGGAACGTTGGCGGCCTGTGGATGGATACTTTGTTTGACGTTTCAGAACGTTGGCAGCACTGGAAGGGTTAAGATCAGGTTTCAGGGTTCTGCCCACAGTGGTCGGTGCCGGAAAACCCACCCGGCACTTTGGATTCCCCAACCACCACTGGCAGAATTTTCTGTTTCCGACCACCACACATTTTCAAATTTTTTAAAATTACATTTGCAATTTCCTTTCAAAGGTTTTTAATGAATGTAAAATTGGGTATTTTTCCCAGTAAAAATGATATCCGAAGCAATTTTGAGTACTTCTTTGATTTGAGTATGTTTATATGATCTACCGTGTAACTGATCCATCTCGCAATGGTTTCCAGGGAAACATTTTTCCACCACTAAAGAAATCCTGGGCAGAACCCTGCAATTTTATAGAGCTCTTTAAGCAGAAAATATTGCTTAACAATTGCCTGCTAAGCAGAAATGAGCAGGATACCAGTTACAAATTGTACATGTGATACGGTAGTTTGGCTGGTAACCTTATTCTGGTAAGCATAATTTTGTTGAGCTTAGCAACTTTTTTTGCTTAAGCAGCTCTATGAAATTGGGCCCAGGTAATTAAAAAATCTAAAGATGTTCCGGCTTGTTTAGTAGTAAATTACTGACAGCAAAGAAATGACAGCTACTCTAGAATCTGTGATGATGTGGGTTTGAATTCACAAAGGCAAAAAGTAAACTGTTAAAATAACATAAATAAAAGTAGAAATCACGAACTTCCCCCATCCCAAGCATATCATGGGTGAGGCAGGCTGGTGCATCAGACTCGAGTTCTGATGGCCTATTCAATGGAGTATGGGCCCGAATCCCGGTCATGACACAAAGCATGAATTGCTTCTCTTAACCCAGGTGTATAAATCAGAACCTGGAAGAGGCCGAGACTGTATAATGTTGGATTAAACTTAACCCCTTAGCTCTTATATCAGAAGCTTGGAGTCGTATGCTCCCCAGGGAGTTGAGAAAGTTTTAGGTATGGTTTAAGTATGCCTGATGAACAGGTATAATAATGCTGTCAAGTGCCTTGGTCTAGCTACTGGGATATGTGCGCTATATAAAAAAAAAACCAAGTACTATTATTATTAATACTATTAATATTACATACACGTGATCTTATCTTGTTTCGTCTTGATGGATACTACACAAACACCCTTTCTTAAGGGTCACACGGGCAGGGTCGGTTGTGCACATGGCATTGCCAACCCCTTCTCTTAACGCTAAGTGTACTTGATTCTTATACATGCATTACACAACACACAGGACCTATACATTCACGTCTCATCTAAATGACGAAACAAAAATGGTTAAGTGTCTTGCTTAACACATGCTCAAGGATGCAAATGTCAGGAGGGACTCAAATTCACATTCAGGTGTTCAGAACACCAGAGCTAGAGTCCGGTGCTCATCACCGCTCGGCCACGACAGGCCGCCATGTTTGATTAGATCAACTTACTTGGCTGCTTCTACAGCTACTTCTTCAAGATACTGCAATGTTCTGTCCTGTGGTGACATCAAACCTGGACCTAAGATACACAATATGAAACAGGTTGAACAACTCAAAATGATATTGTTTTAGTTTAACAGCAGGGTATACTTTTGGTAGTTGACAAAGACCAGTATCCTCACTTGGTGTATCCCAACATATGCATAAAATAACAAACCTGTGAAAATTTGTACTCAATTGGTCAACAAAGTTGCAAGAAAATAAGGGTATGGGGTTGAACAAAGAAAAACTGACTAGGGCGGGACTTGAACCAACGACCTCCGGATTAACGTTAATCGGAGGTCGTTGGTTCAAGTCCCGCCCTAGTCACTTTTTCTTTGTTCAACCTCAAACCATTTGAAATTTACCCAGTCAGTTTCCCTTGTGATTCATTACTTCACAAGAAAATAATGAAAGAAAAAAAGACCCTTGGTGCATAGAACTGTGTGCTTTCAAATGCCTGAAGCCTTTCTCATATTCAAATATTTTAGCGAGAAATTACCTCTCTCTCAAAAACTACATCACTTCAGAGAGAGTCGTTTCTCACAATGTTTTATACTATCAACAGCTCTCAGGTGCTCCTTACCAAGAAAGCTTTTATGGTAATTGTATTTCTTGAGTATTTACCAAAAGTATCCACTGCCTTTAACCCTTACACTGATGTGATAATCACACACAAGGGAAAAGCCAACATAACAATCTTTGTCCCCAATGCAGTTATTTCTTCAACAAAAGTTGTGCAAATGAAGCCCACACCAATCAACGATGCACAGGTTGAAACGATTTTCAAATCACAGCCTATTTAGAAGTTATTTAGCACTGTTTAACATACCGAGTGGTTCAACAAGTCGATCAACCAGGCCCATGGACTTGGATTTCTTGGCCGGTATGTTTTTACCAGTCAGCATCATATCAAATGCATTAGGTACACCGATCTGAAATAAAGAAGACATTATACAGTTAAGAATTTGTTGACTGTTAAAAAATGTGCAGTTTACAAAAATAGTCATTAAAGATTCACAAACAAACAATACATCACACACCAACATGGCACTGAATTGCCGTACTGCAGGTTATCACAGTTTTTTAGATTCCATTTCTAGTGGTATAAGTGTGTTCGGGCCAACTCTCTGGACCAAATTACCGCACACCTTAAGATCCTCACCAACGGTTGATGCTTTCAAGCGCAATCTCAAAATCCATTTATTTTAGTGTGTTCACATTGCTGATGTTTATGTTCGTTTGTGAAGCGCAATGATCATTTTTGGAATTGCGCTATATAAGAACTGATATTATTATTATTATTATTATTATTATAAGTCACTTTTCTCTAACTTAAAAACAACTCACCAGTTTTGGCAATCGTTGGGTACCTCCAGCACCAGGGAGTAGACCAAGCATGACCTCTGGTACAGCTAAGACGGTTTTACTGTTATTAACAGCTATTCTATAGTGGCAGCTCAAGGCAACCTTAATGAAACAGAAATACTTATTATACATTACTGTACTATACTACAATCAATATTCTGTCTTAACTGTGGTCCAATGATAGTTAAAACAATTGAAAACAAAGATGTCCACCAGATTAGTTCAGTGCTTCGAGTCAAACACAAATGACAATGTTGAACAGAAACCTTAAAGATATGGACCAGTGAAATCTGGCATAGCAGTGAAAGGGACCAGTGAAAGCTGGCAAACCAATGGAAATTGACAAACCAGTGATAAGAAAGCTACTTGGTCTCACTGCATGGCTAATGACATAAAGTGTTTAGGGAAAATCCTGGACTGTAGAATGACTTATCATACACTGTCTTCATAAAAGGAAACTGATTCTTCCATCTTGATGAACATTGTTAAAAGTGTTCTTCACTACACAAGGCTCAGAAAACATTTGGAAAAACCCAAGGTTTGCTTTGTACCAACCAATCACTGCCTTCTATAGTTGAAGAGCTCATAGTGGCATAGACTGGTCCCCTGTCCTTATCCGCAAGGATAAGGACAGGCACCGGTCTATTAATCAAAATGATGGTCACCGCTAGACTGGTTCCCTGTCCTTATCCGCAAGACCGCAATGGGATGCGAGGTCAAAGGTGTGTTTGTCAGGAAACACTCAAAGCCGGGCTCTGGCATTATTATTGACGAGCCTCGAAGTGTGACGTCAGATGTTCGGGCTAATAATGGTAGACCTACCTCAAGACCTCCACCCAGACAAGTTCCCATGATTGCTGCTACAACTGGTTTAGGGCTAGTTTCCACTCGAGCTAATAGCTTCTGACCATTGGTAGACAACTCAACTATCTGAAAATCAACACCACATCATTTATAGTTGTTATATCTGTTCCTGATGGTGATTTAAATATATCTAATGTGTAAATGAAAGTTTGTATAATTACCTCTTCAGCTGTCTTGCATGATGCTAACATACTGTGAAAGTAACAATCAATAAACATATAGTTAGAAGTCTTACACTACTACAAAATCCAACTTCAGGTCCAGGGGTCGATTTCACAAAGCACTAAGATTCATCGTAAGATGAGTTATCAGTATTACCATAGTGATTTGTATTGTGACATCACTCTTTGCTAAGCAACTGCGATGGATTTGCAGTTTTGATCACTCTGATCCCTTTGTGAAATCGAGCCCAGGTCTTGCATTGTTTCTTTTCCCTCAGAGCGTTGTACTTTGGACTATTAAATCCCCATTAATACTGACTAGCCAGTATTATTTTGTACAACACTCTCAGGGCCCAATTTCATAGAGCTGCTTAAGCACAAAAGTAGCTAAGCGCGACAAAATAATGCTTACCAGAATAAGGTTACCAGCCAAACTACCATGTCACATGTAGAGTTTGTGACTGGTATCCTGCTCATTTCTGCTTAGCAGACAATTGTTAAGCACTATTTTCTACTTAAGCAGCTCTATGAAATTGGGCCCAGGTAAAATGTTCTTAACTAGCCTGTGAGGCCCACCTTAGAAGCAAGTTTGACTATTGTCTAGAGTTGGACTCATGCCTAAATCGAGTGCTTCTTGAAATCAAACCAGGGGCTGATTTCACAAAGAGATAAGACTAGTCTTATCTGAAGTTAGGACCAGTAACTGGTCTTAACTTAAGACTAGTCCTATCTCTTAGCATTGCCTAGGACTAGTCCTAAGTTAGGAAGAGTTTTGTGAAATCGACCCCAGGATGCAGACTTATGAAGACTTGTAATTTGGTTACAACTTAATAATCAGCTCCAAGTATTGAAAAACAGTTATGCAGAAATTATTACTCAACAAATTTCTCTTCCAAACACCAGTCACACGTAGCTACTATCTGCCACACTCGCCAAATTGCAGGTAAATATTGTAAATGCTGCATTGCCTAAAAAGCGCACTACAGTACACACAGTGACATTGACTCCCAAAATGGCATAACCAAAATTAATGTGATTATGACATCGGATGAATCGGGTCAATATGGCATTTTACCTATTAACCTGTTGCTGCTTAACACGTTGACTGCCGCCTACGAGTATATTCGTAGTAACAGGTTAGACGGATTCTGCCACAACGAGTATACTCGTAGAGAATGAAAGGGGGCTTTGTATTGTTATTTAAATACACTGGCATCACTGAGCACGCACACTTCTGGCAGTGGTGAGGACATGGCATCCTTAGAATGTGTATGTTCAATTTTGTTGAGGTATAGTACCTATTTGGTATGCGCGCATGCGCACCGCACTTAGCAAATGGGGACGCCCTACGAATATATGACCGGCAGTCAACGTGTTAATATTTTTCCTAAGCTTGGTCATTTTAATGCCGACAGGCTTCATGAAAATGGGCCTTGATGTGTAGAAAACAAGCAAGCTTACTTGATGTCTGCTCCAGCAATGAAGCAATCTGGTTTGGATGAGATAACAACGATGCCTTTGACTCCATCATTGACTAACACATCACTCATTACTTGCTCTACCTCTGCATTAAACTCTCTAGACAAGGTATTCACCTAAAAACAACAACAAAGATAACCACTGGTTATAAAAGGACACAATAATAATTATAAAATCGGCTCTTATAAGAGAAACCAGTACAGCTAAAGCCCCTTTCACACGAGAGCAATTTAGCAAGGGTCCCTTGCTTAATTGTAGCCTGGTTGTAACATTTTACAAAATGTACCTCGTGTGAAAGGACAACAATTTTTACATTGACCAGGGTCCCTAGTAAAATCTTGTCCAACATTGCTACATTTTGTCGGAGGTCCGGACCTACGACAAAATCTTCCGCTAGCGGAAGTTTTGACCAAGGACGTGTGCGAAATCATCGTGTGAAGGGAACCTTTGTTTATTGAACGACGTCCTGCGCTAAGTCTCCCATATAGCGCATGCGTGGTGACCTTTTTTGTATGACCTTTCGCATAGCGACGTAAGTCATGTACTGTATCCATGCAGCGTACCGCGTGCCCACGCGCTACGGTCTCATGTCAACACACGGAGATCCAACTCAACATGGCCGGTGCTAGCTTTCGTACGCTGCTTTTTCTGATGCAATTTCTTCACTCAGTTCACCACAGAAAGAGTAAAACAACTAGAAATCAACCACAGAAGAAGGAAACTGACCCATCAGGTTTATCAAGGTTACCGTTTCGTCAAATCCCCATGTTTTTATACATTTCTTTATCTTTTTACCTGCAGCACAAGCAGTAGCAGAACTACGTTTTTTTGCGACATGGCCAGAATCTTGTACACGAACATCAGCTAGGATTGACTCGGATATATCATCCATTCTAAATCTGGATAAAAGTTAATTATTTTCTTATTCGTTTTGCTTACTTTTTCTCCACTGTACGACCGACCATGGACGTACCGACGAACGCTAGTCGCTTCCGTAAACAATATGGCTGACTGAGTGTAGGAAAAAGCTTCGGATTATTCACGCGCATGCGCAGTTCGATTTTGTCACGATTCCGCTGGTATTAATATTATTTCGCTTATAACATCAACTGCGCGTTGGTTTACCAGTGATGTGTGCACTCTTGTGGCGCACAATGGTTGTTGGTTTTTTACACTCAAATCAAAGAAGTACTCAAGATTTATGGCTTTGGATACCATTTTTACTGGTAAATACCCAATTTTACATTTCATTGAAAACCTTTGAAAGGAAACTGCCAGTGGAATTTAAATTGGGAAAATGTGTGGTGGTCGGAAACGGAGAAAATTCTGCTAGTGGTGGTTGGGGAATCCTGAGTGCCGGGCGGGTTTTCCGGCACCGACCACTGTGGGCAGAACCCCGATTTGAATTTAAATAAATTGTACAATTTTGTTCTGGTAAAACTTGTTTCAAGTGTAACTTGTGCTTTGGAATTGTGGTCCTTGCCATAACCACCCACTGGGATGTCCACCCTGGGAATAGCAGACCCATGGTGTGACAAAGCGCAATTCCAAAGAGTGATCATTGCGCTTTAACCCTCCTACTGTCAGTGACTCTTGGCAGCATTTTCCAGTGAGTTGACCAACCATTTGAAACCATTCGACTGCCAAGGTTGTGTACGGTGGCACAACTGTGCACAGAACTAACTGTGTACTGTGTACATGCATTCCCTCATGGTATCATATTGCAGGCTGGCATAGTTTATCTATCATTCAAAACCACAGTGAATGGTGTTGAATGGTTAGACAGCAAGAGAGTTAAACATTATTAACCCCCGGTCACTGAGCCATTAGTTTTATTCCTTAAACCATCTCAGCTCCCTGGGGAGTATACAGACTGTGCTGCCAAGTATGTAGCTCACTGAGCTAAGTCAATCACAAGAACCATCTCTGCCCTCACAGGCCCCCGTTTACCCTTGGATAAAGAGAAGCAATTAAGGTTAAAGGAACATTACAGAATTGGTAAGAAAAAAACTTGTAAAATATACTTTTGATCACAGATTTAAATAAAACTTACACGGTCTAACGATGATGATAGTAGAAAACATCCCTTGAAATATTTCTGTCTGAAATGCCATATTTGATGAGAAATGAATAAACTAATTTTCCGGTTGGAGTTTATCGCTCAGTGAGCGTTTTATTCATTTGTGAATCTATATGATTTCATGCAAATGTGTAATCGGTTTTTCACTATTTTCTCGTGACCCAGATGGCCGATCGATCTCAAACTTCTACAGGTTTGTCAGTTTATGTATATGGTGGATTACATAAAGTGCTCACACTGCCAGCAACTGTTTTGTTAGCAAAACCAATTCTGTAATGTTCCTCTAAGTGTCTTGCTCAAGGACACAAGTGTCATGACCGGGATACGAACCCACACCCTGGTGACTCAGCCACCAGAACTTGAGACTGATGCACTAAACCTCTCGGCCATCGACACGCCATTCAATATTTTTGAAATAATTGCAAATTAATTTCAAAACACACAAGATTAATATAGATGACTACACTTTACCTTGGAGTCCGGAGAATTCATACGCAATACAGCAATTCCATCTTTAACATCACAGTTGATATGTTTATTGGCTGCATAATTGAAATATAAATCAAACTGTATTTGTTACACAAAATATTGTCAACTAGCTGTCAACTATAACAAATAAACAAAACTAAGTGAATAATTGTCCTTGTATCTATTAGCAAAGCAAACTGCTACAAAAACGTATCAATTGCGGTTCAATACAGGCATGCAACTGTAACTTCACCAAAAAAGAGGAAATTACAAAATTTCAATGATTTTGTACAGTATTTTTCAATTTTGAATGATAAAACTGAGAATAAAAGAGAGGAAATCCGCTGATCCGAGGAAAAGTTGCATGCCTGTCAATAGTAGCATTCAATTTGCACAAATCATGTTCAATCCAGCTAGGACAAAATTGCTCCCTATCTGAATCTGATACACAAAAATGTTTCAGTTAAAAAAGTGTTTAGATTCTAATTGGTTTGGGGTTAGTTTGGTGTTGGCATGAAGTGGGTGGCTGAAAAACAAAATGTAAGATAGAGTTTTGAAGAAAATTAAAATTTGAAACTTGACTGCTGAAATACCATTTCTGACCAATTAGTTTATCCATGTCTGAAGCTAAAACTTACCTGCAAGGACCGAAGACATCGACAAATACCTTGGCGTAGCTACACAGCGACAACCTGAAGTACAAAAAACAAATTTAGTTACTGAGAAATAGCCATGCTTGCCAAAAAGCAAGGTCACTTAAAAGTCAGCAGAAAGGCAAACAAAAAATACTCCTCTTTCTTGAAATACTGACTTGTCCGAGTCAAAAATTTCAAAAAGAGGAGTACATAGCCCCCAGTTGCTGGGTCTAGCTTTGATGTAAAACATAATAGTCAATTATATGGCAATTATAGCAGAACAGATGCATGGCTGACAAATGATGATCGTTCCAACCGTGCACTCGCCGATAATAAAAACACATTGTAAGACTATCAACTCTTTAATCTTTCAAGAGCAGATACCACAGGTGGAGTTGTAAACGATCATTTCAGCACATGGATCACTGTGACTTCAAAGCCGTCATCTTGCAGACTTTACATTGTGTATAGACCACTCGAAAAGAACACACAAACAACAAAAAAGTTCTTTTCAGATTTCTCAATTCTCCTTGAACTTATTTTTCATATATTTTTTATGAGATATCGCCCAACTCACATGGCCAGACGACCACTTCAAGGTGAGGGCTACACTTAACCAAATCAACTGACACCAAGGGCACGTTGTCACCTACTCCTGGGGCTGAAACAGGGTTATACCCCCTTAACAACATCTCTGGCTGTGTTCTACTTGCTGGTGATTTTAATCTTCACATTGATAACTTGCAAGACACTGGGATGCTACTTTTAGGAATCTTCTGAGTTTATCAGGATTTACTCGGCATGTCACCGGCTCTACCCAACAAATGGGCAATACACTGGATTTGTTGATTACCAGGGATGCAGATGAAGCTGTTTCTGACATTACTGTTCATAGCACTTTGCCTTCCCACCATTTTGTCACTTCATGCTACTTGATATCATGCCCTGATGCGGTCAGACATCAAATCAGTTTCCGGAAACTACACCAAGTTGAGATCGACTGTTGCACGAGCAACTTTATAACTGTTGTGTGTTTTAAGTCATTACCGGAGTGTTTATTTTACTAGGTTTCTAGTGTATTCCTTATATCATTTTCAGTGTCTTGCATTTTTATTCTGCTGTGTGAGTTTTTGCATTTAGTCATCTTGGTTGTATTTCTTGATTTGTAACTTTTCCTGGTCATCTAGCAGAGTTGTTGACTCGAGTCATGCGTCTTGGACTTGAGTCGCTATTTTTTTGACTTGTGACTTAACTTCTCACATTCAGCATTGACTTGTGACTTTACTTGGACTTGCAAAAATGACTTGTTACCAATGCAAGTCAGGCTACTTGAGTGACTCCATAAACTTTCAAATTTTACAAATTGCGTCATCAGATCTCGCGGCTTCAACTTCTGACTTTGAGTCTGGTCTGCCCTTTCGCTCGTGCCCAGCGCCTTGATGTGCGTAGCTGCGATCTATACGGCAAGGGTGCTGGGCACGAGCAAAGTCTGCCCTGACTGGGAAAAATAGCGCTTGTCACTTGCCTTGTGTTTGCTGCCAACTCTGTCCTCTAGTGTTTTGTGTCATGTTTTTATATAACGTTGCCTTGTATGTGTTACCAGCCATGTTTTTTTAAGGTCCGCATTTTCTGAAGTTTTTGACTTTTTTCCTAGTCAGTGAAAGTGCTTGACATTTTTTTAATGGTAAAGTGCATCGAGAGATATGTGACCCATTTGATCTCAATGCCACAATTCTGGACCCTATTACAAGGCACTGCTAACCAAAGTTGCAATAATCGTAACCCTCCATCAGGAAGGATTGAGGAATGAGGGTTCCGACATGTCTGATATGAAGTTATAAGTTATTGCTAACCTCTGAATCCACAAAATTGACCCCCGGTCATGTGCCGGTCAGACATTTCACAATTGGAAGGACACACAAATAATGCTCCTTGACCCATGGATGAAGGAAATTTCTTGACCTTACACTTTGCAATTGTTTCACGACTAGATGTTATTGTAAATGAGGGCAAAATTATAATTCACTCAACATTGTATAACTTGAGGGCCACAGGATTTAATTATTGGCACATATGACCATGATTTGAACACAGATGGAGACAAAAGATAAAAAGTTGTAAAACTGAGCATTGCACTCTCATGACCTGTCCACACTTTCAACAATATGATAATGTGTGTCGTGGCCGAGCAGTTAAGAGCACCGGACTCAAGCTCAGCAGAGCCAGAGGCGAGTGTGGGTTCGAACTTTTAGACTCGAGTCCCCACGGTTGTGGCACTTGTGTCAGCAAGCTACTTTACAATTAACAATTATTGCTTTGTCCTTTGGTTTGGGTATAAAACTATTAAGCCGTAGGTCCCATGTACTTACTAGGATTGGTAGTTGGAATTTTAGAAATGAATAAAACAGTAAAAAATATTCCTACAATGGACACGCTAAAAAATGCATTGCATGCGCCGCATGTATGCAGCACAAGCGGATTCAAGTCAACTCGGTCCGAAGTCAACTCGGTCCGAAGTCAACTCGGTCCGAGGTTAACTCGGTCCGAGGTAAACTCGGTCCTAAGTCAACTCTCCCGTATTCAATGGCCTAGTTCCCGTCCCGTTTGTTTTTAGTTGTCGGACGGACTACAGCCCTTCTAAGTTTTTGCGGGAGACTTCGGTCGAAATCAAATACAACCACATTTTTCATGTTGTAAACTATTGCAAGTGAGTTAACTCGGACCGAGTTGACTTCGGACCGAGTTGACCTGAACCCGCACAAGCACTACAGACCTTACACAGAGGCGTCTTTTTCTACACCTACGCGTACGTACCGGCATTTTTAACCTACATGACCGGTGAAAAGTTTACATTTTAAACCAAAAAGTCTGAAGTAAAAATCAATACCCTTCATTTAGTATTACATCCCTTTTCTTTTTTTAAATACATACCTGATGCAGAAGTTAACGTTGTACGAGAAACAGCTCTTAAAGCTCCTAAAACTCGTGCGGACGCCATCATTTTTCTGCTCGGCAATGATGTAAGGTACTGAATTTCAGGCCGGCTCAAACCACACTCAACATTTGGTGCTTAACGCAACAACTCCGTTAAAGACCGTCACCATAAGTTGCGGCCATAGAGCTATAAATAAGAACATAGAACAGCTTTGAATGGGGTGTGGGGCCGGGTGCGGGGGTGCGGGGATAAAAAATAGGACCAGCCCTCCCTGGTAAATTTTCTTCTTTTTCGCTTCTTTATCAGAGATTTTTGGGTAAAATACATTTTTGATAGACACATTATTTTTTAATATCAGGTTATGAGTTTCAGTTTGTAGCTTTCCCCCATATTGTTTGTATTTAAAAGAAAAACATTGTCAAATGCTGATGATCAGTGTGCATTTAGAATAATAAGGTTTTTTTAAAGAAATACTTAGTCATTTAGGCCAGAAACTCCGAACTTTGCAGAGAGAAAGCAAAACCAAAACAACAATAACAACAACATTAAACAAACAAATAAACAAACAAACAAACAAACACCGAAACAAAAATAATAAATACTTAAAATAAAAATCCCTTAATTTGTTAACAATACCTCTTAAAAACAACTATTAACTGACAGATAACTATACACAAGTATTCATTATGTCCAAGTCCAAAAACAAACTAGCAAATTAGAGAGCTTCTAGAAAAAAACTGATGAATTTTAGTCAGCAAATTGACTGAATTTGAGTGTGGATGTCTTGTTGTCTGGATGTGCTTCATTGCCAACTATGAGATACCATATTATGATTTCATGACTTTGTTAAATATAGCATTTCCTAGAGATTGTACCGTACGATGATTGTCATCAACTTTTGATCTGGAGAAAGGGTGCTTATCTCAACACCTGGGCCCAATTTCATAGAGCTGCTAAGCACAAAAATTTGCTTAGCATGAATTTTCTTCCTTGACAAAAAACAGGGTTACCAACCAAATTTCCATGTGTTGCATATTGCTTGTTACTGGTATTCAGCTGTTGTTTGCTTATCCTGAAAATCACGTGGAAATTTGGTTAGTAATCATGTTTTTATCAATGAAGAAATTTCATGCTAAGCAAATTTTTGTGCTTAGCAGCTCTATGAAATTGGGCCCTGTTCAGCTGTTATTTTAATATCTCTTAAAGGAACATTACAGAATTGGTTTTTGCTAACAAAACAGTTGCTGGCAGTGTAAGCACTTTATGTAATCCACTATAAACATAAACTGACAAACCTGTAGAAGTTTGAGATCGATCGGCCATCTGGGTCACGAGAAAATAGTGAAAAACCGATTACACATTTGCATGAAATCATATAGGTTCAACAAATGAATACAACGCTCACTGAGCGATAAACTCCTATCGGAAAATTAGTTTGTTCATTTCTCATCAACTATGTCATTTCAGACAGAAATATTTCAAGGGATGTTTTCTACTATCATCATCATTAGACCGTGTAAGTTTTATGTAAATCTGTGATCAAAAGTATATTTTACATTTACCAATTCTGTAATGTTCCTTTAATTTATGTGGAAATTATGACAGAAAATGAGACAATTCCCTGATAACCAGTGCTTCAAGTTCAATTCAATTCAATTCAATCAATGAATCATACATACATGGCTTAAAACAGAATAGAATGTGGTTGAGTGGTAGGAGTCTCCGAAAAAGCAGAGCTTGTCGAATAGAGACCCCCATGACGTGTGGCGCCCTTGCAGCGAGGCACTCAACCACTATGCTTTGGCACATATAAAGAAAAACATAACAATTTCAAAATGGTAGATCCCAACCCCGTGATACTCCGTGATATCCTGCAGTGTACCAATACACACGTTTTAGGAGGGGTGTCAATCAACGGGGGTCGTCAATTTGGTCAGGAGGGGAGGTGGGAAAAATGTTTCCCCATAGCTCATGCACAAACTCCTATCTCTGCGGCACGTGCGCCACGGATCACTACCACAGCTTAGTGGTAAGGCATGTTGTGTCTGACCGCTCTAGGTTCAATGGCCTTTTGTGAATGAAGGTCTTGTGATCTTGTGCCGACAGCAGACTGGTTTAGCAGACATAAATCATTGATATAAGGCAGAACAGACCCTCTTAACCTCTGAACCTATCAAATGGGCCTGCCACACCTTTGTGACAGGATTACGTAACACCGTTGGCCCAAAACAGGTGCAGCGGTGCTGGGTTAAATATTGCATACAGAAGTTGAAAGGCTCCGCATTGATGGAGATCACTCTATTGCTGTCTTTTCATAAACAAAGGTCCCACATGGCCTTCAAATACAGCCTGGATGTACAGTAAACCGTGCTAAGTACAATTCAATTTAGAATGACATTTCGTTAAAGGAACATTACAGATTGGTTTTTGCTAACAAAACAGTTGCTGGTAGTGTAAGCACTTTATGTAATCCACCATATACATAAACTGCTGACAAACCTGTAGAAGTTTGAGATCGATCGGCCATCTGGGTCACGAGAAAATAGTGAAAAACCGATTACACATTTGCATGAAATCATATAGATTCAACAAATGAATAAGACGCTCACTGAGCGATAAACTCCAATCGGAAAATTAGTTTATTCATTTGTCATCAAATATGGCATTTCAGACAGACATATTTCAAGGGATGTTTTCTATTATCATCATCATTAGACCGTGTAAGTTTTATGTAAATCTGTGATCAAAAAGTACATTTTTCAAGTTTTGCTCTTACCAATTCTGTAATGTTCCTTTAATTCTTTTCGTAAACCACGCTCGGTCTCTCTCGCTCTATGCTCCGATACACTTAGAACCGGTTGGTTTATTCTGAAGACTTCGACTAAAGAAAGAGTGCTGTAGTCGTCAACGTGAGAATTGAAATTAGGTTTTATTTCATGTCTATTTCAAAACACCAAGGCATTGCTAAACAACTTACTCGCACTTTTTGCTGATAACCACTAATCGTTTGATTGACTCAACATGGACGAAGCACGAGTACAGAATCACTCAGTTTTAAAGAAACACCGCCGTTATTTCATTGTGTTTATCGTGTTTGTGGAGTTGTTTATTTCTTGTGGATTGTTGTACAACTACAGTATTTTGTTTGTGAGTTTACAGATTGAATTTGACTCTAGCGCCGCTCTAACAGGTAAGCAATGACAGGCATTTTTATTCAGAGAGACATGCTTTGTCTCGAGGTGCTTGGTTCTTTGTAACCAAAATTAGGAGAAAAAGGTGTATACTGACCGTTTAGTTTATTTTGAGTTGACCTTTTAAGATTTTTTTTAAAGGAACATTACAGAATTGGTAAATGTAAAAATGTACTTTTGATCACAGATTTACATAAAACTTACACGGTCTAATGATGATGATAGTAGAAAACATCCCTTGAAATATTTCTGTCTGAAATGCCATAGTTTATGAGAAATGAACAAACTAATTTTCCGATTGGAGTTTATCGCTCAGTGAGCGTTTTATTCATTTGTTGAACCTATATGATTTCATGCAAATGTGTAATCGGTTTTTCACTATTTTCTCGTGACCCAGATGGCCGATCGATCTCAAACTTCTACAGGTTTGTCAGTTTATTTATATGGTGGATTACATAAAGTGCTTACACTGCCAGCAACTGTTTTGTTAGCAAAAACCAATTCTGTAATGTTCCTTTAATCAAGTGTTGTTACTAACGTAGGCCCAACAGATCAGAAATCATGGATACACGAAGTCACTTCCTATACGAAATACTTTCTCCAGCGTAAATGCATTCGACCCCGCTAGTTTCTCTAATAATAATAGTAACATATTTAAATTTCTGAAATGTTGTTTACAGGCTGGGTGGGGTCCCTTGCCCTTGTAGTAATAGGGTGTGGTAGCCCAATCTCTGCCCCTCTTATGCATCGCTATGGTACCCGAATGGTCATTCTGGTAGGAGCAGTTTTGTATTCAGCTGGACTTGTAGCAACGTCATTCGTACCAGCTCTGGCCTACGCGTATTTGACATTTGGAGTTATTGCAGGGCTTGGAGTAAGCTTTATATTCCAAGCTGGAATTACTCTAGTTATGGGTTGGTTCCCAGGAAAGACATGCTCAAGAGGGACTTCACTGGCTTTACTTGGTACCTCTTTCGGTAAGTCCCCCAAATCAAAACATATATAGCTTAGTAACTTGATAAAAAAGTTCATTGCCAGATTACACACATCTTCCTTGTCAAAACGATTATCCAAGTTATTTAGGATAACATAATACCAACATTCATTGACAAAAAAAGTGTCGCATGCCCGGTGATCCCCCTGCTGCCGCTTCCCGTATCGTAAACTTGGGTGTGATCCCTGGCTACACGGTAGATACAGCTTGACTGGCATCCCTAACAAAGATATTGACAAAATAAGGGAGACTGCCAATAATTATTACGGCTAAACAGCTCAGTTGGTATATAGAGCGATCCGGAGGACGCAGGTTCAAGTCCCGCTCTAGACAGTTTCCCTCGTGATTCGTTACTTGATATTAAAAATTAAATAAAAATGCTGTTGTGTTGCATTTGATTTCCATTACACTAGGTGTACTCGCCTTTGCACCTCTTCTCAACGCACTCATACCGGCATACGGCTGGCGTAACACTCTACGGATCATTAGTGGTGGGAGTTTGGTTTTAACTCTAGCTCATGGAGCTTTTATTACTGAACCAACACAGGATGTTCCCGATGAAATAAGTTGTAAAACGGTGGAGAAAGACAGCGAGGAGAAAGTTGATGATGGCCAGTTGGAACATGAAGCCGAGACATTTAAGCAGAAATATGCCCGACTCTTCCATCAAACTGATGCCTGGCTGTGGTGTAGTGCTTCGGTTTTGTTGTACATTGGATTGATATTTATCATCGTCAACTTTGTAAGAGAGCCGTTAGTTAAAACACACATAATATAATGTTTTCAACATATCATATAATCAGCTGGGTTCAATTTCAGAGGCTTAAGCAGAAAGTATTGCTTAAAGGTATTGTACACTTTTGGTAACAGCTCAAAATCAGTGTCCACATTTTGTGTGATTAAACATATGCATGAACAAACAAACCTGTGAAAGTTTGAGCTCAATTGGTCATCGAGGTCACGAGAAAATAGTGAAAAGAGATCTTATGTGTTTTCTGTTTTTTCAAATTATCTCGCGCGATAATTGAGGTGTTCAATGAACAATCATTGTTCATCCACCGATACGTAATGAGAATCCAAATTTATTTGAAATCCTTTGAACATTTCTAATAATTATAGCATAATAATGTCAATTCGAACAACAAAGCTTGTGTGAACTTGTGATTTATGGTGAATCAATAAAGAATAAGTTTTCATTAAACAATAAATTAGCTTTTAATAGTGATAGGCATACTTGATATAGTTGGGTTGCTTGCTAGCTTATTACACGTTTGACATTTTATTCCTGAAGCATGACCCCACTTTGACCTTTCCTTCCAGTCCAAACAGGAAGTTCTAACCATACAAAACTCTAGTCTCTGTTCAAGAGTCTCGTAACCTGATTTTGGCAATAGCTTTGTCAGTCTTTGAAACAGTCGTCCATGCAAACCTCGCTAACAATCAAACGTCAGGCTTTTAATCATGTGCTTTTTGAGATTTTTGCTAAAGTGTGTAGGTTGTTAGGCACGCCACAAAACAGTAATGGCACCAAATTCCACTCAATGCAATAGCTCTCGCGTTGACTACAACACTGACCCCATTGATAGCCGAACACCTCGTGTTTGTTTGGACAAACACTTGCGCTCTAGTTTTGTTTTTTTTAAATTTTTTTTTAAGTTTTTATTCTTCTTCTCAGAGTTTTTTGTCTGCAAGCAAATGCATAGTTGTTAAACTTACATGATCTTGAAACTTTACATGTAGGTATACATTAACTTGTAGATGATTCTAAAAGTTGTGCCGTCATGATGACGTCATCAGGTGTCATATTACAAGCAAATTTAAGTTCAAAAAGTGACGTTAGGCCAATGCCTGTATGTCTCTGAATATTATAGCCACAATATTCATATTTGGGCATATGATAGATCTAGACATGGGCAATCTTTGAAAAGTTAACACCAAAATCGTATGACCTTTACTTCCGGGTCGTTACCCTGGGTCGAAGTTTGCCTGTGTTTTTTTTTTCTTGAAAAACATCACTTTCGGGCTTATTTACGGCATAACTCAAGATTGAAATTGAATTGAACATTCAAACTCATCAGGCATTTGAACCTTAACATCAAGACAACACAAACTTGATGATGTCATGATGACGTCATCAGGTTTTGAATTACAATAAATCAAAGTTTAATATTTGTAAAAAATCATAACTCGTGAACCGCATGTTGGATCTTTACAATCGACACATCATCGGACAGATCGTTGACAGTTTAACAAACCTTACACAAAGCTTGACCCCATTTGACCTTATTTCCCGGTTCAAATCGGAAGTTGAAAATTTCAAAAATTCATATCTCAAAAACTACCAATTACTTTAGTCACAATTTTTACATCGGGTTATAGGTCCTTGAGCTTTCTCAAACTTTTGCACAAAAATGATATCAATTTGACCTTAACTTCCGGTCGAAATCATACGTTAAAGCCCACGAGTGTGATTACCCGCGTTTAAACTGTGTATAGTGCTAAAGCACCGTGGCTGGCTGTTCCGCTCTACTGATCAAAGGGGGGCAAAGTCCATTGGCATTAGGCTATGCATAGAGCAAGGCTGTATGGGCTGTGTTGGTCAAATCCAAATGTGATCATTTTTGCCAGATAACAAAAGACACACTTCGCAAGATCACGCAACCTTCAAACTCCGCACATAGTTAGCTCTTTACCTGTAGAAGACACCGCTTTCTTGGCGTCATAATGACGTCATCATGTGTTCAATTAAATTGAAATAAAGTTTAATATTTGAAAAATTCTTAACTTATGAACCGTGCATGGATTTTTACAATCCATACATCATCGGAGAGGTCTTCCAAAAATAAACAGACGCTACACAAGGTGTGACCTCAATTGACCTTGACTTCCGGTTGAAAGCGGAAGTTAAGTATTAACGTTTGCATTTATTTCCTGTGTAATAAATGTACTTTCCGTGAAATTTCAAAAGCTATCAACAATCTTTTCATCGATTTATATAAACACTGACCCCTTTGATAGCCGAACACCTCAGTGTTTTTTTGTACAAACACTTCAGCTCTAGTGAATTTTTGAGTTCGTTTCATCTAAAAAATACACACAAATCGTTGTCCGCAGACTTTGACCTCCTTCCCAAGATCGTACGGTCATGAAACTTAGCAACAGTGTTACACCTGATAAATAGATGAAACAGAAGTTTTTACAACATAATGACGTCATCCAACAACCAGAACTCACAAACTAAGAACAATAAATTCGCTGTTATTTCTTGAAAATAAACCACTGTAAGCAGTCATGTGACAATTCATGCATGTTTACTTTCGAGACACATTTTTATATGTAACTGTGAAGCTATCAAATGCACAATGGGTTAATGTACTCAATAGTATCTAGACTCCGAAGATTAATTTAGTACATTCAGTATGTCAGACAATAAACCATTGCAAGTAGCAATGTGAGAAGTCACGAATGTTTACTTTCGAGACACATTTGTGAAGGTAACTGTTAAGCAATCAAATCGTCACCCACCGATTTCACAAACAAACACACACGTATACAGTAAAAGGTAACAATTGTATAAAACGGCATTTAATGTTGAAGGCCTATATAAAATCCAACTTTCCTTCAAAACGTCACTAGTTTTCTTACAGTGAAGACTTGTTGCTTTGAACTTCATATATAAAATGGTGCTTATGACTGCTTTTCGTCCTAAATTAATAAGCAATAAAGTAAAACGTTTTGTGTTAGTACGTGAAATCAAAAATTAATGCAAAATGTTTTCGAGCTTGAAACATGAGTACCGTAGCTCACAGTATTCCGGGATGGGATGGGAAACAACTTCTGACTCGATCAAGCATAATCTGTAGATTTCAAAATTAAACTTATTTTGTTTGACACTCTTGAAAAATAGACGATTGATAGAGCGTGCTCTAACAGGTGGTGACTTCATAATTCCTTACATCATAACATAAGAGAATACATAAAGTAGCATACCGCGCCACACAGTCTTATGTGGGTGTTTTCTTACCACACAGGCCATAGGACATGAATTGTGGCGAGCGAAATGTATTGACTTAACGCTGGGTACTGGTGACGTCAAGATGACGTCGCACAATGTTTTAGCCTAACAAATACATCTACAGTATCCCAAAAGTACACAATCGAAAACAGTTGATCGGACTTATTCTTTTCGAGATATGGTGGTCTCAGGATTTGCTAATTATATTCATGTCATAATGTATCATACAATAAATGTCAAT
This sequence comes from Pycnopodia helianthoides, assembly GCA_032158295.1. NCBI lineage: Eukaryota > Metazoa > Echinodermata > Asteroidea > Forcipulatida > Asteriidae > Pycnopodia > Pycnopodia helianthoides. Next base: position 1,247,895 of record CM063256.1, on the reverse strand, counting down.
GTACTGTGAAACTATCAAATGTACAAATGTGTGTACTGGTAAATGTACAAAATAGTGCCTTGACTCAAAAGTTTTATGTAGCGTTTAAATTGTATCAGTCAATAAACCATTGCAAACAGTCATGCCACACAAAAATGACCTATAACTTTTAAAATATCAAATGTGCAAATAAGTGCAATGGATGTACACAATAGTGTCTAGACTCCTAAGTTTCATGTCGTGTATACATTGTATGAGACAATTAACCATTGCAAGCAGTCATGCGACAAGTCATGAATGCTTACTTTCGAGACACATTTTGTCAATGGTGCGGTAACAATCAAATCGTCACCGACGCCACACACTCGTAGATCTCAGTGAAAAGTAACAATCGGAGAAAAAGGCGTTCAATGTTCAACGCTTTTTTTAAATCCCGCTTTCCTTCATGGGTAGTTTTACTGGTTTTCTTACGGCGGAGACTTTAGCTTTGATTTTCATTTAAATGGTGCTTTTGACTGCTTAAATGATACTCTTTACAATGTCAACCGCGTGTATTGAAAAATGCTCATCATTCCCCCACCATGGGAACCGAACACCTTGAGTTTGTGGTATGACAAACTCTGAATCTCTAGTGAATTTTTGAGTTTGTTTCATCTCAAAAATACACACAAATCGTTGTCCGCAGACTTTGACCTCCTTGTGCTGACTTTACGCTGGGTACTGGTGACGTCAAGATGACGTCGCACAATGTTTTAGCCTAACAAATACATCTACAGCATCCCAAAGGTACACAATCGAAAACAGTTGATCGGACTTATTCTTTTCGAGATATGGTGGTCTCAAGATTTGCTACTTATATTCATGTCATAATGTATCATACAATAAATGTCAATGTACTGTGAAACTATCAAATGTACAAATGTGTGTACTGGTAAATGTACAAAATAGTGCCTTGACTCAAAAGTTTTATGTAGCGTCAAATTGTATCAGTCAATAAACCATTGCAAGCAGTCATGCGACAAAGAAATGACCTATAACTTTTAAAATATCAGATGTACACAATAGTGTCTAGACTCCTAAGTTTCATGTCGTGTATACATTGTATGAGACAATTAATCATTGCAAGCAGTCATGTGACAAGTCATGAAGGCTTACTTTCGAGACACATTTTGTCAATGTTGTAACAATCAAATCGTCACCGACGCCACACACACGTAGATCCCAGTGAAAAGTAACAATCGGAGAAAACGGCGTTCAATGTTCAACGCTTTTTTTAAAATCCCGCTTTCCTTCATGGGTATTTTTACTGGTTTTCTTACAGCGGAGACTTTAGCTTTGATTTTCATTTAAATGGTGCTGTTGACTGCTTAAATGATACTCTTTACAATGTCAACCGCGTGTATTGAAAAAATGCTCATTCCCCCACCATGGGAACTGAACACCTTGAGTTTGTGGTATGACAAACTGTGAATCTCTAGTTATTCTTCTTCTCAGCTTCGTTTGTCCGCAAGCAAATGCATAGTTGTTAAACTTACATGAACTTGAACCTTCACATGTAGGTAGACAATAACTTGTAGATGATTCTAAAAGTTGTGCCGTCATGATGACGTCATCAGGTGTCAAATTACAAGCAAAATTTAGGTTAAAAAAGTGACGTCATGCCAATGCCTGTATATCTCTGAATATTTTAGCTACAGTAATTACATTTGGGCATATGATAGATCTAGACATGGGCAATCTTTGAAAAGTTAACACCAAAATCGTATGACCTTTACTTCCGGGTCGTTACCCTGGGTCGAAGTTTGCCTTTGGGTTTTTTTCTTGAAAAACATCACTTTCGGGCTTATTTACGGCATAACTCAAGATTGAAATTGAATTGAACATTGAAACTTATCAGACATTTGAACCTAAATATCAAGACAACACAAACTTGATGATGTCATGATGACATCACCAAGTTTTTAATAACAATAAATCAAAGTTTAATATTTGTAAAAAATCATAACTCGTGAACCGCATGTTGGATTTTTACAACCGACACATCATCGGACAGGTCGTTGAAAGTTCAACGAACCCTACACAAAACCTGACCCCATTTGACCTTTACTTCCGGTTCAAATCGGAAGTTGAAAATTTCAACAATTCGTATCTCAAAAACTACCCATTATTTTAGTTTATTTTTTGTATCAAGGTGTGGAACGTTAAGCCTGCTCAAACTTTTGCACACAGATGACAATATTTTGACCTTTACATGAGGTCGAAAAAGGCGCACGTTTAAGTTGACCCACCGTGACAACGCACGATAGTGAAACTGAAAGAACACAGGTAGACATACGAACGTGCGCCTACACATAGCATGCATTGAAGGCTATGCGTACCGTGGCGTGTTCTGCTCGACTGATCACAGGGGGCAAAGTCCATTTGGCATAGGCTATGCATAGAGCAAGGCTGTATGGGCTGTTAGTCTAATCCAAGTGTGAGCATTTTTTGTCAGATAACAAAAGACACACTTCCAAAGATCACACAACCTTCAAACTTCGCACATAGTTAGCTCTTTAATTGTAGAAGACACCGCTTCCTTGACGTCATAATGACGTAATCAGGTGTTCAATTAAATTTTAAAAAATTTAATATATTTGAAAAATTAATAACTTATGAACCGTGCATCGGAATTTTACAATCTATACATCATCGGAGAGGTCTTCGAAAAATAAACAAACGCTTCACAGAGTGTGGACTCAATTGACCTTGTCTTTCGGTTGAAAGCGGAAGTTAAGTAGTAACCTTAGCATTTATTTCCTGTGTAACAAATGTACTTTCCGTGAAAATTCAAAAGCTATCAACAATCTTTTCATCGATTTAATTAAACACTGACCCAATTGATAGCCGAACACCTCGGTGTTTGTTCGTACAAACACTAAATTCTAGTAACTATTGTTTTACTCGTTTCTCAGAAACGAAAGCATTTTAGGCAGAAATATTTTAAGGAACCCTTTCTACCATTACTTACTTTAAATCATGTAAGTTATGTGTGAATCTGTGAACATTGTGTTTTTCGATCTTACCAATAGTGTACAGGGCCTTTAATAACTTTTTGCTGAGCAAAAATGATAAGGATACCAGTCATAGCAGATGCATGTGACAAGGCATTTTGGCTGGTAATCTTGTCATGCTTCGCTGCTTAGCTAAAGCTTCTCTATAAAAGTGGGCACAGTGTTTTAGGGGATCACGGTTTATTTTGTAGTGAAAATAACACAAACTTTTTATATCAGTGATTTCGTACATACCCGTCTGCATTTTTACGTTGTTGTTTTGTTTGTTTGTTTATTTGGTTTTTATTTGTTTGTTTGTTTGTTTGTTTGTTTGTTTGTTTGAGTTTTGGTTGAGCGTTTGTTTGTTTGTTGAGGTGTTGGGGTGTTTGTATGTTTGTTTCTGCAATAGATTGTAATCAACTGTAATTTAGGAATCCTCAGATGCTATTTGCTCTGCTATTACAGAAACTTGTCAGAACATCGACATGTTCTGATCCCATTGTGTTCTTCTAATTGGAAGCTTGTACAAAAAAATCGATGATTTAATGAATACAAATTGTTCAACTGGTTTTTTAAAATATTTGTTATTATCACAAAGCCACATGATTATGTATATTTTTTATTCGATCCACTAATAGGCCAGCTTTATGGAGTACGACCTACACTTTACATCTGACCAAGTCTCCATTACTATTGTGCTTTTTGCTGTGGCTGAAATCTGTGGTAAGCTACTGCTATCCATCATTGGCGACCTTTTCCCATTCCAGAAGCTTTATGTTGTAGTAGCGGGTGGCTTACTCGGCGGAGGGGTGCATGGACTGATGACTTTGCTACGGACAGCTCCACTTGTTTATACGCTCACATTATGTAAGTTGATTTTCCTCCCCCTTTTTTTAACAATCCTGTTTTATAGGTAGGCTCCATTTCAGCTGTACCTGCTTTACGCCCTCAGTAGTCACGAAACTCACCCTTTTTAAAAGACGATTCGCTAAAACACACCGCAGGTCAATTTCTAGTATGGATGTTATCAAAGCTACCGTACTAATGATTTACAATTTCATGTTTTAGTTGCAGGCTTGTCTCGGGCTGTGTGTTTTGTAATGCCGTTTTCTGCTGCAACTGAGTTGTTTGGAGACTACGGGTCAGACATTACTTCTGTACTGGCACTTTTTCCGTTTGGCATTGGTTTTCTGATTGGTGCACCCTTATCAGGTTAGTCTTAGCCCAAGACGTTACTGAACGGTAATTGTTTTCTCAGACTCTTGATCGAGAATTTCTTAATTGAAATATTGGTGTCAACATTCGCCAATGTTGCCTTCAGGGTCACCATTACTGACGATTGGATTGTTTCAGTTGATAAATAACATTTGAAATAAATGACATTTTAAAAATTATTTCACAGGTGGCCTGTACGATTTGACGGGAGACTACACATTGAGTTTGCTGGTTATGTTGGGGGTGCAAATACTATCTGTCGGTTTACTATTGATCATACCAATCCGGAGAAAGATTAGATCACGAGGATTACCAGAAAGCCAAGTACAGTCTTAAAGACACTGGACATTATTGGTAATTGTCAAAGACCAGTCTTCTCACTTGGTGTATCTCAACATATGGATAAAATAACAAACCTGTAAAAACTTGAGCTCAATTGGTCGTCGAAGTTGCGAGATAACTATGAAAGAAAAAACACCCTTGTCACACGAAGTTGTGTGCTTTCAGATGGTTGATTTCGAGATCTCAAAATCTAATTCTGAGGTCTCGAAATCAAATTCGTGGAAAATTACTTCTTTCTCGAAAACTTTAGAGGGAGCCGTTTCTCACAATGTTTTATACTGTCAACCTCTCCCCATTACTCGTTACCAAGTAAGGTTTTATGCTAATAATTATTTTGAGTAATTACCAATAGTGTCCACTGCCTTTAATACTCATTATTTGCATTACTATATTACTGATTTGATCATAGTTTAAATGTCATATCCTTTTCTAATCTGTACAAAACGTGGATGTTGCTTTTGTTTGTAAAGGTTCGTATACCACATGGTTTACATAAAAGGCAACGGACCATTATAACTTCACCCCTTTCCCGCTTTTCAATTTTAATATCTTTAATTGCTTTCTTATTCGATAAGAACACTTATGCATATTCATAAGCGACTTAGAATCAAGCCTGAATTTATGTCAATCATTAGGGATGGCTGACACTAAGAGACGGCGGGAAGGGTAAATGTTATCCGGCGATTTTTTTTCCTGCAGCACACGTCGGCTATGGAGTCAACAGTTAAGGGATAGGCTGTTCTTCCATATCCCTTAACTGTTGAATCCATAGCCGACGTGTGCTGCAGAACATAAATTTGCATCCCGGTCCGTCTCTAAACGCCTCATATGCAGTTATGTTCACAGAATAAATTACACGTGATAGGGTCTTTTTTGGGAAATGGCCGAGAAGAATGGTTCATCCTGTGAGTTACAGATGTACACCCTTAATTTGGTATACATACATCATGAGGTCTACAGAAGCGTCTTGCCGCCACACGAATTAAAACAAATCTCTGTCTCACCATGTACGTACACGATAAGTTCGTGTACGTACACGTACACGATAAATGAGAGACGACAATACGCTTCCGTATAGACGTCTGCAAAACGTCAGCAACAACATGTCAGAAAAAAACATCGAGTGAGGGCGGAATGTCAGAACCGGGCCTTCAATTTTGTAATAAGTCAACGCCACGGCTTGGATTTTGGCGGCTAGAGTTGAGGAAATTCTGCTCTTTTCAACTTGTGAAAACAACCATAATTTGATGATCAACAAAAAATAACACGTGATGGGGTTGTGTTTGGTAAAATGCCAAGCTAGAAATTTTACAAAGATTGGTCCACCTGTGATTTACAGATGAATGTCCTTTATATAAATTGTTACATGCATTATGAGTTCTGCAAAATATTAAAAAAAAAAGAAATTGGATAACATCATATGAAAATCACAGTGTGGAATTCCATTAAAATTATTGTCATGATTTTTACAGCGCTGAAAACAAACTTGGGAAACAAGAAAGAAATCTTGAAGTAATAGAGGCCACGCATCAAATTCCTCGTATTTTGGTTTATGCTTATTTATTTGTAAACTTATTTAGTGAAAAACATATACAAAAAAATGAAAGAAATTCGATTGAAAAAAAAAACCACCCAAAAAATTCATGTGCTCAGTGAAAATGACATGTTCTTACCAAATTAACATGATATCTTCATTTCGTTACAAATCTATTGTAATATTGCTATACGAAGAGACTATTATACTAAATTATATGTATTTTGTATAGTTCAATTATTCTAGTAAAACGCATTGTTTCCATGTATAGATTGTAAGCTACTTTTGTTCATCTATTTTTTTTGTAATAAACTTTTATGCTCTTTGGGCAGATTCAGTATTATCAATCATCAGGCCATCAGTTTTCAGTAAGAATATCACTTTTGGATGGCGAAATGTTTTTATTATTATAGATAATATGTTTTTCTTTCAGCAAAAATTGCACTGAGCAGTAAGCGGTAATTCTTACTTATAAAAATTAAAGAAATTATTTACAAAGCGAAGTAGTAGCAGGGCACCAGTCACGGCCATGTCTAGCACACGACATTTTGGTTGGTAACTCGTTTCTCTAGCATTTTATCAGGGGCGAGGGTTGTTGCCGACAAAAGGGTATGAAACTAGGAATCACATTTGAGGAAGTATGTTGAAATGTTAGCATTTAAACCTTTTAGCTATATGGATTGCTATGGATTGCAAGGAGCTTTGGGGGAACAGTATCATCAGCACTGGTGAAGAAGATCAAAGGGCATGATCTCATCAAATCTGAAGAAAATAATATCTGATTTTGTTCACCATGCAGACATAAAATTCTGAATTTAGATAAAAAGCTGGAATTTCTTATCCCCTTATAATACACCGGTATTTCTGTACAACAAACTTATGCAGCTTGATAAAGTTAGGCCCCCTCCGGTTGGCTTTTTCAGGACGTCACAATCATTGCGTCTGCCAAAAATCAGTTGGCTTTTTCATGACGTCACATTCATTGCGTCTGCCAAAAATCAGTCTAATTTTAGGGCTCAGCTATATTACGGACCATGAAGTCATCGGTTTGATGGGGCTCTTTGTGGTGGATGATGTTTTCCCCCCACATTATTTAGGGTACGGATACCCTCCAGGTTGTGGGTACGCGGGTGCAGATGGGTAGACAGGAGGTGGAGGTGCGGACGGGTATCCGGGCTGAGGTGGATACGTCCCCTGTGGGTACCCAGTCTGTGGCGGGTACCCGGTCTGTGGCGGGTACCCTGGGTAAGTCGCTTGATTTGGTGGTGGGACTTGTCCTGCAGGGTAGGGGTATGGTTGCTGCACGGGAGCAGGGACCTGAAGAATTGATGAAAGAATATATTAATATCAAGGAGATGGATGTCGTTTATGAATGTCCTCTTCAATTGTCTTAAAGGCACTGGACACTATTGGTAGTTACTCAAAATAATTGTTAGCATAAAAACTTACTTGGTAACGAGCAATGGAGAGCTGTTGATAGTATAAAATATTGTGAGAAACGGCTCCCTCTGAAGTAACGAAGTAATTTCTCAGTAAAATATTTGAATTGATTTTGAGACCTCACGCGTGAGGTCTCGAAATCAAGCAATCAAGCATCTGAAAGCACACAACTTCGTGTGACAAGGGTGTTTTTTCTTCCATTAATATCTCGCAACTTCGACGACCAATTGAGTTGAAATTTTCACAGGTTTGTTATTTTGTGCATATGTTGAGATACACCAAGTGAGAAGATTGGTCTTTGACAATTACCAAAGGTGTCCAGTGTCTCTAAGGCAAGTGCCCGCCTACTACTGCTACACTCTAAAAACTCCCGGTCATAATTGACCTGGCAACCGCGTCCCTGGGGGCTTGACCCATCTGTGGGCAGGCTGACCCGGAAAATGGTTTAAAAATGGGATTTCAACACAGATTCTGCGTCATATGGCCCATTTTTGGGTCATTCCTACACAAATTCAGGATCACACTGACCCAGAAACGGGCCAAGCTCCACGGAACCCGGAATGTGGGTCACTTCTGACCAGCGAGTTTTTAGAGTGTATAACCAGTTCTTGTGAACCAGACAGGTAAATGGACAATAATGCAGTCTTACAAAGTTCAATGATACACCAATTATCTTAAGCACATTGTGTACCTGTATGAACTAAACGTTGGGTATAACCAAGTTGAAAAGGTTCGTTTTTATTCTTGTTGATAAACCACAACAATCTACATCGAGTTATTCCATACTTTCAAGTGTATATGCTGGATTTGAGAGAGTAAATGGGAGGGGTGAGAGGCAATTGGTTTGGGGTCGTCCAAACAAAGCTATTTTCTTTGACAGTATTTCAGTTTCAGAAGGATATTTCTAGTAAAGAATGGCACTTGTTCAACTTTAAGTGAGCTTTCAGACTGAACATAACAAATTTATTTTCCGAAATTGACCAATTGTATTTAAAGTACATCCCACATTTTGAACCCTCCCATGAGGGAGGTTTTGTAATCGCCCCTTTTTGCTGCATATGGTTTGGAGTTACTTACATGTACATGGACTACCTTGGGTTTCTCAGTGTGATGGTTAGCACTTGCTGCTCCAAGGGCAGCTCCCACAGCAAGACCTGCGAACAGACCACCCGCTCTGGGTCCGTGGTGATGGTGATCGTGGTGGCCATGTGGATGATGGTGCTGTTGAAGAGTGCAATTATAATGTGTATTAATTAAATCACGTCTTTCTTAAGGACTCTAGGTGTCCTCTTGTCTACAAAGAGTGACCTTGGCCGGCAAGATACTACCCTGTTTAATATTGTGCAGTAATGTCAACTTAAATTCAAGTATTAATATAAAAACAACCAAAACAAAAACAAACGCAAAACGGTTGAATTAGCTTTAAACAAGTGAAGTTGCCAGTACACTGTGCACGTTCTATCAACCAATTTCGGTTAAAAAAAAAAAGTAAGTTGAAGTCAAAAACATACAAGAGTTTACAACGGTACAGCCACCTTGTTTTTCGCCCGTTCAATCAACGTAACCACACCGAGGCTTGAAGGACAATGTTATAATAGTCTGATCCCCATCATGGTATAACGAGAATCACTACATGTACTCAAACATTGTACACCATGGGCATAGACTGGAGTATGGTAGCGTAGAAAAGGTAAAGAAATAACGGGAATTCAACTCACATGACCACCCCATCCTCCATGATGACCGCCGTGATGATGATTGTGATGGCTCATTTTCACTCGCTTTCTCAGTATAAACGCAACTCAGCAACGCAGCTCGGCAACTCCCGAAATCAGTTAATTGGGTAGGGGCACAATAAGTTGTCAACTATAAGCACTTATGGCTACTTTTATAGAAATGACCAGACAAAACTGGTTGGTTTTGGTTGGATAAAAACGATTGTGTGCCGTTGGACTTTGTCACGCAGTAACATTGTTATGGGACGTCATTGGACTTTGATTTGGTGAGATAAGACATTCAAAGGGAAAATGCATCACTTTTTTTGTTAAATGTTTTTGTTTGTTATAAAAATAGTTATTATGATTAATTTCTTTGGAAGAGAACATTCATTCCACTATAAAATAAAGTGTCTATAAATACACCATAATACTACAAACGTTATACCTTTGTTCACGTTTATAGAGAACAACAAAATAATGATTGGTGTTTCGTCAGTTCGTATTAGGCTTTTTTGGATTATACTACTGCGGCCACCAAAATAAGCAACAGTGTTTGTTTTTGGGGGTGTTTGTGGGTGATTTTTGTTGCCGTTTTTTTTTTTGGGGGGGGGCTGAACTGTAATCTCTATACTTTAACATGTTTCTGACGGGATTATTTATCTATCAAAAATCGTCTGGTATGAAATTTATAATCATTGAGCTGAACTTTTTCCAATTTGTGTAAGAGAGTTTGCCGAATATAGGCATTATGAGAACGGACAAAATAGATACACATACCGTCCACTTGAGAAGACAAATCAACATACGTCAAAGTAATTGGAATAATACAAGTCAACGTCACTAGCTGATAATTCGCAGGTCAGAGTCAACAAACAGATTGGTCTACAGTTTCAATCTCAAAGCTCACTGATTATAAAGTACCAGTATTATTTCCGTCAGGAACACTTCCAAAATTGAGAGAGAAAAAAACCAACAACATTTGTACGACAAAACCACTTATCTATTGCTGCAATTGCAATGAGACTAAAGAATGGTTTTACCCTAACACCGATGTATGTAAGCATTGTATACTCAGTACTTTCCCCCGAGTTTGATTGTTTGTTTTTCACAGAGGTGTTAGAGTGAAAACTCTGAGTAATGAGAAACTGTGGATAAGGCACCTCCATACAATTCAACCCCACGGTTTGAACATCCGAGAAGGAAATTACTAATAACCTTTTGTCTTTGCCTTCTCCTTTTCCCCACAGATATCCTCCTTTCTAATCTGCCTTATTCACTAATTAATTACTTTTTCTCCCTCTTCCCACCTTCGATTTGGTCCTTTGTGTTTCCACCTTCTTGTGGTCAAACCTGTCCCCTTCCCTCAACCCCCCCCCCTTTGTATCTTAATTATTGATTTCTTTTTCTATGTGCTTTCTGCTTCTCTCACATGTGTTTCCACTTGACTGCTTCTCACTTGCATGCACCTCGTGATGTGTTGTCAATTGTCATGTCATTTAGCCTTCGAGAAAGGCTCTGCTAGGGTCTAAACGTCCGGCCATTAACTATTTTTGTTTGTTTGCGGGTACACAAACACGAACGAGCGACATGACGTTCGATTGTTGTGTACGTAGAGATGCAGTCCGGAAAAAATAGTGCAGCGAGAGCAACGGGTTTATGAGCACGAGGTTATGATTTTGCATGAAATAATAACTAGACGAAGGTTGAGATTAGACTCCATCGAACATCTTCACCCTGGAAATTTCAGTTGTGTGTTTCCCCACTCGCATTGTTATATGGAACATGGAGGAGAGAGCCAGACTAAAGCCCCTTTCGAAACCACAGCTTCTGCTTGGTCTCAGCATGGTCTCAGGCTTAGTCTCCATTAGTTTTTTTGGAAAACGTGTGGTTTTGGGTACGGGACAGTATACAGGCAGACAGAAGTCTCAAGTCACAGTCATGATTTCGAAAAGGCCTAACAAATTCGTTAGTTAAACGTATACACGTTGCGACACAGCGGCAGCGTCGTTAAGCCACGACTTTTTCGGTGGGGGGGGGGCTGCAAGGTCTGCCCAAAAAGTGCCCTAAAGATGTCTTACCTCTAGAGTTGACTTAATCAAACTCATCCACAACCATCCTTGCAGCTCTTTTATGTAGCATGAGAAGGGCCTTGTTTTTTTTAATTGTTTGAAGAACAATTCCCCCCAGACAGAACTAGCGTAGTCAAAACAAGGTCGCATTGTTGTTTTGTACAGAGTGTGCTGAGTATAAACCTTCTTGTCAATGGTGTGTCTTAGTCTACCGAGAGAGTGAATCTTAAAGGAACATTACAGAATTGGTTTTTTGCCAACAAAACAGTAATTGCTGGCAGTGTAAGCACTTTATGTAATCCACCATATACATAAACTGACAAACCTGTAGAAGTTTGAGATCGATCGGCCATCTGGGTCACGAGCAAAATAGTGAAAAACCGATTACACATTTGCATGAAATCATATAGATTCAACAAATGAATAAAACGCTCACTGAGCGATAAACTCCAATCGGAAAATTAGTTTATTCATTTCTCATCAAATATGGCATTTCAGACAGGAATGTTTCAAGGGAAGATTTCTACTATCATCATCATTAGACCGTGTAAGTTTTATGTAAATCTGTGATAAAAAAGTATATTTTACAAGTTCTTTTCTTACCAATTCTGTAATGTTCCTTTAAAAGCAACGGATTTACAAACATTTCTGACATGCGAATCCCCGGTGAGATTTCTATCAACTTCAATCCCTAATTAAGTACCTGGCTCTTTCATGTAATCGGGCAAATTTCGCCTAATTAATTCATTGTCCTTTAAAAAATGCTTTGTTACTAATTTTAATTTTCATGATTACTAACATTTTCCACTTTTATAATTACTTTAGGTTTGATTATTAAAGGTGATTATGACTATGAGTACGTACAAGTCCATTTAAAGGGAAATACACTGTTAAGTTGTTTATAGTACAAGCCCTGTATCAGTGTAAATCGTAGATTTGATTAGTGTTTGTTTTTCAATTGTTTGACAATGTATTATTTCTTATTTTTGTACTACTGGGTTTTTGTTCTTCGTTTGTTCATGCGTTCTAATAAAGTTATTATAGCCACTGCATTCAAGTTTCCTTGTGTCATTGCATTGTGTGTCAAAATGTCGCCTACATTCAACCTGTTATTTAGTTTTAATTTGATAAGTGCATTGTATATTATTGTACTTCATGTATTCAAATATGAACATTGTAGTTGTAACGCTTTAACGCAGCAAAAACAAAAACGTAAACTAAAAGTTAAAACGGCGCGTTGCTTGTAGGGCGCCCCCTGACGAACTATTGAAGCTAACTATTCTACAGCATGACAAATATGGCAAGCCATATGCCCAATAATTCGATTAACACTGTTTATCGCCGATAAACAATGTTTTCCGATCGATAAACACTGTTTTTTCGAGGGAAACAGTGTTTATCGAATTATTGGGCATATGGCTTGCCATAGACAACAGGGGGCGTTGTTTTGATAAACATGGCGACTTCCAATGTGTCTCGGTTCGTGGAAACTGGTCGCAAGATTGTCTGCGTTGGTCGAAATTACGCGTAAGAAAAAGTTTGTTCGTATAATATCTATCATTTTAAAGATTCCATGTTGCTTCCATTATCTGATAAAATGCATTCACTCGGCCTGATCTCCTCAGACTTGATTTCCAAATATAAGCCAGACTAGTATAAAACCATATAGAGAAAGATAAAACTAAAACCCTACGTTAAACTCGTACTACCGTAGTACTTCACTACTGTACTAGTCTACTACTACTAGTTCTAGTACTAGAGCATGGTCTGTAGCCCTGGGCCTGGTAGGACGTCAGTATCCATTGCACTGCACTGACGTCCAAGGTTTAAAGCTTCTCTACGATGCGAAACAATTTTCAACCAATGTTTAAAAACACTTTTACCTAATTTAAGAAGCTGGAAATTTCTCCACTTATTCTTTGTATCCTTTTAAAATACACTTTTGATGGCATGGAGACTGTGCTACCCCAGGGCTAGATGATGACCTCGAGTGTGTTACCAAACCAGGGGCAAGGACCTAAGAAGATTGATCTAATCTGTGATCAATAATTGCTAAGCAAAGTGTGATGTCACAATACAAATAACTATTCCACAGTGATTTGTATTGTTTGGTGATATTGACAACTCATCTTAAGATGAATCTTTAGTGCTTTGGGAAGTGGCCCCCAGCCACGCATGGACGACCTCCTGTGACCTGTTGTTGCCATTGGAAATGAATTTCTGCTTAAAACTTATCTACATTTAAACAATTAATTGCCCAAAAGATAATAGCTGAGTAGGTTTGGTATTTAGTAGGTAGCCACAGACAAAAAAATAACCACTTGAAATCACCTCCCCCCTCCCCCCGAAAAGAAATATATAAAAAAAAAATACGAGCAAAAAATCAATTGAAAGAGCTTCATAATAAACTTTTAATAACTACCTGTTTGGACAGGAAGCCAGGTCAAACAATGCAAAGAATAAAATCATAATAGATGTTGTTCTCAAGATATGAATTTTCAAAACAATAAACTTTGGTTGAGCTAGATTTGAAAACCAATGTCGTCTTTTAAATTTCCAGCAGTTGTGGGGAGATCAAAATATGTAATGTTTTATTAATTTTTACCGTTAAACACAAAACTATTTACTTGGCGAACGATTTTAACACTTACCATTACAACTTGATTATGGAGTCCATTTGTTTTGAGCTAATGACTTGAGTTTTCTTGTATCACGCTTATAGGGCTCATGCCTCGGAGCTTGGAAATTCCGTGCCCTCGGAACCACTTATCTTCCTGAAGCCAACGACAGCTTTCATCACCGAAGGCACACCTATTAAAGTAAGAATTGGAAACAAATTATTGTTTTGGTTAAATTATAGTCAATTTAAAACAGTCCAGAGAATCATTTTCATTGTGTTTTTTGGTGTCGTGGCCAAGTGGTGTATTGCACCTGGAGTGTTGGTTCTCGCAACAACTTTTGTTGGGTTTGTGAAGTACTCCCGACGGGAACTGACTTTGTTCCTAAATGAACACAAAATTTGCTTTCTATTAGGACAAGCATTGTATGCATCCTAATCCAATATGGACAGGAACATTTCATGTTTGTGAGGCACTCTCTAAGAACAAGTAGACAGTTAGGGCTTTCAAAGGATGCAAACTGTGGCATTTGCTGAGCACTAAATTATGGTGATATCAAATTTTAAAAACTTTAAAAAAAGAAATAATATTCAAAGAGCACAGAATGAGTCTTAGGGTTCTGTTATCAGGACAAAGTGGAGATATTTATCTTGTTGTTAATGTTACATCACTGTCTATCACCAGGCCCCGCCAGGATGTAAAAATTTACACCATGAGGTTGAACTGGGTGTGGTCATATCCCAACCTGGTAGCAACATCCCTGAGACCTCAGCAATGGACCATGTGGGTGGTTACGCCCTCGCTCTAGACATGACAGCCAGAGACTTCCAGGATTGGATCAAGAAGAAGGGAGCGCCATGGACATTGGCCAAGATGTTCGACACGTCGTGCCCTGTGAGTGGTTTTCTTGCAAAGGAGGAAGTGCTTGACCCTCAAAATCTCCACCTTTGGCTGAAAGTCAATGGGGAGACACGCCAGGATGGAAACACCAAAGACATGATTTTCAATATCCCCACTTTGCTGAGCTACATCAGCAAGTACATCACACTTCAAGAAGGGGACCTTATCCTGACTGGGACGCCCTCTGGTGTCGGACCAGTGTCCAGTGGCGACGTCATCACTTGTGGCCTGAGAGATAGCTTATCAACGAAAGACAAACTGAACATGTCGTTTACAGTTGGTGATATGAAGGACTCAAATTAATATGGTTTAGCAAAGCACCTGATTTTAATGTTGAAGGAAGAGGTGATTTCCAAATACCTTTTGGTGTTTTAAGTATGAACTCATTGTAATCTTTGATCTTTTTATCACCACTTTTATTTTTTAGACTTAGAGCTACATTATGTTTTCTTGTGAGAGAATACGAATGCAAAACATTTGCGTAACACAGGCGTTACCATCCACATGGCGTGTCTTCCCGGTGAAGATAATCGTATGGTATCCCTGCTTTGCTATCGTGAGCATCATTTAAACAACATTCATGTTACAGACCCTGACTTCTCATCATATTACTCCATCCCTTAACTGGTCAGGGAACCACTCTAAAAAGTACAGTTGCTTCTTGTTTTATTGTTTTTCCCCAATTGTGGTTTTGATTGTTTTACTGAAGTATATTGCAATTTTTATAATGAAGTAAGAATTAGAATGCGGATGATTTTGAAAAGCACATCCCAACCAGATGCATTAAAACTGCCATAATCAGAATTGTTGGTTTTCATTTTCCAATACTTGACATCAATTGATAAAGATGTCCTACCCTCACTGCTCCACAAGAGGCTAGTCCAGTAGCCAGTGTTAAAAATATGATTTCTGAAGTTTTAGTGGTTTTTGTTAGAGAATACAAAAATACCTCCTACAATTGAAATGTTGTAACATAGGCTAAAAATGAAATATATATTAAAATCTGTTTGGATGATAAAACACACGTCTCTATCTCTGATAGTTAGTTAATTTGTGAAAATTGATTGGTAAAACTAAAATGAATAAAAGAAATTATTGTCATTTGAAATCCAGTACTACGACTCAACTGCTCTTGTTGTTTTTGATGTCAATCTAAAAAGTTTGTTTGTATTACTTTAAAATCTGTAAAGACAATTTAATATGTGATGCTTTAAGATTTTATTGAGCTGTACAATTTTCTTTTGTGAATGATTAATCATAAATAATATTGAAAAAACATAATTATAACCTGTGTGTAAGTGAACCCTTAAGGTTGGAAGAGACTACTGATATGGATAGGGCAAAACTTGCTATCAAAATTTGATGCTTTTAAGGTTCAGTTAACTGCATGAATGAGAATTTTTTAGACCTTATCTGAATTCAGACCTTTTTTGTCTTCTTTGTGTATGAAGAAGTTGTTTTTTCTTCTTCAAATGTTACAAAGATATCATGTTCTTTGTTCTAGCTACTGAGGAAACTGTACACAGAAGCTCCAGTGTGGTTTTCAAAAGGTGGACACACAATTATATATGTAAGCCGAATAGATTGATTTTCTTCATGTGCAGGCTGTTTTTCCTCTCTATGCGTTCATGAACGTTGTAACAGCCATCATGAGCTTGGTCTGGATCCGGAGGCTCGACATGTCCCGTGAACCTGGGGGGCTAATGCCTGAAAATGACTTGTAACCCGCAACTCTAAATAGCCTTGATTGCAAGGCTGTGTAATAATTTGCTGACTATAAAGCTAAAAATGTGCATAACCAGCACACCACGCTCTCACCCAAGGAAGCACACACACCGCTATTCCACACACCGCTATCGCCCACAATCCTAGCCCGTGAGCCGTCAGGCTCACAGCCTTGACGATCTTGTACACTTCCGGGTCTTGCGGTTATGGTAATGAGTGTGCTCTACTTGTAATAAAAGGCTCTTGATTGGCCATTGGAAGTGGTCATGTTTAATAAACATTATGAATAGTAATACACAGGGGGGGGGGCGGAAGGGGTGTTGCGCAATCATTTGCGATCGCAGTTTGGCTACACTCCATTTTAAAAAGAGGTGATGACCATTAAAAACCAAAAAGTAATCCATGTATACTGTTAAAATTATCTCTTTAACAGCACTGAAAACATAACAGTGTATATCGTAAGAGTATTTTCAATTGTTGAGGTGCTTAGTTTTAAATAAAATGCGTAAAAATATTAACGAAAATTTTCCGTTGGTTTATTGCAGCGGCTGACGTGTATGAATGGGTCCAGGTGGGAATTTCGTTACAAAACGTCTCCCCTAAAATGGCTACAAATATCGACATAATGAAAAAAATTATTCTTCATCCTCTGATTTTTTTCCATTAACGTAATACTTAGGAATAGATCTTTCATTCCTGAAAGTTTAAACAAAATCCATCTGTACATCCTCTAGATATTTGACGATTTTTAAAAGGTTTTTTTTTAGAGAATGGTTTCTGCCGATGCTTAGTTTGCGTTCAAACGATCTCTGTTGACGGACGGGAACAAGGCCAGGTAAACCAAGTAACATGTTTCTCGTCTGGACTTTTTCAAAAAGAGGAGGAGGCAGGGCGTTACTATTTACTATTTTCCAATTTTTTATATATTTTATCCAAGATGGCCGCCATGCTAAATATGGCTGGCCAAGGTATATTTATTCACATTTGTTTCTATTTGAGTATACTGATGCAATGTATGACAAAACAAATGATTTGTATTTTTAGTCCACTTTCTAAGCAAGTTTCAACATTCAAAAACAGTGAAATGTACATGTGTTCAATATTATTTATATCGCGAACATCACAAATTTAGGTAGAAGAGTCGACGCCGGGCTCATGCAGCGATCTGTGGCTCATACTCAAATACTCTTCGCATGGATGTTAAGTTAAGAATACTTAAGGTGAAAAAAGTATAGACAAATTCTTAGTCAAAAATAAACCAAGGAACTTCGTTTTTTCAAATTTTCCTTTTTTTTCTCCCCCCCGTTTCCCCTTTTTTGTTATAAAATAGTAAACAGGAAAAGAAAAGCAAAGAGGCGGAAGCCAAAAAGGAAGCGTGCGGGGACGAGAAACGTGTTACTTTTGTTACTTGGCCTAACCAGTTGCAGCGAATTAGTGATGTGTTAATTGGAGTGCGGAAAAATGGAAACTATTATCTCCAGTGGTAGCCATCGAGAGATAAATAGACAGAGAAACGTTGTTAAAACTAATGTAACATGGCTCTGGTGTGGTCTCGTAATCAACCATCCTATGACTGTTTGTTGTTTAAGTGGGAGACAAAGGTCTCTGTTTTTGAAAAGTCAAAAGGCGATGTTTAAAACAGACATGTTTTCAAGCCTCCTTATACTCTAATAGAAAAAAGGAAGGCTTTCAGGAAGGGAGGGGAGGAAAAGAGGTTAGAACTTACTAAAAAATAACATTGTTCCGGTGATATGTTGAGCCACTTGTGTTTTATCACCGCATCGTCATTTCCAAACTGAGATTGGTTTTTATGTTCATGTAATACAAAACAAAACAAGGCGGAAGCGCGCGCCGGCGGAAACCGCAAATTCTAAGCACCACGCTTGTCCCGATCCCACATGAAACATTTAACCGTACAAGTCATGTAGTCTGGGCCTAGACGTATAGTATGTGAAAAGACCGTGCAAATCTGTTCATTTTTATTTTTAATAAAGATCCAGTATTTTCCAGCTTGTATCTTCTTCTTTTTTTCCCTTGCATTTTTTTTTGGGGGGGGCTAGACAAAAATTGGGGGGGGGGGGGCTTTAGCCCACCTAGCCCCCCCCCCCGTAGAACCGCGCCTGCCTACGTATCCAAAATGTTTGGATATGCAAATGATCCAATACCAGGGTGAGAGAGCGGTCAGTGACCTCGTACTGCTCGACACACCCTGGGACGAGGTTGCATGGCACCCCTCATACAATACACTTGTCTTCATTATCTAAGTAGCCATCACCTTGAGTGACCCTCGTGTGTTGAGCGAGTTCAATTTTTGTTAAATGGGCAAAACAGAAATATTTGACTGGCTGGCTGTTTTAAAAAATTTCAATTAATTTTGAAGGGTCTAAGACGTCACAACTTCTCAATGTCAACGCAAATCTTTACTATCCCAGTTTATTAAATGGACAAAGGCTCTGTTCTGTGTTTCAATTGGTGCAGACACCACTGATACACCAGTTTATGAGTAGCCTTGTCCAAGGCTCTTTTCGCAAGCACCCCGCTTTGTATACTAGCACGGTACTAGAAACTGCAGTACAATGTACATTTTACATACTGTACTTGGTGTATGTACAATGTACATGTACATTATACCGTGGGGTCGAAGCATGGTTTTCGAGGTTTTTCAACCTCGTACTAAAAACAATTTGTCCATACATATTGCCAATGGCCATTTCATGTAGCTTTTAAAAGTAGTTCCAGCAATCATCCAGTCAGTTTCCTGTCCAGAGCAGGTTGTTTATTTAAGGGATTAAAGGGATTATCTTAGTTGGATGCCATGACAATGTGTTTACTCCAGGACCCTCCAAAAGTATGTGTGAAACCAGCAATATTTTTTAAAGGGCTGGACACGTCATGTAAACGCCACCAGGGACAAAAATGGTTAAAATGCAGGTAATGTAGTGCAGTATTCGTCAGACAAACACAGTGATCCTTAAAACAACCACAATAAGGTGATCTTCCTGAATTCATGTATTCGAAGTAGATTATTGTACAATGCAAGTATTAAAGAAGAAAGAGGAACGGATAAACGGCACGTGACACATCCATGATCCAGAATGTCTGAGCGAGTTTGCACAAACTGGAATCCCCACCCCCACCATCCATAGTCAAAGGATTTGTAAAAGTCAGACACAAAGTAAATTGTAGTTTTTGTTTTTATTTTTCCTGCGGATTGCGGATTTTCTTTTTATAAGAATCCAATCTGAAATAAATACAAAGGTTAACATCAACAACAAAAATCTATCAATTACAATTAAAGAAGAAATTTGTTTTCTCGCGAAAACTCACCGAACGTGTTTATGTGACAGTTATATGCATTTGGTGAGACTGAACACCACTTTTCAATTCATCCGAAATCAAAATGTCATTTTATGCATTAAAACAAAACTGTATTCCATTTCATTCCATTGTACATCAACCTTTACTTGTGTTAACGTAATACCCACATGATTGTACAGTTTAGTTTCTCATACGCTCTAGTATTTATTATTGTTTTTGGGTTCAACCCAAAAATAATTTAAAATTTACCCAGTCAGTTTCTCTTGTGGTTTATCACTTGATATTTAAAATAAAATGTCGTGCCCCTTTAAGGTGATCACTCTCCTGCCGGCCGCATCCCAGGTTGATGCGATCCCTGGCTATACGGCAGCTTCTTACTGGCACCCCGAACAAAGATTGACAAGGGACTCCCCATATCAAACTGAGCAAAGAATAACAGTTCAAGAGTCAATGTTCCCTTTACTGTAAAAAGCTGTGAGAATGGTAAGTATTTGTTGGTCGCCAACATAACAAAAGGCTACAGAACTATGTTGGTATATGGCGCCGGCATGTTCATCCGGCCGAGGTCGCTGTCGTAAGTTTTTCTTTGTTACATGATTGGTTTTTGCTAACAAAACAGTTGCTGGCAGTGTAAGTACTTTATGTAATCCTTCATATACATAAACTGACAAACCTGTAGAAGTTTGAGATCGATCAGCCATCTGGGTCATGAGAAAATAGTGAAAAACCGAATACACATTTGCATGAAATCATATAGATTCAACAAATGAATAAAACGCTCACTGAGCGATAAACTCCAATCGGAAAATTAGTTATTCATTTCTCATCAAATATGGCATTTCAGACAGAAATATTTCAAGGGATGTTTTCTACTATCATCATCATTAGACCGTGTAAGTTTTATGTAAATCTGTGATCAAAAAGTATATTTGACAAGTTTTTTTCTTACCAATTCTGTAATGTTCCTTTAAACATGGTGTAGTTATGGTTTTGCACATTGGCGTGTATTTGTGCGACAATAAAGCACAACATCGAATTGAATTGAATCCGATTCTTCAAGGAACCAATTTAAGATAACAGAAAATAAAGATCCATCACCGCTTTATTCTTTGACAATACCACATTACACACATGTTTGTTTATGTAAAAAAAAAAAAAAAAAAGAAGATTGAAAATAAGTTACTCTCCCCAAATTTATACAGCATCCCAGCATAATGCAGATGTGAAATAGGAAATTGGAATCAAATGAATACAAACTCAACCTTTGTAAATCAATTATGTTACTATTTCTTATAAATTTGAGACACGGAATAAAGTATCTCTATACCCAAACCAATGTTCACCCTGACTCCGGCTGTTGTTGGCACTGACAGTTCAGTTATCCCGAGGAATGGCACACATTTTAAACGGGATGGGTGAGAGCGTCACCCCAGCCACACCCTTGAAGGTTATCGGTGGCGAATCCTCTGGCTTCTTGAAGGTGAACCGGTGGATGAGGCGAGTGAAGAAGACAAACATTTCGGTCTTGGACATTTGCTCCCCAATGCAAATCCGGTGACCTGAAAGGATGCACAATTACAAAATGTTACACACTTGTCACAAAATTGCTGACTTCTGTATGTATAGTTTTCTTCAAACTGAATCATTGAACAATTGTAAATACATAAAGTGAATAGTAATAACCACAAAGAAGGAGTCAAAAGTGTTTAATTTTTGGTGTTGGTAATTTTGGGGTATAGTAGGGACCTGTTGGAATTACAGCGGGTGCTGACAACAATGAGTTATATATAATTTATTATTTAACATCATGTCACGCTAAATCACAATAAAGGCAACTTGGGCTATTCACATATAGTTCTCAAGGGTGTTGGACATGTAGCACGTACGTCAGTGCCAAACGCAAGCACAAGTTGTAGTCGATAATAACATGATGATGATTCGACACATTATTTTCATACGAATAGAGTTTGTGACGATGAGAACGATGTCGAGGGTTAAGCTCAAAAAGTAGCTAAACACCAAACAAATTATTGCTTACCAGAATAAGGTTACCAGCCAAAATGTCATGTCACGTGTGCCAAGTAATTATATAAGCAATTTGGCTTTTAGTCAGAAAATTAAATCATAGATTATTGGTTGATTGTTAAAGCGTTGAGTTGCATTCTAAAGACACTCTACAGTTTAATTGAAAGTGTTTACAATTAAATATTTGTAACTGTCTGTTTTTATACGACAGCCTCAACGGGTACAAGTTGTGTTTATCAACGCATTGAAAAACATCAAAATCGTTGGGTAAACTTCCTACCAACTTTTGGTGGTTGGGTAAAGTTTGGGGTAAAGGGGAACATAGTCGTTAGTTGGGTAAATGTTTACCTGACTATATTGTGCTAAATATAACACAGGGTAGTGTTTAGAACGATTCAAGAATTAGTACTTTTTAACGCTTTCAATTTCTTGTAACAAGTTGACTCAAGATTGAAGAGAAGTTCATGGCCTGACTGACACTTCGACCCTGACAGACCCTCGACTGCTCCTGTCACACCAGTATACATGTTTGTGTAAGCATTTAGCTTTCAAGAAATAAGGGTCAAAACATGTAGGCCTATACCATCCTTTTGGTTGGTAAGCAGTTTGCAACAGCTATAGTTCTATCTGGTCAATGAAGATTAAAACATATCTTCCGACATGAAACTACCGGTAGGCCCTTGAGCCAGTTTCGACGACACAATGCGGGTATACACGCGCATTGTGTAGTTTTTTTTAATGACACAAAATCACCCGCGGGCATGATTTAACAACCATTCATAGTTCAGTTCAATTTTACTCTTGGATTTTGGATTATCAGCTTTTAGATTCCGTTGAAAAAAAACCCAAGATTGTCCATGTATTACATGGTAAAATGCCATACAAAGCGTATCAGTTGCTACTCAATAAATATTAGCATTCATTGTGCACAAAACGTGTTCAGACTAAATATTTTGCAATGCAAACTTGCAATGCAAACTTGCGGGACGAAATCGTTCCCTGCTTTTATCATATGGGACACGTCATCTTTACAGATTTTGTAAAAGGAGATTATCGAAACAATTTTGAGGAGTTGGGGATTAACTCTTGCCTGAAAGTTGTTTTTCAGTATTTCCCCCGTCTTCCCTTACAATTCGTCTATAGACGGTAAAACTATTATCGAACTTATAAAATGGAGACTTTGATCGAACATACATGCATGGCCAGTCAGTCAATCAATTCCAACTGAAACATCACAAGATGCAAAAAAGGACAATTTTGTGAGCTGGTTTTTTTCGTGAGTTCAAGGCCGGACACGTTAGCTGTTTCATGTCTGTACCAGCGCAATCAGTTTGTTTACGGCAAACATGAATGAATAGCGATAAGGAAAGCATGCAACTTCCGAACTGTGGACCACACTACGAGTGTCCGACCATTCGTTATGCGATGAGAAAAACAGTTCAGTATTTTATCTACCCGTAGTTGTTGAGCGATCACTTAGGATAATACAATCGGCTCTTCTTAGAGTCTTTATCAATCAAAAGATAACTGTCATGGTGGCTAAGCAAACCTTCATATAAGAGTCAAAATCCTCTAGTTTTCGTTAGGCAAAAAAACAAAACATGTTTAGCGTCCTGACTTTTTGAAAAATAGGAGGAGGCGGGCCTTAGTTTTTTTTTTTTTTTTTTTTAAATGGCCGCCCGATACACTTTTTAAGACAAACAAGATGGTTGCCAGCTTTTTTGTGTTTTTTCGGTGTGCTCAATTAAAAAAATACGAAGTTATTATGTTTTTCAGCATTTTTTTTTTTCGTCAGAGATCGTAAAAATGTATCCTTAAAAAAAGAAGAAAAAAAGAAAAAAGGAGGCGGTCTCTAAAAAGGAAGCGGGCGGGGACGCTAAACTTTTTTTTTTCTTATTTTTTTTTCTTTTAATTTGGTCTTAAATACACCATACAACCACAAAACCTGTTAATGGCTTCTAATTTGGGTGGTTGTACGTTTTCGTTCAATCACCGAAAATGATTAATTTTGGGATACATATTCATGATAGACCTTTATCATGGTGCGGCCATCTTGATTTTCTCCCATTCAAATCAATGTAACCAAACTGAGGCTGGAAGGAAAATTAGTCTGGTTTTTTTTTTTTTTTACAAAGAACATTAGCATCCATTACTGTTACTGGATACAGGGAACATGATCAAGATGGTGGCAGCTTCAACCGAATTACGCAATGGTTGCTAGGGGGAATTTCAAACGCTATGTTTTCGTCTTAGAAAGAATTTCAAACGTAACTATTTCTCTTGAGGATTGGTACCGTTTTGACTTGAGGTACCAATTCTGTATTTGCTTGTATCTGTTTAAAAATAAATACTAGTTAAGACTGCCGTTTTGGCCATAGCAGAGTCTTTCTCGAAGGCAAAATGACAACAAAACACACATAAACAGGTTAGTGGTACACTCTTAAAATTAATTCGTCATTCATGCTTATAAATTAGTCAAAATGACTAAGTTTGCCTAGTCCCGAGTCTTGGACTAATACAGTTTTTCCTGGACTAATTTTTATTTTGCAGTGACTAACCATTAATAGTCAGCGTTTGACCCCTGACTAAAATTTTGTTTCGACTAAGACAATTTAGTCAAAATTTAGAGTTTTGACTATTTTTGCCTTGTCTAATGACTTTTCACAAATTAGTCATACACGGAGCTCCGACTTAAATGGATTGGTCATTTTCCCGCCTTGGTTCTCCCGCTTGTAGATCAGAAAGTTGGCACTTCTCCCATCAAATACTGTACCAGCAAAATTCGGCAAGATACTGGTACCCCGATTGCTTGGTGATGCGTTTATCCACCATAGCCAGAACTAACCCTAAACACCCATACACACAGCCATTGTATGCATGCTTAAGCTAGGTTTGGCTTCGTCTTCGTCTTCATGAGCATCTTACCGTGAGGTAGCAGCCCTCGCCCAACCAAAGAGTGTGATGAACATTCAGTTCTATTTTATGCACACGTGGCTCCTTCACCTTCCTCAAAAATAAGGTAAGAATTCCACCTTGTTTTGCTTATTTTCAAAGGTTAAAATTCACAGAAATCTATAGGCAGCTAGGCCATAGCTAGTGTATAGGCCTATATTAGCACTAGTACAGCAGTAGACAGTGGTCGTATTGGTAATGAGCGTGTACAAACGGTTGGTTGGCATGGCATGGGCATCGCCTATGCCTGCCTGGCTACTTGGTTGTATTATTGCTAATGCTTAGGCTTTTTTAAGACCAACATGACCGTCAGACTGGAATGAGGATGTCCACCAAGTCCATAAACAAATTCACGTTTTGAGATAGATGTGCTTTAGCTAACAATCTAAGTTCATATTTTCAAATGACTGGTAAGGCCTACTACCTTGAGTCTATTGAGACTTTGGAAATAAGATAAAAGTATTGATTAAACATGCTGACTTTGTTTTAAGGTACAGGGAAAGCTTGGCCTGTAATTCAGGATGTGGCTCTTAATTTGATGTGTTCTTTGATGGGATTGCTGCCAACAACTCTACTAACTACTGGCAGCTGTTACAGTCTACTTTGCAAGTTTTAATGTTTTTAACATGACCTATACCCTTACATTTAATAGGACATTCCTCTTTGAAAGAAGCGTGTCTTTCTTGATAAGATTATTTATCACAGTTGAGATAATAATTATGCTTATTAGGGATACACTGAGCCCCCGACGATGCAAAATAAATATTTGTGCTGTAACACGTACCCGATAATAACCAGTTTTTCTGATTAAATCTTTTTGATTAAATTTGTCTTTAAAGAATTCCACAAAATGTTGAAGTCATAATTATTTCAGAGTGTTATTGTTTCGAATGTGTAAAAGATCGTTGACAAAAATGATAATGCGTTTGAAAAACCACATAATATTGGCAGAGTTCACATGTCACGACCCCTTCTTGTACATTTTGTAGCTCAAAAAGTTCAGATCAACAATGACTAATTGTTGACTTCTGACCAATGAAAACTAGTCAAAACCCCTCAAAGTGCTTGACTAATGTCATTAGTCAGAAATACTAACGAGGTACTGGACTAGGCTCAAAAGTCACTGGACTAAGATCAAAAGTCACTGGACTAAGCAGTTTAGTCGCTGGACTACTGATTAGTCGTATAAGACATTGTCACAGGACTAGTTAATTCTAGTCGCATTTTGACTAAAGTTCCTTAGTCATGCACTGGTATTAGACTTATCTAGATTAGTCCTATAAGACATCATGCTGGACTATTTTTTTTTAGTCAAAATGACCAATTAATTTTAAGAGTGTATGGGATTTGAGGCATTGCATGGTGAGGTATCAATGTATATTCAGTTTACGGTAACACCATGTGTATGATTTGCTGTGTAGATTTTGTTCTTTGAGAACTCGTCTTGCTGTTTATTCTACTGCTGCGGAGTAGATTTTCGGAATACTACTAAGTTCTGAAAAGAACTGTCCTGCTTGTTAAGTACTACCTGGGCAGGAGGTAGGAAATCGGTCGGGACATTTCGCATTATGAATCGAGGGGACTTCTCGTTATTAACTTCACTGCCGCGGAGCGAGTTCTTAATTGGTATCAACGTTTCGACTAGCCTGCTTCTAATTCTAATTTCTGTTTTAGTTTGGATTCGAACATGGTCGGGTAAATCTTTGAAATGTACTTTTCTTACCGGTAGAGAACGGTATTAAGTCATCCCGTTTGATCACTTTCCCACTCTCATCCAGGAATCTGTCGGGGTTGAATCTTCCTGGCTCCGACCAAGTCTCAGGATCGAAGCCTATGGCCCCAATGTTAGCAAACACTAGGCTTCCTTTTGGGATAGTGTAACCCCCGATGACAGTGTCCTGTGAAGCTCTGTGGGGAGCCCCGAGTGGTACCACATTGCCGAGACGGAAGATTTCACAAATGCAGGCCTGGGTGTACGGCAAGTTCACCCCGTCGGACATGCGGGGCATACGGTCTCTGCCAACTACGGTATCAAGCTCATGTTGTAACTACATCAATGAGGAAGACAAGCATCAACAAAGAATACCTGTTAGATAACGAAGGCAACTGCAACTGTGGCACGTGTAATTAAAAGAGGGGCTCCGAGGTCAAATTCAGTTTTGTGATCCACTCATTTCCCAATAGGTAAGAGGGGCTCCGAGGTCAAATTCAGTTTTGTGATCCACTCATTTCCCAATAGGTAAGAGGGAAAAAAGTTACAAGTTTCTAACCTCACGTTAACATTGTGTAAAATGCCACTGTGTTTGGTACCCTTCACGTGCAATTTTTGTCAAAATCCAAAACCGCTCAATGACGTCACATTTCCAAAACAATGGTTTGTACATTTTTGTACAGAAAATGTTCAGTTCATTCCTGAATTCTGATGATATTCAATCAAAACGGCATTGAATCTTAGCTGATGACTGGCGCAGAAATTCCTCTTTGGAATGTACAGACCTATTTTTTGTTTGCTGTCCGATGACGTCATGTTTCAAATTTCGCTCTCAAAGAGTATCGAATAAAATGACATTTTGCATCATTTTATTGCGAGGTAGAAACTTGTAACTTTTTACCCCACCAACTGAGGACTCTCTCTATCGGAAAACGATTGCATCACAAACTCATTTTGACCTTATTACAGAATTGGTAAGAAAAAAACCTTTAAAATATACTTTTTGATCACAGATTTACATAAAACTTACACGGTCTAATGATGATGATAGTAGAAAACATCCCTTGAAATATTTCTGTCTGAAATGCCATTTTTGATGAGAAATGCCATTTTTGATGAGAAATGGATAAACTAATTTTCCGATTGGAGTTTATCGCTCAGTGAGCGTTTTATTTATTTGTTGAATCTATATGATTTCATGCAAATGTGTAATCGGTTTTTCACTATTTTCTCGTGTCCCAGATGGCCGATCGATCTCAAACTTCTACAGGTTGTCAGTTTATGTATTTGGTGGATTACATAAAGTGCTTACACTGCCAGCAACTGTTTTGTTAGCAAAAACCAATTCTGTAATGTTCCTTTAAACAAAAGTGTCAAATTACGCACATTTACGTATGTACTTGATGCACGATTCGAAGTGGAAAGGGCAAACTCTTTGGTTTCATGTTGGGCAAGTTCGGACATTATGCATGCTTCATCTCCAAATCAACAGCAAATGCTCGGCACAACTTTTAACAAGCTGACACTATCTGTCATTTTCATGTGCGTAAAAGCAAACAACTGATTCCGCCTACCTGTCAAACGTCTTACCTTTTGTTGTATCTCTGGGTACGCCATCATGTACAGTAATCCCCATCGAACTGTCGTAGACGTCGCTTCCGTGCCAGCAATGAACAGATCCCCCACCGTTGCGTACATGTCATTTAGTCTGATCTTGGACTTCTCTTCACTCGTCGCAGCTGCCATTTCCTTAAGGTACACGTCGATGAAGTCTCGTGGCTGCTTCGGATCGAAATCCTTCTGGTGCTCTTTCACAATCTCCGCGGTAAAGTCGCATATGAGTTTGAGATTCCTCCCCGTTTCTCTTATAGGTGGTAAGAACGGCGCGACCCAAGGGGCACCGGGCATGATCTGCAGAACGCCCGTAAACCCCCCAATAAGTTGGATGTTGCGGCTGATCGCTCGGAGGAGCCGTTTAAAGCTCGGGTCATCGTAGTCATACCTCTTGCCGAACACCGCCTTACAGATGACATTGGATACGGCGTTGGCCATGAGGATGTACGGGTCAAAGGCTCTCCCTTCGTGTTTCTGCATCTCAGCCACGAGGCAGTCAGCCTCGATCCCAATGACATCCCCGTAGTCTGTCCTGTTCAAGCCAAAATCCCTCATGAATGTAATCGCAATCCTTCGCTGTGCTTTCCACGCATCACCAGATGAGAAGGCCACTCCTGAAGCATGTCAAAATAAAGAAAATCAATCTCGAGTCAGAATTGTCTCCCAGTAGTTCAGCTCTCCAAAGTTTATTATTTATCAAGACTATTATTTAAATCTCCAATGATTGTCATTACAGATTGCTCATTATATGGCTTCATCAAATCTTTTGGAGTTTTTAAGTAAGCAATTTTGAAAGGAAATCTGTAGACATAGATCAGTGGGGGACAAAAGTTGCTAGAAGAACCGCAGCTGGTCCGTTTAGGCTAGGATTGTCAGACTAACTGCAGCGAGCTCGCTGATCCATTTTGGTTCAAAGAAAAATCCTGATTTCTGAAAAACCCGCTTCTGCACGAGTGTCGAAATCTAAACCATTTAGTTTAGTTCAGCTTAACGGCACAGTACACGTTTGGTAATTGAAGCCTACTGAGTGTGTTACAATAAAACTAACCTGTGAAAATTTCACTTCAAAATGTGGTCGCGTTTTTGAGATATCACCGATAAATCGGAGCGAATAATATTTCCACGCAGGAAGAATATTACCCATAGGAATACACAGTCTGAGAAGCGTTTTGACAGAAACGCTTCTCAGATTCAAATTGTTGGGGAATAAAAAGTGATATATTTTCCATAACCGTTACTTCGGAGTTCAAAGTTTCTCAAAAATCATTTTACTACCCAAAGCTGCTGTACTTCTCACCAAGTAGGTTTTTATTGCCATTCATTTTCAGAGTCATTACCAAACGTGTACTGTGCCTTTAAAACTGGTATTGAATTCAAATCTCACCTTCTCCGTCCACCACATGCCGTAAGATCTTCACTGAAGGCCGGTCACAAATATGCCTATTGTGGAAGGCTTCCCGTATGAGGTCCGGACCATGAATGACAACGATTCTCAACACTAAGCCATCGATCATGTATATTGGACCAAGCTTAAGGTGAATCCTAAAATCGTGTAAAAGAAAAAAAAAACTTCTTTTTTTAATAAGTTGTTCACATTGGCAACTAAGTTGACAATTTTGCTTTGATGGTTTAAACACAATAAATAAGTAAATAAATAAACACAATAGAATAGGCCTAAACAAAATAAATGAAAAAGGTGGGAAGACGGGAAGAAATATAAAAATGTCATGCTTCTTCTTAAAACCCTGCAAAACAACAGCCATGCTGCAGCTGACAGTAAAATATCCATAATTACTTAATAACTCAATAATTTCTAACTCGAATGTTTGAATTTGTTATCTAGTCTATCCTCATAATCAACGCAAACAACCAGGAACTTAATGTATGTTTTTTTTTTTTTTAAACCAACATGGAGGAAGGAAATACCATTCAGCTGCGTGATTGTGTGAATACTTCACCCGATGCCTTTGTTTATAAATCCCTCTGGTTCTTCATACAGTTAAAGGAACATTACAGAATTGGTTTTTGCTAACAAAACAGTTGCTGGCAGTGTAAGCACTTTATGTAATCCACCATATACATAAACTGACAAACCTGTAGAAGTTTGAGATCGATCGGCCATCTGGGTCACGAGAAAATAGTGAAAAACCGATTACACATTTGCATGAAATCATATAGGTTCAACAAATGAATAAAACGCTCACTGAGCGATAAACTCCAATTGGAAAATTAGTTTATTCATTTCTCATCAAATATGGCATTTCAGACAGAAATATTTCGAGGGATGTTTTCTACTATCATCATCATTAGACCGTGTAAGTTTTATGTAAATCTGTGATCAAAAGTATATTTTACAAGTTTTTTTCTTACCAATTCTGTAATGTTCCTTTAAAGCATGTGTACAACATTGGTAACTGTCAAATACCAGTATCCACACTTTGTGTGACCCAACATATCCATGAAGTAACAAATCTGTGAAAATTTAAGCTCAATTGGTCATCAGAGTCTCAAGGGAAACAGTAAAAGACCACTTTTAATTACATGTTTCTACTGTTTTCAAACATCGGATTTTATCACCGTGATAAAAATTGTTTTACAAATTTTTCAAACACTATAGAATTTTCAGCAAAACTATTTTAAGGGTAGTTTTCCACCATGACCATCTTTATAATTAATGTGCGAATCTGTGAATACCTATATGTCCCCTTAAAAGCTCCGTACGATCTGGATCACCACTGCGGCCACAAAATGCCAAGAATATAAGAGGATGGTGTCCCCCCTTCAGCTTCCCCCTCCCAAAATAAAAGCATGACCCCACCACTGACAAAATCATTCCCCTGGGCCCCTACTTGAAAGTAATGCCCCTTGTGCCCCCCCCCTTTTGTCAAGCCACGAGGGCCTTCTCCAACTTGTTTGCGGTTTTTGTAATTAACTATTCATGAAGTATAAAACTTGCGTTATCTGCACCCTCGTGGCTTTGCCACTCTCGTGCGTGGTCTCCCATTTCAGTCGCTTGGGATCGCAGCTCCAAGACACGAAGGCCTTGACAAAAGGCTAGTGGCTATTAAGGCTAGGCCTTTAGTATTTACCGTGAGAAAAAGAAAAGAAAAGCGAGCTCATTGTTGTGTCAGTCCCACACCTGAATGCGTCTGAATATTCATAAAATGTAGACAAAATGTAACCTTGGATTACAAATCCTGAGAAACCTATATCTTTTTGAAACAAACTGTTAAAATACGTTTATGATAAGAAATTCTTCTTAATCTACACAAACCTTTTGATTGAATAACCTATGAAGTATTTTTTTAGAATGAGGAAACAAAAACAAATTGATCAGTCCAACCATGGAGCTATATAGAAAGAAACTTACTGGCCGCTGCCCCTACCCGTACCGCTATTTACTAGTTTTTTAGTACTATAAAATCAAATCTTGTAAATGTGTAGGCCTATTCTGCAAATATAGAGGAATAAGTAATGAAACTGATTTACCAGTGGAAGATCTGGTGAGGCAAGTCTCCAACATCTACTCCATTATAGAAGACGTCCCACAGTATAGGTAGAAAGCTTACCTTCGGTGGAAGGTTTGTCGAGGCGCCGTGGAGATTCTTCAAAAGAAAGACGAACGCCGCGAGACTGACTGCTGCAGCCAAAACAACGGAGACTAGATCCATGTTTCGTCCAATAGTTGAATCATCAACCAACGTTGGTTCCGGACAGCCCCGGTTGTGCAGATACCTAACTTGATAATGGTCTATTCATACGGAGATGTGGCGGCAATTGATATGCAGGAACCGAGATTTATAAACCAGCCAATCAGGTGCTTTGCCATTCGTCCATCCTCTGGTGGGGTGACTGGAAAGTTTTTTGTTATAAAGGTTCCCCACGTTCCCAATTTCATAGAGCTGCTTAAGCACAAAAAGTAGCCAAGCACAACGAAATTATGCTTACCAGAATAAGGTTACCAGTTAAACTACCGTATCACATGTACAACCTGTGACTGGTGTCCTGCTCATTTTGTGCTAAGCAGAAAATGTTTAAGTCTTACTCAACGTGCTACGTAATCTGTAACCGCATGGTTGAGCAGCTCTGTAAAATTGGGTTCGGTTGCTAACCGCGGTCTGCAGCTGCATGAATTTTACTCGTCTGCCTGTGACTTGTTTTGCAATGAGTCGAGCGATAGATTTTGTTGCCGAGGTCCAAAAATTTACCCCAGTATAAACTTCATATCCGTCCAGTATAACTTCACTTTCGACCAGTATTAAACTTCATTCCGTCCCACAACTGGTTTTGTCCAAGAATCAATTTTCTTCAAACCACTAAAGAAATAATTTACATGAGTTCTAAACTTTTCAAAAAAGGCTGTATGCATGTACACTTTGAAGCATTTTTTACATGCAAAAGTGAAGATACCTCACTACCTTAGCTGTCCAACATGCAATATTATTAACTCTTGAATCTGAGGTAGTGTCCCAAAATGGCATGCGATGTCGTAGACCCTATTCACCATACACTGCTATTGATTGCTATAATACTCCACACAACGTGACAATGTAATGGCCTTTGTAAATATCCAAATTGTAACCAATTAAAGGTTTGGGGACCCAGCTTTGATAGACGCCTTTGTCATGGAAGATTCTGTCCCCGGTGTCAGACAAAAACTGTCCGCTGGCAATAAGTGTCCGCTGAGCATGCGCAGTAGACCCCGGACACTATTTGCATGTATTACGTGACAATTTAATAGTGTCCGCCCAACAAATAGTGTCCGGGCGCGCGCCATGCTGCTGCACGTTTGCATGCACACGGACAGTATTTGGCAGATTACGGACAGTATTTGGCAGAAATTACGGTCAGTATTAGGGCATTTTGAGGCTGTAGAGGGGAGTTAGCTGAGGCTGTTCCTTGCTCTATGGCTGAGGGGACTGGTATTTGGCAAGAATGAATAATATTTAGCAGTGAGTTTGCAGGATCAGGAATAGACGTGTGTGAAATTGTTGGCAGTCGTGTGTTCGACTTTTTGTAACTAAAGGCATGTCCTTTATATCAGCCTATATGTAAGCTTGCCTTCTTTATATTATTTGATTGACCGAAAAAATTACAAGCAGGAAAGCGCTACAAAAATGTAAAACTAAAAGGTTAATAATGATCTTATCTGTACGACGCCTTGAAAGCTTAGAAGCAAGGCACGCAATGATGATGCACGCTAACCGCGGACACTATTTAGCAAGCTTCCGTAAACAATGTGACGTCATAGACGCATGACCAATCAGAACGCAATATGCTAATGAGCGGACACTTATTGCCAGCGGACAGTTTTTGTCATGACACCGGTGTGAGTGTTCTGATACGGTAAATTTTGAGGGCTGAAGGAGTTGATTCGAAAGAGGGCGCTATACCAGACGAAATTTCTACACAACAGTTATTACTTGGCCGTATGGGTGGGGACAATCTCCGGTGAACATAATTTCGTGGACCCAATTTAATAGAGCTGCTTAAGCAGAAAATATTGCTTAACAACACGACAATTGCTGCTCAGCAGAAAAAGGCAGGATACCAGTTACAAATTGTACATGTGATATGGCAGTCTGGCTGGTAACCTTATTCTGGTAAGCATAATTTTGTTGTGCTTAGCTACTTTTTGTGCCGAAGCAGCTTTATGAAATTGGGCCCTGGAATGCAGTAAGCGCAATACATTGGAGCGTACCGTTCTTTATGTACGAGTTTGAAAACTTGACAACATTGAAGAATAGCAGTGACTGCTCGAAGCCGCCTATTTTTATTTTGTACACAGACATAGAGTACTCAAATTTAACTTCAATATTGTATAATAAATAGTTGGGGTTTCTTTTATTTGTAAACTGTAATGAAACAAATGAATTGAATTGTTGCTAGGCCCAGGTATTAAGATGTCAGTCTCCGTTTCACTTCCACAACGGAGACCCGACCGTACTACTACATGTGTACCAGGGTTAGTTTTGTAGCCTATGAATTTAAAAAAGTTATTTGAGTCCAGAGAACCTTTTCTTCTCAAAACAAGTTTTACTGCTAATGTTTCACACTTTCGACGAAATAAAGCATTGCAATAACAATAAAACATAATAGAGTTTGACTTACCTGCAAGTGGCTGTTGGGGTTAGGCTGCATTATGTGCAAATGAACGTGAACATGTCGTGTGCAGCAGAATTTGCAGAAATGTTGCTCCTAAGCGCACAACATGACTTCGTGCTTTTAAAAAATACTGCCAAAAAAGTTTCGCAGCGC
The DNA here is from genome assembly GCA_032158295.1 of Pycnopodia helianthoides. NCBI lineage: Eukaryota > Metazoa > Echinodermata > Asteroidea > Forcipulatida > Asteriidae > Pycnopodia > Pycnopodia helianthoides. The sequence continues at coordinate 1,213,445 of CM063256.1, read as the reverse complement.
CCTCAAGAGAGTAAGATCAAAGTCACGTGACAATAACGTTTCATGGTTTTGAGTCAATGTGAGGATAAAACAACAAATAAACTTCTGAAGGTTTCGAAGCTTATTGTGTGTTTTTTCCCTCCGGTGTTTTTCTTCTCTATTTTTCTCCTTTTTTTGGGGGGGGGGGGGCGGTCAGCGTGTGGGCGGGGTTAGGCGGGGCATTTTTTTTTTTAAATTATAAATTGACTCTTGAGGGCGCCCTTTTGACATGTGTTGGTGAAAAGTTTATGTACAGAACATTGTAAACAAAGACATTTTTTCGTATTGATCATCTTCAAGACTTCAGTTTACTAATAGTAATATACTAGTATTACTACTAGGCTAATCCCTTTCCTGACTCCTGTGGGCAGTATCATCAATTCAAATAATCTACTAGTACTATAACCCAAAGACGGTGAGTTTATTTTGGCAAAATATCTGCCATCAGATTCACTATATCATCAGTATCAGATATACATGTATAGGACTCCTATACAATATTTTGGAGTGATAAAATATGGTGCGTGAGTCACGTGTTCCACCAATCAAATGACAAGGATCTATAAATGCGCTACTAACTATTTATAAGCACATTGTATCATAGATGGACCATGGAGGTAGGATGGACTCTAAATTGTCTGCCTACTTCTGTAATTGATTTATTATTATTACACTGTTCAGATTAATGATGGGTGTATGGTGGAGCATCTTGATAGGCATTACTGTGTTTCTAATACTGAGGTGGTACATGGGTCGCCCTGTCCTCTTGCCTCCTGGCCCATGGTCATGGCCAATCATCGGCAGCCTTCCAACTTTACTCTCTCTCAGAAGCACAGGTGCACCACATCAAATATTTCAAAGGTACATGACGTTTATATAATTGACAGCAGTAAACCCTTTTTAAAACAACGCATCTTTCAGTTTGGGCAAACTGTGACGGCAAGAAATTAATCGTTAAGCTTACATTGTTTTTCTTTGTTGGGTTGAGCAGTTATAATCTAAATCATAATAATCTATATCAGCCAAAAGTGACTGTACAATATATACCAATATCAGTGTCGCCATCTTATCTTCATCCCATTCAAAGCAATGTTACCAAACTGAGGCTGGAGGAGAAGATCGTCTGGCCCCCATATTGATAAATGGCAGTCAGCATTCATTACATGCTATGAGGTACAGGACACCTGACTAAGGGGGCGACAGTGTAAGGGTACACAGTAAAAGATGAAAATAATATATGTGGTCATGCTGTATTTGAATGGTGTCTTTTCAAAAATTGCTGACAAACTGAAAACACCATTTTTGTTCCAACAGGTTATCAGAGAAACATGGACCAGTTTTAATGATCAACTTAGTTGCTGGTAACAGGGTTGTTGTACTGCATGGATATGATGTGATACGTGACGCATTCAATCATCTAGACTTAAATGGTCGCCCATCCTTGTCAGTATTTGAACAGGTGCAAAAAGGAGGCATAGGTAAAGGGAAATTCTAAGCACTATACTTGATAACCATCCCAAAATGGGAAAAAAGTAGGAACATTTTTATTGAGTACTAGGGCTGACCTCAATGTACCCATGTTGTAGGCTTTAATATATTCAGGCTATTTAATCATAATATTTCATTTTTTTTCCAAGTACAAAACTATGGAAATCAGACTTAAGTAGGACAAATAAAGTGTCTGCTGTAGATAGACATGCCAACTACAGATGGACATGCCAACTATAAATGGACATACCAACGATAGATGGACACACCAACTATAGATGGACACACCAACTATAGATGGACACACCAACTATAGATGGACATGCCAAAATATAGTCGGACATGTCCATTTTAAGATCAGATATGAAAACTATAGACATGTCAAACTATAGACCGCATCCGAATTGGCGGCTACATCTCTGGCTACGACTGTTGCCAAGGACGTCCTATACTTCAATGCAGAATGACTCGGCGATCCAGCCATAGCCGTAGCCAATTCAGGCACGGCCATAGACATGCCAAACTATAAATCAGATATGCAAACTATTGATGAACTATAGTTTGGGCGATGCCCAAATTAAGGCCGGTGCTCTTTTGTTGGGACAAGTACACAAGTTGGGGCATGATGCAGCATGCACAGGTGGGAACCACTCAGGATGTTCTCATTTTGCATTGTCTTTACTTAGATGGTAAAAAAAGGATGGCCAATTATTAGGTACTCATTGTATCCATGTATTTATTTTAAGAATGTACAATAACGATCTAATTAATGTTGATTTTACAGGAGTTGTAGGGGCCTCTGGGGAGCTATGGAAAGCCCAGAGAAAGTTAACTCTCAACTTCATGAGAGACTTTGGAGTCGGAAAACCAGTCTTTGAAGAAAGGATTACCACCGAGGCAGGATTCATGTTAGAAGAGGTTGGAGCATACAATGGCACACCTTTCAATCCTTTCCAAATCTTATCAAGTGCCATTTCTAATGTCATTTGCTCATTAGTGTTTGGATCACGCTACGACTACACAGATCCTAGATTCATTGAGCTCCAAAGAGCAATCTACAGGAACACTGAGCTAATGGGGGGAGCTACAGGTGCAATCCTCTTCATGCCTTACTCCCATCTATTAGCCTCATTCCTCCCTGTGGTTAAAGAATGTCTCGACAACACCCGATACGTCAACGATTTCAGCAGGAATGTTCTCGAGGAACATCGAAGACCTTCGACCCGGAGAATATTCGGGACTTCATGGATGTGATATTGGAGGAGACGAGTGCCGAGGGATCTACAGTAACGGTCAATGACCTTCATGGCACCACCGCAGATTTATTCTCTGCCGGCTCGGAGACTTCCTCCACCACTCTACGATGGGCTCTTCTCTACATGGTAGCATATCCAGAGATTCAGAGGAAGATACAGCAAGAGATTGATGGAGAGGTTGGTTGTGATCGCCTACCCCGTCTATCTGACAGAGCTAAGCTTCCTTACACGGATGCAACGCTCCATGAGATTCAGCGCATCAGTAATATCATCCCATTAGGTGTTCCGCATGAGGCGTCAAGCGACGTGACTTTCAGAGGCTACAAGATCCCAAAGGGAACACTCGTCTTGCCAAACTTATGGGCGCTTGGGATGGATCAAGAGCTGTGGCCAGAACCCAACAAATTTGTCCCTGAAAGATTCTTAGATGAAACTGATCGGAGCGTGAAGAAGTCTGAAAAGTTAATACCATTTGGGACAGGTAAGAATAATTAATTTTCTCTACCTTCTATTAATTCAAGTATTTAATACATTATTGACTTTTGGAAAAATTCATTCCTTGCACTTCTCTAGTTTTTAATAAACACATTGTACAACCAACCAGTGGACAAATCCGTAAATTAAGTGGTCATGTTTTGAAGAAAAAAAAACAACGTAAAAAGGGTGTTTGTTTTAGAGATTTGTGCAACTTTCCATGTGCTAATTTTTAATCGACAACAGGTATAAAAATAAGAGCCAAATTTGAGACAAAATTTTCAGCAAACAGCAGGACGATTGGAACCAACATAAAGTTTATAAAAAAAAGGTTTCATAATTTTTGTTCTTCATTTTTCAAATCCTAACCGTTTGTGCATATTTCCACTTTTCCACATGACTTAAATCTGAAATCTCTTTTATTTCTATGTGATAATGCAGGTAGACGTGCATGCCTAGGAGAACAACTAGCCCGGATGGAGCTATTCCTCTTCTTTACACATTTTCTTCATCAATTCAACATCAGTAAGCCTGAAGGCACCCCACCTATTTCATTCCAGGGTGTAGGAGGCATCAGTTTATCCCCTCTGCCATTTGAAATATGTGCCATTCACAGAAAGTAGACTTAAGTCACACATTCCTCTCCTTGCCATCCTCACTCGGTCTCCAGTTTTCAGTTTTTAAAACTCAGTAATCTTGCACAAGGCTAACTGATTCTTCAACATTTTCACCTAGTTTTGAGTTCCTTTTCTTCAGCTAGAGTTAAGAGCAGTGTTCTTCCTTCACAGTTTTTCATCGCCCAAATGCCAGTTGAAACATCCGAGAACCAATATATAATTTTTCTCCACGAGCTCTTGTGGCTCGGTCATTGATTCCCAAAGTTCTGTAAACAGATGTCTGGTACTGTCTGTACAGATTGTTCATATGGCTTCATCTTCAGGTCCCATAGAAATGACAAATGTTGATAGGAAACCAATGAAAGAGAGAGGAAAAGTCACTGATAAAGGTTTACAGCAATGAGGGGAATAGTTTACATCTGGCTGAAAAAAAACCCACCAATACGTAGATGGCCTTTTCTATAAATGTCCATCCCTTTTATTAATTCCAACATGATCGTATAACTTCTTTTTAAGTGCACTGACTACAAGGGGAAGAATTATTTCCAAACGTCCAAACATTTGCCCAAAGTCATTCCCAAACATTAAACATCACATGGCATCTTTGCTGATTACTTAACAATTGACATGCTCTTGTGTGGGGCAAAATGTTTTTGTATGTACTTCGCACCTAACTGAAATTGTAGAATTTGAGGCTTGCATGGTGGAGATGGATATTGGTAAATTCTTTGTGGGACACAATTTATTTTTAAAGAAGGGCTCAAGGAAAATTCAGTTTTGTGATCCATGCATTTTCTAATGGATAGAAATGGATGAAAACAAAATTACAAGTCTCTAACCTTACATTTACACCGGTGTAAAGTGTCACTTTGTTTGATATCCTTCAAGTGTAATTTTTGTCAAAATCCAATAACATTTGAAGACAGCACATTTCAAATGTAAAGTCTGTGCATCTTCCAAGGAGAATTTTTTTTTCATTCTCTGAATTTTGATGATATTCAACCAACATTGAATTTGACCTTTTAACTGACACAAACAAATCCTTTTTAATGTACAGACTCGTTTGTTTTTGACCTACGATGACGCCACATTTAACATTTAAAATTTCGCTATGAATTTCAAATAAAATTGCATTTTACCCCGTTTTAACTTGAGGTTAGAGACTTGTAATTTTCACCCCACTACCATGATGACTCTATCTATTAGAAAATGAGTGCATCACAAAACTGAATTTGACCTTGGAGCCCCTCTTTAACTTTATCAAGAAAGATACGACGGCTTTGGAAAGAGATTAAACAAGCAGCTCTTTTCAAATTCAGAATAGATTCAAACATGGTGTACCCAACAGATGGTAATCTATAAAATATGTGACTGTTAGGAACAGAAGACATTTCTGGTGATGGTAAATTTTGAAAATAAAACCTATTTTTGTAAGCAAAGTACTTGGAGTTGTTTTCTTGGTTTGTCTTGAGTGTGACATTTTATGAAGTAATTAAGGAATCAGAGGCATGATGTACTTTCCACATTGAGTCTAAAATTAAAGGAAACAGTTTTGTACGAGCCTGTTGTGTATCATAATTTCATGCATCGGAAAAAAATACTAAGGATAATACTACTCTGTGAGATGGTGTCATGAGTCCGACCTTGGTTTTGTGTGAAAACACAGTGTGAAATAACAGCGAACCCTTAATCTCACATTAAAACCCCAACCCTTCCAAATCCTCTTTAGGAAGTTGTCTGATTGCGGAGGATGGACAGATGGATTGTGGCCTCAACACCCACCATACCTTTCATTCTTTTCAAAATTGCAGTTAATTCAACTGCATGATGCACAATAAGTAAAACTTTCAGGGGTTGATTGTTTGGTCACATACGTGGTGCACCATTATTGATTTGAATACAGGTTGGAGGCATGTACACAATTGCCTTTAGCCTTTTGCTCTGAGAACGCCCCCCCCCTTGAAATATTTCAACATAAAGCCACATTGGCTTGAAAAAGTTGCAACTCCTGTTGAGAGCATGGGCTGCACTTTGCTTTTAAGTACAGAGAACAAAACTGGATCGCACACCCCCAACATCATGTAGACTGGCTACTATTTCCATCCCATACCAATCCCCTATAGCCTCCATGCAACAGACGATGTGTGGTGAGTCTAGGTGCAATTCTGTAAGAGGTCAGGGGTCTTCCTGATAGCTGATCCAGCTCGCTTGATGGTATCGCTCACTTTTCTCTCTAGCCGGTAACCAGCATCCCATTCCTGCAATAGAGAAACCAGCAAAAACATTGATAGAGTTGTATGCTTTTTACAGACTATTGAGTTCTTAACAGGATGAACGTCTTCTGTCTTTTTCTGGATAAGTTTCATACATCACTCATCCTAGCTGAAGGTCATTTTAAGCAATAATGCTGATATGATTCATAATAATTCATTTATGAAATATGAATGGTTCAAAACATCAGCAAACTTGGACTTTACACTCCTGTGCTGAATTTTGATTTCCTACATCGACAGTAAATGTCTTAAATGTCTGAGAAACACTACGACTTTCCAAATTGGTTTTCTCAAAACACAATTTAACTTTTGCATATTAACCCTCCTAATATTTGACCAATCAGTTTCATAAACGGTGGTTTCGAATGATAACTGTTCCAGCCTAGACTGTGATATCATGTGGTGAATGAATCTACACAGTACACAGTCAACCCTCGTACTGTCTGACCAATCAATATCATCCACTGTGGTTTTAATTGATAGACAAACTATGCCAGCCTGCGATATGGTATATTGCGGTGAATGCATCCACACAGCAGAGCCCAATTTCATGGCTCTGCTTACCGCAGAATTCTGGGCTTGCAGCTTAACACGTTGACTACCGCCTAACAGGTGTAACCGCTTCTGCCACTACGAGTATACTCGTAGGGAATGAAAGGGCTTTGTATTGTTATTTAAATACACTGGCATCACTGAGCACGCAACAAATACGTTTCTGGCAGTGGTGAGGACATGGCATCCTTAGAATGTGTATGTTCAATTTTTTTTGTATAGTAGCTATTTGGTATGCATGCATGCACACTGCACTTGGCAAATGGGAACGCCCTACGAATCTATGACCGGCAGTCAACGAGTTAAAGAATCACAAGCTTTACTGGCAGAATTCTACGGTAAGGCCTACAAAAACAAAATTGTTATGTTGGCGTAACCCGACCGACCCTAAAAATACGGCTGACCGTGGATATTTCAATTTTTTTTTAAAGGAAGAAATTTATATAATTGATATAAATTAGTTATAAATACATTTGAAACCATTTGTGACCGTTTCTCATTGTTGAATTGTCTGACGATAGCGTGCATGGAACTTTAACTAACCCTAACGAACATGCAGAAAAATTGCGTAGGCCTGATAACAATGTTCATACAGAGCTGAGTTAGATGCACCATGTACTGTACATTGTACATGTATAGTCGCGTACCCGACTCCCTGATATTTTGCTGCGTTTCACAATGGTGAATACATGGGCTGTTATCTTGGAAGTCTGGTTCAGCAAGCGCGAGGCTGCTCTACAATGAAAAACATGACAGCCTCATCCTAGACTGTTGCACAACGCGGACTGCTACATGTTACATTGAAAATACTTGGCTATTTGTTCCGTGTTAAAAAAATAGTTCGTTACAATATAAATTGTTTTAATTAAAGTATATTATTTGTTTTTTGCCTTGTTTTATTATTTTATTGTGTATTACTACCATTTAGAAAACATTTTTCGTAGAGGGAAAAAAAGAAAAAGAAAAAAACCCACAAAATCCTGACCGACCTACTCTACTTTTTCTGGCCCGTTACACCAACATAACATTTTGTTAAGGCCCAAGCAGGGCCAAGACTTTGGGCCCTGATGGGTAGTTCTGCGTACAGTTCTGCTCCACAATACACGAACGTGTTCAGTGGAATGGTTCTGTGTTATTGAAAGAAGGAGGGTTCGAACCTTCAACCAAGATTGATTTTTTATCTGTATTATTTTATTTATTAATTCTAGTTGTGAAGTCAAGGATTCTCAGAAAAGCAAATTTAATCACTATACTAGCCAAGATCCCCATGGGGAGAAGACAAGGAAAGAAGTTTCAGTTTAAAGGTATTATACAGGATTGGTAGAGCTGACAAAACAGTCGCAAACAAAGTTCATGTTTTGTGTGATTAACCATATACATGAAATAACAAACCTGTGAAAGTTTGAGCTCAATTGGTCATCGAGGTCACGAGAAAATAGTGAAAAGAGATCTTATGTGTTTTCTGTTTTTTCAAACTGTCACGCGCGATAATTACTAATGTTTTACTCGTTTCTCAGAAACGATAGCAATTTAGGCAGAAATATTTTAAGGAACCCTTTCTACCATTACGTACTTTAAATCATGAAAGTTATGTTTGAATCTTTGAACATTGTGTTTTTCGATCTTACCAATAGTGTACAGGGCCTTTAAGAGGTGAGAGGAAAACCCCAGAGAAATATTCCAGGGAAAACCCACGCAATCCACATAGTGCCCCCGGCGGGATTCGAACCGAGGTCCTAGAGGTGGAAGGCAAGGAAAGAAACCACTACGCCAACCCAACCGCCCCTAAGACTGCCCTAAGATCTTACCTTGTCTCTATACTTTCTGCCATTGCTTCTCCGACTACCCAGCTTTCCTTTCATGGATGAAGTGACAGGTTGGAACTCTCTACTTGTTTGTACATTGAATACTTGCTGAGGGTCAACATTACTGGACAGCGTAGGAGGAGGCTTGGAACTAATGGCCAGAGAACCTAGAAAATACAAACAGTGTTAAACTAGGCCCTGTCTGAATTGGCGGCTACAGCTATGGCTACATCGCTGTGTCATCATGCATTGAAGTATACAACGTCCTTAGCAACACCCTTAGCATTAGTCGTAGCTGTAGCCGCCAATATGGATACAGCCTTAACTCGTTAACTGCCGGTCACAGATTCGTAGGCGTTCCCATTTGCCAAGTGCAGTGCGCATGCGTGCATACCAAATAGCTACTATACACAAAAAAAACTGAACATACACATTCTAAGGATGTATGTCCTCACCACTGCCAGAAGCATATTCGTTGCGTGCTCAGTGATGCCAGTGTATTCAGATAACAATACAAAGCCCTTTCATTCTCTACGAGTATACTCGTAGTGGCAGAAGCGGTTACACCTGTTACTACGAATATACTCGTAGGCGGCAGTCAACGTGTTAAACTCTGTAATGCTGTCAAAATCATTAATAAAGTACATCAGAAAAACCACTGATTTCCGAACCTCATATCACATTAAATGAATAATAGAGCTGTTCATTTTCTGCAGTGAACAATTATTTCCACCCCCAAGTTTTCAATAAACACACCTGTTAATTTTTTCCATCGGGGTTAAAGAATTTAATTTGGTTTTACCCTTACACCGATGTGAATTAAGCGTTGTATACGGAGTACTTTCCTGAGCTCTGTGAAAAAATCCACAGGCAAATCACTCAGGTGGGATTCAAACCCAGTGTAGATGTCTCGGGCTAGCTTGGTGGTCCAGTGGTAAGACACCTTCTCTAGTAATGCACAGGTCATGGGTTTCGAATCCCACCCGCGTGATTTGCCTGTGGACTTTTTTCACAGAGCTCGGGAAAGTGCTGAGTATACAGTGCTTAATACACATCGGTGTAAGGGTAAAACCAAATTAACTAAACACACCATTAGTTTCATCCAAGATACGGTCATGTCCTCGAGAAAGTACCAAATAAGAGTCTACGTTTTGAAAGGGATTTTATGCAGTATATATTAAGCAAACCAAATTAAGTACCGAGTATAAACTGTACAAGTCTCGCATGTATTCAAACATTGGAACTCTTGTGCGGGAGTTTGTTTCCTTAATAATAATAATAATAGACATTTGTATAGCGCATATTGCAAAAAAACCTCTAAGCGCTTAAACGGGAATATAAACAAACAAACAAAGAATTAATGATCACAAAAGGCTAACTTAAGCAATGAGTTTTCAACCTGGGCTTAAATGTATCAACATTGTGAGAAGTGCGAATATTGAGGGGAAGATTGTTCCATAGGGAAGAAGCAGCATAAGAAAAGGATCTTTCACCATAGTATTTTGAGCTGATTCGTTGTTTAAATTCCAAAAGTGACTGAGTAGATGATCGCAGAGTTCGTGTAGGAGTGTAGTGGTGGATTACATCTGTTAAGTAGGTAGGAGCGAGACCACACGTTAAGGCAATGTACTTGGGAACAAAGTGGTCTCGAAAATGTTTGAATACGCGCAGACTTGCACAGTCTATTGGGAGACAATATTCTTGCTCATTCTAGTATTCCTGGTATTGCAACTATTTACCCTTCACTATCTGCACTCGTTGTCCAAGTTGCAGGGCCACTGTTCCCTCAGTGGTATTCTGCTGTTCATCCACAGTTGGCCCTGACAATGAATACTTGGCTGTTGATGTGTTGTCAGACCCTGGCTAGATTTAATGATGTCATTGTGGTGTTTCCCCTTTTTAATACTTTGAAGATTCTATTAGTGCATAAAAAGATGGTTCAACTTATAAAGTAACAATTAGAATAAATAGTCAATGGATTTGTACAATAATGGAGTTCCTCCCTCCCTGGTACAACAAAGTACCCAAAGAGGCAACAGAATAGATAGTTCCCAGTAGACGCCATCTTTACGGGCAAATTGCATTTTGGCTTGCAGGTGCGTCAAGCGCTCAACTTATTAACGCAGCCGCGTTGTTCACTGACCAATCCTGCAATGAGTTTCGTGAAATGCGCGCGTGTTGCACGCCGTTCTCACACGAAACGCACGACTGTTTGTTCTAAACTGCCCGTAAAGACGGCCGATTTACGTCATACTGCAGCCTATCTATACAAGGTACTGGTTTTTACAATCAGCCAAACATTGTTTGAAACAAATTTAGAAATGAATTCAACTAAATAGGTCTAATGCAATAACATAATGAATTTCCAACAATCCTTTCTGAGTTTTTTAATTTGCCATCTTTGAGGCACAACGACAACATTATCATGGAAAACTAAATGTTCAAATCATCCAAGATGGCGAACGTTGCCATTCAGAGAGAATTGTGTGCAATCCAACTATTGACAGATAAGGTTCCAGCACACTGGGTTCCCTTCGTCTAGAAAATGTCTGCATGCTCAAAATGATGTTCTAAAAAATTTATCAGGGGGCCTTTTCCAAACCTTGGCTTGGGTTCTGGCTCTGGCTTGGGCTCCAACACAAACTTTGGAGCAGTGTACACTTTGCATGGTGTTTCAAACATTCAAACAGAGCTGTAGCCGCAGCCTAAGCCGAGGTTTGGAAAAAGCCAACCAGTATGTCTATTTCCACCAAGCATGACTACATGATGACTACAGGACAAGGTTGCTTCCAAGGTAGCCCAGAGAGGCTAGGCAAAAATTAATAACCTATAGTAGTACGACACCAAAGATATGATGTAGTTTGTCCAAATGTGAATATTGCAATATCAAACCTTGTTCAATGTCCAAGTTTTTTTATACATTTTCTTTATATGAGATATCGCCTAACTCACAAGGCCGAACAGCCACTCAAGGTGAGGGCTACACTTAACTGATTTGGGCTGTTGACCCAAATCAACTGTCACCAAAGGCACGTTGCCACCTACTCCTGGGACTGAAACAGGATTACCCACTTCACAGTCCGCAAGGATGTAGGCATGGGTATCATCCACTAAGAGCCTGGCTGCTAGAGCAGAATGCACTACCTTCCCAACTTTTTACGAAGCAATTATGGTTAAGTGTCTTGCTCAAGAGCACAAGTGTCATGAGTTGTAATTAAGTTTATTTTGCATTTGATTTAACCACTTTTTTTTGTGTAAAACGACCAAAATCTACTAAATGAACTAGACAGCATTTATGTGGCCTCGTCAAATAATGACTGCCCTGACCCTGGTAAACTAATCAGAAATACAAAATTAACCCAAGACTCTTACACTTTTCCAATTGTCTCAACCCATCTTACCTTTCCTTTCTCTTCCTTCCTAATGGAATCTTCAAACTTTCTCGATGCTTCTTGAACGAGACTCATCATATGCTGTTCCCCAAGGTTAATAACTCTCTCTTGATTGCTTCTTGGGTAGGTTTGAGACCTCTTGTGACCTAGAATGAATAGTCAAAAACATCTTCAGAAAAAATGTTGTTATATAATCCGGGGTCGATTTCACAAAACTCTTCCTAACTTAGGACTAGTCCTAGGCAATGCTAAGAGATAGGACTAGTCTTAAGTTAAGACCAGTTACTGGTCCTAACTTCAGATAAGACTAGTCTTATCACTTCGTGAAATCGGCCCCAGAAGACTCAATCTTTACTAGTTATTGTTTAGTTTTTTAACCTTAACCTTGATGTGTGATAATGCCGTCTGCTTCCCACGTCCTGAAGAAACAATCTACATGCTGCTCGGGTGAGATTTGAACCTATGACCACTGCATTCTAGAGATGTTTTCACCGCTAGACCACCAAAGGGCAACATGTGGTCAGTATAAATCCTGTACTACCCCCACGCAATTTTTACATCAATTTAAAACCAAACAATCCATGTGTCCATCAATATTTTTATTTATTTTTAAAATTTTTTTAATGAAAGTTCACCCCTTTTAACGCTGAAAGAAGAAAACATATAAGATGTAAATAACTCAAAGGTTGAAGCAATAATGGTTAAGTGTCTGCTCGAGGACACAAGTGTTACGACCGGGACTCGAACCCACACTCTGCTGATCAAAAACACCAGAGCTTGAGTCCGGTGTTCTTAACCGCTCGGCCACGACACGCCATTTGCTGTCTTTATTTCCATTTCAGAATAATTATAACCAAAAGATGAGCCGCACAATCTTACCATATTTATCCATCTTGTACTGGCCCCTATAGGGTTGTGTCTTGCATGACTTATGTACATTGCACGGTGCTCTTCCACAGTTTGCCAGCAAACTCTTTCTCTGTGAACTCTGCTCATCTTTTAGCGGGGTCTCTATTTTGGCAGAATTCACTCTGAAAAATCAAGTTGAAATCAAAATACTTGTTCAAATACATCGACAGAAATTTGTCAAAGTTGGTAGTATAAAATCTTGAATGGCTATTATTCTGGATGCTATTAATTTTCATTTGAGACATTGGATGAAAACATCTGCTGAAAATTGTTGACGTTAATTTTCAAATTGTCCCGAGTCTCCTGATAACAACCAGAGTACATTAGAACAAATATTGAGAGCAAACCAATTGGCTCTATCCACAGCCATCACATCTTTCTGGAAGAGACAAATACTGTATGCAAAGCCTAGAATAGAAAATACCAATGTAAATTTATTAGTCTTACAGTAAAATATCTCTACCGACCTGATATTTCCAGTTGGTAACTTCTGATGGATGCTATCCCTACTCATCATCTCTTGTAGCTTCTTAGCGTTTGCTTCTCTTTCATCATCAAGGTTTGTCTTATCATCTTGTTCATCCATCCAGCAGCTTGCCTTCCCTACACCAGACCTCTTCCATTCTAGTCTTGGAGGCATGGCTCTCCTCCTCAAGCTGTCCTGTGTTGCTAGCAGCTCCTTCCAGCCTTTACTTTATTGTCTCTGTAGGTGTCTTCAGATGACTGGAGCAACGCAACAGGAGTCGGGAGTCTTGCTCGGGGGGAGTCACATCCCGATCTTGATGCTGAGACCACACATTGATGACTGCGAGGGTTTGCTCTTGATTGAGATGATGCTGCACGTTGAGGTGATGATGACTTGCTCCTGGCTTTGGTGCTGGCTTTGCCAGCCTGTGAGAATCGAGATTGCAAGGCTCTCTTGGTGAGAAGCAAAGACTTCTGCAACGCAGGGTCGGCATGGTGTGGTCGAAAAGAGCATTCACAGGACTCATTGTCAGTTTCAACTTTCCCTTGCAAGCTCGCTCCGTTGACTGGAGGTCTTTGTCGGACTGCCTACTCTACTGGACACACAAGAGTGTACTCTTGCCGGGAAGCAGTTTCAGCGATGATGTGATCAGATGAGCAGTGTATACATTCACAGGGTTGACGCCGTCCTTTGTAGACATCTCTTGAGTCTTCGGAGAACTGCAAGTCGACAACGAGGTTTCCTTGACAATGTAGCCATGTTTAAAGGTAAAGTATTTAGCCATATCTACAACCTTAACATCATGGGCACTCTCTGCATTGGTTTTGATTCCAGATATACTGCTTTCCTTTGAATGGAGAAGTTCTGTAGCTCTGGCAACAGGCATCTTTTTGATTGGCTGCTTTGTGTGTTTTTGCGATATGACAGCATCTGTCATTGGTCCATCTCCCCGGGAATTGTGATTGGTTGCTCTCTGATACATCCTCCTTCAATTTGACAGGTACTTTGGATGATTGGTTGTTGCCAGGGTGATGCCTGTTCTCTGATTGGACAGATTTAGAGCGTGTAGCCGCCTTGGGCACATGAGCTACACCTGTTCTGGAAGCAGGCGGGCAACAGTAGACCTTAGGTGTCTGGGTAGGAGTTGAAGGTGGACCGAAGTTGTAGTTCCGTGCAATTACACTGTTGGCTGTTGTTGCATTACCAAATGGACGAGTCTGTAAAAGAGGATTATTAACCATATTAGATTTGAAGCATGGCGTGGTGTATGTGAAAGACAGAATATTAAACTATAAGATTTAGAAGCATTGCATGGTGTATGTGAAAGAAAGAATTTAAAACTATTAGATTTTTAGCATTGCCATGGTGTATGTGAAAGACAGAATATTAAAATATAAGTTTAAAGCATTGCGTGGTGTATGTGAAAGACAGAATATTAAAACTATAAGATTCGAAGCATTGCGCGGTGTACGTGAAAGACAGAATATTAAAACTATAAGATTTAAAGCATTGCGTGGTGTCTGTGAAAGACAGAATATTAAAACTATAAGATTTGAAGCATTGCGTGGTGTATGTGAAAGACAGAATAATAAAACTATAAGATTCGAAGCATTGCGCGGTGTACGTGAAAGACAGAATATTAAAACTATAAGATTTGAAACATTGCGTAGTGTATGTGAAAGATAATGTAGAGCCTGCTGAATTTTAGTCTATTTTTTCCTACCTTGTTTCCTGTTCCTGGGAAAGTTGCTGTCTTGGCTCGCCTGTAAATTAAAAAAATATATACATTCATTTCAACTTTAAATTTTCATTTTAGATGCTATGATTTACCACTTCATATTATTATCTACTCGGCACTAGAGTGGAATTTAGAGAAATGAAGTTAACTATTTTCTTTGGCGAAACTATCAACAAAAGAAATTCACAGCAGCAGCATCAGAACAAATGTTAACAGTGGTAGGCGGTCCAATTTAGAGGATGGATAGACTGTGTCCGAATTGATGGCTTAGATCGGATCACTCCAAAGAAAGATACCTCAACGCTGGGTTTCAACTAATGGTGGTAGCCATAACCAAAATCACATGGCTCGGGTGAGATGGTTGTAGCCATAGCCAAAATGCTTGGCTTGGATGAGATGGTTCTAGCCATAGCCAAAATGTGGTTTACTGGTTTAAGGAAGAGTAAATTCATTCCACCCTTTAGTTTTCAATAAACACACCACACAACCAAACTGTTAAAATGTTATCAAATTAGGTTTACTTATTCCTGAGAAAAAAAGATAACATTTTCAAATCAAAATCACAAAATGAGTTTCAGTGGTACATTTTATTTGCACGTGGCAATATTTCAGGAACGATTCCTTTAAACTGCATTCAACAGGAATAACAACTGGTTGTGAGGGGCGATCATGTTGTAGTTTCTTCTAGGAAGAAATGATAGCTCTGAGATGACTGAGTGGCAAGACCTATCAAAATTCTCATCTCTGGATAATTTATGAAGAACAAAAATACAAGTTGTGTAGCCCCAAGTTTGTAGCATGTATTTGTGTTCAATTACCAGGATCTTTCTTATATGTAGCAACATTGCTCAGTTCATATAGCCCCCTTAGTTCAAGGTCAACTAATGGTTTAAAAACACTCTCTAAACCGATTGAATTCTAGTGAATTGAACTCACCTTTGCTTTGATTTTGTTTTATTAGAGACAGCAGACAGTTCAAAATCAGCCGACAAACAAGTCATCCTGTATAAGAAACAAGGAGAGACTTAAATGTGATTCAAGTTGTTTGTTAATGCTACGTGATTGACAATGGGAAACATCTACAATAGATCTGTTCACTGCATATTCGGCTTTCCCTATAACTTTCAGTTTTCTCTGATCTTCTGGTTGGTAAATAAATAGTGAATTTTATTAATCCTGGAGGTGTATTGCGAAGTTGGCTGCCAGAGATCGTCATGAGTTAGAATAGAATGTTCATTATTCTGTGATCTTGCTAAGCATTAAAACTGCGGTGTAGGGCGACAGTAAAACACAACTTTTCGAACTGTGATCTCATCTTATGTACATGCTCTTTCGTTACGAGCACATAAAGCGCCCTCAAGGGCATCAAAACTTTTAATACAGCATTTGGGTCACACTGAGGAGCCAATTAGCATTATTTGTTAGTGTCTCCCTTCCCGTCATAGGAGGAGATTGAGCAGCACTGACTGTGAGAACAAGGTTGCATCTTTACACATATCAATCTAAAAATACTGTAACGCCAAACTTCATAAGTACCTTTCAGGATCTTGCTGACTGGGTCGTACCATTCCAATGATAGTGGGAGTCCTTAATTCAATGCTCTCCATGTCTGGAAAATGATAAAATGATCATACAATGACGGAAAATCATCAAAGCTTTCATAAATTTGGACACCATTTTACCCAATCCTGGCTAAAACCTTGAGCTATCAGTGGTATAAAGTGGAGAAAGTGCAATAATTTTCAGTTTGTATTTGAACTGATTGCCCCACAGAGAGACTACAGTTTTGATTTGTGCAGACTGGCATCAACCAGAGGACCTACTTCACTTACCTTCGACTGTGCTTTCCTGTGGCGTCACTGGTGGTGTTTTGGGCCTCACCAACACCTCAATCGTCTTTGGTCGCTTCACCTCTTTCTTAGTGGTATGGTCCATATCCCTGAACCCTTTGGTCACTAGATACTGATCCAGCATCAGATTGTAAATTGCGCTGACGTCATCTAGACGATACTCATGAACACTGCCCTCTATCTTCGCTAAATTTACTTTTAACAAGTGAGCAGTCTTCTCCATAATCTAATTAGATGAAAGTTAAAACAAAAAACAAAGAAAAAATCTGATTTTAATTTTTTTCAATTAGAAACACTCATAATATTATAGGAAAGAATTTGTACAATTTTGAACCAGTCCACCATCTTGTACCTGACTGTTTGTGGTACAAATGTTGAACTGTGTGATTAAATCAAATCATGAGTCCAAACTTAGGTTCTAACTTAGAATCATATCAAAATATATCACGTCCGATGAGAACTAATTTTGCAAAATGTAAGCCTTGGGCTGACGATTAGGAAGCCATAGCTGTAGCCACCAAAACAACATTCACTAATCCCTTCTAATCTGCTAATCTCTAAGGCTTAGTAATTATCATCTGTAATCTCTACATACCATTCTCCTGGTATCTATATCTTTAGGTGGTTGTTGGTAGGGACAGAACACAGTCTCTCCTGAGTTAGTAATCCATGGATGCACCTCAACATCTAACAATGGCAGACGCAGCTCTGGGCTTGGCTCAATTAACTGACTCAGTAGTTCTTGGCATTCTAGAAGAAAAGTATATTTTCAATGCTTTTAAATTTGATGAATGCAAAGGGTGAAGGTTTGGGATCAATGTTACATCCTCTTTCCCACCATAGGTCTGTAGCCAGCCTTTGTCTTTTCTGCAGATATTTTCATGGTAAATGTGCCACCAGTGTGTCCGACCTGGTTCCTCCTATCAGGATGTTTGAGCATGAAACCAGGCTTTCTGCTTCTTCTCACCCATACTTTCTTGCTTTGCTGAGATGTAGAACGAAGAGCCATTCCAACAGCTTTATTCCACATACAGCATCTTTTTGGAACTCCTTGCCTGGTGCATGTTTCCCTCCATCCTACAATCTAGATCATTTTAAGAGGAATATCTATTTCTACCTTAAGCTTCCCGTAGTTATTTTCATCTTTAAAATTGTTCTTATTCCAAGAGTGGCTTTTAGCTTTGTTTGGGGCAAACTTGTATAAAAAAAAGATCGAGCAACTGGGTCCACCCAGCTAAGTTGACAGACTATGGAACCAAGCTACGAACCGCGGACGTAGGAGATCAGCACCAAAGATATTGACCCGGTGATCTCATATGCAGGAATTGAATTCCACACTGGTGACTTTTTTTCATTACAACACAAAATATTTTACGCAAATTTGCCCTGAACAAGGCTATTCAGAGACACTCGACGTACTGGACTACAGAAAAAGTGAAGGTAGCACCCTGCCTCCATGCTACTTTACTGCAGTGAGAATTTCAACTGGAATTTGAAAAATTGATCTTAACAGTGTGACCTTCACCTCGGGGGACTTTTGTCCTCGTCTTAAAACATTAAGTTGAAGACTCACCTTCTGATAGATGAGCCATCTCCTTGCCATGGATGACTCCAAGACCATTCTGAATCTGTTGCAGAAGTCTCTCTCGTCTATTCTCAGTGTATGGCGTAGAGAATGGTAACCTCCCTGTTACCATGGCAAACATGTTGATGCCACTGCATTGGTCAGATAGCAATGGATAAAATAGCTTACTACGAGTCATTTTAATTGTAGCATGGGGACAGCAAAAAGGCAACCTGGAAGTTCTCACATTTCTACCCTGAAAATTGAATTAAGCTTTCTTGAGTTATCCTGGAATAAAACAGTGCAGTAAATCTTTCATTTGTTGGTTTTATTTATATATTTTAGTGTGCCAAAATTTTCTTGCTGTTTTTTTGTTTACCCAAATAAACTCAAGTCCAATCTTAATGACTTTGGGTCCAGGGGTTCAATTTCACAAGAAGCTAAGATTGATCTTAACTGTGTATCCCTCTTAATTGGTAAGCAACGTGTGATGTCACAATGCAAATCACGATGGTAATATTGACAACCCATTTTAAGATGAATCGTAGTGCTTTTATGAAACCAAGCTCAGGACAGGTATCTGACTATGATGTGTTACTTACAGGCTCCAGAGGTCAACTTCTGGTCCATACTCTTGGTTTGATAAGAAGAGTTCCGGAGCTGCATACTCTGGGGAGCCACAATGAGTCTTTAGTAGGTTTTCAGGTGAAAACGTATTGCTCAACCCAAAATCTGTGACCAGAAAATAAAAAAAAACAAGGTACTTTTAAAAACTTTTTTATAAGATAGCATTAGACTGGTTATCAACAAACTGTTGTGAAGTTGGACACACTACTTTTGGAATACTATGCGCTAGAGTGAGTGAAAGATATTGACAGGGTGATCTCGTTAGCAGGGTTTGAATTCCACACTGGTGACTTTTTTTCATTACAATACAAAACTTTTTCGCAAATTTGGCCGAATAAATAATAATAATAATAACAATACAAAGCTGTGAAGTTGAACACTACTTTGGGGAAAAAGTGCTGTACCCAACCACCTTATAATCAATTATGACATAACTCCTAATTCTATCTCGCATCGGGATAAATAAGAATAAATTACTATTTTGTGTCATAATGAGTGAATAAAAGCAGTTGGCAGAAACATCCCTCTAGAACTTCGGCACTAAACCTTGATCCATGCGTCTGGAAGGTGCATGGAAGTTTGAATGCCAATGATGGCAATGCGTGTTTTAAGTATACAAAACTGCTCCTTCAACAAGATGTGCATATTATTACCATGACCTGGCTGGCAAAAATGCTGTAACCGACTGCAACTTAATCTCCCTTAATTTAGTTCAAACTACATCCCTACCTGTCCAGAAAGATTGATGGAATGTTTACAGACAGAAACAGGCAATACAAGCGTCAACATCATGAAAAATAAGGTATTTTGGGTCTTGACAATGCTACTCGCTTAAATGCCATTTTAGTTCCTTCAGCCATAAGTTTGGGGGACTTCCGGCGGCACAATAAAACGTCTGCTTGAATGTTCCTTTTAAAATGTCAATAATTAGCATTCTAGGTACCAATTCCCCGAGAGGAATATTTTCCTACTCGTACACCGACTCGTTCACCGACTCGTACACCGACTCGTACACCAACTCGTACACCAACTCGTACACCAACTCGTACACCAACTCGTACACCAACTCGTACACCAACTCGTACACCAACTCGTACACCAACTCGTACACCAACTCGTACACCAACTCGTACACCAACTCGTACACCAACTCGTACACCAACTCGTACACCAACTCGTACACCAACTCGTACACCAACTCGTACACCAACTCGTACACCAACTCGTACACCAACTCGTACACCAACTCGTACACCAACTCGTACACCAAGTTGTACACCTTTTCAAAAAATTTAACAGCAAATTTTGACATCTCATTACCCTGGCCAGGCCTGGGCTGGAGGCGTAGCTAGCATGGCTTAAGACACTCTCAGGCAATAGTATAGTACAAATCACAGGTTTCAAATAACCATTTATGATTTACACAGTACACTGTGACTGAGTTTGACAAGTAAAAAGAACATTTATATTTCAGCTCCAGTAAGTGTTAACGTAGTAAGTAAGTAGAAGTAGTGACTAGTGTGTAATGTGGACTACAGGGGCAGTATTCATGAAACTTAACTTAGTGGAGTACTTAAGTTTGCACTTAAGTCTTAAAGGCACTGGACACTATTGGTAATTACTCAAAATAGTTGTTAGCATAAAAACTTACTTGGTAACGAGCAATGGAGAGCTATTGATAGTATAAAACATTGTGAGAAACGGCTCCCTCTAAAGTAACGTAGTTTTTGAGAAAGATGTATTTCTCCGTAAAATATTTGAATTGATTTTGAGACATCACGCGTGAGGTCTCGAAATCAAGCATCTGAAAGCACACAACTCTGTGTGACAAGGGTAGTTTTTTCTTCCGTTATTATCTCGCAACTTCGACGACCAATAGAGTTCAAATTTTCACAGATTTGTTATTTTGTGCATAGTGTTGAGATACACCAAGTGAGAAGACTGGTCTTTGACAATTACCAAAGGTGTCCAGTGTCTTTAAGCACCCTGCTAACTTAAGTGGGGTGCTTAAGTAGCTATTCACAAAACATCTATTCTAAGTACCCCACTTAAATCTAAAAAAGTTAAGTTGTTAGTGCACATGCGCACAAAACATACGTCATCAATGCCATCCAATGGTTACCTCCAGACCATACATTAGTCCATGGTGAGTAGTTTTGTAGTTACTAAGTAGTGCCTTTAGCTTTTGTGGCTAGTGTACCGTGTGTTGGAGGTAGGCAAATACCGGTAACTAAACAGACCTATGAAACTAAACCACGAACCACAACCATGCATGTTCTATGGTAGCTGCCACTGGTTCCCTGTTTCTCAGGGTGACCCTTATTTTTTTTTTTTTTAACCCTACCCTAACCCTCCCTACCCCTAACCTTAACCCTAACCCTACCCCTTCCCTTACCCCTACCCATACAGCTAGAGGCTACCATACCATGCATAGAACGTGCACGGTGGTTGTGATTCGTGGTTTGGCTTCAATTGATATTTCTCGTGTGTTGTCATGTTACATGTGTTTATCTGTTTATGGGGTCCAGTTTTTACTCACCAACAATCTTCAGATTTTTCTTTTTCTCGTCCAGCATGATGTTTTCCATTTTGAGGTCCCTAAAAGTAAACAAATAAACACAAAGGGTTTCATCATACCAAGCTGTCCCACAGTACTGAATATGAAACGCATAGTAACGAATTTTAACCTAATTTAAACACGGTCCAAAAAGAAAATTGTTTTTGTTTAGGTTTCAGGAAATGTCTGGATCCCATAAGTAAGTATGACACTAGACAGTGTTACACAAAAGCACGGAAGAGAATCGGTACCAGACCTATACAAATAATTAACACTTGGTGGCGCTGTTACAAAATAGACTGGCATAAAATTAAACTCTTGACTCACATTGACTGATTGGAATGTAATGAATTTCTCGAAGAAAATATTGGAAGAAATGTCGAAGGAGACTGAAAAGCCTAGTGTTTATTCAAATGACATTTACGTCAGATAAAAAACTTTAAAAAAAAAAAAAAATTAAAATTGTTCTTTCAAAGATTAATTCTTTGATCAATGTGAAAAGATTAATAGTTAATGGCCTGACGTTTCGACCCGATCGAAATGTCAGGCCATTAACTATTTTGGCATGTATACCACAGACCCTTTTGGCTGGTAAGCGGTTGGCAGCAGCTATTTCTATTTTCTCGAGATTAAAAAAAAGCAAGCTGTGCAACTAAAGGCTGTGTTAAAAAAGTTGTTTCAAAACTTAGGTAGCTGTACTGTCAAACTTTTTGCGACAAAGTTCTGCCAAAGTTCGCACATAATTATTCTGCCAAACCATGGAGGAATGAAAGCAAAAAGAAGTGCCCCTCGCAAAAGCACTCAAAATACAATTTACAACAAAAACAAAACATACAGTCGCCAACACACCCCCAAGAATTATCCCTGTGGTCCCCCATTCCACGACCACACAACGGTGAAAGAAAATACAGTGTTGTGGCTTTACACGAATCACAGAAAAGTGAAAGCACAGATAAACATGGAAACCGAAATAGAAAAACGGACTCCAAGGTGAACCCGCAGGCCACGAAATCTTATCTTAGAAAAACTGTTTTTCCGTCAGCAGCGGCACTACTGGGAGCCAACTCTGGTTCAACCGCAGCGCCAGGGGTAACTCAAGACCCAGAATGAGCTAAGATTATGAGGACAAAGTCCTGCTTCATGTTGAAACAACTTTTCAAAGTATACTAGAAATAACCAATAACTAGTGTTTCCGGGCATTAGAAAATATCAGTTGAAAGGCACAGTAGTGTATGTACAAAATAATCTAGTATTAGTGGAATTTCGATTAGGAAATAATTTTATTTTAAATTTTACATTAAAAACCAGGCTGCAGCTTAATTGAAAAGGTTTATTCAATCAGTTGATTTATAAGAAGAAAAGAAACTTAGTTTATGAGTACAACCCTTCCTCCATGGTACAACCACCTAAACCCTTAGGAATCAAAACAACAAAATGTATCAACGTTTTAAAGAAAACATACGTATAACCATGTATTTAACAATTATTGCCAATGTGCATGCTATTGGGAGTATAGTGTTTTTGTTATGCTATCAAAGATTTCTTGAAGAAACTCGCAGTTGCTCCTCCAAATTGTCAACAACTAATAAGCTGAACTTACAAAAGATGATGCCATAAACAATTCCAGACAAACTCTGTCAGGACAACTGGAGCCCGTGCACGTACACCAAGCTAAATGTTTTGTTCAATTTATTTTCCCGTTATAAGGGTCCTCAAAATCGACAGCATCAAATCAGCCGCGGAACAATCTTGATTCTGTCCATAACCATGAGTTATTGCAGGGCCTTGAATGCCCGGTCGGCAAAACCACAGGATTGCAAGTCGGGCGGCAAACATTTCCAGGACCCCTGATATATTCGCTGTGGGGTGTCAGTTTTATACCTTCTCAAATGTTCACCGGTGACGTCAGACCAAGCCGCTCAGATTTACCATACAATGGTTCCGTTTGTAGTCGACGTTCTCGCAGAGTTTTGCAGACACAGAGTAGTGAAAGTTTGTGTTAAGAGGTTTTCTCTGTAGGCATTGTTGGCATTTTCCCTATTTCTGGGCATTTCACACTTGTTTTGATTTCAACATCAAACCGTCGAGTGTGTTAAATTAGGAAAACCCCTGTTATTTGTCCTGCAAATATATGTAATTGTTGCTGGAATTGGTAAAATCAGAGTGTTTGTTTGTTTGTTTTGATTAAAAGTTGTGGGTGTTTGTTGTTGTTGCTTTTTGTTTTGTATATTAGGGTGTTCGTTTGTTTGAATGTTTTTTTTTTTTTTTTTTTAACCTCGAAACATCACGAATTGTGAAGGTTAAGACATGGTGTAGCCATTTTGATTTTCCATTGAAGTCAATATCACAAAAACGAGACCAAGAGAAGAAAACAAATAGTGTTGTCCCTTTTTGTATCCGGGACGAATCAGTAAACGTGACTTCTGTAATTTCATGAACACCACCAAGCAGTTAGACTTGTTTGACCCTCCAGCCTCGGTTTGGTTACATTAAACGAGAAAAATACCCAAAGGTGGCTACACCATTATGTTTGCCCCCTCTTGCGCTCAGAAAGATCAATCAAAGCCAGAACGTTCTGCGTCTTTTAATACCCTCCGTCTAATCCCCTGACCAATAATAAAGACAGACAATGTCAATGATGTTTCCCTCTGTGTTGTTTCACATCATCTGTTTACAATGGCTCCAGATAGTAAACACACCCTACATTGTTTCCCCAATAGAATCATTTCGCTTTTTTCAAAGCGGTTTATACGAGCACATAAAGGTGACATGTACGACAAGTTAGCGGAAACAGTGCGAGTAAACCAGTGTCGTCTTATGACCTCGTGTGTTTTATAGCACCCTGTCAACATACGTGACCGGACTATTTGCGTAACGTACCCTCGGCGTGTCAACAAAAACGTTCCATGGGCTTTTTATACAAATTATTCCTTTATACGTAAACAGTTTTAATGACAAGAAACATTGCTAAGTGTCCATCAAAGTCATCCAAACAAAGATTTTAAAACGAGCTTACACTTCGTTTCCCGTCAAAATTTGTGAACTTTATCAGATAAAAGAAACTGCCCCTTCCTTTTTATAGATAGTATTAAATACCTTTCTTAATTGCCAATCGCATGCAAATAATATCATTAATTTTGTCAGAGACACCAAGTGTTTGTTCATCAAGAATTCTACATAAAGGAACTACAAGGATTTGGGGGAAATAAACAAACAAAAATGCACGCGCTGGTAACTTTCTCTTGTTATCACAGTTTAAAACGGATAAACAATCATTGTCAATGTCAACAGACAAACCTGAAATAGTTTGGCAGCCATTACATGATCGAGCACGAAGCCTGAAACTGAGGACTAGGTCAATGTGATTCTGACCGCGCCCTGGCTAGCCCTCGAAAGCCTCTTTGGCAATCCATATTGTGAACAACATAAAGCCAACTGTTATAACACAACACTGCCCTTGCATTTTAGCAATTTAAGATTTATGTGACCTGGGAGTTGATAACAAAATTACTATATAGTTATCCATTTATCCATTCAAAACACGACTCGACCGTGACGAGTCCGAGGGGGAAAAATCAGTGCATCTTTTCAACCCAACAGTCGTGCAATCACGGAGTTTGACTTCCGCAGCGGAGGCTGCCTTTTTCGTCGTTTAGATTTCACTGAAGAAAAACCTTGAAGTTGTAAGTCTTCACTTGGATTAAGAATCTATTGTGGAATAACAATAGCCGTATCGGAAGCAATGTCGGCACTGGATTCTAATGTTGACCGACCCAACCAGTAAGACTCATCGCCACGCGGCATTGACCCGTACTTGCCCGCTCGTTACAGACTGGTGTTTTTTGACGAGGTCTGAAGTCTGTCGATCAACATTGCATTAAGAAATGTCATAAAATTTTATCGATAAGATTTTAAAGTGATTATTGTTTTTCTAGATTCATCGACCCACTCAAGTTAACTCTGGGATTTTCTTTTACTCGTTATGTGTTTATTTCCATTGTTGCAATCGTTATAAGCAAAGGCTATATTTTGTGTTGTAAAAAAAAGGGTAGATGTATAAAATTTGTGTCGACGTTTTATGTTTTATGCGTGACACTACGATAACTCTTTCGTATATAATTTGTTTGATTCTTATGATGTGACATTCATATTTAAAATTTTAGATTGGGAATGTACATTATTACTATTAAGGACGGGATCTTTTGGTAATTGTCAAAGACTAGTATCCTTGGTGTATCCCAACATACGCATAACATGAGAAAATTTGGGCTCAATTGGTCATCGAAGTTGCAAGAAAATAATGAAAAAAAAACCAACCTTGTTGCATAGAATTGTGTGCTTTCAAATGCTTGAGAAAGGCATTATGCCTAAAGCCTTTTTTAAGAGTAAAATATTTTTAGTTAGAAATTACCTCTTTCTCAAAAACTAAATTACTTCAGAGGGAGTCTTTTCCCATGTTTTTTATACTATCAGTATCAGCAGCTCTCAGGTGCTCCTTACCAAGTAAGTTTTTATGGTAATGTATTTCTTGAGTATTTAACACAATTATCCACTGCCTTTAAAGGCCCTGTACACTATTGGTAAGATCGAAAAACACAAATGTTCAAAGATTCACACATAACTTACATGACTTAAAGTAAGTAATGGTAGAAAGGGTTCCTTAAAATAATTCTGCCTAAAATGCTATCGTTTCTGAGAAATGAATAAAACAATGTTTTTTTTACGCGCGCGATAATAAACTCGATGTTTGAAAAACAGAAAACACATAAGGTCTCTTTTCACTATTTTCTCGTGACCTCGATGACCAATTGAGCTCAAATTTTCACAGGTTTGTTATTTCATGTATATGGTTAATCACACAAAACATGAACTTTGTTTGCGACTGTTTTGTCAGCTCTACCAATCCTGTATAGTACCTTTAAGTGGATGAACCAGGTTTGAGCGTCCAAAGTGCTTGTTGTTTGTTTACTTAAAGCTCAATTTTAACTAAACCTTGAATGAATATAGGCAATCAATATAAAGGATTATATTTTAAGTTGTTGCAGCTCTTCCCTTTAAACGAACCGATATCATTGGGCATTGCATTGGACGGACCTTCAATTATCAAAAGCTGTTGGGGGAAAAAAAAAAAAAAAAAATACAACCCTCAACATGCTGTCAAAGTCGCCTCAGATTGACCGGGTCATTGTAATAAAAAGTGAGTGTTTCACACCGCGGCTCATAAAAAAATAACAAAATAAAAATAATACAAAAAATCCCAGGTGAGATGTGCCGGCAGGACTGGCAATTGACAAGGTAAGTCACGGCCCGTGTAAACTCAAGAGTTCCCCCGCGGCCTGTTAACAAAGACAAAGTCGGCCCCGTCTCCGGTGACCAGGACAAATATACAAGGGTGTTACATGTAACTGCCAAAAAGGGCTGTTATTCCGCCTACGAAAAGAAAACATGACGTTGGAACGGTAAGGCTTGTTGGAATACATGAATAAGAGATGTGCGGAGAATTATGTTGGCTCAAAGTTAAGTGTAACTTAAAAAATTCATAGTTGATGAAATTACTTCTATGGTTATTTGATGCACAAACCTCTATCCCTCCCCCATTATACTGTATCCTTAATCAACAGCTTTCTGTCTCGTTTCCTGAAGTAACATGAACTCTTTACATCACCCAAAAATGGAAAACCAGGAAGTTTAGACACAAGAGAGCTTTATCTTTCGTCCCTTGAGCTACTACATAAACAGTTACGCCTTGAACCAAAACTAACAAGAATACATCGAGGTTGTTTTAATAATGGTCAAAAATACTGTTATAAACTTGTGATATACTTGAAAAAGTAAAAACAGCATACAGCGACAAACAATAATTGGACTCGACCTAAAACCATAAGATTGTTAATATGATCACTTATCACCTTCACCCACAAACAATTAACATGTCATCAATCGGGCAGTCGATCTTATTTATATCTAGCCAGGAGTTTGAAACTTTATTTCAGCAACGGTTAATTAATCACGGACTCGTATCCAAATTGTGATCGTGGGTTGCGGTCTATTTGAACCACTGGACGGCAGGAAGTTTTCATCTTACGCACTCATCAGTAATCTATGCCCACAGATGACGTTGATGTAAATTCAAATTTCTAAAGGATGTTCGACCCTTTGCTCGAAGACAGACATAGTCCTTATAACGATTACATATTAATTTTTGTAAGAAGAGTCTTCGTAATTTGACTAGCGCCCTCTTGTGACGTTTCCCAGTTTATTTCAAAGCACTACTGACAGTAATTCCCAGTATTAATAACTTGTAAACCCAGTTCTACAATTGGAGCATAGCACAAACAACAACAAAATTATTAAGTACCTTTCATCCAAGTCGATTCCGTAATGACAACATTTAGGAGTAGAAAGCAGTAAAAATGTTGTTTTTAAGTTTTAGCTTGTTTGTTTGGCGTCTTTTTCTTTTCTTTTTTACTTTGGGGGTGTTGGGGAGGGTAAAAGTTGTCGATGTCTCACGGACAATGAAGATGGTTAACCAACAATGGTATGCTGAAGAAGGCAGCATAAAGCCTGATCTCTTTCTAAGTTCGAACCTTTAACTATTCTGGTTGTACGTGTAATCATACTGAACACACAGAAAGGACACTCTCTATGGTGTTAGAACTAGGCAATCTCTCTCTAAATGGCCTCTTACCCAAGTGTCAAAAACTCTGTCCCCCTGGATTTAGCTGTAGTTAAGGGTAGGGGGTTGTCGCAGACGCTTCCGGCTCAAATAACAAATGGGTATAATCACATAAGGATCAATTCAGTCTTTACAATGTGCAACTTTTTCTTCTCCTGGGTGCTTGTATTTCTGTTTCCAATCCAAGGCTTGAGCCCATCCTTTTCAAGGATGGCCCGGTGTAGAAACAGACGGCTGTTTTCAGTTGGTCATTATGTACCCGGTGAGTATTTTACGTTGACTTATGAGTTACCGTTGGACATTGATCGGAATTCAGGAAAAGGAAAAGTCGTACAACTAAAATTGTTTGCAATTTTACATTATAAACAAGTTTTATGGACTAGGGGTCCGAGTTCCCCGGCAATTGCGTTGTTGTTGGTTTTTGATCTCTTCAAAAATAACCTAAAAAACTGAGTTCTATAAGACCCATAGAGTGTACTCATATGTTGTAGTCATAAAACGCACTCGTTCTCACAGGTACTTATGAACCAAATCTCGTACTCATGCTCATTTATGTAGACACAAAACGCACTCGTTCCCACTTACACAGCATTATAGTACCGTTTACTAATTCTTTATGGAAAGTAATCAACCACATTATTGTGCAAAATGACCACACCTATCAAACCCGATAACTTTGACTGTCAATCACAATTCGAAACTCACGATGCAAATAATCAGACGATGTCCCAACTAGTAATCCTAGTGCCCAGTTCCAGAGCGGTACTTACCACGAAATTGCTGCACTTTTTATACACGACGTCCAATATAAGGCGCGTGATTCTATGGGCCGTGTAAGCGCATAATTCCGTGGTAAGCAGAGCCATGAAATTGGGCTCTGAAGGTAAAGGGAACTCAGTTTCGCTCGCTGTTTATGTGATCGAAAGAGCTATAGGCCTACCGTACCACTGTGGAAAAGTGTACAAAATGAAAAGAGTCCAGTCACACTTTCCACGGGTGTCTAGTCTTTACGTTTTAGACGGCTGGCAGCACAAGCGATGAAAGTCAGCAGTCTTGTGAGTTTGTAAATTCGATTACATGTACTGACTGTTTCAAAATATGCACCCCCCCCCAAAAAAAAAGAAGCTCTACGATGACCTTCGTGTCTCCAGACACAAGAAATGCCACTCACACAGAAGACCTTTTTTAATAATTCTGAATATATGTAGTTCAGATAATATGACACATTATTTTACTTTGAAGGACTACATTTAGTCTAGTTTCAATAAACATACCGAAATTTCATGAGGTGATTAGTTTAGACAAAAAATACACACGTAATAACTGTTCGCGTTTTGTAAGGGATTTTATGGGCATTCATGTTCTTATATCGAGTTCTCGCAGCGAGGAACAATGGTCTCACAAAGTGGCGATATTTCATTACCCTTCAGACGAGAATATTTCGCACGCACACATTGATATATTCAATTACCTCAAATGTTCAGGTAATTCTTTTGTTTCAATTAGTACAATACATTTGGGGTCCAGTTTACCAACCTGAAACAAGGACAACAAATTCTATTGTAGTATAGATAGTTCCCAGTAGACGCCATCTTTACGGGCAAAGTGCATTTTGGCTTGCAGGTGCGTCAAACGCTCAACTTATTAACGCACCCGCGTTGTGTACTGACCAATCCTGCAATGAGTTTCGTGAAATGCGCGCGTGTTGCACGCCGTTCTCACACGAAACGCACGACTGTTTGTTCTAAACTGCCCGTAAAGATGACCGATTTACATCACACTGCAACCTATCTATAGTCTGTTTCGAAGTTCTAATTCATCAACATCATTGAGCTCATCTTGCAACACTATCAACACAAAACAACCGTCGGATCAGGCCACGTCAGTTGACATGACGACCCCACAGCACGCGACACACGTCACTCTAACCCACAAGCTGGACTAATCTAGAAATCGCACCTGTTTCGTGGCTGATGTATATTATGCAAAATTAACTACATCACACAAACCCCCCATGTTGTCTGTCTGCTTCCTGTTTTGCAGAAAAAGTTTCGGGGTAAACAAGATTTGTGTTAGTCGAATACATTTATCAATCTTATAAACACATCTCAAATCCCTTATTAAATTTGCCATGGTGACGCTATACCGTAATACGGCTTACCACGGCGGATTGCAATATTGGACATTTTTCTGAAAAACTAAAAGGGACATTACCTTTAATGGTTTTGGAAGAGCACCTTCATGCTTATCATCAACAAACTTGTATATATTTCTGCCGATATGGACCTGTTTAAGTTTAGGTTTTGTAGGCAATTTTGTGCACGTTCATAAATACAATAGTAATTCGATTCTTGTGACTTGTGGTGTGGTTTCGTATACCTTCTTCACTTCGACAGTATTTCAGCGGGAAATTATTGCACGCTGTCATTTTGAACAAGTTTCTATGTGGCTGTTTCTTCAACAATAATGAAGAGGGGTTAACTGCTGCCCCCATTTTAAGGTTAGAGTAATCCAGGAGTGATCCATGGATCAGAGAGGCACGAGTCTGCCCTACGGTGCACAGTGGACTCAACAGATAGCCACAACGGTAAACCACTTGCATCTAACAATGTGACAGTAGTCAAGACATTGTTCGTCTCCCACATTGTGGTATACAAATAATGAGTGCAGGTAGTTCCGCTAATTTACATCACAAGAATCTAAAACGGGAATTACTGACTGAAAAGAAAGTTAAGAAATGAAAACTGGTCCTCTATCCAAATCCTCACACCAGCCCTGAGGTGTGACGTCAGGTGTTCAGAATTTCCACGAAGAGGGTTTCGCTCGTCCCTATAATAAGACCACAATGCTAAGACCCTGTAGGGTATTATCCTTTAGATGTGGCTCTGGAACCGACCATCTCAAGAGAGAAGGGGGTTGATAATTGAAACGTATAAACTACCTGCACTCACATCTACGAAGAAATGATAGCAATATGTAATCTTCAAAATCTCGATGGATGAGGAATCTTCAACGAGAATCAGACGTGATTTACAATGAATAAATTCAATTACGTGATATCAAATACACCGTCACACCATGAGTGACATAAACTATCCGTTATAACCATGGTTATATATATATAGCAACTGCAATCACACGGTTTCCGGCCTCATTATTTTATCGCCAGAGCCATATTCGATAAAATAGAAACACCGGGCCGTAATTGTACAACAAGCCGCCGCGAGTTCGGTCCGGAAATAATTGCGAGTTACGGGTGCATGACCCTGGCCCCGTGTTAGATCCTTCCCTGTTAAAAATAACAAACCCGTTGGGAGTTTCAGTTGGTCTCGACGTTCTTTCCCGCGCAATTTGTGAGCTTCATTTTCAAAGTGAACGACTTCATGTTAATCTGAGCGATAAGGAACTGGCTGACTTTTGACGCAATTGGCTCTTCATCACAGTGTAACAATGTACCTCGATTTGATAAGTAGGGAAAACTATCACGGAAGTACTATGGCAACCAGGCATAGTACTATAACATAAAGCTTCTTATTAGCAGAAAATCATGCTTAACATTTTTCTGCTCAGACAAATTTAGCAGGAGGAAGATTGTACATGTGAAATGTTTCTGGTAAGCATAATTTTGTTGTGCTTGTTTTTTGCGCTTAAAGGGAGGGTATACCTTTTGTACTTACTCCAAAAATTAATGACCTTAAAAACGTATTTGGCAAAAAGCACTGCAGCTGCTGATAACTTATAACATGTCGAGAAATGAATCCCTTCTAAGGAATGTGGTTTAAGAAAGAGGAATTCAAAAACATTTTTGTCTAAAAAACGTTTCTGCATGAAACGTTTCTCAAATTGTGTATTCCAATTATTCTTCCTGCGTGGACAATAACAGCTCCAGATTTTTTTTTTCGGCGATATCTCAAACACGCTACCACCTTTTGAAATGAATTTTTCACAGGTTAGTTTTGTCGTGTATGACTACATTTATATAGGATTAAAACAATCGAATGCGGGTTCCCAAAACCAAAGGAATACTTTTCCTTTAAAGGGTGCGTACAACATTGGTGAGATTGAAAATATAAATGTTCACAGATTTGCACGTAACTTACATAGTATGCAAATTCCGTTGACAATGTTTTGCTTGAAATGCTGTGGTTTTTAGGAAATTATGTTTGAAAACAGTGAAAACACATGTTTTTTTTCCCACTGCTTTCTCATGACTCCGAAGACCGATTGAGCTTAACATTTCACAGGTTTGTTATTTCATGTGTTTGTTGGGTCACATAAAGTGCGGAAAGTCTGAAAATTACCATTGGTGCTTTAATAAAGCAGCTCGGGGATATTGAGCCCGAATCAGCCTTTTCATTATAGACATAAACAAGTCCTACAGGTCTAGAGGTACCCGTCCCTCCCTCTCTCTCAAGGTCTGTGTAGATGACATTTCAGATTGTACCATCCGTTGATGAGATGACTTATACCGTCTACTTTGATTTGTTTCTCGTGTCATCACGGGGATTATCGCGGTATCCGTCGACGCCTGTCGTGTGTTTATCAGTGCCAGACCACTGGGATAAAAACACACAGTTCAGGGATTTCTCTCAACTCAAAAACAGTAGCGCTAAAGTTTTTAAAAACCTCATAAAGTTTATGAAACAATGCAACTTTCAACTCTGAAATGAGTATGGTTAACGTCTCTTTCTTCATCGTTTATGCCATAGGGAGAGGGGTGAAGTTTCTTCTCCAAAGGTTTTCTCACTATTTTGGGGAAATGCATGGATTGAAAGTGTTGATGATGTGAAGCAATCTGGCAAGGTTTGCTTAGGCCTAAGCACAATGGAATACTCTTCCTAAAGTCGAGCAGTTCCGCAAAGGACTGATGGTTTCACAACTCAAGGTTTTGAGGACTGGGTTATGATTGTCTTCAGAATTGCTGGCCTTTAAGAAATGTGTGCTGCTAAATCTAGATTTCAGAAAACGATGACCATCTGAGGAAATGTTTTCGAAGCCATTTAGGCCTACATGGTCTATATCTACTGTAGTTAAACTTTTAAAAATGATTTAAGCAAAGACGAATACTTTTACATGATTACAAGGGTGCACACCCTTGGCACAATATTTGTACGCTCGTGCTATAATGCGGACAGGAAAGGGGGATTGGGGTTAAGGTTTGGTTACAACTGTATTTCCTCTTCTATTGGCGACTTGACCTAAGACTACATCCATCACTGACTAAATGCATCAGATCTGATGTCCACCCATTTGTCAATAGCATTTGTATACAATGAGATTGCACCGCAGAAAGTCCAATCCAGACTGGAGTGATTTTTTATTATTATAGCCTACGAGCCTCGCCCACCCACACGACCTTACCATCGCCCACCCCAACCCAAACCTCAACCCAACACGAGACGACTTGTCTCGAGACTACATCCATCAATGACTACATGCATCAGATCTGATCTAGGCCTAGTTGGCATTAAAGTTTGTACACAATGTGATTGTAAAGTCTGATTTGGAACCTCGCCCCTTTCATTTGCCAAAACGTTCACCACTTAAATGTTGCTCTCCTCCGCACCTACCATAGCCTTGTGGACAAGTCGTTAAATGTCTGATGCAGCGATAGCAAAACGGCTCTGTCGCAACTATCTTGCGAGACTGCTGCTCCGCAAGAGGTGAGAGCAGTAGTCTTGCGGAGGCCAGCAGTCTCGCGCGAACACCGCCAGTGTCGCGAGATTCGCGGAGAGAGTCGGAACGCTATCACCGCGACAAACATTTAACGACTGGTCCACAAGTCTACACCTACCGCAAACATTCTCCCATTACACACCCACTGCAGAATTGACTTGCAATCTCCTTCTCATCAGGTACACTGTTCACATCATCCCCAGTCCTTCGCTCGTCCCCAGCGCCTTGCCTTAAAACCAAAGGCACTGGGATGGGCAAACGTATCAAGCACACTCACTGGTTAATGCTCAGTCCCATCATGCATCACACTCACACTGCAATCACTGCACGCATGACGTATTTCCTGAACAAGAATCTGTGCAAGCCCATCCCAGCGGTCCTGGATAGGCCGCTTGGGCCGAGCGAACCCCAGTCCCCGGGGCCATTATCATTGATGCAGAAAATCAACCTCGCTCTCACCTTGCTCTATGATTATACCAAGATTATGAACTAACTTATAAATTGACACACATAAGCCAAGTAAAGAGTATACTAATAAATGAATCGAGATCAAAAAGGAGGTGGCAGTACCCACCCTTGGGGAGGCAACCAACTGCTGCATATTGTAAATGGAACAATTATAGCACAGTGTCTTACCAACACCGAGACAATATTGTGTACATTCATATGTGACTGACTCTTCATATTGGAGAGTGCCTGGGGCTGGTTTACCATAGATAGCCCTTGAAGGTCTCGAACCCTGCTGTCCCACATATCAACACAGGCCTGGGATTTTATCTTTCAAAGGGCAAGGCCATTTTCATTTCACAAAGGGCACTTCCATTTGAAAATCTTTAAGTCTATGAGAAACTTATAAAGGGGCATCAAGGCCAAGATCAAGGCAACGAAGGCGATGGCTGCTGCCTCCGTGAAATTCAGCAAAGTCATCGATACCATGAAGCATTGAGTTTGAACTAGTTTGTTTTGGTGATAAAGCAAACAGGACCGCGACCTTCGCCTTCTACGCTATGTATGTTTCCAGTTCCCACAGCTAAAATGCAACCAGACAGGCCTATATATATTTTGTTCACATGCAAGTTTATCAGTATACAATTACTCTCATAATACAAGATTAAACAATACATTTTTCCTTGTTCACTTTTCAGTCCAGTTCTCACTTTTGATTTTTCTGCCAAATCAATCATTTTTTTTCTTCTTATCGTGTCCTGTTTTGCTGTGGCACGAGGAGCCCTGTAGCCAGACTCGTGTTTATAAACACCAAATATTGGCAAGAGCAAAAACGAGCAGATTGCTTTGCCGATAAGACCGTGATCTACATTTACCACAGACCTTGATAAATAAACTTCCTCTTGTAGCCCCCAACGAAATATCACAGACAAATAAACAACGCAATTAAGTGAAAAATTGATTTCGGGGAATTTTTCTAAAGACAAATTTTAAAAGCTGGTTAATTTACCGAACAATAATCAGAGACAATGACTTAACACGATCATATCAAAGCTAATGATAACATTTAGCGTGTGTGAAATAAAATGTTTACATTGAACCCCGAGATACGATGCTGAACATAAGAGGGCGCTACAGGAATGGTTCTAAAATCATCTGATTTTCACCGTCGGGAACTTCGACAAAAGTAGAATATGAACAAACACATCATAAACATGGACAACTTGAAACTAAAAATAACTGGCCAATCTTATTCTTACCAATCACTTTTTCCGCTCTAAGGACCAATCACATCGTGAGCTGGAGCAAGTCTAATACCATCTGACCAATCAAAGCTTGACCGAGAACTCTCCGAGTCAATCTGACCATTCACACCGTGAACTCGAACACGTCAGACATCATCTGACCTATCAAAATCTGAACTCGAAAAATAATTATGCCATTGAAATAATAACAATCTTCCTCCAGGTTCCAGACGTAATGTACATTACATTATCATACAATTACACAGTCTTTACTCAGGGATAACTATAATACTGGTTGGAGTATGCACTAACCCAAACTACACACCACTGCAAAAATGGCAGTCTTTAACACAAGGTCCCGAAAAGTACAATTCGGATTGTGACAGATATGGAGTGATAGATTTGTCGAATTCAAAAGGTCATGAAACTGCAACAAAGTATTAATTAAACCAGTTGTGGTTTTGCATATACAACGATCACATTCTTAACTAAACCGATCGACCCCCTAAGTTACGTTTTTTTTAAATGTTATGTGTCATAGCTGGAGGCTATTCTGCAATTCCACTGCATGTCAATCAAAATGCCAATCAAATCAAATCGACCTCGAACAAATTTTGCTGAAAAAACGGTCACTGAATGTCAAACTTAAGAGCTACCAAGGTGGTGTGGATTGGATCACATCCAGGGTTGCGGTGAGGAACGATGACAATACTGCAAGTTTCAACTTTTGATGAATACCAGAGGAGAAGAATTGGCCGACATTATAAAACATCGCAATCTCAATTGATCAAAATCGACCACAACCAGAGCCACTGAAACCAGTGAGAGACATTGAAGTCGTTTATGGTTTTCATCGAGCTGGTCATAAATACGAGGTTTGCAAGACACCTGCATGGTTATTCGGGTTGACGGATCTTTGGAAATGAAACTGTACCATGGCATGTGTCTATCTACAGCACACCTAATAGCAGCTTAACTGGGGTCTTGGGAGAGTGTTATATCGTCTAGGGTGTGTTGGAGATCAGAAGAAGGACACCTTACATTTGCCCATTTTACAAGCTCAGTTTCTCAGTACCCGCCCTTCCCAATCCAGCCACCTGCAATGCAAATAGACCGTATGCATTGACGTCATCAAGACACCATCTTAGAAGTAAACTAACGACAATACAATGAAAACGCACAGATTTGAACGCGCGGCGCACATGAACCACCTCCTTTTGACCTATAGGCGAGGGCTCCCTACCCAAATGACATCATGTGCATAAGGTCTTTATAAAGACAGTAAATCTTATACTGGGGCCTAAAGACCAAGTCACACATGGCAGTCTATAGATGGATTGCACATGACGTCATTGACCATCTTTGATGAAAAACATTGGAAACGTGCGCGCACCCGTGTACGCACTGCGCACAACTCTCAGCCAATGATAGCCTTTCACGAGTGCACGTTTCATCAAAGATGACTGCGGCCAATGCAAGGGGTCGATAGGCAACCATTTGCAGGCAATCTCAAATTCCAAGAAGAAAATACATCACACTTCTATTTTCCAACATTATTTGGGATAGTAAGACTACGAAACTGGTTGAATATTGTTTCTTGTGTAACCATCAGAGGTGCTCCTTGTGCATGCAGTGCAGTTGGTTGCCTCGAAGTTGTCTGTAAAAATAGCTTCGGGTGACAAAGTCCCTCAAACACAAATTCCCAATTTCGTATAATGCTGTTTCAACAAACACGTCGATAATTTCTATTTTCAGTGCACATTAACCGGTCGATCAATATACTTTTAAACACCTATGGTTTTATGTAGATGGTAAAGTGCATGGTGTCGGGGAAAAGGCAAGTACCCAATGATGAAGTAAACCTACAATGATTCCACAAGGTTCAGTCTAAGGCGGGATTCGAACAGTGGTCCACAGAGGTACAGTCATTTAGGTTTGCCACATTGGAGTCTTTTTGCCATTTAGATTGCATACAATACCAGTCATTTGCTTGCAACTTGTCTTGCTTGGCCGTACACTGTGCGTATCAGTTTAGCAATGATTGCCTATACTGTCTAAATTAAATTCTTTAAAAGTTTGAATATCTTTCCAAATTGTGAGCCAAATAGTATAACAATGCACCGACTTCGTCACAGTCTTGCAGTTGGGTATTTGCTTTCTGGGCATTTATAATTGGTCTGTTGCATTTCAAAACGGCAGGGGTGCGGGGTAAGTGGTAAGGACATGCCGCCCTCCAGACTGTGGTATAATGATGCACCTCCCTACGGGGTCTAACTGGCCCCGTGTGTACTTACTCCGGATCTATTTCACAAGCATCGCTCGCTCTCGTTCGGCGGCCATTTTATAACAGCCGTTGTCAGGGCGACGGCCTGTATAAAATGACGCCTGACAAAATACCTCGAAGGTGGAGATGGGGGTGTGACACGCACTCGAGGAGAAAGGAGAGGTCACCTTCGGGAGAGGTCAGGAATTCGATGTTTGTGGAGCCCGCCACAGAGGTAGAGTGAACTTTTGCAGAAAGATTCGTAGTGGATTAGTGTTTATCCTGTAGTCTGGAGCGATTTGGAAAAGTAACACCTGCGAGAATTGAATATCCGCTCTGGCCAAGATTCAGAGCATGGACCTCTCCGTCCGTGAGGTATAGGCCTTCCATCTACATCTCTTGCAGACGTCAGACCTTGGATAAACCCACGTCAACATACAGTAAATGCCAATTGGTGCCTCTCTCTCTTGCCGTTATTTGCTGCAGTGTTCCACCATGCTTTACCACTTTACTCACTTGAGATCTTTCCATCATCGAGCTTACAGTTAAGGCTACACACTGTTTAATAACCAAGTCCATTTCAACCCCCGCCCTGTTGTATCAAACACCTTGTGGATGAAAGACCAGAACATTAATTGTTCATGACATTGCTCCTGCAATATTAAAGGAACATTACAGAATTGGTTTTTTGCTAACAAAACAGTTGCTGGCAGTGTAAGTACTTTATGTAATCCACCATATACATAAACTGACAAACCTGTAGAAGTTTGAGATCGATCGGTCATCTGGGTCACGAGAAATTAGTGAAAAACCGATTACACATTTGCATGCAATCATATAGATTCAACAAAATGAATAAAACGCTCACTGAGCGATAAACTCCAATCGGAAAATTAGTTTATTCATTTCTCATTAAATATGGCATTTCAGACAGAAATATTTCAAGAGATATTTCAATTCTGTAAGGTTCCTTTAATAATGATAACCTGTATGGTTGGTATACAAATCGTGTTGTGAAGAAGTGCAAAAACAAAACAACAACAAACAAACAAACAAAATCCCAACACCCCAACTCAAACAAGCAACTTAAAGACAAAGTATCGGATTTGTCATTGTCGGGGTTTGGGTTGGAATTAGAAACCTCAATGATGACAACTCCAAATACCAATCTCCAGGAGAAATATTTCTGCCTAAAATGTCGAGAATGAGGAATTAATATACTTCAAAAGAAAACATCGTTGCGTGTTTCCCTTTAACAGATAATTGTTATCACCACGTTTTTATTACACTCAATCACCCTTCTTATCATTGATAACTATTTGCCAACAACTGCAACTTGACAAGGGGGCTGTAGCGAACAGACTGATGGGCCGTGTGTTCATGATGATTAATTGCAGAGAAAAGTGGCAGCTCACATTGCTCGGGATTTAAACCAGCAAATTACGGGCATGGGTGTTACAAAGGAGAGGTAATATTCCACCAGCCGAAACATGCCGGGCCGCCCCACCTGGCATACCTGAGTAATCCGGTCATCCGCGGCGGGACTACTCGAGCTCGAGAGAAAAAAAGAGTTGACTGATGTTAAGGCAAACAAGTAACCAGTTTGTTTGGCTGAGGTAATTAGGTTTCAGAGTAGGTGCTAAAGGAGAAAACTACTCTGGTTAGTTTTATCGGTGAAGCATAAATATTGACCCCCAAGTGTTACTTTGTACATAAGAGAAATAGCGGATACTACTATCGGGATAAAAGAGGCAATAAACTGAGGTCATTGTGAAGTGAAAACAACATCTAAATATAAGGGTGATTACCGGTCAGGTTTACCAGGTCAAAATGTCAATACATCAAAGGTGTTCAAATAGGTTTTTCCTCGTCAAATTGACCGGACTTGGCTGTGTTATAAACCCTCTATTGTTGAACCTTCTTCCTCCATGGTCCAACCTTTAAAGTCATATTCCGGACTTGGTTGTGACACTTCTTCATTATGGTAGATTGATAGAGTCCCATTCTTACAATAGTGACAAGAATATCCCTTTAAGTCAGCGTGATTGGTCAACATTACCACTGTGTGTTTAAAAACAAAATAATTTCTCGCATCAGGCATGGCTGTGTCTCTCACTGCAACGATTTAACTTGTCATAAAGTGACGGCTAGTCTGGAAGAATATTATGTTGTGAATGCACTGTAAACAGTAAGTGTTTCGGATGTATAAGGTAAGAATCGTTTCCATCATGGGTTTGTTTATCAAACTATAAGGCTTCAGTTAATCTTTGGTCTGCAATGTTTATCAAAAAAAGAAAGTCCTTCATTACGACGACAATCCGATGAATCATAGTTGAACCATGGTTGAACTGATCACCTAATCATTCCCACAAACATTGCTAAACCAAATTAGTTTCACATCTGTAGATTCAGCAGGTCCAACTGGTAGCGAGTCTGATTTACTTTAACGGGAGGGGTAGGAGGGTGTATTTGGAAAAAAGTTTCGTCTACCGTTCGAAAAGACTCCAGTACTTTTTCTATAGTGCACTTTTCAAGTTTCAGCAATCTAGTCAAGAGAATGAGCAGCATGTTGTAAAGCACTGGTAGCAAGTCTAGTGCCCTCGTGGAGTCGGCACGTCTGGTGCAAGTACTAGAGCGAGTCTATTGTCGAATATGGGGAACCACTCTGATGCGATGAGTCACCGAGGCGGCATCCCCCCCCCCCCCCCGATGATGACAGGTTGACATACCGACAGGAATGAACAGCGGACCTTCCCACCTTTAGGGGTAAGGTACAGACTCGGCTCTTATAATTGCGTCTCGCGGGATGAGTGTGGATGCAACGGGAGTCAGCGAGAAGACGCGGGGTGCACCGGTGTCTCGCTGCCGGTGTTCCCTCCAGGGACGCAGGGGGGATCTCCACTCGGTGAATCATCATTCAGAAATGACTTGTATACATTGAGAGCGATGTTAAAATAGGCTTACCATATCACATTGCACTGGTATAATAACACAGGGTTAGAATGGTATGACAATCAACAATAATCCTCAATATTACTAACTGTACTTTGACATCCTGAGCAAATCCAAACCAGCTGGTTTGTTATGGTTTCACGTTCACCTTTCATTATGTAGCATAGTTTTGGTAACTTGGTAAAACACATTTATTCTGCAAATGCGGCTAGTAACGAACCCTTACGCAAGGAAGAACCACTTGATCGGGGAAAAAGTAATAGGTCATCCACAATGAATTACATCTAAACAAGGCACTCTGGTCGATTACAATTTATAAATAGAGAGGGATTATTATAAGAGCCAGCTAACTATATGAATTCAGTTTTAAAGTTAAACAGTTGATATCAAAGTTACACTGATGTAGCTTTTAACCGAACGCCCGCTACGACGAGTACCTGGTCAAGGTTTGAACTTGTACTCGAGTACTTTCTGAGGTCCGTGTTTATACAGATGCAAGGCGTATTGTGTTTGACAGTATCTCATCTATTTCTTATGGTTGCAGTGAAATGAAAGGTAAATGACCTAGAGGCTAGAGACTAGCAGTCCCGGCCCTGGATGACATGATGGGATGTGACAGTATCCCTTAAAGTTGAGCTGCACGTTATTATGACAACGCAACGCCATGATTGCAGGAACCTGATGGTGCCATAGTAACGTCTTGAACCAAGACTCTGACCCTTTTACAAAAATTAGTTATTACTTAAAATACCAATAGCCCATTATGTGCACCATGGCGCCGTGCACAAAGCTGAACATGCTGTATTTCTGTATATCACGGATGATAAACCCAAGCACCTTTGCCTGTGCCCTGGCACTTTGGCTGCGCAGACGAAAGGAGAGCGCACAGAAAGATCTTCATACAAAATACAAGGCTTTCACCCCACTAAATAGGAAGAAAACAGAGCGTCGGCCTCATTAATATTTTGAAGGCCCTCAAAATATTCGTTATTGGACAGATTCTGCCCAACTGTGACCTGGGGGTTGTTGACTTCCTCCAACTTGAGTCATTTTAGATGAGGCCCTGAAAAAAATGGTCCTGTTCGCCGAGAGGTGTAGGGATTTTTTCAAGATCGATGCTCGGACGTTTAGAAAAATGACACCTGTGTAGGGGTGCTTTTATTTGGAGGGAGAATAATTCGACGGGGCCCAGGGACTCCCCATATCGAGTTGAGTAGATAATAAAAGTTCCAGGGTCAATGGATAATTTTACCTTTACTGTAAAAAGCTGTGAGACTTCAAAGTATTTTTAAAAGTATTTTTGAATATTCAGCATTCTGCACTATTGTGCACCCTTATAAAACATTGAGTTAAAAGAAGACAGTGAGAAAATTTAAAGTCCACGCCTATAGATGTGTAGGTCCGAGATTCTATGACCCCCCCCCCCCCAAAAAAAAAAAAACCGAGTAGTATGTATACGAGTAGTATGTACTTGAATAACACCTGCAGGTTTAATCAAGGGCGTTTTCTCCATATCCTTATAACAAGACTTGGTGTTGTTCTATGAATGTTTACGGTCAGTCAGTCAGTCGTGTGGGGGCGGTCATCGAAACTTCCCCAAGGGATACAGAGAGATGAACCTCGTGGGAACACACCGAGGAGCGTCCAATGTACGGTGAACCTGGACGTCAAAGTCAACAGACCTTATGCACATGACGTCATTTGAGTATAGGGCGCCCTCGGCAAGAGTTCAAAAGAAGGTTTCTCATTGGCCGATTCTGTGCGCCGCGCGTACATAGATGTGCTTTTTCCGTTGTTACGTCATCTTTTTACCTCTATGCATAAGGTCAACTTTGAAACAATACACGTAACTTCCCAACATTTTCCCTTTGTTTAAATATACAAAACATGAAGGTTCAAGTATCAGCTTCTGATGGACAACCACTTATTGGTGTCAGTTTCAGACAATGAGTCATGACTTTTCTGCGTGTAAACTTGGTTTATATTACAAAAAGACAAAAAAATAGAGGGGGTCTGACGTCACGCCATAGATACTCATAAGTCAATAAGTGATCACCGCTGTGGCGTTCAGTGTGATTTTTGTGTATGTCCTCTGACAATGATGGTGAGGGGATGGTTAAGTTTATTGTCATACCTGTGAACAACTCCTCTGTCGTGCATGTGGTGAAGTGCCGAGACGAGCTGACGAACAAACCGACGAGCAGAGACTTCACCGAGTCTTCCCTCGCGTTGGCCCCGCACGAAGGAGAGAAGATCCCCGCCCCCTGCGTACTCGGTGACCAGGCAATACAAAGACAAAGAACTGGACTGGAATAGAAACAAAAAAAACTAAATTTTAAAGTTTAAAAGGTTTTCAATCAGTTTGGGGAGAATATCTGTGTGCAGTTTCAGTCATTTTCATTTGCTGTGCTGTTTCATTTGTAAGTATGTCTGTCATTTTTGATTGGCTAAAAGTTTTCTTGTGAGTGGGTCATTTTTGATTGGCTGAAAGTGTTCTTGTGTTCGGGTCATTTTTGATTGGCTGAAAGTTTTCTTGTGAGCGGTATCCAAAAGTACAGGCCTCAATCAAAATGTACACAGTCAGTTACCCTTGTGGTTTATAACTTGACAAATGTTAGTCAAGTTACAACAATAAAACCCACATCACAATTCCTCTGGACCTTTTCCAACAACCACTCTCATATGGACTGTTAGTCTCTGGTTTTGTAAGACATAACTCTTAATGGCAGAGCCTATGTGATAAAATGACCCCCCCCCCCGCCCACTCCCCCACAAAGCTTAGTCTACTTTCCGGCCACGAAACCTAGACATAACTTCAAGTAGGAGATTGATGTATTCGTTTGGTGGAGGGAGTGTCTATCTGCCGCAGTAGCTATTTTGTTTATGTTATTGACTAAATTCCGCAACTGCCAATCACTCTGATCAAAGGTTAGACGTTTTACAAGTCACAAACTAGCCTACGTAAATAAAACACAACATTTGGTCTCAACAACAAGCAGTAA
The DNA here is from genome assembly GCA_032158295.1 of Pycnopodia helianthoides. Classification (NCBI taxonomy): domain Eukaryota; kingdom Metazoa; phylum Echinodermata; class Asteroidea; order Forcipulatida; family Asteriidae; genus Pycnopodia; species Pycnopodia helianthoides. The sequence continues at coordinate 1,169,599 of CM063256.1, read as the reverse complement.
CTTGTAAGATTAAAGACTTTAAGTCAAGTCTACGCTTACCCCCACTTCCTAAAAGGTTACAGACAGAGCCCCCACCCTGTACAGTAAGGTCAACAACATGATATATATCTCTTTCGAATTACACAGTGATCTGGACAAGATCGCACAAACTGTCAAAACATACAGCGGGTGAGTTTGTATTCCCTGAAAAATATGTTTTCAATTGACTGCATACTAGGTTGATATGAATGGTTGCCATTGATTGGCACGGGGGTGACCCCGTGCTTATTAACTCCATAATCCCGCGCGGTCAACCCCCAGTCACACACCGTGCCACTTCACTCCTGTTTTTCGAGGTCATATCACGTGCTGAATCGGAGGCTTTATCGCCACAAAGCAACACATACAACTTCCGGTTCAATCCATAGATACTTGAAATCATGTTTTATTTAAAAGGCAGGATGCACTACTTGGTAATTGTCAAAGACTAGTATCTTTACTCAGTGGATCCCAACATATGCATATGAGAAATTACCTCTTTCTCTAAAACTACATTATACTTCACAGGGAGTCGTTTCTCACAATGTTTTATACTACCAGCAGCTCTCCATTGCTCGTTACCAAGTAAGTTTGTATGGTGTATGTATTTCTTGAGTAGTTTACCAAAAGTATCCACTGCCTTTAAATGATTTTTGGGGCTTTTTCTCTTGCAGTGTTTTCTATATAATCAACAGGAAGTCAAATTGTTATCAGCAGAATCAAGGAAATCCGTTGTGAGAGACTCGAGGAAGTAATCGCCTCGATGAGTCGGGGAGAAATAAAACATACCGGCTTTTGAAATAACAGGATTTCTATTTCAAGGAAGCGGATCCTTTTCATTCGAAAGCAATTCAACTTCTCGACAGGAGGGAAGTTTTGCTTACTCTGTGTTCAACTGATAAAACATATCTGTGACTTCTGTTTGTGACTTGTCCTCAAATATCTAAACTTTTGTTTACTGCAAACTTTGCATTAAGAAAAGTGGAGGCTGGACTTTTTCAAAACTTTGTTGTTTATAATTATAATATCAGCCATTTTACAGAAACATACAGGTTACTTCAGGTATAGCCATTGGATATGAAATGACTTTTCAATCATTCAGAGCATCAGAGCATAGAGCAAGGACCATGCTCTGGTCAGAGCCAGATATTAAAATGAAAACACTTAGTGTTTATTCAAATTTACTTAACACCCAACAATCAATAACGTGAACAACAAAACCTTACAAAAGAACAGTACAGCAGCTTTGCCATTTTAAACAGTTTGACAAAACATCCCCGGGTAGGGGGTTTTAATTCTGAATTCCACTCTATTAAATGTTTATACCTGCGCTTTAAAAGTTGTCACCAGGTAACTATAAAACTTAACTGCCGAACGCCATCTAGCGTCACGATTGTGTCAAGCAAGTGACCTTAGTGACCTCCCCATGCCCGGGGAGTTAAATCAGATTCGTTTGGCAGCTATTCACATTTCAAGAGAAAAAATAAATGGCTCGTTGAAAATGTAGGCGAGCAAAGGTCACATACCCCGCGCTCCAGGGGCTGTTATTTTGACATAGGAATAAAGATGAGAGATGACTGGTTTCTATGGATAATGTGCACATGGTGGTAACATAAAAGAATGAATGTAGCGAACCAATTGGTTTGAATTTATTACAAGCAGAAATAGTGAAGTGGGAGGGGGGCTAAAAAATGTCCCTTCTTGATATTTCCCTCAAAGACTTTACACTGCTATATTGGCCCTTTTCGAATTCACGGTTTCGGCTCCAAAATCGGCTCAGGCTAGCTAGGCTCCCTCAATTATTTTAACTTACGCATGCTTTGCGGTCAGGGTTTCATACAAGAAAACTGGGCCTGAAGCCCAATCCGGAGCCGAAGCCGTGGATTCGAAAAGGGCCATAGAGTAAGAGAGGGAGAGAGAAACCAAGATGGCGTATGACCTTACCGATATGGTCTGGTAGAGTCGCACCACATTGGGGTGCCTGAGTTGGGCCAAGATGCGGGCTTCACGGTACAGATTCTCTCGTACATACTCCTCCTTGATCTTATCCCTGTCGATCACTTTAATTGCCACCTGCATCCAAACGAGAACCAACAAGTCTATGCTCATTATAATGTAATTGCAATTTGGGATGTCACGTGTTCTGAATAAGTGTGTCAGTTTGAGAGGAGGAAGGAGCCGCATTCCAATCGACGGGGGGTGGGGGCATGGACTCATAAATGTCATTATTTTGCCAGCAAAAAAAACAACGTGACAAACTTCTGATTCATTCAGAGTTTATAAAAAATATGCTTCAGCATTAAAACCAACCAAAATGTCCACACCCTTCAGCCCCCAAAATTGTAGATCTTTACATTCCAATCTTATACCAGATTTATTAGTGGTTCTTGGAAATTATGAACTACGTGAAAAATAGAAATTCATCTGCTGCCACCTAGCGTTCTAAAGTGTCCCATTTCTTTAAACTGCGATGTTTCATAGCTCTGAATGTCTGTTTCTTTAAAGACGTTTCACGTTGGAGTCCATTACTCAATGGTATTTGTGTTGATAAGCGACGGCCTCTTTAAACAATGTTAAAACTTTCAACGAGTGGATATTAGAAGATGTTGTTGATATCGACTGTGTGAATTATTATAAACAGAGAAGACTTTGTTGATGTTTGAACGGATTCAAAAGCAGTCCAAACGCATTATAAGCATTCATTTGGGTATGTTGTATAATGCTGATGATTCTTAGTGCGGTCAATGGTTTTTACGTATATATTTCAGATTTTTGATCGGTAATGATAAAGCTTGGCTCGAGATGGCTCGAGCAAGTCATGACGACTTCTGTAAGAATTGTTTCATAGGTTCAATCTATAGTAGCATAGATCAAGGATGATAGTAGTACACAACACCTTTGAAGACCCTAAGCTAAGGTAGGCCTAAATTTTGGTCTATTAATTTTGTTGGTCTCTCCACCTCCATGATCTCTCCATCGGGTTACAGCTTCCAAAACCTAAAATCAAAATCATGCACGAAATGAAATGATCTTCTGTACACGTCACAGTGCAGAGGTAATTATACATTTACAATTGTGTACCATTTAACACATTCTTCGTCACAGCAGAAGAAAGGACGCTCATCATAATAAAAAGTGCATCTGTCTCAATATTTTTGCCAAGAAGTGCAGTAACGTCTTGCGGTTTCTTCTCTCTTCCTCCCCTTTTTGACAAGCCTTGATTTATTTAGCACGTGTCTGTCCAGGTCATCGTCTGCCAATCAAAGGGACACAGGTCACGTATCTATTTATACCTAAAGCCAATAAGTGACTTAAAAGTGCATTACACTTTAGGGGCGAAACTCATAATGTCTTCCTCGATCTTTTATAAACTAAGAGATCAGTATACAACAAAAGCTTAGTTCTATAAAATTCAGTAAAAGAGTAAAATCCGTATGAATTGATATTGGAAAGATTGAAACATTCATTCAGCTTCATGGATCTTAAGAGACGTGTCACCGAGGAACAGTTTGATTTGAAGAGATACAGTCAATACTGTCTTTAACTTTTCAAGGAACATATCATGAAGGGATGGTATATCATCGGTTATTGGAAGAGTACATTCATTCCATACTATAGTTTTAAAGAAACATATTATAAAGGGCTGGCATACCACTGGCTCTTAGAAGAGTACATTCAATTCTGTCTTTAACTTTTCAAGAAATATATCATAAAGGGATGGTACATCATTGGTTATTGGAAGAGTACATTCATTCCAATCCTCTAGTTTCAAGAAATATATCATAAAGGGATGGTACATCATTGGTTATTCCTATACATTTATTCCAATCCTCTAAGTTTTCAAGAAACATAATATAGTCATAGAGGGATGGTACATCATTGGTCTTTGGAAGAGTACATATTTCAACCATCTTACTTAAAGCACATGTACAACATTGGTAATGTCAAAGACTAGTTTTGCACTGTAGTGACCCAACAGTACATGAATAACAAACTTGAAAGTTTAAGCTCAATCGGTCATCACAGTTACGAGAAAATAGTAAAAACAAAACCTCTTATATGTTTTCACTGTTTTCAAACATCGGATTTTATCACCGTGATAAAGACTAATTTGTTTTACTCGTTTCCTAAAAACTAAAGCATTTCTAGCAAAACTATTTCAAGGGAAGTTTTCCACCATGACAATCTTCATATCATGTAATTGTAAGTTATGTGCAAATCTGTGAATATTTATATTTTCAACCTTACCAATGTGGTACACACCCTTTAAAGAAACATCAAGGAATGGAACAAAAGTTTCAAGTGTTCGGTTTTCTGTAAACTAAAACATTTGGGGCAAATATTTCACACAAAAACACCCGGTTCTAACTAGTAGGCCTATATACATGTACAAGGTCAGTCTTTATGTAAAAACTTGCTCCGAGAACTTGTCCATGCACGCGAAGACTCTGACAGCCAGCGGGCTGATGGTCACCAGACTATGGTCTGGGCGTGCCTCCAGGCCCGCTGTCTGCCACGTGCCATCCCCCAAAATACGCTGAATATGCTCTAATAAGATGTCACTGTGGCTCGCGTGTCATACAGAAATCCAAACTGTTTATGATAAACCGGCTGATAAATGAGTTTGTATCTTTAGTCGAGGTCGAAGGAGACACGGGCCCCCTGGGCTTCACTCCATCATCTTGTTATTGTATGCCCAAGATGGGCCAAGTTGTCTCATTCCATCACCGTTAATACACAATCTCTGGTTGTTACAGTATGGTCAATCTACAACACGATCTCCTAGTCTGTTATCTCACTGTATCCTCAAACCCAAGAGTCTTTGAACCCAATAATTAGCCCATATTAGGCAACTTGGGGTCAATCGGCTGCACTGCATGACGAGGCAACACTAAGGCAACACGGTGGACATTTTTCTAACAGTGATACATAGCGGTCTCTGTCTTTGCTCTTTGCTTTTATGGTCACAAGAAAATTAAGATATCGTGCCCTTTTCTTCTTATATCAATAAGATGATTCTAAAAACTAAAATTGTGCAATCGTTCACAATCTTGTTTGGCTTGCAGACAATTTTTGTATCATCCATGCATATTTTGATGAGTTCATCTTAACTCAATGTGTTTGTTACAGCATATCGTTGAATCATGAACAACTGGTGTCAATGCTGTGCTGTGGGTCTGGTAAACAAAACAACAGATGTGGTTTTCCACCATAATCAAATCTGATCATCTGAAAATACATCCTGTTTTAGCTTATCCCCTTTGGTATTCCCCTTTCTCCTAATAACTTCCGACTTCGGCCTACTTCTTACACCCCCCGTACCGTACCCACACACACCCTACAACCTTCAATATTCTTATCTTACGATACATCCGTTACCCCCAATGCCCTCCTGCATAACTTTAAGGTCTTCCAAGGGGTCAAGATTAAGCACCTTCCTTCAAAAAAACAAATTCCGATGCACTCGTCCTTGTAAACTTCCGATATAAACAAAGTGACATACAACTCCATACATGGTCAAATCAAACCCATGGACTGAGATGTGGCAAAAATACTGTCGTTAACTTTCGATTTAAGGCATGGAACAATATCATCACATGCCAAAACCAGAAGACATTTCGGAATGAGGAAATGAAGTCCCATCAACTTCTGCTTATAAGGAACCGACGTTGAAGGTCGAACTACAGCAGTACCCGTTTTAGATTAAACACACCACCATAATTCAACTCGAGCCTCAAATCCGTCTAACATAAACAGTTTCATATACCTTCAACAGTTGCACATCCAACAACTCCATAACTCTACCCTCATATCATAATTGTAAATATCAAACTATTAAAAGATATCAAACGTTCATCTATAAAGCAGACCAGATTATAACAAATAATTGCATTTCAACCCTTGATTCTTTTTTTCTTTTTTTTAAATCACTGTTGCTGCAAAACCTCGGGGTTTCTCAAATGTTACCAAAGTTGTTAATCCAAAAGTTGCTTATCATATAAATACTTTGCTTTAAAGAAACTGGTTACCAGACCAAATTGCATGTGATGCAAATTCTAACTGGTATCCTCCCCCTCTTTGCTGAGCAAAACTATTCCGGCGTTAACTAGCTAACAGCTTCATGAAATTTGGCCCAGCCTGTGCCAGTAATTATTTTACCAGGCTCATTTGAGACTTATTCAAGATGGCGGCGGTGTATACTAGGGGTCCGTGTCATGGACATGTTGTGGTCGGCATCCCACCACTTGCCAATTGCACTAATCACTATAATACAATATGTCAGCAAGATGTGCACACTATGGGGGCACCCATAGTCACTCATTTAGGGAAGAGTGTGAGGCGAAGGAATTGTGGCTTGAGGCACGGTGGCGACTTGGTAATGCAAACCAGCAATGATGTAAATGTCTAAACAACCTTGTTAGAGAAAACAAAATATATCTTTAGATTGTTTGGTGTACACATCCCCAAGGTTAACACATCATTGGTAGTAATATCAAAAAACACATTTATTAATTTCAATCTGTAAAAAAAACCAATGTGTACCAATCTTCTTTGGGTGTACTATATGATGAATTTTCACAGGTTGGTTGTGTTTTTTATGTGTTTATTGCCCGCTAGTGGATGGAAATGAATTAAATTAAATATTATAAACAAAACAATGACTTATTATCCCTTTAAGTGTTATTTTCTAATTACTTGTTCTTTGGAGTTATGATACAATCATTTTGTGGGTTTCATAAGACTAGACTCTACCAATGTCTTCCAAGTTGGCCCACAGTTGGGATAAGCATCAGTGGAAATGATACCACCGTTCGCTTTAAGTGGTCTCCCCCCGACTTCCTTAAATGGTCATGAAAAAGTAGTCCACATGCAGTGAGGAGACATTCTTATATAAGTATACATCTTGCCATGTGGGAGAAAAATTAAGGTTTTAACCCCAGGGTCATGTCCCTCTGTTCACTGTTTGCCCAACACGCGACCGAGTCGCTGCACTACAGCTGTTTCATGTGGTACTCCCTTTGACGTTCGTTGAAAATGCGGTAAATAAATCCAGCACCAAAAAGGAACGGCAAACGCCTTGGCCTCGAAATGTCATCAATAAATCTATCTACGAAAACTGTTACAACGAGCTCAAAATTACCAACAAATGTTATTTTGTTTAAGTTTTTTTGAGGTTTTTTTTTCGTGGAATTTAGTTTAGAAGAAGTACTCGACGAAATCATCCCCTTCTTGGGCCTCCCTCTAAAGCATGGCGACACAGCTACTATGGTCTTACTATGTCTTACTGTTACAACGAGCTCAATTACCATCAAATGTTATTGTTCATTTTGTTAGGTTTTTTCGTGAATTTAAGTTTTATAAGAAGTACTCGACGAATCATCCCTTCTTGGGCCTCCCTCTAAAGCATGCGACACAGTCTTACTATGTATTACTATGGTCTTACGAGGCCTCGTTCACTCAAGGGGGTTAAATACAAGTAGATAAAGCTACGCTAAAACCTCTTGGTAGGGATTAGCACCTGTACTGTGTGTGACACTACTGTGTGATAGTTAACATTGAGAGAGTTTCCCGTGCCTTGTCTCCCGTTACCGACCTTAGTCTTGGTTATGCTGTGTGTTGCGAGTTCCACCACGGCAAAGTTCCCCTTTCCGAGTGTCTTCTCTTCCATGACATACCGTCCAACACTCCGGAGCTTCCCCATCTTACTAGCCCCCTCCTCTATGGTCCACTGAGAGCTCCCCCCTTCACGGTCTGCCTCTTGTTATCGGGAGGCCCTTCCGCGGTCGATCGCTGACTCGTCCGCTTGTTTCCCCTCGGTAACCACCCAACGCCACGCACTCCAAGATTTAAGCCGGTATTAAGACACTGTTTATATGGGTGTGCATAATTATTTCACACTACGGTTGGTGCATGGTCCAGGGTATTCATTGTAAGCGAGTAAAGGAGATTACACCAGCCTACTCAAACTGACAATATGTAGGATTTCAAATAAACACGGAAGGATTTTTGTATCCGAGGCATGCAAGGAAGTTAACACATAAATAGGATACAGAGCGTATTTTGCACGCGCAATCAGTTCACTAAGAACCATACGGTGGAATAATGTGTGTTTTTCACCGAGTACACAACGCCTGGCAATGCGTCCGCGTGTGCGAGCGTCAATACGCACAGTGGTTCATGAATGGATAGGTTGCACACAATGAGTATTTAGCAACATCCAGTACCCCCAACATCAGAACAACATAATAATTAAGTGAAGATGCACCATTTCTTTTTGATGAAGTACTGTGTTGTACACAATTGTATAGGCCTACTTTATCAATTGCACCGAACTTGGCTATGAATTACTTGATGTACAACGTAATGTCATAAAGACATAATAATTACAATTATTTTAACAGCAACTAACATCAAGCACCTACAAATCTTGCCATCATCTAGGCCTCAGTCCTCGTACAATTACTCTATTGTTATATGATTCTCTATTTTGGACAGATATTCGATCAATAAAGGTTTAGTACAGGACCAAGTAAAACCGAAACAGAATATTAGTGCAGTCGGGTAATGCAAACAGTAAAGTTAATCCGTCATTCTCGCCATACATCAATGATGTACCACACAGCAAGTGTGAACATGATATCTTCTACAGGCTAGTAACATCTACAGAGTCAAGATGTACTCGTGCTTGGACATTCGCCAATAAGTTTTTACATCTTGGGTGATAAATGGCTCCAACAAATCCACAAATCTGTGGAGACTTCTACAACGTGACGCCATCCGAGCGCGATTCCAATAATATTGATGAATAAATTGTGTGTGTTTTTCTATCCCCTGACTTGTTTAATTGACGAGTGCAGCACGCGCCGTTGTCACGACCCGTCGTGGGTGCTCTCCTGACCTATACCTCGGTGGCACGAGACAATGTTTATTGTCTCTGAAGAGGGTTTAGACTAGAATTTCCTCTATTGTTGAGGAGAGAGAAGCGATAGTGAGTGATTGATTGCTCTACGTGTATTGGTCTATAGCTGAAGGAAAACATCGTTGAGTCTTTTGGAACTTCCATTCAACATGAAGGAAGGGAGTAACTCACTTCATTCATTCCTAACTCATAACTGACTTACATCATTCATTCCTAACGTAGGATAACTGTCATAAATCTATTGAAATCCTTTACTTGAGCAATTTCTATTTCCATCGACGTACAGTTGTACATTGTACGCATGAGCCTACTAATGACGTACGTCACATCAATTCTCATTTGCATCATGAGATGCAGCAGCAATACATGTCTTCGACGACCATGGCCATGGAAGGTCAAGACTCTCCCTCCATCTCTCGACAACGTGTAATCAATAGAACAGCAGCAACAAATCGGCCTGTCAAACCCAGACACGTCGTGTTTATATCAAGACACAAGTAATTAAGATGACGTGACAATCACAGCTTAAACCTGTCATAAACTGTTGAGGAACTTCCGCAAATTACAACGAATTTAAAGCCTGGGCTAATTGATGGGAGCTATACACAGTCAAAGCCAAATAGCTTCCACGTGGTAAATGGATGGTATAAGTCATTGGAAGCATATGGTTGAGATGGTGGGGACATTGGGTCGGTCTGGCTCTTGTTTGTTACGTTCCCGTTGGGTAGTGGGAGAGCTGGCCCCCCTGTCCCCTGATTCAGAGGAATCGTCAAATGCAATATTTGAAAGATACAGAACATTTTATATTTTTATAAGTTAGATAATTTGAAAAATCAACGTCTGCATTTGTCATCAAGCAAACCCCCAGTCTCTATATACATGTATCACGACTACCTTTCCACTTCCCTTCTATGCCACTACAAGGAGATGTCAAAAGCAATTCTGATTAGTCAGTATATACAAATAATGTGAGAGAAGTAGAAAAGAAATCCCAAGGTTTTATCATCAAGCAAAGAGTTCTTTGCCAAAACGTCAGGAAAACCGAGGTTGGTGTAGGTAATTTCTCACATCTTTAATCAGAATCTAGCCATATAGAAGCAGAACATGTGTGCAATTTGTAGACCAGCCGGCTAAACTTCTCTAGAGTTAGGAAACATTTAACATCATGGAATCTTTAATAAATCAAGCACAAGTCAAGGTCTGATGACGGTCTCTGACACACAAAACAAACTCGACAAATTTCAAAGTTTTCTCAGACAACCAATTACTGATAAGCAGTTCGGACTCTGCGTTGGAAAAAGTAACACCAACGTGGTCTGGGCCCAATTCCATAGAGCTGCTTAAGCAGAATATTGCTTAAAAATGTTCTGCTACGCGAAAATATGCAGGATACCAGTCACAATTGATACATGTTGAGTGGTATTTTCGCTGGTAACCTTTTTTCTGGTCAACATAATTTTATTGTGCTTAGCTACTTTTTGTGCTTAAGCAGCTCTATGGAGTTTGGCCCTGATTGAATGATCGTCACTGTAGGTATGTCTACAAAAGTGAAAGTCCTCCCCAGAGTTAGAGACAAGACGTAGTTGCAAAGAGGGAAAAGGCTGCTCCATCCACTGAAGAAACCTTCATTGTGGATGTCACTTGCACCGAATTAATAACTCCATATCCTCTCGCAGTGAGAGCAATTACTCTCAGAACGGGGGGAGTCTACCCAGCCCGTCTACACTTAATACCAGCCGGTAGTCGAGATGTCCACGACGGAGCCGTAGGATGGTTTCAAGTTCCACTTAGAGAGTTCACACATCTACACTTTGGATTGATTCCCAACGAGTCAATGTCTTTGAACCTTTCCATTGACACACATCTAATACTTGTCAACCAGGCAGGAAATCGTGCCGATTTCAACTCAGTTGGTTTCTAAATTCTGCTTTCTAAATCTATTTTATCTGATGATCATTGTATACAGTTTGCTTATTTGTTTATTTAAATTTAGCTTTATTTTGATGTCAAAGTCATATTTTAAAATCAATCTTAATCCTGGCGTAGAAACATTTTCATATGTTTTTTTTAAAGTATAAATATAATAAATTATGTTTATAAGCATGGGTCTAGATCCTTACTTTATGAGATCTTTGCTGTATCATGGATCGACGAAGTTGTGCAGAATAAACGAAGGTTGCAACCATCTAGCGTTTCTCCCATACAACCTAACTTAACCAAAACGAGGCTGGAAGGTAACAAATAGTCTGGTCCCATTATCTGTAATGCAAGTTACAACACAAGGAGCTTCAAGGAGCCTGACTAACGGTAAAGGTCTCCCAGCCTGTATCTTACTTTACGGGTCGGGTTGCTTTTCAGTTTCTTAGAATATAGCTTGAGTCATCACCACGTCAACACCAAACAAATAGTTTGAGGTAATGATGAGTGATAATATTGGAAATTATAGGCAGGTCTTACTCAGTGGCAGTGTTTGGACAGCCTCCCTTCTGCCTTATGTATTTACTGGTTTGTAGGGTGTTATAAGCCCCATATTAAGTACAGTGACAGTGATAGCCTTATCTGGGGTTAGTTTAATTGATTGCTTATTAAAGCCAGTGATTGTCAAGCTGGCAGTATATCAATCACTTCGTACTAGCAGGAATCCACTAAGTTACCACAAACCACGGACCCATCCAAACCAAAGCCAAATAAACCGGCACTGCCAGATCATGATATTATGTGGAAGAGAATGGTTAAATTCCATTTGTTTCCACCAAGATTTACATCTCCTTTTTTAAATTCTGAAGGCGGGACTTTGGAAGCCTACAACATGCGTTGGTTAATGATATGTTTCCTGAAAAAAAGATTGATGCACTCTTCTAAAATCAAAGATGTTTCATTCCTTCTTGACTTCATGTTGCTTTAAAATATGCAGGATCGAGTGACTGTTTTTTCTTCTTCACAACTTGAGCATACGAAATCTGGCCAATGATGTTTCAATATTATTTTGATGATGTTTGTTGGAAACTAGAGGACACGAGTCATGAGTCGGATGTTTCATCAGTCAGGTTACAATCAACGTGTTCCAAATCTTAGTATCAATCAATACGCCAGTGGTTAATAACCGACTGCCAATCAATGCATACAATACAAGTGGAGCTAATCATTATTGGTGGGTCTAAACTAATATTATACACAAGTGACGAGACCTCGTCCAAGTTCGTCTCAATGATAAAACAGCCGTCGTGTGCTCTGATAGCTAAACGCATGTCTGCCACGTGCCGGGGCCCAGTGTTGCCCCCATACCATCATCAACAACGAAACGAAACCAACAAAACAAATCATCGAAGTAATATCAACTTCTTCTCTTTCCAACACCAAATTTGTCCAAACTTAAAGTGGTGGAGTTATGCGTCACTGCTATGAACCTGGCCCAATTTCATAAAGCTGCTTAAGCACAAAAAGTAGCTAAACACAACAAAATGACCAGCATAAGGTTATCAGCCAAATCCTGCTTATTTTTGAAAGTTTTTATGCACTGTTTCCTGCTTAAGCAGCTCTATGAAATTTGGTCCTGGTGTTATTATTGTCAATAGTTATAGGGCTGCATGTCTGTATGCTTATTTAAAGATGACGCATAAGAATTGTAGTCATTGAAAAAAAATCACGACTTTTCAAACAGGAGTTCAGTTTATTTGAAAATATTACAATCAGAGAGCCATGCCTCCAGAAACACATTACTGTCTAAAACTGTAAAAGCTGAAAACAAATCACACTTGAAGACCACCAATATTACCCTTGTTTATCTCGATTGTCACAACTCGAAGTAAGAATACTTTAAAGGTGCATACATTCCTTACGAAAGTCTGTTTTCCGTGGTTTTTTACTAAAAAAAAGTCGACTAACTTGAAGCCATTTCCACTGGTTGAATGTATTTATAAAAAACAAGCAATTAGGAACAAAATGACTCTTCCGAAAACAAAAAATGTATAATCACTTTGTGGATGCTTTGTACAACAATGTTCAAATAGACACGCGTGTTGATAAAACAAATCTACTTTGCGTTGGTTGCCATTGACACACAGCGGAATATTGCAGTATCTTACAAGTCACATAAACAGACCGTGCACTTCTCGCGTAATTACGAACATTGGGTTTCGATTAAGTGCGGGAGTTGTTCTCATCACACTTTAAAGCCAGTGGATAATCACTCAGGACATACATTAACATAAAAACTTACTGGTAAGGAGCACCGAGAGCTGCTGATAGTATAAAGCATTGTGGGAACGACTCCCTCTGAAGTAATGTAGTTTTTGAGAAAGAGGTAATTTCTCACTGAAATATTTGAATCTGAAAGCACACAATTTTCAACATGGGTGTGTTTTTCTTTCTTCAATTTTTTTCTGGCAACTTCGATGACCAATTGATCTCAAATTTACACAGGTTTGTTATTCTATGCATATGTTGGGATACATCAAGTGAGGATACTAGTCTTTGGCAATTACCAAAAGTATATCCTGCCTTTAAAGCAATGTGTGTGGAAACCAAATCTTCAGAAAAATATTCGTTTATGCATAAGACTTGGCACGGTCAGTCTATCAGACAAACATCACCACAATTCCTGCACGCACGAAAGGGATGATTTGCTGATAAATACACCACATAAACAACAGACAGAGATAGATGTGTGTGGACATGGCATGTCATAAGTCATTACGTAGAAAATGACGAATGTTCACAAACCAACGACCTCGGGATCAGCTAAATAACGTACGCGTCACCACTAGAGGGCAGTGTTCTTTATAAGAATTCTTTAATAGAATTTTGTCCCAACACATTTCTTCTGCAGATAATACGTTGAACAACGTGTTACTAACTTGAATTTCTCTTAGCCGCCCATGAGAGGTGCACTCAACCTCGTCCACATGGTTTACTTTATTTCCCACAATGTTTACAATAATAAACCCTGGGAGGGAAACTCCAACTCGGACTGTGATTGGACAAAACCAATGTTAACCTTTGTCATAACAGCCGGCCGGCAACCAATGTACAAACAGGCTTTTAAATCTGGTACCGGACCACGAGACCATGACGAAGATGTGAATTTCGAAAAGCAGCCAGACTAATCTAATTTGCATACGTATCCAAAATTTTTGGATATGCAAATGATCCAATACCGGGGTGAGAGAGCGGTCAACCTCGTACTGCTCGACACACCCTGGGGACGAGGTTGAGGTGCACCTTGTTTACAAAAAGAGTGACCCGTACATTCCAGGTCAATATTTCTTGGTAGGTTTTACAGTCATAACAAGATTTCAATTCAAGATTTCAATTTAATAATAGATGTTGTGGTACCCACCGCTAAGACATAGGATTCGAACTGCCTCTATAGCTAGGCAAGCTCAGTGGTCTAACAAGTTGGTAAAACATCTGCTCTAGAATTGCAAAGCCCGTGGGTTCGAATCCCACCGAGTAACATCCCTGCGGATTTGTTTTCACAGAAATCGGGAAAGTACCGAGTATACAGTGCTTTACATACATCGGTAAAAACAAAAAATAATAAGATAAGATTTCAATTGCTGTGAAAATAACAGCTGAAATGATTCATATCTTCGTACATCAAACAACATTGATAAAATCGTAAGCTGCAGTTTCAATAAAATCACATTCTTCCTTCCATGATGGACATTAAATGCTATGTACAAAAGGTGCCCGCTCAAGGCTACACCAGCAACCCCGTATGACCCAAAATGTTAATGAAGTCAATGAGGATGAAGAACTGTGGTTTGATCTTTCTAGCCAAACCATTGTAGAGGAAGAAACTGGACTCGTGATATCACAGGCATGCCTGCTCGGATTGAACCATAGCACTGGTTTGTAAAATACCGATAAATCAAGCGAACGAACACACTTTCCCCTCTATCTACAAATCAATACAGTTCAGGAGTGTTGATAATGGCAACAAACAACAACTTCACAAAAATTGTACAACTTTTTTGTTGACTCTGCCATTTTTTAAACCCACCCCAAGGGAAATTCCCTCATTTACTTTGGCATTCATTACATGCTAATAAAAGGAGGAACAACATTCCGTGTTTTATTATTAGAAAAGTCGTGCCAAGTTGTGCGGGTGGTTTCAGAACCCGGATTTCTCGTCGAGGAACTCGATTGTTTTTAAAGCAAGTAAATAATCCAGAACAAACAAACAATCACCACGGGGCTACGTCTTGCTATCTTCCGTATAACAGTCAAGGTCGCTCAGTAATCGCACGAACTGTCCATCAATGTGGTTTATTTTTAATAGTGTTATAATTTTATACCTCCATGGTTATTATACAGAGAGTACATACCATGCATTTAAAGCAGAGGTGTATCACGGCAATCTCTTTAAAAGATACCGGTGGGTGCGTCGCTGCTGCTGCGAAGGTGGTGATTGTACCGAGTTTTGTTTCAATATTCAAAGAGTATTCATTCTTGGGGAAGAATCCTCACAATTTTTGCTCAATGTACTTGTATAAAACAACGCAAAAACCATCCATTAGGTATCTACTGGTTAGGCACCTGTTGGTTTCATTTCACAGGTACACAAGCACGTACAAGCACAGAACAACAAGCACGTTCCGTAAAAGTTTTTCCACCCCCCCCCCGAAAAATAACTGTGTAAGGTGTTTTCTTTTTTTTACACAATAACAACGAGGTGACTTTCTTGCTTATCTGAAAGTGGACATTTTGGCAGCGATGCCAACCAAGTATGTAACAAGAAACACAGTGTTCAATTACTTCTTGGCAGGAACACAATTATGTAAGAAAAAGAGTTCGGTTCAACGCTACAGATTGGGGTAATTTTTTTCCTCGAGATATAAATTTGTGGCTTTGTCAATTCAAGATGGAATGACATCTCAGTACAATTACAATAGTACGTATGGATATGTATAGTGAGAATCATTGGGTCTTAATCACGTATCACAATGAAATTCACTGTGTAAAGGTAGAAGGTTGACAAGTGTACACAGATCTTTGGTTTTGTGAAAATAGCAACAACCACTGTTTTTAATCAAAATAATATTAGTTTTGGTTGAACAAAGACATTTTGACTTAGCAGGGATTTGAACCAATGACCTCCGGATTAACGTGCCGGCGCTCTACCAACGAGCTAACTAGCCCTGTGTTGGCGGTCTCCCTATTTTGTCAATTAAGGAGAATGAAGCAACCACGCCCCATTTAAGATCCAAAAGGGTCCTTTGTATCCCAAAACACGACCTTCAGAACCAGAGCTCCACCAATTAAGCTAAGTCCCTTTATAAGATTTACAACTAGTCGGTATCGAACACAATCCCACCGCATCAAAACGTGCCGATTGTATAGGGGGTAAATAACATTCAACAACTGCTCGAAACACACCTGCAAATATTGTCACTGATACAGGCTCGTTAGCTGAGGGGGACACCCTTACCTGTACTTTTTTGAAGTGGTTAGTAAATCTCCCTGACTGCCCGTTGCCGGGGACGACGGGGATGACATGGCTGGCATTCCGACGAGCAGTCTCAAGTGTGAGGGGCTCTTATTGACCAATTATTAGCTTGTTTGTGGCGTGCTTTGGGGTCAGGCCCAGGCCGCGGCTTCCATGGTCCGATTGCTCATGACGCCCGGATCAAACACCTGTGTTATTTGACAGAAAATTCCTAGGTTAAAGCACATGTACAACATTGGTAAATGTCAAAGACCAGTGTCTACACTTTATGTAACCCAACATATACATGAAATAACAACCCTGTGAAAGTTTAAGCTCAATCTTTCATCAGAGTCACGAGAAAATAGTGAAAACCCCATTGTATGTTTCACTGTTTTCAAACACCGAGTTTTGGACACGCGAGATCAAAACTAATAGCTTAACTCATTTCATAAAAACTATAGTATTTCAAGCAAAACTATTTCAAGGGAAGTTTTCCACCATGACCATCTTTATATCATGTAAGTTATGTGCATATCAGTGAACATTTATATTTTCAATCTTACCAATGTTGTGCACACATTTAAGGCTTAGGGGATAATGAGTCAAAATAAAGAACATGTTTTAAGAATAGATGTTGTAACATGCAACATATCGTTGTTCTCTTCAGACAAGAAGTTTTGAAGTAAGCTTGGATAAACGAAGTTTGTGTGAACTTTCCTAACTGTTTACCAGTACGATGGAGCACCAAACTCCCACATGACATTATAGGTTTACAGAATCGTTCTGCAAGCATGGTAAAAGATTTGCACATTTCAACGTTCACTTCACGTTTAAATTCTATACAACTTTTGTTTCAGAACAAGTCATAAGGGTTTGGTTGACCAGATAACTATTTATGTGGGTTTTTAAAAACAAACAAGAAACTCAATCGTGGTATTTCTTGTCATCACTCGACATAACCTTGCGACGACAATGATAGCGCATTAAACAGTCCAACAGACAGTTTAGTTTGGCCAGTCTACTGGCGACATTAATTCCTGCATGACTGAACTTCTGTTTACCTGTATCTATTTACTAAGAAAAGTTTACCCAAATGGAATTGTAGCCGCTTAATTAAACCCCTTCATAATAGTACACTCCGGGAATTGTGAAAAAAAGGAGCTGCAGTGATCCACGAGGTCGATGACTAAACCACCGTCACGGTGGCGAGGCATTCGGAGCCGCCGAGCATACCTTGCTCATAATGTACAATGTTGACCGCCTTTCAGGCAGAGGGGTTGACCGATAAATGAACTCTTCTGCGGGACCGCAGGCATCATGAAAACACCGTTGACCTAAACTTGACTGGATACAATTGCCTGCCTGTCTACAGATTTTCCTCTATATTTTAACCAGCACTTCGAGTTTTTTGTTTAATCCATTGATAGGAAAGTATGGTGAATGAAAAATACTGACAAATGAAATTGTTAGTTGGATTATTATTACCTTTCATCCATTCACTCTTTTTATTTGTATAACAGGAACTTAGTGTTACGTTCACCTTGCCTGACAAGCCTTTCTAAACATCTGAAATAAAAACCACTCAATGTAAAGGGCAAAACATTGTTCCAACTTGGTTCCACCGTGGAGGAAGGCAAGTGAGGTTACGAGTAGAATGATCACCGTCTAGACTTCTGCATGTGTGTGTCACTTCAGAGTGGGACAACTTCTGCTTGTTTTGTCCTCATCATCACAACTAGTCTATATTCCACTTCTAAAATTAGCTACACACGAAACAGGAAAGGAATGCCAGTGTTCGAGTCTTGATCTCACTTGATATATGATTGATCTGTAGTGTTTACTGATCACCCTACCAGTCATACCGTACTAAACCAATGCGGTTTGGACCATTTCTCAGTATTGCGTCAACCCTCTCAGGAGAAGACATGTGAAGCTACTCTATGATGGGTGAAGGCACCAAACAACAACCAACAATAGACTTCACAGGTGAACGTCCCGTCCCGGTGTAAATGAACGTTTCTGCGGCACAGCAAAACCACTGAAAAGGTATCACCCTTACAGATAATGGATGTGCGGTTTAAAGGGGCCGACCTGATCTTCAAAGGTATACCGAAAACCAATAATACTGTCGAGTTAAAAATCCAACTCGTAAAGCAAGCCGCGTAAATTAAAATGCGTTTTAATTATAACAATGGATCTGCGTGGAGTATGTTTGTGGAAGATAAACCTGCTGATAAAACACGAAAATAAAACATCGTCAAAGTGGTACATGTAAACATGTCTGGTATGCCGAAGTTTGGTTAACGAACGAGTGACATCATCTTTGAGTTTTTTAAACGTTTTACCTAAACGTGATTGATATGATGATGAAATTAAGTTTCACAAGCTGGTTGTATGTTGTTGTTGTTTTTTGAATACTAGAGGACTGGATTGAACTCTTCAAAAATCCAATAATTTAAGTGGGACTTCATCATTGCTTTACTCCTTTATTCTTTATTTTGAAGGTTACGATAAAACCACTTTGAGGTTAAATGACATCGAAAAAATAAACAACATTTGGGAAAACCTTGAAATACTAAACCCCGAATCGCCCACCATACTTTGGATATCTTGGGATCGCACTGAACAATGCTTACTGTCGAATCGGTTTACCGGTGGTTTACAAATTCGCAACTTGAAAAAGAGACAGGCATGGCGTGTGGAAGATCTGTTATCGATTGTGGGAGATGGGGGCTCGGTGGTGAGCCCACTGGGGGTTCGAATACAAGAGTTCTTCGTTTTGTAGTTGGAAGGTCACTGTAAACAAACTATGAGAAAATTCACTTCCTTCACTCACTTCATATGCTAAAATGAGCGTTCTTAAGGACTGTTAAATCCATGACAAGCTTTTGAGATATATTGTGGGAAATATTTCCCCAATCAACGTTTATTTTCCCATGCATTTTACTCGCCAACCGAGGTCGCCTACACAAGACACCTTATCCCCATTTTCAGGGCATGGACAAAACAACAGCGTGAGAATGTATACTTGGTGTAATTTAAAACACACCAGTCAACACACTGCGCGATGGAATTTTGTTGATGAATCTAGCAAGCTTGTGCCTACAATGGTCCATGCTTGGGCTGAGGCAGATTTCGAGACAGTCAACAAACAGAAATGAAAGATTAAACGCCATATCAGCATAAATGCTTTCCTCAATGTTGACATAGAGATTTGACAACAACGGTCAAAACCGTAATGTGGTATGGTAGGGTGGCTGTTAAGGGCTACCAGGAAGATGTCTTGAGTAGAGCAATCACGTTCAATGTTGACTCTTTATACAGTCATTTACTATGAAGCGTTTGAATATTCATAACTCATACCAACGTGTGTGATTAACATAACCTGTTGCACACACCCAGAGCATGGGTTCACCCCACACCCCCATCGAGCATGCACATTTGGGTTTCTGATAACGTAACCTGTTGCACACACCCAGAGAGTGGGTTCACCCCACACCCCCATCGAGCATGCACATTTGGGTTGGGGTGACAAATACAAGGGTAGGGACAAAATAGTTACCAAAAGGAGCGTTTAAGGTAGAAGAAAAACTTGCTGTTTTGTATTAATGCAGATTTTTGTGCATTTAACTTGAGCCAACCCCACACCCAACCCCCTTGGAAGGTAGTTTGATTTCCTCAGCCCCCTCTGAAGTTGTTGAAACACATTTATTGTGCTTGAACTTTGCTTCAATCCCATTATCGATTTAATGATTGATTGATACAAACCCTATTCAAACTGCTCTGGATTAATGTGACCTCAATTCAGCACAAGTTTGCGACGCAGAGATATGTACGGAATGTCTAGTTTTAAGGACTCTGTTGGATTCGTGATGTTTATAGCACGCCTTAATTCCACATGGTGCGTTTCCATTAATGCCATAATATCAAAAGTATACTTTATCCAACTTCCCAGCAACTAAACCACCGGGTGTCTAAACGATCAACTCAACGTCCACCATTCCATGCATTATGCCTAACTCTATTCCAAATAAATGTTGGATTATACAATAAAGTAATTATAAGATGTGTAAGGAGTTTTTGTATCCAAATAAGGCTTGAAATGTTTAATTTGCTGAAATCAAATATTAGAGACCACCCTGACTGCTTAAAGCAGAGGCTGTGGTTTAAGAAAACCCAAAAAGAGGCATCGATCAGAATGTAGACTGACGTTAGTGAGGTCACTTTATCCTTCTCGTGGTCAGCTCATTACGCATCGATCAATAATCGTTGGCCCCACCTCTCCTTTCCCAGGTCCCAAGGTGACCTTGGGAGGGTGGGCCCTCCATTCCATCACACACGGTTTGTATGAGGCATGATCTCAGCCTGTCACTCATATTGAGGCTTTACTCCCTCGTGCCCGTATACAAGATCCTACGGGTAAATATTGTACCAGGTCGAGTTGTAACCAGAACAACATACGACTATGGAGGTTTGATACGACCATGCCAAGCCGTGTATCAATTCACAACAACCAGTTTGCAGGTGAAGACGCAGGTTACGCAACCCATTATAACCAACTCGTACCCATATCAACTCGGCCCGCGTCATTAGCACACAGAGTAAGGACCCTTACTCTATGTTAGCACACAGTGGTAGTGAACTCACAGACAATTTTTTAACACCGTCTTCAAAAGTTTGTTAATACGTTGTACCACACATCAATTAGTTCATTAAAGGCTTCAATGACTGCAAACTCCGGTCATTTCTCTACAAAATGTGAGGTCACTAAAAACAAACCGCACGATAAGCCGGATGTTGATTGAGCACAAACATTATAAAGAAAAGACCACAGTAAGGTTTTATTGACTTGCTATTATCGTTCAAGAAAACGAGCAATGTACATGAATAATAGCAACAAACCACCCAAGGAGTTCACTTTCAGTAACCCTCAAGTGAGTAATAAGCTCTCATCAACAGGACCTCTAAAACATGTTTGACCTCAGAACCAAGTTGAAAGTGGACCACTACAAGTTTGTTTTGCCGAAGGCGGTAAACGTACGGGCCAATGTCCTACCAGTCTGCCGTGAATGCAAGCCAAATCACAGGCCCCCGTATGGCAGGTCATCGAGGGTTCTGACTTGATCCAAGGTGGCTGTTGAGGAACAGTACTATTGATTGGCACCTGAATGTCCAGGGTGTTGGTCACTTATTTGACTTGGCCAGCACAGCTAATTGATCCAACTTGCTGTCACTATTGTAACTTGATTGGTGGGGGTGCAAGCTCGGGACAACCCTTGCTCTATGGGACAACCCATAACAAAATTAGATTTTGTAACCGGCTTAAGTCAGATTAATGCAATGGAAATAGTTACTTTACTAAACTTCTTAATTAAAACACGCCCATCTGGGCCCAATTTCATAGAGCTGCTTAAGCAGAAATATTGTGTTTTTAACAATTACCTGCTATACAAATGTGTATACAGTTTCAATTATTGTTCATACCTTTACAAACGATGACTATTGACCCCTTGCAGACGCGGAACGCACCCCAGACAGTGCGCGTCTATACCATTTCCACCATTTTGGAAGTCAGTGTAGCCTTAATTTTGACTTCCAAAATGGCGGACAGGATAGGCGCGTGTAAATGCGCTTTGCGTCGTAAAGCGCAAGGGTCAATTACAGACCTAATACCCATTAGCAAAATATGGAATTTGCAAGCTCATAGCTCTATGCTCATAGATACCCTATTTCAAATGCAACACACGTCAACCAATCAGGAATTAAACCTGAACTCTATCAATCGTATCCTGCAGTGTGGGTAAACTCAATGAAGACGGAGTAACAAGACAGTTATTCGGTCAGGTGGGAATCTGTTGAAAACAGTTGATATGAACCTCAATATAGCCAAAGTCTCCGAATCAGGCGCCGAACCAGAGGCAGTGTTATGGTTCGACGGATAGCAGTAATCCTCATTGTAAGGTCATTATCAACACAAATACAGTCCCGTTTCTTGACTATAAAAACGTTAGGTTAGGATTGCCTATTTACTCATTAAACACTGCATCCTGACAACTGATACAGTATCGGTCAGACGTTTATAAGTAACTGCTCGGTTCCAGCACACAGTCTCCTATCAGCAGACAGCAAGCTGAAAAAGTCAAACCGGCATTTTCCCGGTTTAAATTTAAGTCAAGACATCTGAACGAGATATGGTGTTTGGAAGAGTACATTCATTTCACAATTCTCTAGATTTCAACAAACATGTCATAAAGGGATGGTACATTCATTCCAATCTTCTAGTATTCAAGAAACATATCATAAAGGGATGGTACATCATTTGTTAATGGAAGAGTACGTTCATTCCAATCTTCTAGTTATCAAGAAACATATCATAAAGGGATGGTACATCATTAGTTATTGGAAGAGTATACATTCATTCCAATCCTGTAGTTTTCAAGAACAAATCATAAAGGGATGGTACATCGTTGGTTATTGGAAGAGTACATTCATTCCAATTCTCTAGATTTCAAGAAACATATCATAAAGGGATGGTACATCATTGGCTATTTGAAGAGTACATTCATTCCAATCCTCTTGTTTTCAAGAAACATATCATAAAGGGATGGTACATCATTGGTTATTGGAAGAGTACATTCATTCCAATCCTCTAGTTTCAAGAAACATAATCATAAAGGGATGGTACATCATTGGCTATTTGAAGAGTACATTCATTCCAATCCTCTTGTTTTCAAGAAACATATCATAAAGGGATGGTACATCATTGGTTATTGGGAGAGTACATTCATTCCAATCCTCTAGTTTCAAGAAACATATCATAAAGGGATGGTACATCATTGGCTATTTGAAGAGTACATTCATTCCAATCCTCTTGTTTTCAAAAACATATCATAAAGGGATGGTACATCGTTGGTTATCGGAAGAGTACATTCATTCCAATCCTCTTGTTTTCAAGAAACACATCATAAAGGGATGGTACATCATTGGTTATTGGAGAGTACATTCATTCCAATCCTCTAGTTTCAAGAAACATATCATAAAGGGATGGTACATCCTTGATTTATGGAAGAGTACGTCCATTTTATTACCAAGCAACAAAGATTCAACATCAGATGCAGCTCACATCCTGCTGCAGTCGTTTGCCTATAACATTCTAGTTTGGGATCAATATGCAATTTCATATGTTGTTCATGCTTTAAGACTTATCACTGGTCAACACATAAATTACCCAAACGTATGTTATAAGGCAGTTTGAATTACTTTCAACCAATCATTCTGAAATGGCAGTCGGTGTACATGTACGAGGTTGTAAAACTGCACCGTACACTCGCAACACAGAGCACACTGCATACATGAGTACAAGGTAGCTTCGTCTATGTGACTAGCTGCTCCAATGCAGGCGGACGGATAGAGACCATTGGACAAGGTTACATTTAATTCCAAACCAAAATATTATCAAAGATTTAAATCCAATTTATCATGTTCTCGGGGCTGTTGATAACAGAGCAAAGCCAGACAATGTAATGAACAACTTATGTCAAGTTTAAAGGTAAGACCACCGGTTTGGGAAAGAGCACTTTGTTAAATAAGTTCAATTCGCTCTTTTTAAGAAACATCAACATGTAACGGTTCCTCATTAGTCGACGGAGGAGCACATTCATTCGATTTTTGTTTTGCTTCAAGAAACTATATATAAGATGGCCTTCACCACTTGTTTTCTATCGAGGAATATTATGCATGTCCATCATAGTTTTAAATAAGAGGTACATCCATTTCCATTACGGCGTACAGGCTCAAATGTCTGTCATGGAATTCGACAATAAAAAGCATAGCTTGTTAAAAAGCATCCGAGTATGTGAAATTGCCTATATTCTTTAAGTTGGTAATGAAATATTCAAATTTATTTATAGAAAGTAGAATGTATCCCTAAGTAAAAGACTTGCCGAAGACGTTTACAAGTCAATCTACTTTAAAAAAATCAGTGCGATTGTTTGCTGGAATATATTCATCAAAATCCAACGACGCGTCAATTGAAAACTAAATTATTAGACTAGGCCCTATATACTTGTTCAAACCAAAGCTGATCTTGGGTGATGCAGGCATTGGATGACTAATAAAGCGTTGATCACGAAGGAAGTAACACCAACATTTTGCGATAACCGATGGCAGGTCGTCTATTAAAAAACAGTTTCGAAGCAAATTTGAAACGTACATAGACACGCTATATTGACCTCCCATCATGCGCTGGAATACAAGATGGCGGTCTGATATGAAGGAAGGGTGGAGCTTTGGAGTTAAATTTAGTTTCATTAAATCTCTGAGGGTTAGTTATAACACTCACGTCAGGTAAGTATCCTATGCAATGTATGATTATAAATAATAAAGGGATAAAAACTAATTACAATATTACGTCTGAAAATAGAAAATGTCTCCAAATCAGGCGCCTCACTGGGGGTGTAGGGATTCGGGTTGTCTGGGTGCAGTAATCCTCAATAAAAGGTCAAAACACACAAATAGGCTTATCTTAACGAATAAGGTTGGGATGAAACTGAATGATATATAAATCGTCTCTAACGAACAGAAATTTAAAACAAACCGATCTTGTGATCCTGGTATTTTGTTTAGGTTCATATTTTAACGGTTAAATTTTACGAATGACATCAGCTGAGTTATGAATTCTTAGGTATATTGGAGTGCTTTCAACCAGAGCATGTCCTTTCAACACTATTCAAATAAGTTTTCCGTGACCAACCGAAACAGATGATGTACATTGATCGCTATAAAACAACAAAGTCCTGGAAATCACTGGACTAAACGTATTGTAACTATAAATAAACCAAAAACAAAACACTTGATAACTTCTTATGATAGACGAATTGAAAAATTTCATTTAGGCTTACATATATTTTTACAATCTTTTAAGGTGATTGTTCGGTCTGTCGATTTCGAACCTATTTTACTTGGTGAAAGTTTTCTTGGTCACTTCTAGTATCTCCACACGAGTGCCACTTTTCTAGTATAATTTTACTCTAAAATAGTTTACGTCATTTTGCTCTTTTCATTTATCATTTTATTTTATCCATAACTACGATTAAAAGTATACATGATAATTTGCCTTATCACTTCAAACTCTTGGAGTTTGTTTAATAGATGTTAAATTGCAACGGGATAAAGAATATTTTTTATTTTTTCCCCCTTTTCACCGGTGTGTATAAAGCGCCATATACTCAGTATTTCCGCCGAGTTACAGTTGTCTAGTTGGTAAGATATCTACTCTAGAATGGTCTAGTTGGTAAGATATCTACTCTAGAATGGCAAAGGTCGTGGGTTCGAATCCCACCCGAGTAATGCCTGTGAATTGTTTAAACGAACCGGGAAGTACTGAGTACACAGTGCTTTACACACATCGGTGAAAGGGCAAAAAACAAACAATATTCTTGGAGTTTGTCTTGTACTTTGCAAAACGACTTTGCACTTTTCTCAGAAATCTTTTTGCTGACTTTTTTACTCTTTGTGTTCATATCAGTTGTTTCTTTCTATTTTCTCCTTCATGTTAAAAACCGAGGTAAATAATTTCAGTTTTTGTTTTCTTTTTTACCTGTTACATTTCTTTAACAAGGGTACGTTCAAACAATTTAAACCGATTTAAAATTGGGGCATTGCTTACTATGTATGGCAGGGATAAATATACTAGGTAAAACCAAAATAATGTTCTTTATCTACGATGCAATTCTGACATTACAAGTTCAATATTTTGAAGTCTTTGGGAAAGGTAGGTTCAACCTTCCCAAATATGCGCCAGAATACTATTAAGCTAAATAAATTTGGTTTACATTTGTACAATATTTTCTTGTTAGTATATCGATATGATGTAGCCTCATTCCACTCGCCACTTGAATCAATTTATTTGAATTGCAAAAGGAGTTTTACAGATATTAGCTATGTCTTAGATTGTTGTGTTCCTGTCGTCGGAAGGCAGTGCATAATCAGTGTTCATCAGAAAATCAATTGTTGAACAGTAATCTAAAAGATAACTTGGTATAAGATTGGTTTGTACCAACGTCTGAAAAAATCATTTTCTCTGAACAACCACTCTTACAACCACAAAAGATGCCATATTTTATAGCATTTTCAGTCTTTAAATAAAATTTGTGTGATGTTTCTTGAGGGCTAGACGATTTGAAAAATTTAGTCTTGAAAAATTATTGGTATACAATTTCTTTCAGACGAACAGTCTGATTGGTCTAAATTTTTAAAATATATCTTCTATATTCTAAGTAAGAAATTTATTTAAGTTGTGACATTTTTTTCATTAACATATCTTAATTTCTACAAAATTCGCAGTGCAAAATATTGTTTAAAATCAGTACAAATTTATAAAAACCATGACTCAGCACCTAGCTTAACAGTTTGATCAATTTATTTATAACCTACCTGGAAGGTTCCAGACAGGAAGATAGTAATAATTAAATTTGCTTTAAAAAAAATGTTGGACTCAAACTAATTTTTGTTTAGTATAAATGCATATATTGGATTAGATTTGCTGTAAAAATTGTATACTCAAACTTATTTTTATTTCATATAAATGCATCTTTAACTGAATTTGATTTGCTTTAAACATTTTTTTACTCAAACTAATTTGTAATCGAGTATAAATCTTAAAGGCAGATTTAACTGGATCGACTTGCTTTAAAATTGTTTTATTTTTTTCTCGAGTACAAATGTAGATTTAACTGCATGAAATTGGAGTGATTAAGCTAAAATTTACCAAATAAAGTAACGATTTGCATAAATATACAGGCAATTAACTCATCTCTCTGTCAACAGTCTACACGAGTAAAAACACACACAATTTAGTTCAGTAATCGTTGTCTTTAAACCTCAAATTAGAACACTGTCCCTTTACAAGAGAAATCTTTAACCAGAATCAAGATTTTTCCATGCAGGAAATGAGCGTGGTTTCTGCATAAAAATCCAAAGTACGCCAAACTCACCGTGTATCGCAATGCATGCCTTTACACACAGTGTTCCATATTCCTTTGTTCTCGGAGCGGCCGATACACACGGCCATCCCGCCTTCGTCTGACTGCCATGGACCCGTCTCAGCTAGTCGTACATACACAAACTGGACATTAATATTTCCTCGGTTTCCAGTCCGTATTTCCTTCCAATGTATCCATCCAACGACAGGTTAAGTGTGTATCCGACGAAGATATCAGGTTTCTTGGAGGATTTCAGTTCGTTATAATTCCAAGGTGTAAATGTGGCTGATATTTCGGTTGTAGAAGACGACGCTGCGTCGTGGTGTCAAGTCAAGTCAGACCAAGAAAAAAATTAAAACAGTCGGCAGTTCCTTTGTTTCGAGAGGGCAAATACGCGTGTGTGGGCATTGCGTTATGTTATGTGATCCAATACAGACGCTGGCAAATTGTCATCCATGCAATGATATTTACACTCCACACCGTTCCGTGTCAGTTCGTCAATCCTTCCAAAAAGCAGCTCCAAAATCTCCATTTTGGAGGGAGAACGTACCCGGCATGTCTTGGCAAAACTCGGCCCAGTAAAAAACGCAACAGTGACGGGTCTGGAAAACACAATAGCACGGACAAAGACGGCACAACAAATTGCGACACAGGGCGTGGGAAAGCTCATAACGCATGTGCAGGGATGGGGGGCTGATCTTCCAGACAGGTCATGACGTCAGAGTAATTTCGCGTTTGTTGATTGGCTTATCACGTGTTATTATTTGTCTAACTTTTTGTCTAACTTGGGTCTTATCTGTGAGATGAATACGCTCTGATGTGTGAACATTTTATGGTCGATTTCATAAGTAATTTGTGACAAATTATGCGCTCATTTTGATTGAACAAGACTTTCTTAAGATACATTATTGTTTATTTCATTGTTATAAGTTAAACTTGTTTTTTTTTAAATTTAATTTGGAAAATTTGTAGTTGGTTTTGATTAAATCTCAACAATGATTCGTCTAAACGTACAAGAGTTGTGCTCTGACGTTTTCAAATGTTACAAATTATTTACAGTAAGTATCGGTGGTTTTTCTATTTTCCCCCAAAAATGACATCGACATTGACAGCTTAAAAAACACAACCAACCATTTCAAATTAAAATGTATACCTCCTTGTTAATGAAGTAACAACAGTCCAAGTCCAAAATAATATTTTGGAACAATTTATCGAGGGTAATTTCCGACGAAGTTACTATCTCTCCTAAAATCGCGCATAAAATTAAGAGAACAATAAAGTTGACGCGATTGTATCCTTCAGTCTTGTAGCAATGTATAATATATAGAATCTCAGATTCCCACAAATAATGATAAACAATCAAGCAAACAAACAAACAAACGAAAAAGAAAAAAGAGGTGCACGTGTTGCACGAACACTAACAATTTTGAACGGTAAAAGAACGGTAAAATCTGATCTAAAATTGTGATGGGAATTATATTAGATAATAGACAATGTTGAAGCGCTGATGATTTCATTTTGATCATCCCTAATTACATATAGTCATGGTGCATATACAATTATAAGTGGACTACAATTTTGAATGAAGTATTCAATACACAAGACTTTTAAATGAAGAAATATATGAAATGTTAAAATGAGTAAATCACGGTTTCAGAATATTTATCTTAAGAGGTGGTTCTAGTCAATGGGTTTTTGAAAGTCGAAGTAATCTTCCAAAACTTTACAGTTCAATAAGTATTATATCATAATGTGAAACAAACATAAACAGGTGTTCGTTGTTTTCACTTAAAGGCAGCGTCCTAGATTGTTTTTTGACAACGTAATGCTGATTTACAGGCCAAGCTATCAAGACAGATAATACAAGTTACAATACAAGTTACATGTGAAAGTTTAGCTTGAAAGCAAAAAAACTGTCATGAATTTTCATCAAGACGTACATCCTTCAGCGTTAGCGAGGTGACGGCGGGTACCAATTGCACTCTCAGCTGCAGCATTCACAACGGCACCACGGGAAATTGAATCTCTACCACTCGCCTCGATTCAAAGTGTTCGACATACTTTTATGGATTTCTAATCGACGGGGGTATTTAAGACGAATTGATTTCCAAGGATACTTACTACCATTAACATTTTTATAACAAGGAGGCTTTGCAATAGAAATTACACCATTTTTGTTCGGAGTCATTACAAAAGTATGACCATACATTTAAGCGTTACCGTCGAATTGATACAATGATCACAAGGTGTTTGTAGTATGTGCTAATTGAAAACCAAAGGACTGAACTTGATTTACCTCTACACTTTTCCCTTTAATAGATAAATAAAAGTAGGCCTACTTATCATTCTTCTCATTTATAGTTTAATCTGTGTTTATTACTAAGTATCCATCGTTATTGTATTAGAAAATTCCTTACTTCGTGTTCAAGGACTTGGAATGATTAAATTGAAACGAAAACAGTCTTTTTCATTACAGACCCTGGCAATATGAATATCTGTGACAGCCAATCTTGAAATCCAAGCGCAGAGCAAGGACATGGCGCTATGATTCATCTGAGCAAATATACCATTTAATATAGTGATGTTTATACAATTACCCCCCAAAAAATCAGCATCCTCATTAAGTACGTTTTAATAAAAACAGAATGTTCATTATGACTGACGGATTTCAGCTGTGTGAAGCACTATTTGACTACGATTACTGGTGCCGCTATCTAGGCTATTAGGAATGACATAAAATGTGTCACAAATATCACACAAAAAGAGTTGGTAATAAAACATAGTGCGGGTTGACGGTTACCAGTGCTATGAACACTGGTTCTCTGTATAGCACATGCAAACAATAACTGAACCTTTTACATAATTCAACCGAATTGGAAATAAGTCTTTGACTTGTTGTGCTATTATTCAGCAATTATTGTCTTTTCTTGGCCGTTCTACTTGTATTTTAATGCATGAGTTTTTCTTATTTCCATATCGACTATGTCAAATTGTGTGTATTTGAATATATTATTAAGTCAAATCAAATCAAATCAAATAAATGATAATGACGCCACAAATTGTTGGTTAGCATAGCACGTTAACCATTAATATGATGACTTATCACATAATTATACAACTTAATATACAAATGTTTTGCTAATATACAGCAGTCACAGTAGTAGCCCAGTCTACTTGTGTATGTCTGCATGTTCAACCTTTCGCTTTGAAATGTACATATTGTATGTTACCCCCGAGGTTAGTTTGCCGGGTATAGCAATTCAAGTTTTCAACTGCATTAGCCAGGAAATGTGTCTAGAAAGGACCTGGGGATATGCTCGTGCCAACAGGAATGAAGATAGAAATTAGCCCATTCACCTTCGTGGTTTTTTTGTTTTCTCTACAGTGCACCAACTTTTCTTCGTGCTGATAATCAAAATAGAGAGAAAACCAAGGCCACTATGTGGAATTTTCCCACTTGAGTAAGATTTGGGGCAATTACGTTTCCCTCAAGGCTCTATCAACGGTCCATCCGGAAATGAGAAGTCTAGTCAGCGCGGGGAGGGAGTGAGGCGGAAACCAGACGATATCAAGTGAGGCGTAGTAATATACTATTAATTGATATTATAAGACTGGTTTGCGTTGTACGCGTTCTTACTTCTACCACTTTAGACTCTAACCTGATTAACCCCTCGCTGGGACAATAATCTCTGACCTCCATCAGGTCAGCATAACCTCATGCAATGCGTCAATAAACATATATCTGCTACTTTAGGGCCTTGAGTACCTAAGAGTCCTGTGTTGAAAGAAAAGGTCTGTGTTGAAACATGATACTGGTAGGGTTGAAACGTGAACAACTCAAGACAATGTGCAGTAGACTTAAGACAATGTGCAGTAGATTCATTACAATGTGCAGCAGACTCAAGACAATGTGCAGCAGACTTAAGCCAATGTTGAGTAGACTCAAGACAATGTGCAGTAGATTCATTACAATGTGCAGCAGACTCAAGACAATGTGCAGTAGACTTAAGCCAATGTTGAGTAGACTCAAGACAATGTGCAGTAGACTTAAGCCAATGTTGAGTAGACTCAAGACAATGTGCAGTAGATTCAAGACAATGTGTAGCAGACTCAAGACAACGTGCAGTAGACTTAAGCCAATGTTGAGTAGACTCAAGACAATGTGCAGTAAGTAGACTCAAGACAATGTGCGGTAGACTCAAGACAATGTGCAGTAGACTCAAGACAATGTGCAGTAGACTCAAGACAATGTGCAGTAGACTCAATACAATGTGCGGTAGACTCAAGACAATGTGCGGTAGACTCAAGACAATGTGCAGTAGACTCAAGACAATGTGCAGTAGACTCAAGACAATATGCAGTAGACTCAAGAAAATGTGCAGTAGACTCAAGACAATGTGCAGTAGACTCAAGACATTGTGTGGTAGACTCAAGACAATATGCAGTAGACTCAAGACAATGGGCAGTAGACTCAAGACAATGGGCAGTAGACTCAGGGCAGTAGACTCAAGACAATGTGCAGTAGACTCAAGACAATGTGCGGTAGACTCAAGACAATGTGCGGTAGACTCAAGACAATGTGCAGTAGACTCAAGACATTGTGTGGTAGACTCAAGACAATATGCAGTAGACTCAAGACAATGGGCAGTAGACTCAAGACAATGGGCAGTAGACTCAGGGCAGTAGACTCAAGACAATGTGCAGTAGACTCAAGACAATGTGCAGATAGACTCAAGACAATGTGCAGTAGACTCAAGACAATGTGCAGTAGACTCAAGACAATGTACAGTAGAAGAAGCAACTAGGAAACAGCAAATAGTTAAGATTTTAAAGAGCCGATTATCATCAATGCTAGTTCGGGTCTATGCACACATACACGGACGTACACGTCTCTGTCAATTCGTCGTAATTTTTCTGTTTTGTATTTTATCAAGTGTAAGTTTAACCTTATTCATTGTAATGTGGCTGACATCATTTCTGTCAACCATAGATATCCTGACATCCTCACCTTCAAACACCTGTATGCTAGAACCGATGCTTTGCATTTGTCTGCTCCTCATCTTTTCCCCAGACTTTGGTCTAGTTTACCAGAAAACATTCGTAATTCCCTACTGCTATTGCCCTTCCACAGCTTCCTCAAATCACTTAGATATTCCGTCTGCCAATCTCATGAATCAACTTGAATAGTTTTTATTATTAATTCTTCAGTGAGGGCAGGGTTTTCTGTCCGTATTTTTGTATTACTCTTTCTTACTTGTAAATTTTGTACTATTTTATTTGTTCTTGTTTTTATTTATTTATTTTACATGTATAATTCTCCAGGGGAAATTTGTTTATCAACCCTTTTAATAGCCTACTTTAGCCAATTCACTTGTGCAATATTTTATATCATTTTTATTTAAATCGTTTTTATTTGTTAACAAGTTTATTTGTTTATTTATTTATTTATTTATTTATACATGTATATTACTTCTTTGTTTATCTTTACTTTTACTGTTATTTTACTTATTTATTCTCGTTTTATAAATAAGATATTATTATTTATTTTGGTTTTGTATAATTATCTGCTTTTTCATTGCATGTACTACTATAATCTATATTATATGTTTAAATCTATTTTTATTTCATTGTGTACCCCAGATGTGGGGCAACAGATCTACGGATCATAGTATGTATTTGCTTTTGTTGTCCCTTGCCCATCTCGGGGTATATTGTCTTGTATTTTGTTTTGTACCGTTATGGCAAATAAAATAATAATAATAATAATAATAACATCCCATGTACATTGTAAATACTTCGGTTCCTCTGGTAAGGCAAAAGGTTGTAACAAACCACTGCCAAATCTGATCACAAAAACCGGTAATGCAGGGAAAAAGTTCACCAATGTTACCAAACGCTACTCCACCGTCTAGAATACAGTTAAGCGAACTAGGGAACTTGAGTACGTACAATATCCTTTGGGGATGCCCCTCCCGGCTCGACATGTGCCCCAGCGCACCTCCTCATCTGAAACTAGAAACTTTGTTTAATTTTAGTATTTTGTCATCAATTAGCGTCCACCCCGCAGAAAACAGGTTCACCTTTCACGAATACAATCGCCAAGAAACACTTGACAAAAACTGTCCGAATTCAAATCCTTAAGAGATGCCCCCCGCCCCCGCCCCCGCCCACAATCTCAATGTGGAGAAACCATCGAGTGGATTTTCGGAAGTGCAGTGCACACAACAGGGTCCAGTGTACTAAGCATGACCTCGGTTGCCGATCCCCAACCTGCTCTGCACTAATAATTGAAGCTGTCAGATTGCAGCCCATCATACACGTTATCGACACCTGCACAGGTCGGCTAGTTGACAGACGGGACCAAGAGTTTGTGCATACAGTCTAAACACATAGTATTAAAGGTATGATACATTACTGAGAGGTACTAATCGAAACAAAATCAATGAACAGCTTTTATTCTAAAAATGTTGTTTTCATAGACTATGACCATCTGTCCTAAACAACCAATGGCTTCGGCTGAGGCTACTGCCAGATTGCCGAAATTGCTTATTCTTCAACGTTGCCGTTGCAGCCAACGGCCACAGCCGTAGCCGAAGTTGCTTCATTCGGACGCGGCCAAAGAGAAATACCTCACATAATAGATGGGTACTGCATTTATTCAAGCCGGTGTTCACCTGGTGATCAACCTGTAAGTAGGCCACACAAGTTCAGGAACCAGCCCCGGTCCCTTCCCAATTAGACTCCTTTTCAAGTCGCCAGGGTATTTCAAAGTGAGCATTCGGTTCATTTCCTCCTACGATTAAACTACAGGCTGATCGTGGTTGATTATTGCCTGTGAAATATCATGTTTCCTCCAGAAAGGACCGTCGAAGTGAAAACCTTGCCCCGGGCCTCATAAAGTCCAATGTGTTTACATGGCAGCCCGCCAAAACTCTCTAAGATTGTTGAATATACATTCCCTCGGGGTTAAGTGTCATTTCTAAAATGGAAATGCTGCTTCTTCCTGAAACCATCTCTCCTTCAATCTTATCAATTTAAAGAGACTACATAAGCTGCACCAAAGCATGGATGGCAGTCTGCTTTCGATTTCTCCTTGGCCATTGACTTCTATTTGACAATGTTGCGAAGAGGGGAGGAGTAGATGGAGAGGGGGGGGGAATCCCCATGCAGTCCGTTATTGTCTTCAAACATGGAACAGGAAATGGCACAAGTGGACAACAGAGTAAGTGTGTTCCAATTGTATCATTATAATTATGCTTCCTAACCTAACGTCCCCATCACTG
Source organism: Pycnopodia helianthoides (assembly GCA_032158295.1). Classification (NCBI taxonomy): domain Eukaryota; kingdom Metazoa; phylum Echinodermata; class Asteroidea; order Forcipulatida; family Asteriidae; genus Pycnopodia; species Pycnopodia helianthoides. Next base: position 1,134,964 of record CM063256.1, on the reverse strand, counting down.
ACCGTTCTTTAGAGTATTTTAAGAATAATCAATCGCAAACAAACACGGCAAATTGATTAGCACAACCACAGAGCATGGACCAATCATCAAGTTAGGTCGGCCCTCTTCTCAAAGATTTGAGTTAATGTATTATCCTTAAAATGACCAACTGGCTTGGAGTAAAAAATAATATTAAGCAATAGACCCCGAGCATATAACGCTCCTGGTACGCCGAGGTCACGCACACGTTTTGACGCACCGAGAGCAGCTGCCGTCCAATGATCTGCCTCCCCCTTTGCCCCAGTGAGTGCGCTGTTTGGGAGTGTGACATCATATAAACAAAGTGTCCCTAACCTGTTGGATATGACCAATACATTTTGTTAAGCACAGACGTCTTGGTTTGGCTTCCAAAATGATTTGGTTTCTATCGAAACCAAACCAAGGAAATATGTTGGTTTGGATGGTTTTTGTTCGGGAGTAGGCCGTGCATAGTTTTCAAACAGTATTCTGCATTATCTTCACATGTCCGTCAGTATAATTCATGAATGGAAACATATGTTTTCACCCCTTTAAACAAGTCACTTGATTTCCGGTGTTGAATTGTACGGGGTCAAGGGTCACGGTTTCCCGCGTAAATCGTAAATGCAACCTTTCCTCTCCCTGCCTTCCTGTCGGCTTATCGTATCCTGTCAGGAACATAACTACCGGCAACTGTTGATGTATCCCTCCAAGCACCTAAGGGAATGTCAATTGGTATCACAACTTCACCACTGTTGCAAACCTTTTCTGAAAATTAGTTTTTATAAACACTTCCTCAATGATTGATACTGGAGTTGTCCTTTCGTAGGAATATAAAGCACGGTTAACCCAGGTGGACCTTCAACCCTAGAGTCCGTATTTGGGCTAAGGACGGGGTTAGGATGGGGTTAACCCGGGTAGACTTTCACCATTAGGTCCCTATCTGTGTTACCCTTGGGCTGAGGACGGGGTTAACCCGGGTAGACTTTCACCAGTATCTGTATGACCCTTGGGCTGAGGACGGAGTTAACCCGGGTAGACTTTCACCATTAGGCCCCTATCTGTGTTACTCTTGGGCTGAGGAGGGGGTTAACCCGGGTAGACTTTCACCAGTATCTGTATGACCCTTGGGCTGAGGATGGAGTTAACCCGGGTAGACTTTCACCAGTATCTGTGTGACACTTGGGCTGAGGACGGGGTTAACCCGGGTAGACTTTCACCAGTATCTGTATGACACTTGGGCTGAGGACGGAGTTAACCCGGGTAGACTTTCACCAGTATCTGTATGACCCTTGGGCTGAGGACGGGGTTAACCCGGGTAGACTTTCACCAGTATCTGTATGACCCTTGGGCTGAGGATGGAGTTAACCCGAGTAGACTTTCACCAGTATCTGTATGACACTTGGGCTGAGGACGGAGTTAACCCGGGTAGACTTTCACCATTAGGCCCCTATCTGTGTTACTCTTGGGCTGAGGACGGGGTTAACCCGGGTAGACTTTCACCATTAGGTCCCTATCTGTGTTACCCTTGGGCTGAGGACGGGGTTAACCCGGGTAGACTTTCACCAGTATCTGTATGACCCTTGGGCTGAGGATGGAGTTAACCCGGGTAGACTTTCACCATTAGGTCCCTATCTGTGTTACCCTTGGGCTGAGGATGGAGTTAACCCGGGTAGACTTTCACCAGTATCTGTATGACCCTTGGGCTGAGGACGGGGTTAACCCGAGTAGACTTTCACCAGTATCTGTATGACCCTTGGGCTGAGGATGGAGTTAACCCGGGTAGACTTTCACCATTAGGCCCCTATCTGTGTTACTCTTGGGCTGAGGACGGGGTTAACCCGGGTAGACTTTCACCAGTATCTGTATGACCCTTGGGCTGAGGACGGGGTTAACCCGAGTAGACTTTCACCAGTATCTGTATGACCCTTGGGCTGAGGATGGAGTTAACCCGGGTAGACTTTCACCATTAGGCCCCTATCTGTGTTACTCTTGGGCTGAGGACGGGGTTAACCCGGGTAGACTTTCACCAGTATCTGTGTTACTCTTGGGCTGAGGACGGGGTTAACCCGGGTAGACTTTCACCAACATGTTCACAGAAGAGTCAGTATTAGGGCTAACAGGGTTAACACGGGTTGAATGGCACCCTGTCCACCCTAGTGGTGTACTAACACGAGTTCACTTAGCTTAGGATGAAACCAATAAATGTTGACCTTCACCTTCACTTTCACATCAAAATAATGCACGTCTGGGCTTGAAGGACGGAGTCAATGGGTGATTTGTACACACAGGTTGTATATGAACTGGATTGACCAAGATCAACACTCTTGTTGGCTGCACCTCACACATAGAGGCTCAGTCATTCATTCATTTTGGTCTGAAGGGAATGGTTACTCCAGGCTTTCACCTTCGTGTAATATACACGGAGGCACCCACCACGTTCAGATGGGCTGGAAAATGAAAAGATGTCAACCATTTTGGACAGTTACCCACAAGAAACTCTCTAGAGATCAACAACCAGGCGGACACGACGTGAACTCAGTCAGATTGAGGTAGAAGACTATTCTCGTAGCTATAAGGAAGAGGCATTTTGTACACAGGATGAGCGAATCATTTTATTACCGATACATTATCGATACTATGGATCTACAACTTGTTGATAATAGTACGTGATAATGACACATAGTAATCCCTTCAGGCGGGACACGACGTGAACTCGGTCAGATTGAGGTAGAAGACTATTATCGTAGCTAGTGAAGAGGCATTTTGTACACAGGATGAGCGAATCATTTTATTACCGATACATTATCGATACTATGGATCTACAACTTGTTGATAATAGTACGTGATAATGACACATAGTAATCCCTTCAGGCGAGACACGACGTGAACTCAGTCAGATTGAGGTAGAAGACTATTATCGTAGCTAGGGAAGAGGCATTTTGTACACAGGATGAGCGAATCATTTTATTACCGATACATTATCGATACTATGGATCTACAACTTGTTGATAATAGTACGTGATAATGACAAATAGTAATCCCTTCAGGCGGGACACGACGTGAACTTGGTCAGACTGAGGTAGAATACTATTCTCGTAGCTAGGGAAGAGGCATTTTGTACACAGGATGAGCGAATCATTTTATTACCGATACATTATCGATACTATGGATCCACAACTTGTTGATGTTAGTACGATGGATGACACATATAGTAACCCTGTAGACGGAATGGGTTAAGGGGAACTCTGTCAACATAGGGAGGACATATTATTGTATACACATTGGATGACAGAAACTACTCACTTTACCGCGTGGATCCGCGCACATTCATGGAAAAATGATATATAATAATTTGTTACTGTTAAGAGGCCAGGATGTACGGATTTTCCTCTTCATAACCAGGTGTTGTTATCTAGATAGTGCCTTTTCAGCCCACTAGTTAATATCAGCCCTCTTAGAGGAAAATGAACACGCAAATTAATAATGCAAAGGAAAACAAACTGGAAGACTCAGAAGTTGATTTTCTCTCAGATTACTGACTACTCCATTATTACACTGACCCATGAGGTTGGAATGTACACCCCGGTGATAATGTTCCCCTGCAGAATCTACTGCTAGCCATGGCCGATGAGAATCGACGGAGACGGCAAGCGGAGATGAAGAGGAAACGATGGGACAAGACCAAGTCAGAGTCAACGGCGCCTATAACAATAAAGTGGCGTCAGCTGGTGTGGATGCCACCCCACCCACCTCCCAATGATCGAAATAGAAGAAAAAAATTGCAGATATTTGTAATGATCTTTCTGTTCTGCCAGGCAGTGCCGGAATGAAGTGATTTGCGCTGCAGTGAAGAACATGACTTTGTGGTGATCTGGCCGTACAGCCGAAGCCGTTTCGGATGCGGCCGTCACCAACTTTTGGAGTTGACATCATGTAGTGGCCAAAGTAGGCTTGCATTTTAAAGACATCACTCCAATAAGCTTTTTGACAGCTTCCACCCCCCCCCCCAAAAAAAAAACTCATCTGAAGTTGAGTTAACATTTTGAACTTTCATCGATTTGGCACGGTTGTTTCTTGAATAGCTTGAGGGATTGGTACAGCCAAATTCCACTAGGTGGATTTGACAACAGGTTGCATTGATAATGATTACAATCATTGCAGAGTTCATGGTCTAGACCATACGGTATGTTGACAATGTTCAGCGCCATTAATCAAACTTGAAGCATCCCACCAGGATACATTTAAAAGTTAAATTAAGACACGGGGGAAAGAGGAGGGGAGACTGGGCCTGATGACCGTCGTGACGGCCGGGCGGCAGTCATCTTCATGTCACGCCATCCCCCACGTCTGGCGACGTCTTTACAAGACTCGCAAGGGACCTCATAACGTGCCCTCTCGTGTTTGTTGTGGTATTACAGTAAAAACCTCAATCCATTTAAAGCAAATTTAACTTAGAAAGAAACTCTTTTAAATGTAAATTTCAGATCATGTTACATGTTATGGCTACTTTGAAGGCGGCAATGTTTCTGTCAGAGGCATCATAGTAGAAATATTCATTCGAAAAAAAGTCCGAGGGGTAACTTGCCTCCACTTTATTCATAACATCACAGTAACACATTCGACAGCAACTGTCCAAGCTCACCTAATCTCAGAATGTAGAAGTGAGATTTGAGACAGATTTGTTTTACTTTGATAGATATCCGCATTAGGTACAATAGATTTGATTTCCGTAACAGGAAACCAACAGACAAATCCCTCTTGTTCACTAAAGGGGAAATACAAACTACTTTCACATTTATTTAAATATTTCGGTTATAGCTTTTATTTATAAGCTGGCATGTTAAATCACAAATCAATAACGCTCCCTTCTCAAGTACTGCTTATTTAAAATTAAAAAACATTGTTGACATTTCCTTTAAAAAGTGCATAAGTATGTATTATGGAAGAGGTCATTCATTGAAGTTGTTAAGATAAGTGTTAAATTCAAAACATCTTAAGATAACGGTTACTGGTACTGGTTATTTCTTAAAAAGGATTGGAACTGGTTCAGTTTTCTTAACAAGAAGAAGCTAGCTTTCCAAACGGCATTCCCTTTAATAAACCCCCGATAGCAACCAGCAGTCTGTCATTATGGATATATTTAAGGCAGTATACACCTCCTTTAACACTCTCGCCACTACACATCCATCACGATCTCTTACTGTGATTGAGACTTGTCAAATCAAAGTGTGACGTGCACCTCATAAATCTACACAGTGTTATTTTTCCTCCAAGGCACCCCAAATAAAGTCATATAGTCTCACTGCAGAGCGCCAGGAAGACCCTCGTGTCAAACAACACACTCTAAGGGGAATTTATTGTGATGGATGATCATCTATTGAATCGCTGGCTGACATGACAGCCTTGCAAGAATTATGTATCAGTACGAAACAAAAGCTTTAATTACATATTGGAGAATGACCACAATACTAACTCATTGTTTTATTCCCTTCTATGCACAAGGATCATTGCTCCATTGTGAAAAATCATCGACAGACTATTATCTGAAATGACTTTGAACAGATAGGTTTCTCGAAAGATTCTGTTGGGTGAGCGACTTCAATGGGTCCGTTAACCACAATGGTGTGTAGTGGTAGGAACTGTTTTGTCTACAAATGATACAATTGGCTAAATTATAATTGTTGGTATTACGCCAACTTGATAAGTACATCAAATCACTTTTCTTTCCGGTTAAATTTTGTCTGATCTGATACAGAGCCATTGCTACGTGCCAAATTTTGGTACGCATTGATTGACAGTCAATAAAGCTCGCAAAGCAACATCACTGCTGGCGAAACAATGACCATGCTCTCTGACAAGGTGAATTGCCTAACCCTGACAAAATATCGTCTGTGCACGCCTACGGCTTGTCAGACGCTGGTGGTGCTCTTTTCTACCTATTATGTCAGTCAGCAACTATTTGACTGACAGCAAAGAGTACAGAAAGAGTTGAGCCGGTTCCTCCATCTCACCGAAGAAGAATCTTTCCCCGAAGAGTAAGGTGAGAGATGCTCTCACAAAATGAAAATTAACTGACAATTTTGAAATGACATTCGTGAGAGCTTGTCTCACCTTCCTCTACAAAAGGAGTTTATGATTTCATGTCAGACTAGGAAAAGAGCTTACAATATTGTTCCTAAATGACTTGATAATTGTCTTGGTGACCATTTACATACTTGACTTGACATGCAGGGCTTATCCGAGACTTGACCTGTAGGACTGACTGGAGACCTGACTTACTTGAGACTTGGCCAGCAAGACTTAATTGGACTTGTCTTGTAGGACTTAATTGTCACATGACCTTTGACTTACTTGAGAGTTGACCTGTATGAATTACTTGAGACTTGACCGTGTAAGTTACCTGAAACTTAACCAGTATCTCTTACTTAGGACTTGACCTGTATGACTTGGGACTTGGCCAATAGGACTCAATTGACCAGTATGACGTACTTGCGACTTGGCCGGTAGGAGTTACTTGAGACTTAACCAGTAGAACTTACTTCGGACTTGACCTGTAGGACTTACTTGTTACTTGACCTCAATGACTTACTTGATCGGACTTGCTTGTGAATATGCTCAAAGAACAATTACAACTTCCAGCTCAGTTGTAAAAACAAATTTGCATCAAAAGTACACTCAAGATTAAAACGACGACGACATATTTTGGGGACTATTTTGTATAAGTATAGCTTACACTTTGAGACTGTGTATTTTTGAGGGACTATTTTTTGACCGTTTAGACCTACTCATTTGGAACTCCTCCGCGACTGACTGCACTCTTTTAGGACTTTGTGTCTTTCTTTCATGACTGAGTCTATCTAATCTATCTGGACTATTTATTTTGATAGGAATTACTGAAACGAACTTCCATTTAAAAGTTACCAGTATAAGAAGAAAGCACCCGAAGCCATTAATCACCAGACCAGTCAAAATGAGAGAAAACACAAGTCAGATTTCATTCACACCTCTCCTCAGATGTTACGTCGAAATAAATTACCAACACACAATAATATCTCACACAACATTATTGATCTTAGCAAGACCTTATAGCAAGGGTGAAGAGGGAGGGGTTTTGGATATACGGGGGGCAAGGACTTCGAAGCCATCTCTGTCAAACGGCACGTGCCGACTGCCCACCCACGCTAAAACAGTTTGAGCAGTTTGTTTACGGAGAAGCACTCTTCTGGCCGTTCCTGCCGCCCAGGATACCAATGTTGTTATTAAGTATGATAGATTCAAGCATAAGCAACTAGTGACCGGAGGTCATCTGGTAAAATGTGAGTTCGTTAAAATAAGAAAAAAAGGAGATAATAATATTATAATGATCAGAGATATGCGAGCACGCGACGCTGATTTACCCCTCCATGGTTCCCTGGGTACACTGTGAGGGCCGCGTAGGGGGTGTACATGGGCAACCAAATATGTGACCCCACCGACCCGATCTAATTTAGACGGCCAAATTTGGCGAAGGCGCACCGCTGGGCACACGCCTGGTGTCCGCACGTCTCCGTCCATATTTGGGCATTTAGTTGGGATTCTGGATTGGTTCTGTTGTAAGATCGTGTTAAGAAACACTGCATGTTGAAAAGTGCAACTCGTCATGAACTATTTCAGATGTGAGCTGAACGCACCAGGAAGTTTATTTATCTCTTTCGAGTTTGGAATTCGCTGAAATGTTTCCACTTTCACCTAAATTCCAAAGTTCTTTTACTTGAGGCATTCTTGACATTTCTACACAGACAAATGGGCAATTTGTTTTCACCATTTGTCCATGCAATTTTGACCACATCCAAGCCGTTTAAAATCACATTAGTCGGGTGAAATTAACCATTAATTACATGTGAAAACACACCACTTTAAAATAACACAGGTTTTATGTAAGCTTTATGGGAAATTTCAAAATTGAAACAATAGTCAAAGAGGTCCTTTACCTAATTACCAAAGTATCCACTGCCATTAAGGAAAACAACTAATCTTGAAATGGCTCGAAAGTGGCTTGAAGTGTTTATATCATGCATAAACCCCTCACTTCCATCCTGGGCCCAATTTCATAGAGCTGCTAAGCACGAAAATTTGCTTAGCATGAAATTTCTTCCTTGATAAAAACAGGATTACCAAACAAATTTCCATTTGTTGCATATTGCTTGTTAATGGTATTCAGCTGTTGTTTGCTTATTCTGAAAATCACGTGGAAATTTGGCTGGTGATCCTGTTTTTATCAAGGCAAAAATGTCATGCTAAGCAAATTTTTGTGCTAAGCAGCTCTATGAAATTGGGCCCTGCTCTCCCAAAGTCTGTAATGTGTCTTGAAACAGGTTAAGTCTTTATTAGGAATGATAGTTCTTGTTTATTGGGTCTCTTCCAGAATAAACCTTATCTCTACGGCATTGCTATCATATTGCATGGAAAACGTCCACGTACATTGAAAGTGGTGCGACAGTTCAAACACATTTCATTTCACACGGGGTGCAGTTTTAAAACTTCGCAACCATGCTAAAGTTGAACAAGGGACCCCTGCCAAATCACTCTCGTGTGAAAAGGTGAAACAAACAACTTCAAGACGTTTGTGTTGATATATCAGATTAAAATTCGTTGATAAAATTGTCTGATAAGCACCAAAGCTGAACCCACTTCCAAGCAAATATTGTGTTCAAAGTCAAGACAGCACTGCTTATTATGGCAACGATTGAGGAGTTTTACAATGCATAATAATAAATTGTCTCTGGAGTTCCATGTTTAAAATGTATCTGGCACTATGCCCTCTCCATGATGTTTTTTTCAGTCCATGAGAAGCTACGGTAGCCCACTGTGGGTAATTTGGGTAACCAGCAAGGACTACCACATCCTACCCCATCAACAAGAGGTGGAGGAAGCAGAATGGGACCAGTAGTAGGGCGATTTACTCAACAGAAACAGAGACTTTCGTCCCTGGACCTCCGCCTCTTTGAGGAGCTCCCGACAACATCGTCCAAGTCTCCCCCTCGCCACATCCTCCGGTGTTTGTGACAAACCACCGGCTTGATAATATTCACTCAGCAACTCTTTTTGTTGACAGTGAAGCAAATTGATAAAATGTCAATAATTTGAAGGAATGGGAACACCTGCTAGCATATCCAGGACTGTGTAGTAAGGAGGCATGCCGATACATAACTCCACTTTCTCAATAATCCATACTCAAAATGTGTATCTTATCCTTTGTCTTCTACACAACATGCTACTTTGGGTATTTAAATGCCATCCATGAACATGTTCAACAAGCCTACGCTTTTGAAATTAACACATATATGTTAATTACATAACAAAATCACCTTGCTACTGTAGGCAACCTGACTCTATCTGAAAACACTCACAGCGAAACATGTTAAACCTATGACGAGAATGGGCGGACTGTAACCCCCCCCCCCCTCCTCAACTAACTTAAACCCCAAACCTGAGTCTCGATGTTCTGAGATGCCACCCTGTACCGTTACGTTAAAAAGCAATAGTATGAAGACACCCAGAGCACACCGGTAGCAAAACATGACTACTTTTTAATGAGTGTTTACCTACGATTACAGAGATTAAGTGCTCGAGTACGATAACCTATATCCATTCACGAGAAAACATTGATATACGGCAGACATACATTATGAAATGATAATCGTTTTGTTCACACACAAGGACCGAGGCGCTTTACATTCATTCAGTCTCAAGAAATGCGAACCGATGTATAGTGCGCCCCCATGTTCAGATGACCACTACCGTGTGGGTCACGTAGTCAATACTCGATGCACAGCAACTGATGAACCAGCCACTGAATGTGATGCGCTATTCTGGAAATCTTGTTTTACTCATACTAGACTTAAGAATACCACAGACTGACTTCCTTTGATAAAAAGGCCCCCCAAAAGTCCACATCTGACCCGTACTTCTTATCCTCTTCTAGTGATTCGACCTCGAAGAACTTATAGATGAGGAAAATTGCATCTCAATAGATCCTCCTCAGACAGTTGAACATCCTTGCTTTCCTGTTAGTGTTGATCAACAAGAGCCAGTCTGGCATTTTCAACAGCATTTACCATTGGAAGATTATCTCTGTTTCAAAGAAAAACCCTGTCTGACCATGGGTTCTTTCAGTGTGCCAAAGCAGACGAATGTTTCTTGTTCATAAGTCACGAACAAAGCTGCATGTGTATATTATGCGCAGACTGTTCCTGGTCAACGGATTTGGTGGCCGCAGAGGGCCGGAGGGGTCACTGAAGTTTTCTACAGAAGGTCTATTTGTATAATTATGAACAGAGAGTCTGTTAGTTCCTTGGTGGTGGGAACAGTGCAACGTGTGGATACAAGTATAAATCCTTTCTCTAAACCCTGAATACGATAGTGTTGATCTGTCTCCTATCAGTAAACAAAGTCTGGTTTCTCTGTTTCCCACACTCACTTCACCCTTCATACACCCCATCATGTCAATCAAGAAGTTGTAAGGGGGCCTAACCATTTGCAGCATTCCTGTAGAGTTGTTCCTCACCACTGGTATGCTCGTGCTAATGAGATGCGTTTGAAAAGAGCTTACAACAACACCAAAATCAACAACACCAACAACAACACCACCACCACCACTAACAACAACAAAACAACAACGACAACAACAACAAAACAACAACGACGACAATACACCACCACATAACAACAACAACAACAAAATGTTGATGTGTACCCAATGAAGAAATTGCACGGTAAAAAACAATATTGTCCTTCCTCAATGATGCTTAAAGTAACCCATCACTCACAAATAGATTAAAGCATGGAGAAAGGACCATTAGGCTATGAATAAAGTAACGCCCAATTTAGAACACCACACGAACTTGGTTGAATTCCATCTGAAAAGAAGGTTCGCCATTGTTCATCACCGACAAGTTAAAAGTCACTGTTTGACCCATGTTTCTCCATGTCGATGTTCTTTATACAGATATGACATTAGGATACATCAAGAAGAGGGTGGGGTGTTGTTGGGGGACGGCGTGGGTTTCCTCCCTGAATGATCTGCGTTTTTCCCCAAAAGTTAACTTTTATTTCCGCCCTCTAAAACCATACCATGCTCTATAGGTTGCTCCGGCCACGAGTCGAAGATGAGAGGCACATGACCTTGATCCTACAGTCGTTCTTGATAGGCACTGTCTCAAGCCATCTCAGTCTCCACTCGATGTGTGGAGACTCTGATATGATTGGTCTACCTGGCCTCAACTGTGTAGGGGTACAGTTCCTTATCCATCAAGTTCAACCATGGAGGCAGGAAAATATCCTCTCAAGGTTCAACCATGAGTTAAATATTCTTGACTTGGGTTTGTTAAGGTTTTAATTGAGGGGAGAATGTATACACTCTCTGGTACAAAATCGACCCATTCAGGTACTATTCACTTTTATAGACAATACTAAAAATAGCCGTGTTACTGTTAGTCTAATATATAAGACAAGGTAGATTGTGGAAGCACTTAAAGACTATCTAATTACATCTAAAAAACTGCACGAGCTTTCGTAGCAACAACTACTTCATCTCCTTCCTTGTTTTATTCACTTTTAGAACAACTTTCAACGGCAGCCAAATACATAGTTTGCATGGAGAATACCGTTACATTCCAATACGTGATATCTTATCCACCCGTAGTCATTATAATACATCAATCAACAAATAATCATAACGTCAATCCAGGGACGTTGCACTGTTATCACTTTACAAGGTTCATAACACGGATAAAGCCTATTGTGGTTTTTCCATCAACATGTGGCCGTATCAGTCCAACTTATTCTTTATCTGACCTTATAAGACAGGATGCATGGTAATTCACACAGCTGTTGTTTCATTTGGATGCGGGTGTACAAGTCACTCTGAGAATCTTACCACCTGTGATACATCTCCTAAAGGCAGATAAACTCTTGACTTAATACGCCCGATTTTTTTTCTCTCTCCCTCTCTTCAAATTCTCATGCAGTGTAAAGTTCTTCTGAGAGATTTGAAGCTAAACTTACAAGTGTTACGGGATAAAGATGCTAAGAGCATTAAGGGTTTGCATGTTTCAAGAGGTGATTTGGGCACATGGAATATAGAGGGGCTATGGGGGTGCAGTATTGGGGCGCTAATTCGTTAAGTTCCAGGGACCAGGTAACACGTCACTAATCCCCGGTAATCCAAGATTACATGTCAAAAGGCGGCTGATTAAGCAATGCTCTGGATTAGGGATTAAAAGATCTTCATTAATTGTTGGGGCTTGTCGCATTAATAATGATATGTTTCAAAACACCTAGGTTTAAGATCAGAGGTCTCAGCAGGGACTTCTCATGTGGTGCAGGTCGTGTCTTCTGCTTCAATCAGGCTTCGACACGTGATGCTGACGAAACGTTGCCTCACATTATGTCCCTGTTTGACCTACGGTATTTTCGAAACTTAGAGGGTGCACAATCAAAGAATGGGTACATACTGTCACGAATTGAACCAAATGGTGAAAATATGTCGATGTACAGGCATACTACATTACAAAATATCAACATTACTAACCAATAGTTGTATAATTGACGTCTGCAGTTTGTACATTAAATATGCATCAGTATGGCACATTACAAGAACATTATAATTTCGGCTGGTACGTTGGCCAGCACATCAAGTTACACAACTGGTTATTCCCTTGCTCGGAGGTTGTTCAAACTCATTGAAACATCAGGAGTTCTACTTCCAGACTACAGCACGACTCTGAAATGACACCCTCTTCTTGTTCACTGAGCTTTGTACCCGTGAACATAACTTGTGTTCAGATGCAAAGGCTCGATGTAGTTCCTTCCCACCTGTAATTAACAACCTGATGCGTCTGGATGGACTGAAAACACCTTCATAAATTCGCCTTTAAGGAGACATGTAGTATTGTACAACGCTCTCATTGTGTACGGTTACTGTTAACAAAGTTTAATGCTCTTTTTGTGTTGCAGCCCTTAGGGAAGGATATCAGGTAAGTGTTAAAGTTGCTGAGCTGATAAGAAGCAAATTACACCCTTGTTAAATGACTATGTTTAGAAAACAGAAAGACACTACCATTCTAATTTAGGCTGCACTCAAACTTCGGAGTATTGTAGTTGGGCTCCCAGCATGAAAAGGGGTACACGGAGACGCTGGGTTCTGTTCACAGCAGGTCTAATTGTAACAGGTTTTATTAAAGGATTGTACAACTTTAAGGTAGTTGTGAGGTGAACAAGCATTCAGAGCTACACAAATAGGCATTCACTTTAAGCTTTGCAAATGAGCTGTCCTGCACTGAATGAGGTAAATGGGGGACATTGGTGAGGTTTATGTACGGATTATTACTTTCATTCAAATGGCAGCGTACAATTTCAAATGAAGCCGTCTTGCTTTATGTCTCTCCAGTTCAACCATGGTTCAACAACCAATCCTCACCGAATGGCAAACAGTATCACAAGTTTGATGTATCACCAACTTACATGAAAATCCCTCACAGAAGAAACATCAACCCATTCTTCAATGTGTTTTTCACTCAAACGTCATGTGATGAACATATTCCACAGGTTGGTTGTGTGATGTGTTTATTGAAACCAAGAGGATGGGAATTAATTTTGTTTTCCACAAACTGCTTTTATTTGGATCACCCCTTTAATATAACCTACTCCTCAGTCTGTAAGAATTTGAAATAATGGTCCAGTCCACAGGTATAGGAGATACGTCCAATGATTTCAAGTGACAAAAACACAGCGACCAGCCACGAGTCTCTCACTCAAGGTTCAACACTTGAAAGGTTATTGACTCTAGTTAAGATTTCATAAGAAACACATAAACGACATAGGGAAGAAGCTGACTGTAACACGGAGAAATCAGATAGGCGATATTGATTGGACGGTTCAGCAACGCTGGAAGGAGTCAAGTGGTGTGCCAAGCTGTCACGACGGGTCGGCGGCATACACGACTCAAGAGAGAAGCCTTTGATTACAAAATGATGACACTGGAACCGCCAGAACCCGGCTAGGTTTAGTCTGTTTTTCTAAGAAGAACATTTTGGCTGCATGCCTTATTTCTGTACGTGAATTAGTGCCAAATACTCATTTTAATCAAGGATATTAGGTTCGCTGTATATTTGCTACGTAACTCCCTGCACTTAATAATTGCATCATGCTATCTAATAACCATGCATGTACTTCATATGAACGAACCTCAAACAGCAGCAAACAGAAATTGAGATTTACAAGGGACTTTCGCTGAACACAACTTCAAATTTTCACAGAGCAAAGCAATGGGCCACTATTGTCTGTATTAGTGCCTAATAACCGTCACATTGACCATAGAGCTATGGATTGACTAAATATAGGCAGGACCTCAACCCCCCCCCCCCATGGACATACCCTTATTAATTCAGTGATAAAAAACAGAGCACCAGACAGGATAAGTAAGAATTCGACAGTTGAGATAAGTACACCGGATAATAACATCAGCTTAAATTTACACCGACTGCTGTTCTGGGTGGGTTTATTATATGTTTCCTAAGTTCAATCAGAGTTGAAAATACCACAAGTTGAGTTTTAGTAACACTGTGCGCAACTATAAATGGGATAGAGTAGTGTTTTGTGACGTCCCATTTGTAGCTGATCCAACTCTAGGTCAACTCCATTTGGGATGTCAGTTTATTTTTGAAATCCCTTCAGTTTATGTGTTCTTGTCTTCATCTTACATTAAATGGTGATGAAGTCAGCCTGTAACGTCAAGATTTAAAGTACACAACTTGTTGCTAAAAGATTGGAAAACCGTGTGAGGCATAAAGTTTGTTGAAACCACATCCGATGGTAAGTTAAGTTGATCACAGATGGTTTAATAACTCGGTCATTACACAGGTAAGATTTATAATGACCTTCGACCTCTCCTTACCCACACCGGAAACGCTCCAAATTGATCCATGGTTTTAACTGCAAGCGCCACATGGGGTGTTTCCATATAAAGATCAAGTCGTATCCCATGTGAAATTATCCGCGGACAAAAAAAAAATTAACGATTAAAACAGAAGTGTGGAGAATTTAGATAAAGAAAAGTGCAAAGTGAGAACGCTGGTGCCCTCCAGGTGTATAATTGGGACATTGTTGGGCACAACATGCAGTGAAAATGGTCAACTTATAATACATATGTGGCGATTGTTTGTTAAATAGATATACCAGATTATCCCTCCTCAAGGGGCAGACCCCTGCCAATAGTACGAACCGCAAAACAAAAAACAAAACCTCCCTTGAGATTTACGCATACAATAATCTCATGGAAAAATAATTTTGTTATTTATGACCGCCATCATAGTTCATATACTTGAGAGTACAATTGGATGTATTGTCTCAGTGGCTACGACGGGCTGGTTGTTTGCACAGGAGGATGCCTGCTGTTCTATGGTCGTAAAAACAAAATACACTAATTGAGATTCTCTGAGCAAGAAAAAAGTTCTTATCGAGACTTTAGTTGAAAAACCCCACTATACTGTCCGTCCTTTTGGAACTCCAGTTTAGAACAACAAATGGTGTATATTCTAAGAGTATTGTCTTAACTGTTCTCAGTGGTAACGACTATATCTCGAGCGCATTTGTTGAAATGATGATAAATAAATAAACCAAAATGCTCTTTTCAGAACCACTATACCTTTTCAAAAAGAGAAAGACTACATTGTTCACCAAGGAAGATCTGTCACCAGAGTTTCAAAGCTAGAAATCGTACAAGTTCGGTTAATCACTGACAGTGACTTTGTTGCTTTTCGTCCATTCTCATCCATGTAATCCAACTGATACCTCTTAATCCCAGTGCTATAAGAACGACTATCATAAGGGAACCTGACAAGGTCAAGAGATTAAATGATCTATATACAGATAGCCATCTCTTTTCTCTGAATCAAGGTAATTAATACCAAACTGAGGCTAGGAGTGGCAAAGATTATGGCACCATGACAACGGTTATCACAAACTTTTACATCACATAACTCAACATACACATACAACAATTACAATTTATAAGGCGCTATTCCTACAAGATCATAGTGCACATACAAATTAACATGGGTAATATTGGATACAGGTGACGGTCTTCAGAGCTTTACGCAATAGCGATAAACTAAACAGATTCCCTCATGACAGGAGGATTATTGTATCTATTGCATCACTGTAGAAACAGCAAGAGCTTCGGTATAAATTCAAACTGGATTTATAACCTTTTTGGAAGTATTCAGTCAAAAAAAGAAAAGAAAAACTGGTGGCTCATAATTCAATCAATCAAAATCTCATTCAGCTGGAACAGATTTCGCTCAACACATTCAAAGAAGTACACGTGGTGACATTTCAACCCAAAGAGTGCAAAGGTGCATGGCTGTGCAGTTGAGCCTATAATTTATTCCAATGTACTTTTATCATACTTAATTTGCGCAGTTTCAACCAACGTCTCAAACAAAATTCAAAACTGCGCACAGGTACCCGCCATCTCCCGAGAGGCTTCACACATACACGATGTATTGATCAACTGCGTGTATACACAATCCAATAACCCACGATGACCAGCGATCTGAGACGCCTCTGATCAGCGGAACACACCATCAACCTTGAGGGGGTGAAACAGCATGCAGTTTGTACCACCACTTTGATTCTATTGTCATCTAATTGAATTACAAAAGTACCTTGACATCGCATCAATTTTCCAGTCGAGATGATCTCGGTTTTTCTAATTTATTATATTGCTCTGGTAGAACTACCGTACTAACAAGAAGGAGATACCAAAGCGCTAACACTAACATGCAGAGTTGATTGTTATAGATGATTCGAAAAGTGCAAAAAGTAAATAATTGAAGGTTGGATTGCGAACGAAAAGCATGAAATACAAACATTTTAGTCATCTTGGTTTAGAGATAAAACCACCTGAGCTTCCAGTTCAGAGTAGAAATAAAGCTCTCTTTACATCACCATATATAGAAGCCCTATATAGATGGGGACACCACCAGACTAGTGTGTTTTTCACTTGACGGCAAGTTATCATCATTCTAATAAATAAGGGCCATAATGGGAGACGTTTTTTCAAAACATCTTGAAATTGGGAGAACTTTGACAAGTCACATGTTTGATCACCCGATGTTTCAACAATGCCTTATAATGGGGAACAGGGAATGATCAAATCACTTCAAATTATTTTCTGAAAGTAGAGGTAAGATCTGTCATTGTGCGAGCCATTCCCGTATCCCTAATAAAAAAAAGTAAAAAACGACCACAAAACTTAGTCTTTCTTCTCTTTAATGTTTATAAAAATGATTTCCACCGGTTGCATATCTCTCAATACTCCAATCCTCCATGGGAAGATCATGTGTCTAAAAGCAACGAGCGACGAAATTCACTCTTCTCATATTGAAACAATACATTTCCCTTTTTTTAATGAGCGACCTGTTCACACTGCACATTAACACTGACAATGTCCTTCAAACCCCCATACTTCACAATTAAAGAAAGAAAGCAGAGAA
Source organism: Pycnopodia helianthoides (assembly GCA_032158295.1). NCBI lineage: Eukaryota > Metazoa > Echinodermata > Asteroidea > Forcipulatida > Asteriidae > Pycnopodia > Pycnopodia helianthoides. The sequence goes on along the minus strand of CM063256.1, from coordinate 1,117,427 downwards.
CTGAAGTAGTTTACACACCCGGGTTACCTATGACTATTTCCATACGAACACCTGCCAGAAAAAGGCCAGCTAACCCAGGCGAAGAAAGTAAGCGCCAAATGGGCATTGCAGGAGGAACCTGCAACACGAGGCAACCGCTTAGGCAGTTATTGAAAAATACTGTCGTCATGCACGAGACGGGTTTTTTTTCCCCCTGTGATGGTCTCGACCGATCGCACCTTGCCACGCGACAGCGCGCATCAGCGGTCCCCCGCGTCGGTGACTCGTGACTTCCACATCTCGTTAAAAGTCGCTTTGGTCTGCGACCAATCAAGAGATCTCTCTTTCATGTCCTATAGGTTCTTATTTATCATCATAGTATTGCCATGTCATTTGGTAGTTACCCTTACACTATTGCAATTATAACATCAGTATACATTATTCTTTCCACGTTCTTTTTCACCAACGTTAGAATGGTCACATTTAGAAATTGGTATTGCCTCTAGTTGCTTTTGCTAATTTTGTTTGAAGTGGAGTAATTTTGAAGCGACCAGGGAACCAGTGAACACAATTGAGCCGACTGTGAGGTATCTATTGACAATGAGGTCTAAAAGTCCTTACAATCTCAATACCGGAAGCGTCATTGACTCAACGATGTGTGCGACTCAAATTTGTTTGTCGCCCGATTGATAATTAAAACCGTCCAAGCACGATTTCTAAACCATACCGCAATTCACAACAACACACCACAGTATATAAGAAATAAACCAAATAAAAGAATTTAAAGACATAACATCCACTATGCCGGTATCTAGATGTATAAAAACACAACTCAAGGCTGAACCTGTAGAAGCGAAACTAACACAACATCAGACTGGCGTGGTTGGCGACTAACGGGTTCGACTCCAGGTCGACGTGTACATGTGCATGTATAGGACGGTTTAGGCACGTGCGGCCTTGGTTACATATGAAGTGCGCGGGAGCGTTACAAATGACCTTTTTTTTCTTTAGAACCATTTTGCGTGCTTCGTCGGCACACCGTCTTGCTCAATTCCTAGTGACGCTTGCGGTTTCCTACGCGTCGACGCCGGTGATAAACATGCCTTTTTTAAAAACCCAGAATCTGAACCACCACGTCTCCAAACCGTATTCGATTTCGAATGATTTCATTTCAAACAACAGCTGTAAGTGTCTCAGAACTGACTGTGTTATAATTTTGCAAGGCATGGGGGAAAAAATCCTCAGGGCTGTAGAAGGGGAAAAGATCATCCACAACCGAATAATGAAGCACGTGTCGCAACATTAAAGCTATAATGACAATTTAAAAAATGACGTTACTTTACTATCTTCTGTGTAATCATCACATCCCACCTCAAGTCGTATGTGGTTGGCTACAACTCTAATTAGAAATGGAGTTACAACTAAATTATAAACGAATCAGTGTGAAGAGTTCGTTTAAAACAGTTACAAGTCTATCATGTGAATAATTGGTATAATTGATGTGCTGATAGTGACCAAGTCAAGATAATTCTGACCTCACTGTTAGAGTTAGAATTTTGAAACCACAAACAAGTATTTCGCTGAGTAGACTCAGGCTACCCACTAACATGAAATGTGACGTATTTGTGACGTGTTCTCGTACCTCTTTTTGTTTATTGGACAAATGCTTTACAGATTTTTGAAATTATACCCTGTTGTTTGTTCAACACAAGTCAGCTACAATGGGTTGAATTCAGCTATGGTTGAATTCAGCAACTTATTGGTAGAGGTCAGCTACTTATTGGAAGAGGTCAGCTACTTATTGGTAGAGGTCAGCTACTTGTGGTTAAAGTCAGTTGCTTTTTGATTGAAGTCTGCTACTTATTGGTTGAAGTCAGACAGCTACTTATTGATTGAATCAGCTACTTATTGGTTGAAGTTAGTCAGCTACTTATTGGTTGAAGTCAGCTACTTATTGGTTGAAGTCAGCAACTTATTGGTTGAAGTTAGCTACTTATTGGTTGAAGTCAGTCACTCACGGTTTGAAGTACAAATAACATGAGTAGACAGTTTTCTGTGATAAAGATTAGTCAAGTACAATTACAGTACTCGGTTTCCACTCAGCTATTGCAGATTGCCTGACTTGTAGGTTGTAAGTCTTTGGCATCGCTGATGTTATTGACCCCACACACTCATGTTCTTCGCGCAGTGGAGTGTAAACATGACCATTACGCCCGCCAAAACACCAGCACCGCCTCGTGGAGACTACTGTCTCATTATTAACAGTATATCATTGGCATTACGTAAACTTCAACCTTCAATCTTCAATAATCATCGTTATAGCTCACCTGTGGGGCTGTGAAGAACGTGTAGGAAGAAGCCACACAAATTGCAGCTATTCACACAATACCGGTGTTTTCATTCGTATAGAAGACGTCACTGGATGGGTTCCATGTCCTTAGATCAACCATAACAAGGTCCCTGCACTGTGCTTTGATGTATTGTTGACGTCCCATGGTTGTATACTTCAAAGTGCAGTTTAAAGACGATCTCTCACGTGGCAACTGTAACAACAGTAAAATAACATATACTTGATTTGAGCAGAATATACAGGCCCTTTTCAAAACCACGACTTTGGATTGGGCTCATGCTAAGGCTCTGTCAGTTGTTTATTAAAGGCAGTGTATACTTTGGGTAATTGTCTAGGACCAGCTTCCTCACTTGGTGTATCCCAACATATGCATAAAACAACGAATCTTGAAAAATTGAGCCCAATTGGTTGTTGAAGTTGCAAGAAAACAATGAAGAAAACCACCCTTGTTGCATAGAATCAAATGCCTCAGATTCAAATATTTTAGTGAGAAATTACCTCTTTCTCAAAAACTGCATTACTTCAGAGGGAGTCGTTTCACACAATGTTTTATACTATCAGCAGCTCTCAGGTGCTCCTTACCAAGTAAGTTTTTATGGTAATGTATTTCTTGAGTAAAACCAAAAGTATCCACTGCCTTTAAAATGTGAACATTACGGTAGGGGCTTCTAAATGGAGTCTTAGCCGTAGCACAAACTAATGTCGTTTTCAAAACGGCAATAGTCAACATGAAGTAATACGTTTTATTTGACAGTTACAAATGATATTATAACTGTTTTACAAATTAAGAAATACATTTTGGGGGAGCTAAGCCTTGACTTTTTCAGTGAATGTGTGACAGAAATTAACAAAAGATCTGGCCGTGAAAATATCTTTGTGAGGGGTACAAAAAGGCCCTTCCTTAGATAACAGTGAACCACAATCATCTTGCTGGTGGACTGATTATCAGATCATAAGTTAACCTCCAGTTCCACTTTATTCAATGGTGTCAATTACTGCAATGACCTCATGACGTCGTCCGCTATTCATCTTTGACTGGGTCTTGGTCATTAATTTGCATAGGAAGACTCTATGTAGTCTTGTATATGAACCTTGTCCTTCTTTAAAGGTATTGTACACGTTTGGTACCAGCTCAAAGTCAGTGTCCACATTTTGTGTGATTCAACATATGCATGAACAAACAAACCTGTGAAAGTTTGAGCTCAATTGGTCATCGAGGTCACAAGAAAATAGTGAAAAGAGACCTTATGTGTTTTCTGTTTTTTCAAACATCAAGTTTTTATCACGCGTGATAAAAACTGTTGTTTTACTCAATTCTCAGAAACGGTAGCATTTTAGGCAGAAATGTTCTAAGGAACCTTTCTACCATTACTTTAAATCATGTGAGTTATGTGTGAATCTGTGAACATTTGTGTTTTTCGATCTTACCAATAGTGAAAAGAGCCTTTAATCTTTATATACCAAATGGTAGGATGGATACATGTTGTTTTCTGTCTCTTCTTTAAGAAATGTTTTTTAAATAGCATCTTATCAAACAGGTCTTGATGAAATACAGAAATGCAAAGCACGGCTTAAGCAGACAGCAAAATAAATACGTCTAAGGCGACAGCGAAGGTCCCCCAGGTCGACTTAAAAAGTCAAAACTCAAAAATATGAAAATGATTAGTGGAAGATCGCGTCTCGTCGACCACCCACCGGTCCGATCTTTACGCGGGGTGTCTGGGATTGGCTACGGCGGCGGCTGGGTTCAGCGGGTTGGGGGACTTTTGACACCCAGGGAGAACTGACATGCCAGTCAGGCGAGCGCGGCGCGTTGTTTGACTGCCGTTTTGTCCGCACATTTTACCCGTCAGGGGTGCACCATTTACGGGTGGCATTTGGCAGGTTTACTTACAATCTCCGTCAGCACAATAATAAGGTGATAAGGGGATTAACTTGTACACTTTAGAGATGAAGAGCGGACAACTTTTAAAGGAGTAAAAAAAATCGACACGAGGTGTTGCGGTTACACATAAAAATGGATCGATTGTCCGAAGGAATAAACAGTTAGCATGGTGGTCTCTCGCAACCTTTGCACCGTGACTTAAGGATTTGTACATAAAAAACATGAAGCAAATGTACTGGTATCAATAATAATGGGGCAGTTTCAAGGAACACGATTTGAAAACATCCAAAAGCCCTCAATCTGTGGGACAATCTGTCCTAAAATAATCAATCAGTCTGTATTGGGAGGTACACTGTATACGTCTTAGCAATGCAAGCCATGATTGTGTCAGGCCAACCTATCAGTTCTTGTTGATTTAGAAATTGGCAGAGGTGCACTTCAGAGTTTTTAAAGTAGCGCCTTTAAGTGGATTTTTCACACTCTAACACACCCTCTTCACTGTAGCACCATTACCACCTCAATCTGAATTTGTGCACATTTCAATAATCTTTTATAATTTTTGATTTTATAAAACACAAACTATTCTTTTATAAATTCTGTTGAAGTACATAAAGGTGTAACGTTTGTCACCCAAAGCAGATTAAAATACCCGTTTTTCAAAGGCACTGGACACTATTGGTAATTACTATTACTACTGGTAGTTAGCATAAAAACTTACTTGGTAACAAGCAACGGAGAGCTGTTGATAGAATAAAACATTGTGAGAAATGGCTCCCTCAGAAGTAACGTAGTTTTTGAGAAAGAAGTAATTTCTCAGTAAAATATTTGAATTGATTTTGAGACCTCACGCGTGAGGTCTCGAAATCAACTTATCAAGCATCTGAAAGCACACAACTTCGTGTGACAAGGGTGTTTTTCTTCCATTATTATCTCGCAACTTCGACGACCAATTGAGTTCAAATTTTCACAGGTTTGTTATTTTGTGCATATGTTGAGATACACCAACTGAGAATACTGGTCTTTGACAATTACCAAAGGTGTCCAGTGTCTTTAAATTATTGATTGCAATTTCCATATTTCATGAAATGCTGGAAAAGGTTAACAGTTTATAGGCCTATTCTAATAGGCTGAGTTCAAATACTGTACGTGTACAAACCGCAAAGGCTATTGTCAAAAACTTGTACCCGGTTTCGGCAATGTGTGGTTTGGCAATCAGAAGCCCCCCCCCCCCCCACCTACACCGATGCGAATGCGTGCACCTGCGTGGAACTGTGTGACACCTGCTTCGATTAACCTCAAACTTAACAATTGGCATAGAACAATAGACTCCGGAACAATAGGTTTTTAATGGGAGATTTTGTATTGCCTGTTTCATTCATAAAATTTCACGGTTTGTAGAGTCGACTAATATCACGCCGAGTTGACATTTTGACAATAATATAACATGGCTGCGCATTCTCAAACCATTTAGAGTGATAATTGGTGTAAACAGTAAGCTATTCTGACAGTAAATCAATTAATCCGAGAGGATGTGTTGCGAGAACCGTAAAAATGTCAATCTTTCTATTCAATATCAATCAAAAACTTTCTCTATATGTTCGGTGATGATGCTGCAGCGAACTTAAGCAATATATCTGTTGCTTACAACTTTACGGATGGCTCAACAACGTCAGGTTTTGGAAGAGTACATTCATTAAAATAATCTGGTTTTCAAGAAACATCAATCATCATTAAGGGGTGGTACATCACCGGTTACTGGAAGTGTACAGGTACATTTATTAAAATATTCTTGTTTTCAAGGAACATAATAGTATGTATCATTGGTATTACTGTAGTATTAGAAAAAAAACAAGTGCGTTCCATAATTTGGGGTGTGATTAAAAAGACTAACTATGACTTCTGAGCATTAACCTCTTTTCAACATTCCCTTTCAATTTTGTAAATAGGAACTCTATCGATATTCAATGGACTGCTCAAGGTGGCGTCTCGCCCGTCTGGGATTGGCAACCTCAACGCTCATTTGCATACTCCCGTAATTGAACTAATATTAATCGGGTTGGAATACGGGTCAAGGCCGAGAACCTCTCTGGGCGTGGACCGTATGTTGACGAGGACACACCAAACACACGCTGTGTACAAATGCGGATTAGTGTTGTGCTAATGTCAGGGTCATTATTCATGCTTTCAAAACGGTGGTTCAATGTAAACAATCCACTGGCGCTCATTTTTAAGTCCAACTGTATACACTTCTATGAATGCGACAGCAACAAGCATGCCACAGTGTTCAATACTCTCGGTTCCAAAAGGCATCTTCCATTGACAACTTGTTGTAGTTCATTTTGAACAGGGCTGTTCAGATCACACATTTTGTACTGATAAACACACAATTAAACTGTGATTAAATTTTAAGCCGGGACGAATTATTTTGCCATTGTTTAATATGAATCAATGTAACTTAGGCCTACTTGATTGTTTACACGCCTGAGATTAGTGTCCCAAGTAATACAAAACATAAGAAGCAAAGGGGGCTTTCGACTGACGTCATAAATAAAGAGAACCATCTCAGACGTCCTTTAATGAGATTCAGGATATCAATTATCATTGTCTCTCCCTAAGAACCCAATTAAAAGTATGTCAATTTAGTCACAGAAGAACATCTCGTTGAACTAGTCATGAAAATCTTACAAATTGAAAGTCTAATTTGGGGTTAAACAAAGAAAACAGAAAACTTGACTATAGAGGGGATTTGAACCAACGACCTCTGGATGAACTGAGCATATCTAGCCCAATGTTGGCGGTTTCTATATTTGTCAATATCTTTATCAGGTGTGCCAGTCAGAAGCCATGCCACCGTTGACTGCCCTGTAGCCGGGATCTCACCCAAGTTTACGATTCAACCTGGGAAGCGGCAGCCAGGGGGTCACCTTAAGGGGATGCGACTTTTTGTTTCAAATGAACCACAAGGGAAACCGGCTGGGTAAATTTTTAAATAATTGGGGTTGAACAAAGAAAAATTGACATTGTTCAACCCCAAATTATTTAAAATTTACCGAATCAGTTTCCCTTGTGGTTTATTACTTGACAAATTGAAAGTCTGTAAAAACATTCTTTACGGAGCAAAAAAAGTGGCCAGTTAGGACTTGAGGTAAAGTGGGTCATACTTTGCACTAATGTAATATATTTTGTGAGCGTGTTTATCACAGCGTCGAAGAAGGTCATAAAATTGCGAGTGGTCTCGGGATTGAGGCACTGTTACACCTGTATACCTGTTGAGGGTGATGTATCCTTCGCCTGTTAGACATTCATATAGGGGTATTATTGTAGGTGGGTTCACTCAGGGGCCAGGGGCGGGGTGGTTTTGAGCAAATTGTTGACGCAAGACGGAGTATCAAAAAGAACCTGGCGATCTCACGTGGCGTTTCTGACGCCTATAGCAACGTTATATCACTACCGTTCAAGGCAACATTCTTGTTTTCTGTTTTTTAGTTGAATATGATAACTGCGAACAAGAGGCGACCGTGATGTCCTTTTTCTTTTTTTCAACTGAGGCACTTTTTGACAGTCAGGGATTTTAAAAAACAGTTCACGTATAATACGCCCAGGATGATTTCAACCTTGGTAACTCACTCAACGTGATTATAGCATTGTTATCAACATGTGGGAAATATTCAGATGTTGCATTTTATTTTGAAAATGGAAAATTTACTATGGGCAACAATTACTTTCCAATACAATATTAAGGATGCATTTTGGATTGCATAGCAACGAACAAATCGTGCATGAACAACTTTCGATGTTCCAATGTCAGTTTTCTAACTCAAGAAAAAAACACCAACAGTGAGGGGAATCTGAAAAGATACACTGCTGAAACAAAAAGCTCAAAAGTTAAGTTCTAAATATTTTAAAGGATTTTTGTTCCACGGGCAACGTGTCCGGACTTGTTAATTACCACGGAAATGATGAATTATGGATAATTGTAACACTGCACAAAGTTGACTCGCTACTATTCATATTAGTATATGGACTTCAGTTCATCAGAAAGGCACACCTTAAGGGATTTTTTTCCACCCAAGCAATAACAGACTGTCTGAGTTAATCCCCTCGTTACACCAGCACCGGTCTGAGGAGACCTCCATAATGTATAGAGAAGTAACACACAGGCAGACACCTTCCAACACAAGCTCCCACTAAAGGGGGACCCCAGCTAGTGCCCCCAAGATCTGTTTTCACGCCCCGATTAGCGGGGATTGTATGTATGGGGAAGATCCGGCGACTGATGGCTTAGGGTCAGACTGGGGATCAGTAGAAAGCCTAAAAAGCTACAGAAAAGGACCGGATTTGCAATTTGAGATTGTATGAAAACATGCACAACAGAGAGGAATTTGACGTCTGAACGGCTCAGACAAAAACCTGGCGAACATGTATCAACAAGTCTGGGGGTGGTGGGACTATAACCAGGTTGGAAACAGTCACTTACAAAATAAACTTAGGCTGTCTTGCTCAGTGGTACAAGCAACAAAGTTTACCGGGACACTTTAAGCACATGTACTACATTGGTAATTTTCGAAGACTAGTAGTATCCGCACTTTATGTGACCCAACATATACATGAAATAACAAACCTGTGAAATGTTAGGCTCAATCGGTCTTCGGAATAATGAGAAAACACGCATAAAGAATCATTCATAATAGGAATACACAATCTGAGATTGAGAAACGTTTCTCACAGAAACGTTTCTCAGATTCAAATTTGGGGGGATAAAAACTGACATCTTTTTCCATATCCACATTATTTTGAATTGAAATATTTCTCAAAATGCTTTATAGTATCGAAAGTTGCTGTACTTCTAACCAAGTAAGTTTTGATTGCCATTACTTTTTTGAGTGATTACCAATCGTATACATTCCCTTTAAGAGACTGTAGTTACACAAAGGTTTATCTTGGTTGGAATATGAGATTAGGGTCAATCCCAATAATCAGAGTAATCAATACTACGTTATATATGAAGATAACCCTGTCTAAGTTCTCCGATGCATTCAATATATCTCAATCATTTCAATTAAGACGACAGTGAAAGATGACCTGCATCTATTATATCAAGGCCTTGTGTGTTATGATGGGTCAGGTTAATAGCGATACCTTCACTAGGTCAGAGAAAGGGTTCACATGAAGTATAATGACGACGGATAGATTTGTCGCCTGATTGTTAAAGATACCTTTTTACCCAAAACAGAATGCGTTCAAGGCCGAAGTTGTTTCACAAAAAACACAGCTTGTTAAATTTACCGGGAAAAAAAATATATAGAATAAAAGAGCTTGGAAACCACGAGTACTTCAAATGGCATTACATTTTTGCTGGTAAGAAAGATTTGATTCGCTTAGCATATTAAGTTCGCTCTTCACCCTTTTCGGAACCTCTTTTGAAGGAGGCTATATAGGCATAAGGACCATCGGTCCAACAAGCATTTGTTTTACTGTAGGCCGTACAAGGGGCATCTATTGTGGCTATTAGAATAACCATTCCAGAAAAGAACCTCGAAAACTACTTAAAGATAACTGTTTGTCCGTGGTTTAGAAATATGCGATCCATTTAAGATTTTAAATGGGAGAGTACATATCACGCAAACGATAACAAATCAGTCAGCATATTCCATTTAGCCAATTAGGGTCCGTTCAAGAAAGCTTTAAGATGATAAATATTCACCCCAATTTCTTTTTTTTTATAATTACAAAATATAGCAAAGCAAACCCCTTTTAAAATCTGATGTTCCAAAAAGACGTTTTCCCTCTTATATCTTTGAGGGTCTCTGGGTCTAGATGAACGACCTCTTTCCGTAATGCACTTCATCTTGATTAATAAGAAGGCCGTTGTAATAAAGATGAAATTTAGCATCTTCAATGAAACACCCAGTGTGGTCTCAGGCTGAGTGTGGGGTAACATTGTTATTAACGAGGCTTTTAGGCAACAAACCTACGAGCAGAAACCATCAGTTATTTGGGAATGAAAACCAAATTGTATGATTGGCTAGAAAGTAACCAAGAAGGAGAAGGGTTTTACACTGCTATACACGTCATGCATTATCCACTCCTTTTTTGGGGGGGGATTTAGAGAAGAAGGGGTTGGTGGGGAGGGGGAGGGGAGGGGTAATTGTTTGCTCGTTCGATGTTTCCTTGAAGGGGACGTAAGGTAGGAAGGTTGTGAGAGGGTTACACGTATAAACTGAATCTCCCTTGCCTGTCCCCATCCCCCTTTGGGACGCCCCCTTGAAGTAGGTGGCGGTCCTGTCGTGGGTTGCTTTCGTTTCCGTATTTTCGAAAATGTTACAGCGGAAAAATTAAACTCTTCGATCGTATCTCCTAAAGTGTTACACTCTTGTATTATTTGGCAATTGACTTCCACACGTGCATGTCTCGTGTTACTGAGCTAACAATGACTCATGTTACTGAGCTAACAGTGACTCATGTTACTGAGCTAACAGTGACTCGTGTTACTGTGCTAACAGTGACTCGTGTTACTGAGCTTACATTGACTTACTTAGATCACAAGGACAAGCGTTTATCCAAAGGGAAACGCTTGTTAAGATGATCGAAAACCACTCTAATCTAATCTTCTAACGGTGAAACGATCATGCTTTCACTATCGTTGTATCTTCTCCTTCAACCCGTTGTAATCAATGAATGATGGACACGTTTTCTACTTTAATGTGGCCGTATAGTTTCATATCAATAATCTGGGATTGTCATATTTAGTAGGCAATGAAGAAGGAAGGGATTTCCATTTGCATTGACTCATTTACCCCCCACTAGTTGAGCATTGGTGAGCTTTTACAGTCTGCTGATGACGACTAAAAAGAGGGAATGTTCAATATCACCATAACGGTCGCTCAAAAAGAAAAAGAAAGTAATTATTCTAATGTAGAGTTTAGTTCAACATAGACCTCTATCATGTTACACCCGTCTTGTTTTTCTCTCCAATCCATAATTAATGAGAATCTCATTGAGGAGATAACGTGTGCACTTATTTCCCGATACTTTATCACAATCAATACTATAACCAATACCATAATCAATACTATAATCAATAATATAAGCAATATATAGTATAACAGCGTATTTGCGGTGACCTGTGATTTAGAAGTTAGACATTGAAACTGGAAATGAACGCTATTGTATTGAATAATAAAATGGACAATGAAAATAACAGGCTTTTATTTCCACAATTTCTTTATATCTAACTTGATTCTAAGAAAAAAAGGTTTGATCTTCGAAGTGTCATACCCTACAGTTATAATGGGAAAGCCTCATTTCTCCAATACAATTGTGATCATTCAAACTGCATTTACGAATTCAAGAAGGCATGCTTTATTTATTGGGGTCAATGCGAATCCCATGCGTATAATAGCACAGTCAGGAATGGGTACATGGTTCATCGGATCTACGTGGGATGTTATTATGAACTTTCCTCCCATGCATTCAAATGAAATAGATTACTGTACATTATCAAGTCTGGCCTGACTAATATACACTAATCGCGTATAAAGAAGACCTAATACTCAGAAGTACTGGTGTTTTGTCATGGCTCCCTACTGAGTAGTTTTCCTGTGACACGGACTTTGAATATCATGCATTTCACTTTTCAACTTTCATTCTTCCTGTGCGAGGGGCATGTACCGTTAATAGGGAAGTTGCAAAATCGAACTTCCGTTGGCACTTCCTGTCGCTGGGTGAAAGACACCGGAGTACAGTGACCCCGCCCACCTTTTTGGATGCCTGAGGATTACTTTGATAACTTTTTCATCCGCATAATGATTGAATTGTCGACACGTGTATGAAAAGGAGACTACAATGAATAGTGACATGTGTTGATTCTCAATGAAGGCCCAATTTATTTCCTTGAAAAAAAGTTCTCTATGAATCCTCTGCGATTTGGTTTTCCGAGTTCATACTGCCGACTGTATATCGAACTCACCACACAGAGTAACCAGGGCTCGATGTCACTTTGGTTAGACATTGACCATTGGCCATTGGCAAATTGGCATATTGGTAATATAGGAATAGTGGCATAGTTGCACTTGGGCACAGTGGCACATTGGAACATTGCACTATTGGCATAATTGGCTCATTGACACACACACATTGGCATCACATTGGTACACTTTGGCACTATGGCACAGTGGTACAGTGGCACGTTGAACATTGGCATATTGACACATTGTACAATCGTGCCCCCCCCCCCCCCCGAACCCCGGATTTACAGGTCGGCGCCGCCACTGGTCTCTGTTTTAACAAAATGATTAATTTCCAAATTCTAAATTTGAAAGTTGTGATCAAAATTACGATTTTCTTCCTGTTCTTACCAAATCAAACTTCACAATATGTACAAGACTGATGACAAAACGGGAGACACTTGTAAACACGACAAATAGTCGTACATTACTAACAATCTGTGAAGCCTCCAATCACTACATCACTCTTGACTATAAATCAATCTCCCCCAGTGGACCATGTCTGGTCCCCGTGTGTCCATTCCTGATCCTAACCGAACCACCGGAAAAGATAAGTTTACAACCTGAGGAAACAAAAATAGGTAAATTGCTAGCTAGCGTCCGTAGGGAGAGGTCGACTCCTCTAACCGCGTGGGCAATTTGCTAGTTGACGTCAATACAGAAAAGCATACCCTTATTAGAATGTGGATGTATACAAAGTTGAATGATAACTATTTATAATAATCAAAAAATGAAGGAATGATCTTTAACGCGAAGGCTCGATTTTAATCAACTTGACACATTTATCTTCCATCTGTAATACTGTCATATGAGAGAAAATGACAACATATTGACCGTTATTTGGTATCGATAAATCTCTCAAAACGGGGCCATGTTGTTTGATACATTTACATGGCTACATTGTACGACGTATTTAAGAGACCATTCAGAATGATAAATGTTTTTAAATATGCACTTTTTTTTATAAATTGCACAAAAAATTACCGTAATTTCAATTAATTTCTCAAATCACTCACCCAAATTTAGGATTTATTCATTTTAAAACATTGATAATTCTGTATAGCCCTTGAATCTTTAAATGCAGGCAAAACATAAAATTACTTTAATTCTAGAAAACAATGACGTGTCGTACGTTATTCTGGTTTATTTGTAATGACAATTTCTTCAAGACGTAAAATATCAGCCTACTTGAGTTTCACTTGAAACGAACCGGGAAAATTGAGGCAGTTTTGGGGGACGTGGAATATTGATCATCAATATGCCGTAGAGCCACGTGGGAAATGTAGAAAATGTAAAGAGAAGTTGTTGAGAAAATTGAAGTTAAAACTGAAGTTATACTATAGGCCTAACCGGGAAAGTGCATCGATGAAATTGGCCATCAATCATCTTGAAAAGTTTTCAAAATCAAAGGAGGTCCATCTTTTGGGTCTAATATAAAGAACAAATTTTGACCATCACTGATTATAAGGTACACACCAAAATCGACCTTTTTCGTGGTTATGGGAGACATGGAGTATACGCTGTAAAAACTGGGGTGTTAAAATTGACCCCATGGGTGTCGTCACATTTAGAATCAAACTTTACATCATTAGGGTGTTAAAATAACACTAGTTTCTGCCAACACAAATACATTGGTGTTATTTTAACACCCAATGATGTTAATATTGAATCTTTTTTTGTATCTATATGTGACAACACCTATGGTGTCAATTTTAACACCCCGTTTTTTGCAGTGTATCGTGTAAAAGTAAAGTAAAAGCGAACAGAAATCAGCCACTGACACATGAGTGTAAAGGTGGTGTGTGTGTATATGTACTCTGCTCTATGTTCTGTTAAAAGGTTTAAGTTACACACCCTGAATTCATAGCAAGGCAAATATAAATCTACATCAGTTATCGCTCCATAAATCCTAAAAAGCCGACATTTACAGCCAATCGTAGCATTGAATAAGAACATGGAGAAGGGACCAAAGCACGAACAGGGACTGTGCCAAAGTGGCAAATTGTCCATAAATACATTGAACATAAATTGCAATAAAACAGGGCCAATAAAGTCAACAAATTGCCACTTTAATGGCCGACTCATGCACTTTTTCCGCAGTCAGGTCCATGTCAAGTGTATACCAGGGCCAATGTAACTGATTTATGGCAGATACGATACGGCCACACTGCCATGAATTACAATTACTTATTTATATATAAAGCGTCTGTCAATATCATCAAACAATTTTTCAACACATTAACATAGGTTGGGTGTACGTTGTCCCACATACAATCTTGACAATTATTTCACACTGTGAAGTTTGCATTTTCGTTCACAGACTGATTCGCTGATTGAAACATACATCATTTAAAAGGAATGTCACAGGACAATTCCAGGCCTGGTAAGACTGAGAGACCCCTACTTCTTCTTCTTTGCAGACGTTTATAACAAATCAAAATCGGTTAACAGACTTATCCATTTTCTAATACTTTTAAAAGGTGAAGCTTAGAATGCTTTTAGGCGTAGAGGTGATCTGCTACAGGAGTAGATTCAAATCACAAGGCTGTTTTCCCCACAAGTCCGGGGCCCAATTTTACAGAGCTCATCTGGAGACAAATGTTGTTTATAGAGTTTCCCTGATTAGCAGATATAAGCGGTACAACTACGACACTGCATGGGGCTTACTGGATTTAAAAGGCACAGTCATAAATTTCAAAACAGTTACTGCTTCACATAGAGTCATTTTGATCATCATTAATCATTGCACTCCCTCTCCCCTCGTCTGGCATTGAGACCTTGTAATGCATAAACAATAAAGGCTAGCTCCTTAAGAGCCTCGCCATTCCACCACACTTCGTCCCCTAAAACACAAATATTACTTCAATCTCTTCTTTTTCGCTTGACCGTGTATTCCAATTCCACAAAACAGCCATATGGCAAAGACACAATCCAATTTTTCCACAACACTAGAACCGATCCTCCCGTATTCAGTTCACAAACGAGAGTGATCCAATTGTAACACGAGAAAATGGTATAAGTTACCAACAAACTGTTCATAGCACGAGAACTGCACCCATCAAGTTTTCCAACACGCGTCATGATTCTCAACAGTTCATAAGTTCAGTAAACGCGAGTGGTTGATGTACCTGTCTCAACAAGGGGGAACCACTGTGTACCCACACACACAATCCCACTCATTGATCAAGGTGTATTTAAACTAATAAATGTTATGATCTCCAAGGCCTGTTTATAATAGACGTATCATCCGGATGGAATGTGATATGTCACCATGACCTGTATTCCGTCCCGTACACACACAAAATATAGGTTAATAACTGTTTTGTCAGTCAACAGTTAGCATCGCTCGTTCGTGTAAGAAGAAGTTCAAATGTATTTCGAATGAATTTTATCTTGTTCATATTCTGTGTTTAGAATGCAGTGATGGGTCAGTGTGTTTGATTGTATTCAAGATTATAATTTGACATAGGGTCAGAGATGTCAGTGAGTCCAATGACCGTTCATTAACATGACCTCATTATACAGGCTATAGGACACGGTCAGGTGTGACCAGCAGACTCTTAAACCCGAGGTTACTGTCCCTTTAAAGGCGTGGTGATGATCAAGAAAATATATAGAGGTTTGGAATACTGTCTGGCCCCATTCCAAATAGATCAGATGGATTCAGACAATCAGCTAGACTTGGATACCAATCATGGTTGGCTACACGAAATCAACCAAAAACCATGGAATCGATTTGGCAGGATTTGAAGATCAGCCATTGAGTTAGATACTCGATACCAACTGTGGTCGAGTTAACAAAATCAATCAAAAATCAAGGAATCGATTTTGTAGGATTTACGGATCAGCTACTGAGTTATATATTCGATACCATTCATGGTCGGCGACACAAAATCAATCAAGTACCAAAGAATCGAATTGTTTAAAGATTAAGCCACTGAGTTAGATATTTGATACCACTCATCATGGGCCAAGTCAATAAAACACTCGATTTTCCCATCCTCTTTGATTTCACACGGTGTAATTTCAAAGTGGTTAATAACAACATGGTTGCATTAACAGCTGTTTACACTGCATTATTTTAGGGGCCATATTATTATATTTTTTGTCCACTACACAACTGTAAATCGATGAAGGATTAGGCACCGTGTAAACATCCAGAACTTTAATGTACACATTCGAGAGGCTACACGCAGACAAATCCAGATTATCTTCAAGGCACGAAGACCATGCATTAACAGGGGTGTTAACTTCAATCTAACCTCCGCTTTGAATACATCGAAGACTTAAGTCATGTGTCAATGAATCACATTACAGCTTAAAGAATATCGTCAATCCACTTCCGGGTTTTATGAAATGAAAGTATATCCCTCTGAGTGAACTACCGTCTTGAGTCATCTTGGCTGCAGCATGGTTTCTTGCTCTATGGTTGCATGTAATGAGGAGATTGAAATCATCTTCAAACACACTCAACTGTTTAATTTCTCTGACCTTTATACACGAATACCAATGGGCCACACCAGGTCATGCTGCGGCCACGGGTCAGTATTGACTTTTATTGACTGTATTTTTTATTTCGGTTCCACCTTCATTAGTGAACCAACAAATTTATAGAGGATGTTTGAAGTTCTTTGCTCACGGTACCTCCACTCAGTTTAATCATATTGTTTTGCCTTACGTCATTACGTTATTATGCTTCGTGCAACAACAACAAACAATAGCAGTACGAACGATGTGACTCATAATATATGTTTACAAGAAAGTACCACAGTGTGGGTTTCCAGAGGATTCAAAGTGTACACAGCTCAATGGGAGATATGCAAATGGCAGTGAAATATATGTATTACTTTTTGATTTTTAAGAAGGGTTGCTACTGTGCTACTTCTTATCAAGTAGTACATTGAAATTGCGTTATCGAAAAAAATGCGTACAATTATGGTATATATCACGACTTTATCTCAGTGAAAATTTAAATTGAAACAAGATTTATCTCGTGCGAAAATACCTAATTGATTAATCAAAACTAAAACAAATTAAATAACATATAATCAATAGAGTAAGATTTTGCATGATTGGGGATCGATACTGCCATGCGGGAGGACTGGGTGGATTGGTCTAGGGTTGGGTGATCGGAGGGGGACTGGGTGGGTCGAGGGCTGGGTGATCGGAGGGGGGACTGGGTGGGTCGAGGGCTGGGTGATCGGAGGGGGGACTGGGTGGGTCGAGGGCTGGGTGATCGAAGGGGGGACTGGGTGGGTCGAGGGCTGGGTGATCGGAGGGGAGACTGGTTGGGTCGAGGGCTAGGTGATCGAAGGGGGACTGGATGGGTCGCGGGCTAGGTGATCGAAGAGGGGATTGGCTGGGTGGGTCGAGGGTTGGGTAATCGGAGGGGGACTGGGTGGATAAGTCGAGGATTGGGTAATCGGAGGGGGACTGTGGTGGTTGGTCGAGGGATGGGTGATTAGAGGGGGCTGTGTGGGTGGGTCGAGGGTAAGGTAATTGGAGGGGTACTGGGTGGGTTGGTCGAGGGTTGGGTAATCGGAGGGGGGACTGTGGTGGTTGGTCGAGGGGGCTGTGGGTGATTAAAGAGGGGCTGTGTGGGTTGGGTCGAGGGTTGGGTAATTGGAAGGGGGTTGGGTTGGTGGGTCGAGGGTTGGGTGATCGGAGGGAGAGACTAGTGGGGTGGTGAGATGGGAGATCTTAAACCATGATTGAATTTTACCGTGTATGGTTCTACTGATATAGAATCTTCGTTCAAAAAGTCTACTAGAGTAATAATCCCTGAAGAGAGTGGGTTGAATTAAAAATCACATTCTGAAGTTTAAAATGTAGCATATTGCCAACTATCTTTCTTTTACCAAAAGGACTTTTGATATTCGTGTGTGCAGAAAGTTCCAGCCCTGCCAGTGGCAGCAAACCAGCAGTTCAAGGACCTGACATCACGCTCCAATAAACCCAAACTGAAAGTCCACACAAATACCAGCCCACTGAAAAAAACAGTTTCACCAAACAATAACTTGTACATCACCGCACAACAAATGGCTTATAAACTGTTCACTGGATAGGGTCATCACCAATAATGGATATGGTGCTCGGTAACAACCCCTTTAACCGACCCGTTTGTCTAATACAAAGGTGTTGTCTAGGCCCATTTTACTTCAAAGTTCAATGGCATTGGTAGGTATTCGTTCAGGCGTAAACACACAATAATAGCTTGTTATTGTCATGTAAGCAAACAGGTAAAAGACCCAGTTTTCAGTACTTTGCATGCTGTAGCAAGTAAGAATTGAACAGGTTTAAGCGTAACAATCGTGTTATTCTAAAGATTGTGTTTATTCTGATCCTCTGGAAGCCATGAAGAACAGGGAGGAGAGCAGCAGCTTCTCAAGAAAGTTTTGGAAGAGCATCTTACCTCTGTTTCTCATCAGAACCCAAACCCCAACAGAAAATATAATATTTGCTTGTTACCCAGAGAAATCGGTTCTTCCGCGAAACTTAAAATTTTACTTAATTATCGTCAAATGAACGAAATGTCATATTGAATTGAATGAATCGAAGAGTCTGTTTAAAGTAAACACTTTGATGGTGTGTGATTCGAGATGAAAGTGGACTTGTCTAGATTGGGAAGTGACTCAGTATGCAATCAAAACGTTTCATGGAAGATGTTCCACAGAAATTCAGAAACTCATATCTATAAACGGATAATAATGAAAAGTATATTTATTATCGCTTCCTACTTTCTCTAACCTGCTCAGTGCTGGCCATTGACCCGCCAGTGGTTCAACATGTTGAAGTCGGCAGGTATCCGCACACCTTTAATTGGCAGTACGTGATCGCTGGCAGAGTTGATTGAGTCTTAATGAGTATGTATATTCAAAGGAGACGTTGGAGTTTCCGAATGTGTGATCACTATTTCCTCGACAGAGAGTCCACAGCGAAATGAACTAATCTTTCACACAGACAATAATTAATAGGTAATTTGTTCTATAATGAACTGTCCGACATTTAGCGAAGCATAATACTTCCTTCGTAGGGTGTGTTCGCCATTTGTAATTAAGTGAATAATTATTAGAGTGGATTGTCATCCTTTAGTTTAATGACAAATAATAAAGGCACCAACTATCCTGGGAAATTTAGCCCCGACTGAACTATCTGCATTTTCCATAGACCGTGAAATGTAACCAGCCGAGGATTTAGTTTCAACTGCACGTGGACAAATTAACTCGGATACTTTGCTTGTTAAGTTGTTTCCTCAATTTTGAACAGTACAATTAAGTTGTAATCTGCCAAGGATGTTTTTTATTTCTCCTGATTTCAACACGGTAGAAAATTATTTACAAACTATTTCGAAAGGTACAACATCTAGTTGAGGAATGACTATCAATCCGACTGACTTTGTGTATTGTTTGTAATTATCAGAAATTTAAAACAAAACATTTTTCCAAGGGATGCTTTCAGTTTATTTTTCACTTCCGGCAATGTTGGCAGAGTGAAATTTCCTTTTCGAGTTCGAAAAAAATAATCCACAGAGGCTTAAGGTGGGAATGAACCTTCAAGTTCAGTCAAATGTTTCAGCTACTTGATAAGAGGCTATCGGTGCCGCTTCCGGCGTGTCTCAACGATAAGATTCCAAGGTTTGCAACCCAAATTGTTCCTTACATTAGCTTGGCCTATCCTATATTTTCATCAAAATGTATACTTTTAGAATCTATTTTCATGTCGCGAAATACAGTATATAGTCATAAATTATAAATAGAAATTATTTGGAAAGTTTGTCTCTCAACGCCTGGGTACTATTTGTCATTAACGATAGCTAATATTTATCATTTTCTTGAAGTCATTAAAAAGCAATATCTTTGGAAGTCCAGTTTGACCTCATCACCAAGAAGCTAATCTATCATCCTACTACAAATCAAGCTGCGAGGTTATTGCACGACGAACCTTCTCAAAGGTGTACTCTAAAATGTCGTAGACTTGTGTACAGTGAATGATGAGCCAACGTAAAATAGAAGTTACATCACTGATTTTCCGATTTCAGAGAACATTCATTTCAATCCATCACCAAACTAACATGATTCTAGTTGATAATTAATTCGTTTATCTCTCTCCAGAGAAGCTTGTAAATTCACAAAATAAAATAGAAAATTAAATTAGGAAGGATTTTTTTCCCTTCATGGAAGCTGTCTCCGTTGTGTGGCTTGCAGTTGACCTTTCAGATCTTACTCATCAATAAGATGCTTGATAAGTTATGCTTACTTACATAAATAATCTCTTCATATATCCACATAGTTTTGCGTTCATGAACCCGTATGAGTAATTAATTTAGCCGCTAGATGCGGTTTCGTGGAAACTCTGGACACAAGCTTTCCAGTTGTAAAATGTGCGTCTATTTACAATAACAACGCCACTGTTTGTACACGTGGTTCAAAGACCGCTCTGAGATCCAATAAAGCGGGGTTTTCTACGCTGGCTGTGTGACATAATTCCTAAGTACACATTTTTTTGTAGAGTATGCTTTTTTACAATTACGGAGTTTGTTTCCTTGAACTGGGTGGGTGGAAATGCAATATTTGCATGCAGAGTTTGAACACTGGCATGCAAATAAACCATTCAATTGAGTCAATCTCGCATCTATAAAAAAACTGGCGCCGTCTAGTGGGACTCGAACCCACAACATTCAAAAACATAATACTGACAGAACTGCACTAATCCTAGAATTACTTGACACTAATTACCGGCAAACAGTATTTCGCATTTCATAATTCAGCACACAAACGAGCATATCAAAGTGTTTTGTATCAATAAAAGTAAACGCTATGGGGCCGAAGTAGTAGCAGCAGAAGGGCTACGGCGGAGAGGAAAGGCGCCCAAAGTGGCTTCTGTGGACTTCGTTCCTGTGACTGAGACAGGCTGTGTTACAATGGTTATGTTTTATACTGGTATCAGTTCTAGACAAACCTGCATAGGGTGCTCAAAGCACCTGACAACATTAAAACAAAACTTCAAGTTGCCGAAAAGTGACACATGGAGTTACAATAAAGGCAATGACTGCGTTTTTCAAACTTTCATTTCGGTTACTACAGGGTGTCGAATACATCGAGAGAAGCAGCGTCACACTCTTTCTGACATTCAAATACTAAACTGTTTCAATTCAATCTATATCGATATAGCCTCTTTGGTAAGGGCAGCAGTTTGACCAAATCGTAAATAGTTCGTTCTACGAAATGCCCCCAAATTATTAGAAACGAAACAAACTGAGAACATGTTCTTGATCAAATAATCTCTCCTGTGTGCAGGCTTACTTTGATCGAGCCCAAAGGAACGTCGGAAATCAACGAGCACCGATATCATCACAAAGCGATCAAAATCTATTGCATTCGGAAGTATTACACACGGATTAGGATCTAAAGCGTTCAACTTCGTGTATGATAGACTCGATAACGACTGTCAGCCTACGTAGTAACTGATTACATTCTTATGGTATTTTAGAGTTGTACGAGAACTTATGCAATCCCCAAAGAGTTGAACATGATGTGAGTAGTAGTATAGTTGAGATCACGGGGTATAAAGATCCATGGTTTGGCGAGACTGGAGGCAAGAGTTGCGAGGAGCAGCACTGATGCAGTTCAAATCGGAGTTTTACAAAGTTGTTTTAAAATTTTACTTCAATTCTTCTTGTCACACCATCTTATTGACGTCACTGCACATGGTCTAAGTTAAACCTTTGATATGCTTCAAGTTAATACCAACTCGTTTAAGTCTGGTTTGCGTGTTGAGTGTCAAGTTTAATACTAATTATCGGAAAGGGCTTATTTTAAAGCAACGTTTACCTGAAGTTCTCTTGAGGTATCCATGCAGGGCCTTCATAAACAGACCGTTTTCTAGATAAGTGCGCCATATCGTTGGCACAGGACTATCAAGGCCGTTACTGCAGTTTGTTTGGATTTCATAAAATTACTTTTGCATGTTTTGGAGCTTCTGGTAAATGGATTTTATTAATCAACGTGGTCTCCAGAGTAATCGTTTGGCAAAAAGAAACAATAGTTTTCCAATAAAAAACATTTGTTTGGACTCTTTTGACTAATCTTTCCAAAATTATACTCGTTTTTTTTTAATTTAATGCCTTTTGATCGTGACGGATATGAAAATGCAGTTAATGACTTTATAGCACTGAGCTGACGATATCTTAATTTGTAGTAATCGGAAGTTGTATTAAAGTTATCTATGCACATACTCCGCTAATAGAACAAACTACAATTGCACTTATACCATACAGGATGTGGCCAACTGGTATGCGTCTTATGGTATTCGCTCGATTGATAAAAACTGTTTACTATCTTCTACATATCATCCATTGACACATAATAACAACATCTTTATCACACCATGTGAGCCTCATCTGGTACTTTATCGGTCACTGCCCACGTATTGCGATTCGTACAATTTTCAAGATGATAACAGTATAGTGACGATTGACAAATCTTATGAAGATTTTTTTCTAATCATAGGATTGTTGATACCAGGATTACTTATCATGGGACAGGTTTCTGTTGGACACACTGTCACGACCCAACAATCAGTTCTTATACTTCGATTTATCAAATTAAAACAAGCTCAATAATAACATGACAGTACGCCGATCCATAACGCGGTGTTGCCTTGAAATCGGATGACTTGAAATCGGATAACGTTTTGACAGGTTGGTTGTTTAATTGTGTCTATTGAAAATTTAATGATGGAAATTTATTTACTATTCCAAAAACTGTTACATAGCGGGTAACTTATCAAGACTTGGTTAATAATTCAAATGGTTTTTAACAAGTTATTATTTTATATATCTGACTTGGATGTTACAAACACTATTAAATACCGAAAAGTTCATCAATCTGATTCGGTTGTGTATTGTCAATCTTGACAGAAGACAAACGACCTTTTAACATATCGTGATTTGGATTATATGGAAGGCCTTCGGGAACATTTCCGGGTACTTTTCCCCTTGTATCACACTCTTCTAGAATAAATGAACGGGGTAATTTAATTTCAAGATCATTTACTCATTTGATGAGAGTATATGGAATGTCCTTGAAGAAAAATGCTGTAGATGCACGTCTTTTTTCACATAAACCATTCACTTGTTCACAGTCTCAGTTATTGACCTACAAGATCTACCAATTGCGTGACGACTACTACAACATCAGGAAGGATCCTTCTGGAACACGGACGTATAAACTTAGGCTGTGACCAAATTGTAAGATTCGGCAGTGGATATGACCAGAGCCGTAGCTGAGGCCGAATATACGGCTACGGCTATGGCTACGGCTGGATCACCACGTCACCGTGCATTAAAATACAGGACGTCCTTAGCAATACCCTTAGCAACAGTCGTAGCCGTAGCCGTAGCCGG
Source organism: Pycnopodia helianthoides (assembly GCA_032158295.1). Lineage (NCBI taxonomy): Eukaryota > Metazoa > Echinodermata > Asteroidea > Forcipulatida > Asteriidae > Pycnopodia > Pycnopodia helianthoides. Next base: position 1,093,803 of record CM063256.1, on the reverse strand, counting down.
CAATTCGGCTACGACCTGAAGTTGCTTAATTCAGACACGGTCTCAAATACAAGTTGAGCCTCTGATTGTATCTTTTTCGAAGTGGGTATCATACCATCTGCATTCTTTTTCAATTATTCTTCAATTTCATCAACCTGAAAATAGCTTTAAATGTTGCTGGTTGGCTGTCCTTCATGAAGTTTAACTTGAAAAATGATAGACAAGATAATACAAAAAACACACACGTAAAAAAAGCAAACAACTGTAAAATTTGAACGATATGGGTAAGTGATTGACAGACCACGCCATGTGCATCGGTTGATTAAAGGTTGTATGACCTGTGAAATGCGACTGCAAAAACTGGTTCACATCACCTCCTTCCCTTTTCTTACACCACATATGGGAAACCCGGGCACCAGGATTAGGACTTGACCTCGACATTATGACGCGGGGTCAAGCGTTGAACTTGAGTGAACACAAAAACTGTCATTGTTAACGCGTGTACATTCCCGATGGATACATGGTGGAGGTCATGGCAAGATAAGGTGCTGATGGAGACGTGTCACAGCTTTATACCCGAGCCGGCCAAGGACGGGTCTCAGCTCACTTCACAAGGTGTTTGCTCTTAATTATTTATGGCCAATTCAGTATCAAAATTAAGCTGGTGTAATAACACTTGATAGCGAAGCAATATGATTATATGGTGGTATCCAAATAATCATAATAGCTGTTAGCGAATGCACAAACTTTACATCTTGAACCATAAAGGGGATTTCGATGGCAAGTTTCAACTACTGAAGTATCAATCCAACTCGATAGTTCGACATTCCACTCACAGTGAGACTATAGCATAATTTTGCCTCAAGTTTAATTTCGAGGAAAATGCACTTCGCGCCAAGATCAACAATTTTGTGTCTGCGGTTCTCAGTTCGATTCGGAGAACTAACGGTACGAGTCCATGCCCGTTTATGCCCCCGACGTGAGTTCACCTACTTCATGACTCTGGGGTGATGGTGTCATGAGATTTAGGTCAGACTCTGACAGAGAGAACTAACATTGTATATAAACGGGGTGCGATTGATACCAGCATACAGTAACAGTCTAACAGTAATACTTCTCAACTTCTGACCCGTCCTCAGCCGTCTAGGTTCAACTTCACTCAATAAAAATATTACTTACTCAAGTGTATCTTCTAAGCAGCAAACAACATGGTACACTCGATAACAATACCCAACACATGCAAGTTTCGCTGGTAACCAGTCTCTATTAAGCAATAACTGTCAGTGCTTAGCAGTTTTGTTTGCTCTGATGATGGTGAAACCGGGCCCTGGTCGCCTAGTTTAAACTACGGATCAATTCGTATTGAGGCCAAAGAATGTGTTGAGCTGTGTTTAGTTCATCCTATACGATTGAACATCTACATTACACAACATTTATACGAAGGAATGATGTAAACTTCTACATCTCTTTGTAGTTCAACAATTCACTTCCCTCCGAGTTCATGAGACATGTCACATGGTGTGGTCAAGAATTCCAATAGAATCCATGTGTAGCAGGATAAGTTTACATCTAGATTTGAACAGCATGAATTTAAAGGTGAACTACGGGATTGGTCATTATGCATAAGTTAGTTTTTTCCTTCCATCTGAAACATCACTGATTATAATAATCATACCAGAATCATCATTCTCCAGAGACTTAATCAGTGCATCTGCAATACTGTCAAGTAGAAATAAACCATTTGAGGAAATCAGTGTTGCTTATTTCGATTGCAGCAATCGAAATAGTGTTGTCATTCAAGCGTGACTAACTACCAGTATTAGTCAATGATATTTTTGCAGCACGGTTAGATGATGTGTCTTTTGAAAACTATAGAAGATGAAAATGAAGTTACTCAATGAAACAAATGATGTCTAACTTGCTAAACTGCTCTCGTGTGAAAGGGGCTTTATCGCTAAGGTTAAAGGCAACATACACTTTTGGTAATTGTCAAAGACTAGTACCATCACTTTGTTTATCCCATCATGTGCATAAAATAACAAACCTGTGAAAATTTGGGCTCAATTGGTCATTAAAGTTGCAAGAAAATAATGAAGGAAAAAAACACCCTTGTTGCTTAGAATTGTGTGCTTTCAGATGCCTGAAAAAAGGCTTCATGCCTGAAGCCTTTTTCAGATTCAAATATTTTAGTGAGAAATTACCTCTTTCTCAAAAACTACATCACTTCAGAGGGAGTCGTTTCGCACAAAGTTTTATACTATCAGCAGCTCTCAGGTGCTCCATACCAAGTAAGTTTTGATGGTAGTGTATTTCTTGAGTAATTACCAAAAGTATATAGGCCTACCACTGCCTTTAAACGACGACAGGCTCTTCGGTTTGTGGTTAGGTGTACGGGAGGTACTCTCGATCCATTTCAGGATTGGTAAGCAGCAGGCTCCACCGAGCAACTCATTACGCCTGCAGAATTTGTTCATGGTTACTCGAAGAAAAGAAAGAAAAAATTCAGGGTCTCAAATATCAGGCACCGCCACCACTGAAAATGTCTGGCAATGGCCAGTCATGGTACCTGGGACGATGCTGAACATGTTCCAGTAGGTTTCATCAGGTTAACTCCCAAGCTGATCTTACTAATACTAGCTAGCTCAATTTTTGGGGTGGAGCCATTTGGCGTGTCTGGTGGCCACCCCCCCCACCACCAGGGCACCCCCCCCCCAATCACCACTGAAAATGTCTGGCAGTGGCCTTTCAAGGTAGTTGGGACGATGCTGAACATGTTCCATTAGGTTTCATCAGGTTAACTCACAAGCTATCTTACTAATACTAGCTCAATTTTCGGGGTGGAGCCATTTTGGCGTGTCTGGTAGGGCACCCCCCCCCCCCCCCCCCCCCACCACCCACACCACTGAAAATGTCTGCAGTGCCATCATGTTACCTGGACGATGCTGGACATGTTCCATTAGGTTCATCAGGTTAACTCACAAGCTAATCTTATAGCTCAATTTATTTTTTGGGGGGAGCCATTTTGGCGTATCTGGTAGGCACCCCCACCCCACCAGGGCACCCCCCCACCATCACTGAAAATGTCTGGCAGTGGCCAGTCATGGTACCTGGGACGATGCTGACATGTTCCAGTAGGTTTCATCAGGTTAACTCACAGGGTGATCTAGCGGGGGTCCTATTCTCGTGGCCCTGCCACACCACCAGAATGTACTCGGCAGCCGTCCATTTTCTTACATGGGTCATTGCTGTATACATGAACATTGTTTAACTTCCCAGCTAGTCTGACCCCCTGGGCTCCTGCTCCGATAGATTTTGAATAACACAACCTCAAATTGTGTAACCATCTTTTGGCTTTCTGATTTTTTTTTGTATTTTCATGACCTGGGTATACCTCGAGCAAGCTACAAAGAAAAAGGATCAAATTCATTCACCAGAGTCGCAGTGAATCTAGAAGTAAACAGCGAGCATGGAGGAGAGAGTCATCAACCATCCATCTTCAGACTCGTATCTTTAAACTCTCGACGCTTATTCGAGACTCATCTATAATAAGGTTTGGCTTAGCCATTATTTGTCTTTTATACAAACTACAGAAGATCATGTACACGTGATGATTCCTTTCTTAAATTGTCTAGTCAGCTAGACTCAAATAAAAATCCATGTTTTATTTAAAGTGGTGACTTTCCAGGCGTATATTATTCCCTCGGCGATATTAAAAAAAATCCACATTTATTTTGGCCCTAACCACCCATACAGTATCTCTTTAAGCACAACATATACTTTTACTTCTCAAATGTGGTGGCAATTTGTGAGGAAAAACAGCGTGACCCCGAGCTCAATCTGAATACTGACATTACTATAAACTAGAAGTAAAACACTACAGTAATGCAGGAATAACTCTTCTCAGCCGAGCAAAAATTTACAACCTATCACGGACGTCACAGTCAAACTTTCATATCATCACCTGCTGCGATCTCTGTTGTCCTGGCAATGCGGGACAACCCAAGGCTTTCTATATATTTTTAGTTCAATTATTTGCGCAAATAGTCCACATTTATCAGTAAATACGTCAGACGACAATGCTGCAATGCGGCCAAGGATGAGTGCTTAAAGGAGCCTGAAGGCTGGCTGTTTTCATATCTTATAGTTGAATTAAGATGCTTTAGAGTTATCCCGACAAAATAGGAGATGGAGAAGTATGATCAGACTGTTCTTGGTTGGACCATGGATTGGAGAAAGAGTTTCACATGACTGTTAGCAAGACACTTGGGAGCCACCGACATCTACGTATAGCTGTATAAATACAACCGAAAATTTAATGCGCCCTCTAGTGGTCAGCATTAGCTGTAGGGCAATACCTTTCACTTGCGGGGTCTGGAAACCTTTTTAAACTGAGTCTTCAGTGTCATCCACAGGACCAGCGTAGGACTACTAAGTAGATTATTACAGGCCTTCCTTAGGTCTCTCGCCACATATTGATGGCTTATGTTAAGGGTAAAACTTATCCGCACTCAACTTTGTTCGGTGTTTTCCTCATTTACTTCGAAGCATGGTTACTTTTTAAACTGAGTCTTCAGTGTCATCCGAAGGACCAGCGTAGGACTACTAAATAGATTATTAAAGGCCTGCCTTAGGTCTCTCGCCACATATTGGTGGCTTATGTTAAGGGTAAAACTTATCCGCACTCAACTTTGTTCGGTGTTTTCCTCATTTACTTCGAAGCATGGTTGTTACTTTATATGTATGCACTATGGACGAGCTAAAGGTCAACTGTATTGAAGCCAACCTATACGCGTTTGCAGTCATTTTATCCTGCAGTTATGCCTATATGTATAATCCTATCCTTGTAATGTTGGATCCGAGTTACATTTATGTCTGCTGTACTTATTTTTAGATACAATTTAACAATTCTGCAACAGAACGACCAAAGTATTCGACGGAAGCACGTTCGGGTGTGATTTTATATTCCCATCTCCCGGGGTCATACTTCAAAAGGGTCACAAGTCAGGCCAGTGACGTCATATTAGGAGAAAACACATACGACTGTGTACTAAAAATGAGATGAAGTTCAAAGGTGTGATGAAAACCAACATGTTGAAAAAGTGCACAAACAAAATATGGATTGACTTTCTAAGATTAAAAAAAACAACTTGCCTGTATACACAGCACCGGGGACTGGTTCACAGCGACGGGCTTAGCTCGAACTCCCGTGGTTGGCTCCTCAGTGTTTCTGCCCCGGGGCTTCGTCGAAGTGGTCCCCTCGGCTGCAGGAGTCGTGATTAAAATGAAAAACAATACAGAAATCTAAAGTTTAGCCTTTGGCTGTGGTCTTAAATATTAGCTGTACATATGGAATTAACCGAAAGGTCAAAATTTCACCTTCCTTGCTTTGCTCTTTTCTGAGGCCACCTGGAGGTGCACTTGCATGCAAGGAACAATCTTTCGTTCGCAAGGGGGTTTATGTCCCATACTAGTTAGTACCAATCGAGAATTTTAAACATGTTTCTTCCAAACAGTCGCTTGAAACGAAAATCCAAAGCCTGCTTTCCAACAGCTGTACAGCTGGAAGTATATCAATGGGTGACCCACAGCCAACTTCAATATCAAATGAAGATGAACTTATGTAAGTACGGACATCATTATGTTATTCTCTGTAATGCTTCACATAGTTTCTTCACCACACTTAATACCAGAATTTTGTACTAATTTAGGCGTAACACTGGTTAGGATTATTACATTGTGTAAACCTCCAGGCTTAGTATAACTTCCCTTTGCATGGGGTACAGCATACGTGTCCAATTAGTACAGCGATCGTTAAAAAAGAGAGTCAGATTTCTGTTCATATTTACGCCATGGTGAAATAACTATATGGTTACAGGTTGTTAATCAGTATACTACTTCTGTATACACTGATAATGATGATCCGCACCTGTAATAAAAGGCCACACCATAACAATAGTGTGGTTTTGACTTCAAAGTCAGTACAACTGAAAAAATGTGTGTCCTTACATAGGAAGGATATACTTTTGCTACATGTCAAAGATGAGTATCCTCACTAGTGGTGTATCCCAACATATAAATAAAATAACAAATCTGTGAAAATTTTGGCTCAATTGGTCCTCGAAGTTGCAAGAGAATAATGAAAGGAAAAAACCTGTGTTGCATAGAATTGTGTGCTTTCAAATGCCGGTGAGAAAGGCTTCATGCCTGAAGTCTTTCTCAGATTCAAATATTTTAGTGAGAAATTACCTCCTCCTCAAAAACTACATCACTTCAGAGGGAGTCGTTTCTCACATTGTTTTGTACTATCAGCAGCTCTCAGGTGCTCCTTGCCAAGTAAGTTTTGATGGTGATGTATTTCTTGAGTAACTACCAAAAGTATCCACTGCCTTTAAAGACATGACTCTCTAATTATAAGATGCTCTCTTGAAGACGCTTATCCATCCATTGTCTCAAAAAGTACAGATGGAAGACAAACGACTTGCAGGGAAGAGAGGCATCGAAAGTAAAAGATGCTTGTTTCTTCTTGGGACGAATTAGACTGACGCGAAGCCAGACGGTATTTCCGACAGATCGTCTCGTATATCACTCGGAGAGGGACGGGGTCTCCAAGGCTAGCCTTGTACAACCGCACGTGCAAGGCACAGCATAATACACCAAAGGGGTTCGATGTGAAATACAAATCACTGGCGTATCCCCAACCTTGGTTTGGTAGTTTATCTAAAGTTCTCTTTTTTCCCGTAACTTGTCTGAACATGCACATCCCCTGCACGGAGTTAGCAACAAAAACAGGTGTGCCGGTGGCGTAATTAGATAGAACTTGGTTATGCCGTAAGCTACTCAGCAGATACCTCGTTTGGACATTAATTGGCACTTCGCATTGTGTATAAGCGGGATATCCCCTCATTTGGAAAACGTTTCCTCTAACTCAAAAAGGGCAAACTGGTACACTGTCCTTGGATAGGGGGGAAGATCAAACAGCTATCTGTAGACGGCCAGACGGGTGCACAATAGATGACCCCGAAGGTCGCAGGGTGGGAATGATTGCCAGTTCATATGGACCACTACGAATTACCAATCCTCACGTACATGCTCTATGAACGCATGATCATATCATCATATCAACACTCAATATTATTCTATGATAACATTCAACCTTGCTCTATGATTCAACACAGCCATACTGAATCCCCTGAAAACCCCAAGAACTTCACCAAGCACCCCCTTTGACAATGTTTGATCTAAATTCAGTTTACATTGCGTTAGACGCGTAACTACGGTAAACCATGGGCCAACACAACGCACGTGGTCGTTCACTTATGTGAGTGGGTGTGGCACTGTGTCACACGTGGGGTTGTTGGGGTCTACACCACATGCTGGCATATACAAGCACAGAGTGCACGATTCATCGTTACGCACAACCGGATGTACGCTCCTATAAAACGCTCTATAGCAAAGTCAATACATGTTGACACACATTTTTGGGACCGATAAGAATTAAACGTGCAAACAAAAAAGCAGGTGTGCTGGAACAAATTTATGAATGAATATAATTGATGTGTGCTGAATACCTTTGACTAGATCATCGAAGCACCTGTCTCTGTAGAGAAATGCACTTAACTTTCCCAAGTGGAGTGAACATTTTACACCTGTTCTAAATGTTCTCCACCATCCGAATGATTTGTAATACGATCACATTCTTGCCCTGGTTATGTGTGTACAACATGATTGTATTTGAACGGCTCTCAAAGTAATTTCTCTGGTATCTTGGCGCTCATGTTATAACATTACCGCTATTGGTATAGAGTGAACACTGGAGTTTACGGTTACCATTGGTAAATAACAGCATGGTGCTGTAACTATCATTGGTAAGAACCGCGTAATCACTCATTAACATTTACAATGAAGGAACTCACTGTGGGCCAAAACAAATGTGTTTCACCAACTTTTCTGCTAAGCGAAAAAACAAAACTAGCAGGGAAAACCAGCCACAAACAGGGGCCAAATTTGTATAGAGCTGCTTAAGCAGCAAATATTGCTTAACAATTTTCTGCTTAGCAAAAATAAGCAGGATACCAGTCACAGATTGTACATGTGATATTGTATTTTGGCTGGTAACCTTACTCTGGTAAGCATCATTTTACTGTGCTTATCTACTTTTTATGCTTAAGCAGCTCTATGAAATTGGGCCCAGTTTACATTACACGATTTGTCTGCATAGGAAACAGTCTTCTAAAGTGACACTGTTAGTATTACAACACCACTTCAAATTGAGGGTTACATTAGTTTCAATTAGATTTGATCTTCCACCTGGAGCTGGACCCATGAAGCTGGCATGATGCCTTGCCGGACACAGACAGCAAGCAAGACGGCGAGACGGTAAACCCAACCCGTCCGGCATTCTGACAGTCAGCCACCCCAACCACGAGGGGCCGCCAAAACATCCAAACCACAGCACGTGGTGACTCACTGACTGGACAGGAAACGTTACACAATATATGATTTCAAAAACAAGAATACCTGTGATAAAGTGTGTTATGGTGGCGCATATTATGAGGTATATACTCCTATTATTTAATTGTATTTCATGCCAACTGATGCATATTTCAGTTTACAGTCGGCAATTTAACCTGAACTTCACTTTTAAGTTCTTTATGTGTGCCGTGCTACCATGGTTGAGGGAGTTTTCACAAATCTACCTGTGAACGCCGGCGCCTCAACTCAAAGGAAAACTCACATTCTCGGATGAAGAACTTTGAATTAAAGTTTGTGTTTGTTTATTATAAAGCCGGTATTCATTCATGGAGAAAGGGTCAGTAAAGGGTTTCCTGTTTATTTCATTGAGTCGTTAAAGACAATAAATATCAACATAATAAGTTGTGTGCTCGTATTAGATAATGCATATTTTAGTTTTTCAAGTTAATACATATTTTGGTTGATACCTTTGCCGATCTACTTCCAACGTCACTGTTCAATAAAGTGAAAGTGAAAACTATGATAACCCATATTACAAAACATAACCCTTGTTTATCTGCAGAACAAAAACTCTAATGGAGACACTTGATTGTTGTATACAATTTTTGAAGTATCGGTAATGTATTGAGTCAACTAGTAGTATCACACAAATTGCGAAGACTAGACACAGGAGATTGAGTAAAACAAACAAGCAGAAACTTTACTTGGAGTAAATGTCCCTTTTATAGATAGCACTGTATGTGCCATCTCAACTTGCTTGAAGTCCGACTAGATTGCACATCATACATAGATAGCAAAAACGCATAATAAATAGTTCAGATTGTATGGGCATGAGTACAGCACAATTCACTTAAATGGATCCCTTTCAGGGAGTTTTATGAACATCGGCAATGGAAATAGGACCTCAATTTCAATGGAACATAAAAAAACTGCGATTTACCGTCCATATCTCATTTACAAATTGCTTCATATGCACAAAAGCATAAAACCTTGAAGGACAGACAATAAGTTTGATACCGTGTGTCCAATTCCTGCAGCCCTTTGAAGCTGGTTTAATGAAGCAATGTTTTGCAGGTGCACGAATTCTATTTTCTCAACAAAATCATTCCCGATTTGTAAGGGATTAGATGCCATTGTAAAATGCCGCAAAAACATTATGATTTTAAAGTAAAACTACATCTCTGTTAACTTTCACCTTGCTCAAGATTGCGGAATTTTCATTAAAACATCTCAACCGACCTTCAACTTTGCATTACCATTTTACTCACATCAACTTTACTTCAAAATAACAATAAAGAATACTACTATCTTGTACACAAAATGGCACCAGACTATTTTCCATTAATACGGCCGGGCGTATCCGAATGGTCGGCTACAGCTACGGCTACGGCTGTTGCTAAGGGTGCTGCTAAGAACGTACTATACACTTCAGTGCTTGATGACGCGGAAATCTAGCCGTACAAACCATCTTTACAAATTATTCTGGTGATGATAAAAACGGTTTACTTAAAACAACTTGTGTTGCAGCTGACAGGTGAAACTTAGAATGCATATTTGAATGAAAACACCTTACATATTGTATCATGACTGCACACATTAAGCCATGACTTTAAGGCCTGCGCTAAACGTCGCACGTTTGTCGTGTCGAACTCAAACAGTTGTAAAATTAGGAATTACATTCGACAAAAGAGCGACGTTTAGCGCAAACCTTTTATTTAAGTTCGGCACTGCCGTGTAGCACGGCAAGCCCTGCCGTGCTACACGGTAGCGGCACGACACGGTGACAAACGTCGCGCTCTTGCCGTGTCGAATCGAACTGAAAACATTTGAGTTCGGCTCGGCAAAAGTGCGACGTTTAGTGCAGGCCTTACATGTAATAAAAGAAGTTTGGATGTTGGAATGGTCGTCAATTAATCAACAGGATGTAAATCAAACGACGAGCTATCTCTCAAATCAAGCCCAACACTCTCAAAGAGAGTCCTTGTCAGCAGACATATCCAAGGCGACCCGCCCCCCCTCCCCCTCCCTTCACCCCGCGTCTCCCTCGCGTCTTGTTTTTTCAATCCACTCTGGTGTCATTTACTAAACATCAAGTTATCGGACGGTTTCCTCCCAACAACTTCCGTAATGTGACCATACAGGGAAATCAGAAGGGAAACTATTACCACGCGTTCTGTGATATCTAGTCTGGTCTGGTGGAGAGCCAACTATAATTACAATATCTTATGCGAAACAAGCCAAGTTATTATGACAACAACTTTTAAACAAACCTCAGTTGTAATACTCCTTTATGTTATAAGTTTTAATTAACGGTATTATGCCTAAAGAATAAAAACCATCTTTGTTTAATTTTAGTCTGAAAGCTTTACTGATTACTCTCTTAAACAAAGACTGAAATTCACTTTAATTGATTGAAACTATAGGGACAAAATAATCTGCAGTTTTCACTAGTTTCAATCGATTAGAGTGATTTCCATTCTAAAATTTAAAGAGAGAATGAAGTTTATACTAGAACTTTTTTTCTGGTGAAATATTTCCCTCTGAAATAAAGTTATATTTCAGAAAACTCTCTGAAAACCTATGAAAAAACGCAACAGCTGATTTCGGTTGTTGCAACGAAAATTAAGGACAATGTGTTGACATACTGAAAAGTGTGCATTGTTTTCACTATTTTCTCCTGACTCACACAACGGATAAATCCCAAGTGTTCACAGGTTTGTTATTTCATGTGTATGGTTGATCACACAAAACATAAACACTGTCTGTAACTATTTTGTCAGCTCTATACCAGACCTGAAATCCAGAGAGAGAGAGAGAGACTTGATGGCTAATTCTTTTTAACTTGATTTGTCCATAGTTTGTTTTCTATCGCTCTTCAAAAGTACACAGGGTTTGCCTTTGAAAAGGTTCAGAGAGTTGGTCGCCCATTTAGCCAAACCCAGTCCACCACACTGTGGACTTTGCAGTTGCTTTGACTGTAGCCAAATATATTCATATAAAGTCAATGGTATGACAACACCTATAAGACGGAAGTTAATACAGTGAGACACAATTAGAAAAGAGTTTGCTGTATTCAACCAATTAAAACTGGGTCATAAGCAAGCAAGACTTAAAAACCGTGCTAATTGCAACATGCTTTGAACTTCAGAAAAAGGGTATTTCACTTTACTTAGCGGAGAGACCATGAAAGCTTAATCCAGTTATCACACAAGGCAAGCCAATAAACACCTTTTCTTATCACTAAATCGTTGTCAAACATACAGTTTGTTGCCAGCGAGGCCACTTTTGGCTCGTTTACATCCCCGCCAAATGGCCACTACTAGACTCTGTTGTTGATGGGTTCGAACAAATTTGAACAGTTTTGAGATTGATTTTAGAAATCAATAAACGCTTGTTAAATTTTGCATAAAGTTGGTACCGGTTCCCCGATCATTAAGGCTACCTGATGAAATATTATCATCTTCAAGAAAACTGGTTTTATATCTGATCTGTTACAATGACTTTTAGGCTAAGTAAACGGGAATAGAAAATAAAGAGCACCAACATGCATGAATGCTACTGCAGGTTTTGTTTTTATTACCAAGATTGACTTGCTATCTATCATGCTCTGAAAAGCTCTTCAACTCCATAGATTAAAGGAACATTACATAATTGTAAGAAAAAAACATGTAAAATGTACTTTTTAATCACAGATTTACATAAAACTTACACAGTCTAATGATGGTGACAGTAGAAAACATCCCTTTAAATATTCTGTCTGAAATGCCATATTTGTTGAGAAATGAATAAACTAATATTTCCGATTGGAGTTTATCGCTCAGTGAGCGTTTTATTCACTTTTTTAATCTATGATTTCATGCAAACGTGTAATCAGTTTTTCACTATTTTCTCGTGAACCAGATGGTCGAACGATCTCAAACTTCTACTGGGTTGTCAGTTTATGTATATGGTGGATTACATAAAGTGCTTACACTGCCAGCAACTGTTTTGTTAGCAAAAACAAATTCTGTAATGTTCCTTTAAGAAGTGCAAATGAGAATAACTTGTTCTCGATCAGATTGTTCCTCTAGTATCAATATCATCCAATTTTCGTTGGACATTCATTGGAGCCCATCTTGGCTCTCCCGTTTCCAATTACCCATACAGTACAACTGGTATACACAAACACAACCCAAGTGAGGTTCATAGCTTTCCATCAATTCGGAGTTGGGTTTATGAACGAGATATTATGAAAGAGACGATAATGGGTAGTGGTAAAAATGCACACGGCAAGGCAACCTCGATAGGAAGGTAAATGCCTCTAAACCAATGTTGACATCCACTGACATCCCTGATTACAAATCCAAAACAACTGGTGATTAAGGGCATTCTGATGTCCTAAAACCAGACCAGGGATTTTAGCACCTTTGCATTAAAGTCTCACTTGGGAGGTCAGTTTTGAATGCCCCTCTGTCCTAGCCTGGGGGTGGGGCCGACTAAATCTATGAATGAAGACCCTCTCAAACATCATGACGTCCAATGTGTAGATGTTTACAGGTAAAGCTTTTGTGAGGTCCTTTGAAGGAAAGTAAAACACGGAATTACGGTGATCCAGCTGCCATTGTTTTCGATCACACCGTGGAAGTAACAGCACACGTTCTTGTTGTGAGGTTTGAAAAGGTTTGTATAGCCGACAGTTTGGGAGCTAGACCACTTAATCTATGACTGGCAGGGGTTGGACAGTAACTTTTTTTGAACAAAGCAGGATCAGGATCGGACACGTCCCATAGGAGGATCCTTCAAGGCCTCTCTGCCCCTTTTTCAGAACCTTGTCCACTTGTCATGTATCATCAACAAGGACAGGGAGTTCAAACGGAGTAGTTTTTGTTGTCCACTGTATACGAATCAGGGAAGGACGACAGCCGTTCAACTGTATTTTGTTTCACATTGGAACTGGGACTTGCATGCCGTGCACGACATTCAAAATTACGTTTCCACCACTTTTTTTAAAACCGTTATTTTAGAGTGGACTGACCCTCCACTCATCGTACCCTCGTACTTTCACATGATACTATATACCGAGGAAGTCACCAATACCCCCAGGTTGTTAAGAAGACCCTGAACTAATTCAAAATGTCCGATAAAAGCCCAGCCTTATCGCTTCAAACCGGCTGGATCTCTCAGAGCTCTTTACCACTGCATTCTATACCCTTTTTACAGAAACACGAAACGGATGTTCAGTGTGAATTCTAAATGCGGAAATTGCATTTCACTTTTTTGTTATTTATTGTCAGTGAGTGTACAGTTTCGCTTCGACTCTATAAATATGAGGATTAAATGAACCCTGAAAGTTTCATATAAAGTAAAAATATGTTGGTAATTTCCTGGTGGCTATTCGTCCATGACATTACGTTGTTAACAGATTGGTTTCCTGTGGAAATGTGTTTGAGTACAGAACCCAAACTACCCGTGGTCATCGGCCGGGAGGTTAAACCATAAAGGTTAGACCATAAACACAGGTAAAAGTAATCCATAATGACAACTCATCTACCGATTACATCAGGGCAAAATAACACCGGAAACTGTCCCAACTCTTCGACCCATTCTGGTCAACTAAAAATACTCTGCGGGTTTATCGAGTCTATTATTTGTTGTGTGACCGCGAAGACCCCTCTATCTGGGACCATTGAGCAGCGATGAGTGTATATCGAGCAATCACCAAGGCCAGCGGAAAGAGTCCTCGGAAACTGTCCCTAATCCTGTGTTGTAAAAACATCATCGGACATTCCAAGAAAATAACGATTCTCGGTTCCTCGACCATGAAAGGAACGAATCAGAGCATATGAGCACAGTGGTAGATTTCTCTCCACTCACTGCTTGATAGTTGACCCGTTGAGCAAGGGTTGACCACACGTGATTCTTCCCTGAAACTGTTTTCTGCGGCTGACACAATGGCTATCCCAAATTGGAAAATAAGTCAATCTTATTGAAGCTACATATTGTTTTGTCAAGATACCTCATACCCTTGCTCTATGCTCGTACGAAATACAGTCGAATACTCAACAGAGTTTTAAGGGGTTAGGTGGTGACCATTATCATTCTCATAAAACCATCATGACATATGAATTGAAACGTCCAATAGAACTACGTCATCGCCAGAGAACCAACTCCAACTTCTCAGGTATAAAACATATCAATTTATTTAAAAACTCAAAAGAATATATAATTATATAAAAATATAAAACATGTAAATCAACGCAAAAGTCCAAACAACCAACACTGAACCAGTGTTACCAAAAGATACTTTATATACTGCTCATGAAGACGATCACGGCATACTACTCGAAACGTCGAGTTAGACCAACGTCATCGACAGACAACCACACCAACTCATGTTTCCACAAGGGTGCCAACCCAATCCCTCCTTGGATAACATTTAATATCCTCTCGGGTTCTCTACTCATGGCTCGAAGCAACAAATGACAACTGATTGAGGACACGATCTATCCACTGATCTCAGTGATCTACAGCTGACTCATCGGGTTAAAAGGTTTCCAGGGAGGGGACGGAAACGAGAAAAGCCCCTCTCTCTCTCTCTTCCAAAATAGAATCCACTTGTACAAAAGTCTACATCTTCTAAAAGTGCCCAAAGAAACAAGCTTTATATCATACAGTTGGGATATACTGGTCGTTTTTTTAAACTCTTCACTACTGTTTATAAATAACTTTTTATAAAGTTTGAGAGTCATACGCTTACTGTGAAATAAGTAGTGTACCAAATCTATTCCATGTTGGTTGTTGAAACATTACTGTCCAGCAGATTTTAAACGGTTTCATGATTTTGTTTTCATTGCAATCAATAAACCTTTTGTGAAGTCGCAAATAAAAGTTGATATGCTACATGTATCTTTATTACCAGTTAATAGGAGAAATAATTTTTCAAAAAAGTGCTCAATTTCGTTTTCCTGATGTCAAGTTTAATCATTGTTTACAAAAGCTGACTGAAATTTAAAAAAGAAGTTGACAAATTCTTTTACAAACAGTTATGTAACTGTGGTATGGTAATTATTTGATAAAGTTGTTTGCTTCTCGATTCTTGTTATACTAGTGACTACATCTTATATAGTTTTTACAGCCTTGTTTTCTCTTCAGCTGCATGGTATGTTGTCCCGTTGATTAGCTTGTTTGTTTCATTTGAACCCCATCATCAATGTGTTGACACTGTAAACCGTGTTTGACCTCTAAGATGTTGAACTCTCGCATACCATACGGGATTATACGTGATGACTGCTCAGATGGCCTATATACACTCAACCGTGGTATACACTCACAGCTCTATTGCACACCGGAGGGGGAAAAGTTTACTCACAGGTTTCATTTCGCCAAAAAAATGTATTGCCTAATTTGTGAGTGAGGTTTGTATAAAAACCACCATCACTGCTTCACTGACAGCTCATCAGGACCACAGACTGGGATTATCGCCGTGTACAGACCACACTAAGAAGGTGAAAAGTTCAAAAGACTACTGATTCCATGATTGCGCGCAACCGCACGCAGGGTGACCTATACGAGGTAATTGTTACGTGGAACAGTGAGTCAGTGTATTAAATAAAGCACAATTATTGCCAACAATTAGGTACTTTCTCGCAAATTATTCTACATCAAGTGAAACGAGCATGCATCAACATAACTGCATGAAAAAGTGACGTGTGACATCGTTCATTCAAATCGTCACAAAGCATGTACATTTACATCATGTACAACCTGAAGAAATCATTGCATTTGGGACGGATTTTCCCAAAAGACAACAGTTTTCTTAAACACTTGATAACCAGAGCTTTCTCTGTTGCAGCTCCCAAATTACGGAACACTCCCTCCCCAAATTCAAAATGCTTCCTCCTTACAAACATGTAAAACTATGTTGAATACTCACTTATTCAAATCTTTGTAAATAACCCCATTCTACAGCTTGTTAATTTATGTGTCTCCTTATCTAGCTTGTTTACCTTTCTCATGTTTATATCAGTATTTTTGTTATTTTGTATCTTTTTGTTGTTGTGCTGTTGCCTTGATTTTACTTAATAGTCTTCTAGGACAACAGCACCTTACCTTAGCGCTTAGAAATGTGGTATTAAGCGTTGTATAAATTATTATTATTGTAACCACTCTAACTCGAGTCCGTGGTTATCACACATTTATTCAAGTTATTTTATACTTGGCTTATAATGGCGTCGTCTTTCAGAATAAGGAGTTGGTTTTCTTTGGCTTTTTGGTATACTGGTGAATTATGAGATAACAAGAAGGTACTCAAATTTCCTCTTCAAATTTTCTACTCAAGAATCTCTGTCCAAGATCCTGACTTTGGTTGCAGAGGTTCTCCATTGGTGGTTTTAAAACCAAGGCACCAGAAAGCAAGTCACGCGAAGTCACGGTTTGGGAAAGGGTTTAATAAAGACGGTTTTCCCAACATCAGTATCGATTCAATATGATTTCACAGTAACAGCTTTCATATCGGCTATAGTTACAAACTGTACCGTTATCCAACTGACCGTGATTATGTACAATCCACTACGGGGTAAATATCGATAATTGCCGGGGGAACCTCGTTGTGTAATTACACAGTGCTGATAGGGGGCATGGAGAGAAAATGAAAGCATGGACTGCAAGGGAAAGTTACAAGTGTAGATGACGTGTATCGATTACTAGGTTGTTAGAGGTGCACTCCTTCTCTGCGGTAAACGTTTCTGAAAAAATAAATCCAAAAGAAGAGACGGATGTGCAAGATTGTATGTTTCTTCTCACACATTAGCGGTTGTAAACATTTTATTTTCCACAAGTATCGCAATGTTACAGTAAACAATACCCTATAACTTTCAAACAAGTTGGCTAGGCCTATTCAAATTTCATGAATAGCTTGTAAGCAAAAAAAAGTGGTTAATCTCTAAAAACAGTGTTACCAGCTATGATTGATACCAATGTGATGTGCATTGTTTGTGACATACTCCCTACTGATATTTGCTTAGCACATAAACCTAAAGCAGAGATATTACCTGCTTTAAGTAAACTAACACATTTTCTCACTGAGAATTGTGTGAGGAATGTTGCCTCGTCTATCCATGCAGGAGAGGAATTAGACTCGCTTTCAGTGAGGAGTCACTGGGTCTATATATTATTAGGTAGTTTCTATCACAGTGGGTCTAGTCAAACAGCGAACTAAAAAACCGTCCTTCAGTCACGGTGGACGTCTGGTACCTAGTCATATCACTTTTCAGACTGTGTTAATTTATGTGTGGAAACACTAGACCTCTTCGCGAGGCCACATCACGAACCCAAGGAATTCAAAACAGCCAAGAACTAACCTTGAAGATGATATGAGAGAAGCCCACTCCGTACATTGCAAAAATACATTTTAACAACAGTTGCGTTTCTAAATTCCCCGCACCGTGGAAGCAACTGATCACAAACAGGGATAGGCCTATTTTCGAAACTTACTTTATCAGTCATTTATGGAAGAATGCATAAACATTATTTTCAATCTAATATGCAGGCAGAACGAAATCAGCCGAATACAAGATAAACGGCACGCCCCTTTTCTGCAAAATAATAATAATATTTTCCGTGTGTGTACACATTGTGCATTCCAACTTTTGAGCACTGTGAGCATTTTCCGAAACAGTGATGTTAATAGAAACATCATTTACACAGGCCTGAATTAAATGCGTGAAAAATAATGAAGTGGTCTAATATTAGTATTAGGTGACAGCCATGCTCCATGGTGACAGCACAAATGTTTGGTTTACAATTTTGTCTCTTTCACATAAGTCAGGTTATCGTGTGCCATACTGATTTAGGTAATTTTCACGAGTGCAAATGGGTCAATACATCAGTTATCATACACCTTGGTACTAGTGGTAGATATAGATTTACAGATATGACAGATTCAGTTTAATACTTCAAAACTCGGTTGTGAAATGGATTAGACTGTACCGGACCTACAATCAATAAAGTTTCCTGCACTTCGGTAATTTCGGAGGTCCTCATTTGCAAATGCTATTTTCTTGACTTTGACAGGAATTCAGAAAGGTAGATTCACTGAAGAACTGGTGTATGAACTTCATGATCGGTGAACTTTAGGATTAACAGTATTTGGAACTAAATGCTGTACTTTGTCTTTGAACCTACAGCCTATGCGTGACTAGTGCCAGGGGAATGCCATCGGTGGCCCGAGGTTGTTGATCATAAAGTTTTAGTTCGACAGGTCGAGCCAGGGGTCGAGGTTGTTACACCTTACAGCATGCGTGTCGATACCGTTGTGAACTTCGATCATGTTTAAGGAATAGTACATTTGACTGTTAAGAAAAGCTTAAGTGCATGCGTTAAACTTAATTCCCATAGGTTCTACTGTCCAAATGTACTCGTAAAAACCAGCCGTAAAACAAGCCAACTGTTAAAGCTTGGTATATTAATTTAATGGTGTAATTCTAAGTTATATTGAAAAAGCTCCATTTTAAAAAGTATTAGATTGTTAACCCAAATATCGCCCTCAAGCGGAGAATTCGTTTTTATTGACAGTCCTTTTATAATTAAGTTTACACAATAACCGTGTATATTTAAACACTGTACACATCCATGAGTACGCAATCAACTCAAGTAACTACAAGAGAGTAAATCAACGTATTACGAGCAGTTCGTCTGTAGGATGACGGGCTCCGGTTATTCACGAATGTTCTCCATTAGGCCTACACACGAGAACATGTCCCTACCAGACAATGTCTATTGTCGTTTTAACATTATTGCCCTGCATGGGCGAGGTGCTAAGATGGGTAATTGAGCCTAACGAGAGGGGGCTATACGGTGGGGCATGGGTGTGTCACCCCCCCCCCTTCCACTACCACTAGATTAATTAGGATGTGCCGAGTTCCCCTGCTGTCTCGTGTACATTCCCATACCACGTCTCACTTGTTCCTTTCTCTAGCATCCTGACCAATGGTTCCCCCTTTTTTTATAACCACACCGAACCCACCCATGCCATCAGAGACACGTTTGTATTCCGGCTGCACCAGGTCATTACAACGCGGAGACAGTTCAACATTCTTTTATAATAAAATCATACAGCATCTCCGTGTAGCAGAATCAGATTTATTGCAGGCATTGAGGACAGATCAGGCACTGAAAAGATCGGCGTTCATCTTGTAATCCCTACATCCATAACTCCAAGATCCGCAAATCCACAACGCCCCTCCCCCTCCCCCTCCCCAAAGAAGGATGAAACCGCGAGGTGTTCGTGCTCCCTTGCGAACTTCGTGTTTTTATTTGGTTTGATTTGATTTAAGCTCCGTACCACTCTGTGCTGTAAGGATCGTATTAAAAAATATTAAAAAGACCGAGTGCGTCAAACACGAACCCCGGTTTCTCAGTTACAATCCATTACAGTATGCAAGGTTGACGGAAAGTAGGAGACGGCGATGACCTTAACGACACCGGCGAGACAGAGGAGCTGATCCAACGGCTGGCCTTGGCGGACAGATGGAGCTATAAGACCCTAGGATGGATGGGTGATGCACGGCTCCAACGCCGTGGTCTGCTACCCAGAGATTGTTTTGAGGTCAGACTTGAGGTTTGGACCCGTAAATCGAGACACATCCAGACAGACAGGTATCTTTCCATCAAGGGACAATCGAAACTATCACATCCTATCCTGTCTAAATATTACACCGTGATAATGCAAACCAAACATAACTCATGAACAACATCGGCACACTGGGGCAAAATATTTTCCAGTGGTCATATTGTTTTTTCCCCACAAAATTATTGTGTGTCGTTGTTATTATCATCCTAAGTTAGTTCTTTCACCGATGTAATAAATAAAACAATTAGGGTTTATGAGTTCCAACAATAAAACACGAATCCCTGATAGAATTGGTGGAAAATTATGTCGATTTAAAGTTAACGTCAATATTTATATTTTCTTCTAAAAAATCTTTACTGAGCAATAAGCTAAAGGAATCCTTGAATGTTTGGGGGTAAACGACAGTACAGGTCTTTGCGTGCGATAGGCGTGATAACCCCCCCCCCCCTCCCCAACCCAGTCAACAACACCTCGAACATCACAATAGTTGACCATATTCTGTTTTGTAAATCGGCAACATGCTTGGTTTTTGAAGGTGGGCGCTCAGATCGGTACAGGAAGTGAGGAATTGTGTCCAGCTATAATCAAATCGGAACTCCACATTTAGTCAGCTATTAATACACACAAGTTACACATCTGGACGGCAAAAAGGCGTGGGCAGATAGATACGCGGAGTGAACAATACTACATTGTGAGAATCAAGTCAATGTGGGAGAAAATAATATGAACGACTTCGAGAAGTATCTTCTTTGAATCTAAAAAATCAATTTTGTAAGACGGGACGGTTGCAATAGAGACTGGCATTTGGGTTGCCCTGTCTTTCGAACAATCGAACGACTCGACTTGGCCTGCGGAAGAAAGAGCGTCAAATCCCCATGAATGCCTGCTAAAAATACAATCTTAATGCCCATTAAACTCCTACACATGTAACCACTTCTCAAACTTAACGTTGCCTAACTAGCGTCACACTGACTTTCAAATTGGCTCCCACTCTTCCACTCTAGTTCACTCTGTAAGAAAAGAAATAAATAACATGCACGATGCTCTACGTGTTCTAAATACCGCTGTGTTAGTTCTATGAAATGTTTCACCGGCTAAAATTGCAGCAAGTTTGACGCAATCCCATTACTGATCGCAACAAGAGAAGAAGTGTTGAGGGTCGCGGCTTAATTCTTCAAGGCCCTCCTTGACAAAAATAAGGACGGGTAAATACTTTCATAACCTTCCTCAAAAGCAAAGGCAACATTAGACGCCAAAAGATTTTTTAAGGGGTATTTCAAAAGCTTGGACCAACGCCAACTCGCGTTGAACAGTCGACAATGGTTGGAGATTCAACAGGCACATTGTTATCCTCACAAGATGCTTACATGGGTGACAAAGTGGGTATAAGCCTCTGACCTCTTCTTACCCTGTTATGGGCCTCATTCACAAAGGCAAAGAACGCCTTGCGGGAGGTCGATGGGTCATGGGTGTGAAGATAGTGCCCATTTGAACATGTTTGGGTTGTGTTGGGACAAGTCTTTACCACGTGCGTTCAATGGATATAGTCTGGTTTGGAAGTCAACGCACACGTCATTGAAAATACTCGCTACTCGCAACAAATGCATTGGAAACACAAGGAAAACCTTATGTTGTTTTCTAGCAATGTACTAGCCAACTTTGATTGGGAGTGAGCTATGACATTTTCAAACAGGAATGAGGGTTCCAAATGGAAAAACCCAAACAGACATGAGCAATATTAATACGGATAGATTCAGCATTACGATAAGGATTGAATTGTAAAGGGGAAAAAGACAATCAGAACACACACATTTCTTGTTCAACCTTTTCACAGGTTATCAAATATTATTAAGTTACTTTACCCACTCGTTCATTAAGTATAAGTTATGCGTACCAAAGTAGTGTAGTATCAAATCAAACAAATCTACTCAAAATATATTTACAAAATATTATTACAATGTCTGGAAATATAAATTTTTTCTCGAATGTTTTTTTTTTATTTAATTTTTCACAAAAAAATTGTTGGTTCTTTTCGTATGAAAATTAAGAAATGTTACACCAAAATGGCTACCTCACTAGCTTTATGCAAAAAAAGAGAGAAAAACAAGACCACAAGTGCTAACACTGTCGCATTAAAATTTTGAGCGTTCACGAATTCGTACACTGAGCGGTTTTTGACTGTGTATGTGATTGCAGCATGGAAAAACAATATTCCAATGTACATAAATACATGCGGCCATTAGAAGACATTTTCTTTAAACATTTATAAACAATAGATAGAGTCTACGGAAGATAATTTGAATGTACAAAATAGACACAAAATAGTATATTAAAATTAGCGAGGAAAATCTACAATAGTACAAATATACATAATTGCTCCTCTACAGTTACTTTTCATTTTTTATTTTCAAGTTTCGTTCTCAGTCATTGTTTTCCGTAAAGTTTTTTCTCGTCACATATTTTGTATGTAATTGTCATTGATGTCGTAAAATGCAATAAAACTCAGTAGTCCTGTAGTGTATTCGTTTCTTTTCTTCAAAAAGTTTTTGACACAATATTGAAAATATTCTGCATAAATTCATTTTCGTTTCAATCTTCGAATTTCAAGGTATTTGCATCCGTAAATAATTTGTTAAAAATTGTAGAAAGATCTTTTCCAGCATTTCGAACCATGGCCGACAAAATTCATCAGGAGCAAAATAAGTAAATAAAACTCTGGCCTACTGTACACAATTTGAACATAAAGAGGTATATTAACTATTTTGAACGTATTATACAAAATGTTGCATAAATAATAATTTCAATAAAATTAAGATAAAAATGTACAGCTTTTAACAAATATTATGACACATTGGAAAGTGTCCAACTTGTGAAAAAAAGGCAGACGTTGTCTGGCAATGGTCATTTCTGGTACTGTGATTGACTATGGGTAGTGATTCACAAAATATTTTATGAATTAGCAGTAGAACAAAAACACAATACCGCAGTGTAAAATCCAAAAGGCAGTTAATACTAAAAGTATCGTCTATGTAAAAAAAAATTAACACGCCTAGGATGCTGTTGGTTTTTGGTTTTAAAAAATGTATACAAAAGTGGGAACAAAAATACTCCATTTCGGGCATCTGTTTTGATTGAGTTCAAGGATAAATGACAACTACAATCGGCACACACAACGGTTATACGGTGCCAAAGTCCTCGCGTTCTATCAGCGATGTGACTTGGGGTCGGTCCCCTAGCGAGAGCGGACCGGTCAGTTAAGTTTGGCTCATTACAGTGCTACGTGTCTGGGCTGAGGTGATAAGAAAGAGTCAACAGAACACGACTGGGGCAATCTCCCACCAGCTTTTCTATTTTCGTGGAATAAATGAAAACAGAAACGACTGGGCACGTACAAAGTTTGGCTAGCTTTAACGGTGAGGCAGCTGGTTTTCAAGGCTGGGATAAGAGTTTTTCAGGCTGAGATGTTTTAGTTCGTACACGCTGAGATGAGGGAAGCAAAACTTGTGTCCAACCAATCTCCTTGAATCATCTCACTCACCTCTGGTGTCATGTAGTCTGGAAACTCGAAATGTGACCCATTACTGCTGCAAGAGTCCAACGGGCTCAAATCATCCGCTAAAGACCCCAGGTCTTGAAGTGAACCAAAGTCAAAATTCGGCCATGTTGATGTGAAAAACTCCTCCGTCAACCCGGCGAGTTGGCTGTTGGTCTGTGCGATATTCAAGTCTGTGGATTGAGTACTGTTGTTATTGATGGGCACAGTTGATGCTTGCTGCTGTGATTGCTGCTGTTGTTGTTGTAGCTGTTGCTGCTGTTGCTGAAGATGATGGTGATGTTGTTTGATCAGAACTGACGTGATCTGCTGTTGTTGATGCTGAACTTCAGGTTGTTGCGGTTTGCTGCAAACGTCAACATAGTCCTCGTACATACTCCTGCCATCAACCGGCGAGTCTGGCGTTGAACCAGTGGGGCTGGAAGGAACTTTAGCTGGCGGAGTAAGTTGCGTTGAGCCAAGATCAATGGCTTTACTTGCTTTGATACTCTCCCGGAATTTCTTATCTATGGTTAGTTTAAGTTTAGGAACTCGATCAGCCTTGTTGTGATGATGGCGAGAGGAGCTTTTGTTCTTATTCTTGGAGCTGTGCTTGTGTTTTGAGATTCCACCGTTGCGGGTTGGGTTCTCCTGTTTGGTAGTTGGCTTGGCTTTCTTTCTGGGACGGTACTTGTAGTCTGGGTACTCTTGCATATGGAGGAGTCGTAGCCGTTCAGCTTCTTCAACGAACGGATGCTTCTGGGTTTCGTTGAGTGTCTTCCATCGGCGTCCTAACCGCTTGGAAATCTCGGCGTTGTGCATCTCAGGTTGAGTTTCCATGATTTTTCTTCTCTCTATCTGTGACCACACCATGAAAGCATTCATGGGCCGTTTGATATGTCCGTTGTTTGCCTTCCAGTTTGTCTGGCAAATGTCCTCAGCTATGTCCAGCGTGGATCGCTGTAGAATGACACCGATCTCGATGCCGGACATACTCATGTCGCTCCCCGATGCACTCTCCGGTGAACTCGGTCCGCTGGACTGCCCGCTACTCAGGCTTAGACTCTGTGTCTGAGGTACCATGGTTGTATCCGTCTTCGATATTAACGAGACTAGGTTGACTGAGGTATTAACGGTACAGGAATGAAGGTAACAAATTTCCAATTCTGCGACCACAGGTGAGTTATAACTTATCTGTTCATGTAATATGCGTTCACTGATTTCAAATATTTGCCCCGCATGGAGCGTGGTTTACGGAGCTATGCATCTCACAAGTTACTGATATTTTCTCTTGAGTCAAAGTGAATATGTACCAAATTGGCTGTTGAATTTATCCGAAACACCGACGTGCGGTGGTCACCACCAATCACCATTGAGAAAACGCAATCTGTGCACAAACACATGCCATGCTTTCCGCCACTGCAAAAGGTCAGTGGGCGGGGCCTAAGGGATCATTATTATATAGAAGCAATATCGGTGACTCACGCTGGGTCATGGAATGTACATGTACATGTACGCTTTACTAGTATCACGTTATTGTTGTATACATGTGTGTACATACTGTACATATACATGTACATGTGTGCAGGCATGTACATGTACATGTATGTATATACACATACATGTACATTTACAGTACAGTACAGTATGCCTTTTACAATACTGCCGAATCTTATGTTCCTGTACAATTCCAATGACCAGTGAATGTATTTAGACTAAATCATCAGTCTTACTGTCTTTCAACATTTACGCCTAATCACTTTACTCAAAACTAAACCTGTTCAAAATAAGTTCTCTAAAAATGACTTTATTCCAAATCCATCAACGAACCAACAAGTATATTTGGAATTCTCGTCCACCAAGTATTTCTAAAGCAAACTCTCTAACCACACCCCTTTCCCTCACCTACAAGAACCCACTACCTTTTGAGGAACCCATCGAACTTCACTGCCCCCTTGCGGGTATAAACTTTTATTCCACCAGCAGAGCTCTAAAATTTGAGGGGCAATAAAACGTTAGAGTGTCTAGCGCAGGTGGCGTGGTGAGGGCCCGACGCCAGGCGGCGCAATAGCACACTGACGGGTGGGCCAGAGCATTCCATGGTCCCCCTTTGCTTCGGGTCAGGGCTAAGGGGTCAGGGCCTGAAATGCTTGCACACAAACAACTCTATTAAGGTAGTTTGTTACCTTATAACATATTAGTCTGTGGAAAAACGCATGGCTTGAAAAATCATCAAAATAGCCCTTGAATCATCCTGAAAACTGCTGTTCAGCTCAGCTCAGTTCAGATTCGGTAACTTACAAAATTCCATGCACAACACGGTAAGTCACGACTCTGCTAAAGAAGGCCGCTCTTTTTTTTGGGGGGGGGTATCTATACTGTACTCAATAACTTCACACAGCCAAAGCTTGCAACAAATTACAGGCTGAGCTGCTGGAATTTTTACATCGACGTGAAAATCTTCGCTCTCCAAAACTAACAACATACACAACCGGTGGAAAGATGGTTTCTTTTAATATAGCAAATACGATGGCGAGTGTAGATATCATGAGTGAAATCCACAGCATCAAACGTTCAAAGACGTAGCAATAACAATGAAGCACTAAATCAGTAGGAGTATAATCAAAACTAAATTCACCCTTATGGCCTTTTCAGGCAGCCTTATGATTCTCTGAGTGATAGACAACAACATTCTCACCACCAGTACAGACTGTATATATGTGGATAATTCCCCACACGTTTTCCCAACGGGTGTTCCCAGCAGAACATTATTACACGATTAACATGTCAGTTATGCTTAAGACTGTAATTTACTCAGACAAAACTTTTCAATTTTTCCCTGATTTGGGAGTGGATATCAAACAGCCTTTGGAAGTTAAACTTCAGACGACGTTGTATTAATATTTATGAAGCTTCGGTGTGGTTATTTCATTTCGAATTTCCATCACGCCCTGACGGGCCGCGGGCTCAAATTCCAGGCAATGATTACGATCCAAGCCTCTGCTTATGACTAGTGGACAAGAATCACATCCAATTGATGCTTCTAACCTAGCGGGAAACCATCCTTCATTTAACTGGTCCCTCTCACGGGTGGTTCTCACCACATCAAACCTGTAACGTTAAGATGAAGTCTGGCCCTTCTTATCTATTAACGTGGAGGGATAAACATGTACTCTACAGCTTTTCCTCGTACAGATTTTTTTTACGCACCCAGAACGGCTGGGAACAGTTACATTTTAAAATCAAGCCAGTCCTAAAGATGTTTTTTTTTTTTTAATAAACTGCAATTTTCTGTCACGGCAGTTACCTTTTAAATAAGACTATACATTCAACCAGGAAAAATTACCCGTAAATAAAAAATACAAACATAGAAAGTGAAAAACTTCCTTTAAAAGCAGCACATGAACCCTTTCATTTTCGATTTTTGTCTTCTGTTTCCTTATTCCTTGCTAAGGTCGCGTGCCACGGTTTGGTACAATACCCCCCTTCGCGAGTACCTCATGAATTATTTAACAGATGAACCGGTCGCGTACGTAGGCGTGGCCTGGTCCAGGTGGCACGTGGCGGGTCTGAATGGGTGCGTGATTGGCATATGGGTTGACATTTGGGGTTTAATGGCGGGGTCACGGTGCCAGGTTTTGGTATCCATGGAGCAATCATACAGCAACGAGAGAGGCTGTTCTATTGGAACACCATACACCCCCACCCATTCAACCTTCAAACTAAGTTTCAAAAGCTGGCACTTACCATTTCTTGAAGTTGTACCACCCCACCAAATAGGCTCTTTACTTTCTGAACATGCAAGGGTTCCCAAACCAACCTGTAAATATCAATTAAATTAAGAGTTGAAATGTTTGGGAATATTGACGTTCATTTTTATTCAAAATGGATTAAAACTAGACTTGCAAAACGTTTCCGCTCAAATCTGTCCATTTGTTGTATCCTTCAAATTAATGGTGCATATAAATACATGTTACCAAGGAGATGAGCCTTGGTAGGGATCCCCGTTAACTTCAAGAAATAAGAAATATAAACCCTCTTGTAGCAATTGTTCACGGCCAGAATCACAGTAGTTTACATTACGTTGCATTTCAGCTTGCAGCAAATCACTGCTAACCTTTTCAAAGGATTCAGCAAATAATATGCTCATAATATTTAGCCTTGGTGGTGACAAGACTACTCAAGAGTAGAATATAAACACTACAAAACACAATACAATATACTAATATAAAGGGATATTAGAATCAAAACTATGTAATGAAAACACTGGCAGGAAAAGCTCAAATGACACAGGACACATCTATTTTATTAATCTTTAAAAGCCATGCACGCAATCAAAACTCAACGTCCACGTCAATGACCAAATAAATAGAACGTTGTCGATATAGGTGAACGATTCATGCTCGTCATATACAAGTAGCATTATATCTGGCTGGTCTGGTTAATTGTTAAATTGGTAATATACAATAGAAAACTGTTTTTTGACTATAACTTTGAATGTGTCATAGTCAACTTTTGGTGCAGTCATTAAAGAACGGAAGGTTTCAACTTCAAAGATGGTACAGCATTTGTAACCTCGTACGTTATAGTTTCTAAGTTATTACAAGTTTGCTTTTTATTTTTAATTTACTCACTGTATCAATTTCATAATAGTCTCCCCACAGTGAGCTGTTACCACCAAAATCTGACGACTAAATATTTATGCTAACTTATAACGTACGTGTCATCTTCTCTGTGTAAATTCTATTAGGAACATTTTAATCCCAATATAATGTTTCCAAAATACAGGTTTGGGGACCACTAGGCTAAATATCGGTAACATGAAATATTTATTGATACCGCTGATCGGAATGAATGGATTCATTGAAAATCATCAAACGTTTATTTCGTCTAACCTGTAGGCCTTTATGAATAATTAGACATGAAGAAGTTCTCATGATAATATATGTTATATCCCTTGGGCTTTAGAGGTCAAAATACACACTTGATTGTTTTTCAGATAATGTATACAACTGGGGAGGTAGCACGTATCTCCCCTAATTGAGATTATAATGAGAGCCATTGGGTATGTACAGTAATATGATAAACAGTGTCCAACTGACAAACGATATGGGCCCAGTTAAAGAAATCTGCATGATAGTTTCCTAACTGAAAAACAATAATTTCTTACTTTGATTAAAACAACATCAATGGTTTTTGAACCCCAAAAATTGAATTCTATCTTTATTCTCAATAAACTCATCCTTCCAAAGACCTGTGAAATATGTTTATGTTAAGGATTTTGTGACAGTCACCAGTCACGGTAGGTGCCACATTTTATTTGACAAATGCATTGATCAGTGGATCGGACAAACTTTGTGATTGGGGACAACTTTCTGAAATTCTATTTCAGACGTAAATAATTAGAGCATGTCCATCCAAAATCAAAAGTGTAAGTTTTCAGACTAAAATCGTTCAGGTGTAGTACCATGTTCTTAAAAAAGGGTTTTAAAAGAAACCCCTCTATAATTTATGTGAGGGCTCAAAAAAGGGGTGGGGTGGGGTGGACAAATTAAGTAAAACATATCAGAAGTCACTGGACGACAAAAATAACCTGACCAAAGGTATACCATAAACCTGTGGCAGAGTTGAGCAGAAACGGGTAAACCTTTGAATAAGTTTAGGCTGTGCTTACCATTTTTATATTTTTTTTGGGGGGGGGGGTTCATGAGAAGGAAACAAACAAATATTTTCAAATAAATGTCAATCAATGCGGACACCTGTTCAGTTCGATTCGATTCACATTCCAGCAAAACAAGGGTTACTTTGCATACAAACACTCTAAATCTAACCTTGAATTCAATCTAAATCTTGGCCAGGTTAGGTAAAGAAAGAAACGAAACCATCGTGAAAAATAAAAAATGAAAATGTTGCATCCCACAATGGATGATGACACACGCATATTGTTATGTTTTAACACTCAGGAGAACCATGGGTGACCCCCATACACCTGTTTGCGTGTGCACGAATGCTAACCAAAATAACAGTCTTTTCAGAAGAACGTGTGCCAATCAAACATTATGGATTTAACCTTGTTTTGGGGGGTAAATAATTGCTTCAAAAAATGAAGATGGGTCTGTCTAACAATACTGGGCAGACAGTGGATTGCATAAATCTGGCAGGTAGACAATATCAAGCCAGCCCCTAACCTTGGGAGCCGTGTTGGGGTGGAACGTGCCGCCTGGCCCGGGTAGGGTTTGGGCGCGAGTAGGTAACACTTACCCATTTAATTCAGCTAGACTGAAGAAGGTCAAGTGAACCATCCTACACAATTACATTGGTATTACAATCAAACCAGTCTGCAACCTTTTGTAATATGTTTCACTATACTCAATATCACATTCATGGAACTATTTATTTTTCGAAATTAAAACTGAGTCATGGCAAGTATGTTGTAAGTAATAACTCCTCGTAATTTCTTATCAACCCTGCAGTGATTTACTCCTTCAAAATAATATAGGCTTTCGTTGATAAGTGCATGCATCGATATTAGAGATAGACTGTAGGTTATTTTGCACATAGAAACAATCCGATAACTCAAGTATACTGATGACAACTAGAGCAAACTAGTTGAAACACCGAGAACAACTAATGGCTCTGTTCACAGCGAACACCTCTACAAAAGTGATTATTACATGGTGTACTTAAAAATAATGAACACAGTCATAACTAATTTCACCATGCAAAGCCTCAATCCTACACTACAGAGCTCAAAGAGTTAGAGTTGAAACTGTTTGACGGCCATCTGCTGCCTGTCCATGTCACGCGACTAAATTGCAGCTCTCCGGGACGAGAAATCATAATTGTGTATTGAACAAGCGAGGTTTCTTAAAGCAATTTGAGATTCGGTGCTCTCCTCATAACATTTGTTTCATAATTCAATTCAATTCAATTCAGTATTTTATTGTCCACGTTAAAAACAGAAATTTGACATCCACTGGCCGTATAATTTCAGCATGGCCTGGACGTCAACGTTTGACTTTTGCCTTTCCCTGGACGGCCTCTGCTCGTATATTGTATTGTCCTAAGAATTGAAATAAGTAATACAAAAGGCCTGAAGAATAATTATTTGCTTCACACTTTGTTACTTACAAAAGTGATGACTTCAAGTTATAACGGCTATAATTATTTCTGAGCGAACAAAACTATATACCTGAACTTCTACTCATGATTGTATCTAACGTTCTTGAGAAGATTCAAGAAAAAGTGAACTGTGGAAACTGACATGAACAGTTGGGTCGTATTCAAATTATAACGCACAAAAACCACCTTGGACACTTCACATTAATGCTGTTTTCTGAACTTTCACACATTTCATCCTTTCTGCATTGCATTTTGATGTAATATGGATTAGTCTGTCATTTATTTATTTTTGCAAACACGTAATGATATCGGGCTAATGTCAGACAAAAAATGAGAATCAATATTATTTTCACATTGCAAAACGTTACCGATTATGTACACTGCTCTCAGACTTTGCAGTAACATAATTACTCCTCTTATCTGTTATATAACTGCAAATACAGTTAAGTAATAATACATGCCCACTAGTAACATGATAAATATACACACGCGTATCAAAATAACATTAAATATAACCTCAGAATGAAGTTGCAATCAGTGATGATGTTTTGCAGTCAAATCCTTCTTAAATTGTTACCAATGTCGGCGGCATTATGGGTTTGTTTCTTAAAGCTTTTGACTTAAATGCTTTCTTTCTTCAGCGCCTAGCAACCGCCCTGAGACAACAATAAACCCATGACAATGTGCATTTTCAAAAATGACCAAAAATTTCAGTTAAAATTGGAAACCATTGGAAATGTTTCAAATGCAGTCGTGCTTAACAATAAATGATCAAAATAAGTTCCCATCAGGTGATGCTTATATTCTCAAAATGGTGAGAATAAGGTCCTTGAATATCTATCTTGGTTCTTGTTAAAGGTTTGCGTTTCTCTGTTGGCATGGAAACCATCCACTTCGTTTTCACCGACAGAAAAAGGGTCATGAAACCGATTGGCCACTCGTGGGCAGGTGTCACGTCTACGGGTCCTCCACGGGCACCCAAGTAGGGTGAAGGTTAAGACAATTACGGTTAGCATATCACATCTGGCATGGCTCGTATAATTTTAAAACAAGACTAATCATGAAATATTGGAAAGGCTTTCAGCTTTTGAGGCTCACACTGTGCTCGTATAAAGTGGATTACAGGGGCTTAATCCTTCTTCTATTTTTCATTGGGATAGAATGAAGTGCTTTCAACTCGGAAACCAATTATGCACATTTTTGTTTGTTTGAGGGAGAATTGTACCGTCACGATTTCTAATAAAGTTTTATATTGCCATCAACACGTTTTAATTTAATTGTGAGAACTTGTTTTTCACAATAATGTAAGACTGTGGTTTTCGTCTTATGTGAATATCTCCCTGAGGGATCGCCTACTACAACAAGACACTTGTGTACGAGGTTTACTTTAAACGAGTAATACTTAGTAGTCTTGCTTACCAGAAGCAGTTTACTACTATCCTAGGCCAAAGTCCTTGGAGCTGCTTTAAGCAGATAATTGCTTAACAACTTTCTGCTTATCAGAAATGAGCAGGATACCATGCACAAATGGTGGGTCATGGTACTTTGACTGGTAACCTTAATTTCTTGTGTTTAGCTCCTTTTTATGCTTAAGCATCTCTATGAAATTTGGCCCTGATCGTAAGTGTCAAGCACTTCCACTGAAAGCCACGCCCACCTAACACAAACTGGCTTGAGCTAGTTAACGTATGCCAACTTTGGAGCCGGAAGTAGCGAAAACGCTGTGAGTGCAGCAGATACGCGCGCGTGTGACGCGATGACAGCCAACATGACAGTGAAATTACAAAATGGAACTGTAGTGGCAGGCCTACTGTTTCAAACCTTTTTCCTGGTGTTCAGGCGCCAATTTCACGAAACTTTACGCAACTGCGTTTATTGCATAAGTTGCGCAACACTGACACAGTAAATCTTGCACAAGCAGACTTACGCAGTTGCGTAAAGTTTCTTGAAATCGGCTGGCTCCTGAAGTAAACGATCTTTTGTATAAATAAAATTAGCTAAAACTTCAAATTAACTGAACTATTCTAAAACTAACTTCATGACAGTCTTTCTTCCCCCAAATTGTATATAATAACTTGAGGAGCATAATCTACGGAAGGTGTTCACCACGATACTTTAAATACGACATGTCACAGTGACCAATAGGCCGTTGTCGTCAAGCGACAAACGTAAAATCCAACCCCGTTTCCTTCCAAAATTAAATGTCTACCCTCTTGAAACATTCACCTTGATTATAAGCCGCTAAACTTGAAAAAGGTATACATGTAGGTGAATGAGTTCCATTGCCTGCAAAATCCGTAATCTTGACACTAAAGAGTAACAGCCACCGGGTGCGCTGGATGAAGCTGTGTTTTCCAGCGGGGTGTCGTACAATTACTTGAACAGCATGTTTACCTTGATAAGTTTTTCTGTATGGAGCCACTTCAAAAGTGTGCAGTGAACATCTGTGCATTTGTAATTTGTACCCAGAAACCAGAACAGAACCCCAAGAAAATGTTATCGCCCAATTAACAGAAATTAATTCACCAAATGTGCCTTTCTGTGTTGCTCACTCCGTCTATTGTTGTACATAATTGCAAGCACGCTATTTTCTATTTATTTTCTGTGGAGATAGTTTTGGAACTTGACGCTGGTGATGGCTGCAAAGTTCACGCTAAAAATAGGACTTGATTACGAGGCTATTAATCATTCTCTTTAAACCATTCTACTTATTTATCAGTCGTATAGGACGTCCATACACAGCAGATCAATATTATTGATAAGGAGAAACAGGATGCAATCGGCCAATTGGTAATATTAATCCCTAGCATGTTGGCACCTGTTCTTATCTGCCAATGCCCCCTCACCTTACGCTTACAAAAGTTGTAACTACCCCCCCCTCCTCCCTTTCCAACCACCTTTCCCAAATGTCTGACCTTGATACAGGTATACTCTCCAACCTATAAAGCAGACAACTAAAATTCTTTTCTATTACAATAAATGACAATGCGGGCATTTTCTTTTTAACTGCAACGTCGTTCGAATTTTCTTCTAATCGATTTGCTTTTTCTTGCAGGGTCTCGAATCATGACGGTGTGAACCCCAAGGCCACTTGGCACTTCGACCCCTTTATGGAAAATCGATGATAAGTTCCGGAACTCACGTCACGCACCCCCCCCCCCCCACCCTCACTCGTATTCTGTATCTAAGTAAAAGGTTTACCTATTTTGTTATTGTCTTCAACTTTCAGTGTTCTTGTTTTCTCGATCTTTATTATCAATACACTCGTAAAGAGTGGAGGGTCTGTTGTTAAAAAAGCAAAGCTTGATGAAAGACCGGAAATCTTGTCTAAATTTGGGGAAAGGATTTATGGTGGTGCCGTCCACTCCGCACCCCGCCAGCTGCGCCGGTCGTAATCAGGGGGAGACGAAGACTTGGTTTTTGGTTTGTGTGGTGAGAAAACAAACCGTATTTAACATTGTTCCCTTTGAACAAGAGAGAAGGGTCATCTCGGATTGTCTGAGCGGTACAGTATTAGTCGGGCACTGTACATAGCTCATTGAAAAATACGACTTGGGCTCTAATCCAGCTATTATTTGGTAGGGGAGACAAACAATTTAATGATTACGTATCCCGGTTGCAGTTTTAAAAGACCGTCGTACGCGTGGCACGTGGCAAGATAAACCGCCACGCGCCGGGCCATTCAGTCCCCAGCAACCCACGAAGCGGAGCGCGCTGATTGGCCACACAGATTTTAACGACGCACCCAAAAATAGCACTAGTCACTGGGTAACTAGTGCCAGTAAAAAAAAAGGGGGGATTATGCTTGGTAATGTAGATACACATGGGATAAATCTGCAGAATCTGTGTGAAACATGAGGGATGAAAATACAGTTGTGAAGGGTTTTTATTAACTTTGATAGTTATAGGAGCTTCATACTAGTAAATATTGTTGCAAATGAGTGGGGGAAATGGGATGACGGCAAGCTTAGAATAAAAATGCACATTTGAAGTTAGTTTGAATCTGGAATGTAATAATAATATGCGATAGCCTTTATCTTAAGATACGAAATCTGCAGAGGCAGCGAGACTATACCTTCATTTTGTAAGCAACACTCGGGTACGAAGTAATGCATGGGGTATGTCTCCCTTAATAGGCCTTTATCATGGTGCGGCCATCTTGATTTTCTCCCATTCAAATACATGTATATGTAACCAAACCGAGGCTGGAAGGAGAAATAGTCTGGTTCCTTTTTGTACAATGAATAGTATCATCCTTTACTGTTGTTTGATACAGGAAACATGACCCAGATGGTGGCAGCATACAAACAGCTTCGCGCTGGAGTTCTTGATCACGTGATATGTATCCAAGCTTAGGCATGATATACGTAACTACTGAAGAAGTATGTTTTGACAAGAAGTCAGACTGACACAAACTTGGGACAGTCCCGGATTCACAAATAGGTCTTTTTCTGGTGGTTCCCCCAATCCGCCCGACGCCAGAGCCTTTATAAAGTTGTTTTCTTTTCGCTGCACTGAAAAAATTAAGCTTATCACATTTCAAACAAAGGTTATATAAAACCATATCACATAAATCTTATTCTTGTCATTATCTTGGGGGTCCCTGGGCATTATTTTTGATAGAAATGTCCTTAACGTTGCACCCACGTGGGCACAATGCACCCTGTTTGTTATCAAAAGGTCCCACAAGTTGCGTTTGTTTATCGGGGAACAATAATGTTAAAGTTCGTTGAAAGAAAATGGGACTACATAATGTACCCGGAAAAGTTCCTCTTTTCAAACTTAGATTGTCAGTAAACATAATATTCAAGTGTGTTAGCGCCAGCACAACACCTGCCAGTTAGTGTGCAAAAACTATGATACATTCGCAATGATCATTTAAACATCAATCAACTAATTAAATATAAGTCAGTTAATGCTCGTTGATCGAGTTCTTGTGACACCTGGTCCCGAACTCGGAAGGCAGTGGGTTCGATTCCAACAAGTTC
Source organism: Pycnopodia helianthoides (assembly GCA_032158295.1). NCBI lineage: Eukaryota > Metazoa > Echinodermata > Asteroidea > Forcipulatida > Asteriidae > Pycnopodia > Pycnopodia helianthoides. The sequence goes on along the minus strand of CM063256.1, from coordinate 1,058,102 downwards.
TCCTGCATGTGTTTTCAACGTAACTCGAACAGGAGCAGATGAGTATTTTTACCAGCCGTACAATTTGCACACAAGAGCATCACACCTGGCCACCAGTATTACATTATAGACAACATTGTCCGAGGCCAACAGGTAGGCCTCAACCCTCCCTTAGACTGTAAACATGTAGTATGGTTATAGTTTCGTAACTATGCATGCCTTATCATGGTTTGGAGTAAATGCCTATGTTCCCACACCCCTATATAATGTTCCCACACGCCTGTTTCTCACACTCCTATATAATGTTCCCACACCCCTATATAATGTTCCCACACCCCTATATAATGTTTACACACCCCTACATAATGTTCCCACACCCCTATATAATGTTCACACACCCCTATATAATGTTCCCACACCCCTATATAATGTTCACGCACCCCTATATCACGCACCCCTATATAATGTTCCCACACCCCTATAATAATGTTCCCACACGCCTATGTTTCTCACACTCCTATATAATAATCCCACACCCCTATATAATGTTTACACACCCCTATATAATGTTCACGCACCCCTATGTAATGTTCCCACACCCCTTTATAATGTTCCCACACCCCTATATAATGTTCCCACACCCCTATGTAATGTTCCCACACCCCTTTATAATGTTCCAATACGCCTATGTTCCCACACCCCTATATAATTCCCACACCCTATATAATGTTCCCACACCCCTATATAATGTTCCCACACCCCTATATAATGTTCCCACACCCCTATATAAGGTTCCCACGCCCCTATACAATGTTCCCACACCCCTATATAATGTTCCCACACCCCTACATAATGTTCCCACAACCTTATGTTCCGACACAACCCTATGTTCTCACATCCCTATTATGTTCGGACACAACGTTAACCCTAAACCCAAGTGTGTAGATCACGAGGGGTTAACGGAGCATAGGGGCGTCACAACATCGAGCAGTCACCGTTGACATACAGCAACTTGCCTTACCGGTACAGCTTTTTGATTCAAGCACCTAAAGTGTGAACAAACCGGCGTTTACATCTTTACTGACAGCAATACATAGGCCTATATAAAATACAGGATTCAGGTAATTACCGACAACAAAATATACGTTTCAATCTTGAAGATCAGTGATCATGAAGTAATTAAAGTGCAAAAGCTTCCTGGGAAGTATATTCATCTGAAATACTGCCGAAGTTGGCAATGGTAAAACACGATTAACACGTTGCCGATCATCCCTACAGTTAGCCTTATAAAAGGTTACACGTTTGGGATACCATCACCAAAATATCGCAATGCCTGACTCTACGACTCTGTATATCACTATCAGAGAAAATACCCCATCACCCATCAACACTTTCCAAAGACTTTACAGTGTAATTTATAACATACATCATGCCGGGACCTATTTAAACCTCAATATTTGGAACGTCTCTTGGTTTTAAGAATTTGTTTTTCTTCGTTTGTTATTCTTGCATTGATTCTAGTTTTTTTATCTCTAATTCTTCTGCTATAAAAACCGAAACTCTGGTCCATATTGACACAGTATTTTCCCACGGAAACGCTGACAAACACAGATATGCCGGTTGTATACATCGCCAATGTCCGTGTTTATCATCAAATCTTGACAATAATAATGCTGGAAATGCATGATCAGGATTCATGGGCACCATTACGACAATTTAAGGTTGGTATCGAAATGGTTTCAAAAGGGGCTACAGATGTTTCAATTTTCTGGGTTACTGATACAACTTTTCTGTGAGAATGTCATCGAAATTATTTTTAGCTGTTCTTATTGTTGTTAATTTTCTTTAAGAGATTTCGAACGTGGGTTCGGGTGAAGCAAAAAGCTTTTCTGTATGAAAGATTGAACTGGAAGGGAAACTATAGGACGAGCCGTAAACTTTCAATCTACCATTTATGCTAATCAGTGAAAGGTAACATGCTACTGTAAGCTAGGTGGCAGATCAATTTTTAACACCATGTTTGTCAACATCTCACCCATCATTTCTAAATATTTGCCATAAAAAACCATAACTGGTATATTTCATGCACGTTGCACCGGGCGATGCAGTGACCTGACTATGGTTGAGACATCACATTGGCAAACCATTAACACAGCCTTCAAAGTGTACGTGATCTGGGGTTCTTTTCCCCTGAAAATTAATTTGAAATCTTAATCTTCCACTGATGAGCTGTTCAACGAAATGAAATTGTTTGGCAGCCACTGCAGTGTGGTGCAGAGCTTTCCTCAACAGTGATCAGCCTGTTTTAACTTGGGAAGCTTACTGATATTATTTTACTGACATCTAACGATGCCATACAATATTGTTTTTAATCTATTTTCAAGAAACAACAGTGTTAAAGGTATGGTACATCAGCGGTTTCGCGAAGAGTAAATTGCATTCTATTCCTACATTGAACAACACCATCAAACTTCATCAAACTGTTGGTCCTATTTTGGTGAAGGCAAAATGAAAAACCGGTATGTTTTGTTTGACAGGGACTTTGTAAGCATACACGTGCTAATTGTGACTGAAACAATCGTTAATGAAACAGCGATGGTTTGGGATCTTCAATGCTGTCTTCTCGACTTAAAAAAAGTTTTCCAGGCTTAATATTTCTCTGGATTATTGTCACTGGTATTAACTTTATAATCTGTGTGTTTTCAGATTTGAGACTTATCCAAATTTGGCCTGATAATTACAAATCATATTTTGTCTTTAAGCATGTGAAATTATATCCGAAGTCTAAATTAAATCCGTTCTGCGACTTTAGTGACAGGTGCTCACCTGCAGTTGAACCTGCTATGTTATTTTACATGTTTTTCGCATTAACAATGGCTTCCTAACCTTGCTCCGTTGCAAGACGAGTCGACTCGACACTGATACATTATTCAAAGCACAGTGGCAGTTATTATTTTATAAACCCGTAATAGTGCAAGTGATTATGACAAAATAACATGTGACAGTCTCGAAGGTCGACCATTCGAAGAAACTGTACAACACACTGTACAATATTGGCAGACCAACCGTGAGGTAAATGATTATTTGAAGCGAGTATACTGGTCAAGGGCCTGCCGGTCTGTGGGCCTGCCCGCCTGGGGGAGTTGGGTGAGGTGAGCGCCGGGTCATGTTCACGTTCGGCTGTGTCGCAGTCAATAGTTTGTTGTGTGACGTCGAGGTCAGGGGGATGAATGGCATTCATTTAAACCATTAAACACACTCTGAATATGAAAGAACCGTGTAGCCGGTGTTAATTCGAAGAAACAAAATCGTAAAACGATAGCCTGTTTGGAAACAATTATTTGTGTCCAACGATTGCTATTAAATCCCCTCCCTATATTGTGTCCGGATAAAACATTTTACAGGAACGAACAAACTTACAATAGTGTTTCTTTCCTGGTCACAAAATTAATGTTTTCATCACACTAATCAACTGATACATTTTCTACAAAACTGAACGGAGACCTACCCCGAAAAAAATTCATTGAATACTATTTTGGTTTCAGTTCCCCCCAAATACGATCTTGTATAATATCCAATGTGTGACTTTCGGGAAAAAAAGCCTGAGACAAACCACACTACAAATCCTCCCTGAGTTCAACATTTATTCCCATATACAGAGGTGAATGAAAAACAGGCTTAGTACATGTTCAGGTCAAGTCAAGAGTCATACTACAGCACATCTTTCACTCCAGAAAAAACCTCTATATGTCCAGAGACTATAACTTAAGATGCTCTGCCTCTGCCATACACAGGACGACTGACTGCGAGGATTAACGCTACTTTTTTGTACACAGGAAATGAAATGGGGGACACGCACAATCATGATCGATCTCAAACCATACTGAGCCTGAACGAAAAATCGAATCGACTTTAAAAGCAAACTGCAGCTAAGAGTTAGAGGAGTTATGGACTCGAGGTTGCGAGTTTACATGAATCTTTTTTTAAAGACCACATTAAATATGTAGTTAATTGTTTTTTATGAGAAGGGTTGTACAGGTCAAACTTTATCATCAGTGAGATTCAATATTGGAACTAACAATTGTTGTCGATGATTACCACGACCCTGTACTTGACCTCTAAACTGAGTTCCCCGGTTTTCAAAATACACACCATGCAATTGAGAAAATGATAAACGCAGCCTTTTATTTTCCCCCACTTTAAAATTAATCGATCATTATTTCCTCAAATGGACGCATTTCCAGCTTGGATAACCAATCCAACCTATAGTCCCACATTTATCGGATGTATTCCATCCTTCTATTCAGACGTAATTATAAATCATACGCGCATATTGAAATGCATCTCGTTAATTATTATTTGTGTATGTACAACTACAATGGTTAGAATCTGGTTCAATACATCTTATTTGAGTACAATCTTGGTAATGGGTTAATGGCGTAAGTATTCACAACCAAACGGTGGTTAAAACCAAATTCTCTGGACAAAAGTAATATCGGCAACTGAAAAGTTATAATGTGTTCAATGTATTTATTATTACACATCCAACTGCACAATTAGCGTCAATAACAAGATGAATAGGAAACGAGATGAAATGTCAGTTTCAGATGTGAAAGGAAAACCCCAAATGGGGAAACCCCATGCAATCAGGAAGGGATTGAAAACCCAGTCCACATGGCAAGGCTACGGTCTGAGGTGAAATGTGAACCAGGGTCCACAGAGGTGCAAGGCATGGGAACGAAACCACCGAGCCAACCTGATCCCCAATATATCTACACAATCAAAGTTTTGTGAACAATCAATCACATAAACTCATAGAGCAAGGTGGCTAACCCAAGCCAAAACCCTTCCATAATTGGTCGCATAAACATGTCTGACTTCAGTAGCCCCATCTCAACTTCTATTCTATTCACTTACATGGAATGAAAGCGTGGCTACCCGAGAAAAGCCAGAACCCTTTTTACGATTTAACTTTGTGTGTAACAACTAAATGGCAAACATGGGATACAGCACAAATGGCACATTATTGTGCTATTTCCAGGTACTGCTTATAAAAATATGTTATTTAGAAAAATAAGCACACGGACCCCCCTTATTTTATAGGCCACCCTTTTCACTGTTCAACCCTATTGTGCTGAAAGGTTAACCACGTCAGAATTTTAACATGTTCAACATCTAAATCCAAATCACGTTCGGGGTAGTCTTTAGGTTATAGTGTGTTTATTAAACTGGAACAACTAATGAAAGACCCGGTACCGACCGTAATCAATGTTTCATAAAGACGGATGTTTGGGACAGACGCTTGTTTGCGGATGTTGTGACAGGTGAGGAATTTTGAGGAATCGTGAAAAGTCTCGGGTGTTTTGACATTTTCACCTTCTGTGCCATTTATAAGTTTTATTTTTATCTCGACAAAATGCAAATGTATATCAAGTCCTCATACATCAACGATTTTCGATTAGTATTTGATTTTCTCAAACCCAAAGTTTAATCTCCCGATCCTTCTAGTGAGTTCTATGTTTCCCAAAAGGTAGAGACTTAGAACCCAGTTTATTCAACATTGTGATATTTTTAACTGAACATACATAAATTAATTTGAAGGCTAACGGTAGCTCCTGAAATACACTTAAACATAAATAATTCATATAGGTAGCATAAAAAAAGTGGCGTGAGAGCGAGATCTTATTCTGTCACATTGTGTTGAGTTTAGTCAAAGGTCATTGTGACCGATGGTTTGGAATAAATTACTCTTCATTATAATCACTAATGAGAATCTCTCCAATTAAGCAGTTTTGAGACTCGCTTTCCGTCATGCCTCATTATGCACTTTGGTGGCGCCATCGTGCCACTTGTTGACCCCTCCTTTTATAATAGTATTCATCCACTTCCTTCTTAAAGCCTACCACCGAGACGAAACCCATGTCAGTGCGCGTGACAAAGGCGTTGATCACATACGGATTACGCCAATTGGACCCTCTAAAAGTTCAAACATTTAACAAGCACATAGAAGTATATGTGGTTCATCATTAATTAGGATATCGAGTGACGTGGTCTTCATGAGAAACAAATAGCAGCAAAATAGCACTTATAGATATCCGTAGGATATCTGAGATTTTAACTCGATGCCCAAATACATTTAGGGCAAGTTTGCACCAAGACATTGAGCCAAGTCAAGAAAACTCCTGCCTGAAATCTATTAGCCACAGTTCGTAGAAACCTAAAGGATAGTCACTTCTTAAAAGTCAACTGTTGATTAAAAAACAAGCCATTGGTATTGGTTCAATGGTATATGTAATACCATAATAAACAAATGTGATGGATATTTGAAAGTTCTACGCCAACGGATACAAGACTGGCATACAAAGCGCACTCATTCTCAGTCCCAAACACCAACGCACTATACGGGGAAGGATGGGTGTTGAAAACAACACAAGAGAAACACGACACTGGGTTTTTAAATATTTTTGTAAAATTTCAATAATGACATTACTCCAAACGGAGAAATTTCCCCAATACAAACTGCACACCAAGTACAGCTTAATGTGTCTGTATAAGTTTGCAATCTTACTAGTGCTAAACAAAACGAGTGATTGCAAATAAAATATGCATTAATTTATCCTTTTTTCCTTTAAAACTTCCAATTGTATAATGCTACTTCCACATTGTTTTGATTTATGTTTGGTGGCATAGACGACCAAATAACAAACTATACTGATAAAGGTTCCTTATCATTTCCGTTTTGTAGTTCATACTGTTTTTATATTGAAAAGCTCGAAAATCGTGCACACATAGTACAACAGTACGATAATGCAAAACGAGATACACAAAATTGACAAGTTTACAATCGATAATTTTAGAGGGGGAAAGGGCCACGAGTTTGTGTATAGTTTACATGTCTATTTCGATTTTTAAAATAGCATAAAGATCACTCCAAAAATAATTTAGTTGTATGATTGTTGTTGAGAAAAAAAAGGAGAAAATACGACCCCTTATTAGTTCCGTTTTAAGCCGGCAAATCCGGCCTGGCCATTCAAGTGTGACCGGTCACATACTGTTTGTTAAAAAACTAAAATAACAAGGCTCCTGCCACGCGTACCCACTAAAGCGTGCAGGACGGCTTACCTTGAATACACTTATCCCAACAATCAATACTTTGCAAAGTCCTTTGAGGAAAAGTTCAATCGGTAAAACCTCATGCATAAAGGTAAACAAAGGTTGGCACAGAACCAGAAACAGGTGTTCCCCCGATGCCCTAACAATAGGGGCCAGCCGTCACGTGACTCACCAGCTGTCTGACATAAGAAACTTATTTGAAGGGGGGGGGGTACTATTGTGGTAATTGGTTAGCCTGTAGCGCTGTAGTTGCCCAGTGCACTGGCACTATTATCCGTAAACTTTTTAATGGTACCTGCATAAAAATGTCAAAGGTAAACCAAAGGTAAAGGAAATAGGACTTCATATATGTTATTGTTATTCATATATGTAAGTGCCTTTTCCATGCTTAGCTACATTCGCCAGAACGACTGCATTCACAAAAGGGCCTCAATTATTTTCAAATGGTAGATATTTATCGTTTTTGCTTTAGCGTCGCGATTTTGTATTTCGTACAATAATTTGATCATAGTATATGATAATTTACTCGGTGCAAAATGACAAGGCTCATTTCCTAATCGTAATAATGTGTCTACATTTTTACAAAAATAAAAGTTTGACACCTGCCACTATAGTGCCAATCCTAGCACGCTCATCAGAAGTATCTTTCCTAAAATTCTCTGCAGATTTCCTTTTCAAAACCTCTTGTGAGCAACAAGCTAACCCAAGTAAATCCGTATCAGAATTGGCGGATACGGCTACGGCTACGGCTACGATTGTTGCTAAAGGTGTTGCTAAGCACGTTCTATACTTCAACGCACGTACACGGCCTAACACTAACTATTCGAAACGTTGATTACCGGTATTGGTTCTTTTCGTACTATATTCAAAAAAGAGATATGATGCCACCACCAAAACTGTACTCTGAAAGACTAAGGGCACTATACTCATTACATGGATGTAATTTTCGCAGACTGTCATGTTGATAAGTAAGGCAATAGCAATGAAAAGTTTAAACAGATTTTACAACCATTTACAGCACATGATTAAATTTGGCTTGTTATGAGCAGGCTACATTGCCAGAGAAAAAACAGCACTGAAATCAGGGATAAATCATTTCGAAATGAAGATTGGTCCCGTTATCTTTCTAGCTTCATGGCCTTGCATTTTTATTTTCCGTAAAATAACAACAACTATGACATGATGCTCCCGAATGTCTAGTTAATAAACATGCGGCTATTCAAATTGAATAAAAACAACATTAGTTTACGGTAATAAATATGACTCGAAAGTAGAAAATCTATTCAGTAATAAACATCTGGTGTGATGTTTATTTGGGCTTATTTGCGTCTTCACCCATCCATATACAAACAGTTGGATCACTTACTCGTACAAACTAACGTTGTTTATTTACTCATGTTTTTATTTTGCTTATTGATGCCAACGGCTTTTACGTTTTACACAATCATTTAAAATAAAACACCTGGAATTTGCCGTCATTTCAGACCAACATCTTTCTATTTACTTTCTTCTTCGTTACAAGAACCTTACGATTAAACATCGTTTAATGAACGTCCATGACATGTGCACAGGTTATTTTATTTATGAATTATTTCTTCGCTTGGGATAAGTATGCTTTCCAGAAAACCAACAGTGTATAATCGCTCTTAAAGGTGCTGCATACGTTTGGTAATTGGAGCCTACTGATTGTGTTAATCCTATATAAATGTAGGTATACGTACAATAAAACTAACCTGTGAAATTTCACTTCAAAAGGTGGTCGCGTTTTTGGGATGTCACCGAAAAACCGGAGCGAATATTTCCACGCAGGAAGAATATTCCCCATAGGAATACAACAGTCTGAGACAGAAACGCTTCTCAGATTCAAATTTTGTGGAATAAAAAGTAATATATTTTCCATAACCGTAGTACTTCAAAGTTGAAAGTTTCTCAGAATTCATTATACTACCCAAAGCTGCTGTATTTCTTAACAAGTAAGTTTTTATAACCATTAATTTTCAGAGTCATTACCAAACATGTACTGTGCCTTTAAGGCAAGCAGTTATTAAACCACACAAAATGTGATTTCGTTGAAGGTTCGCCGAGTACAATTTGCATTTCATTTCATTTATTATTTCACAGGGTACGAAAAAAACAGTTAAACAACCAGCTGACATTAAAAATACAAACATGTTGAAATGAGACAATGATTACACCAGACACAATCAAACAAAGTAAACCCTGATGACAGTAACCCCCCGTAGGGTTTATAATGCGAACTGAATCGTCATCGAGTGGATCTCCTTCAAACCAAACAAGTTATCAGCTGCTAAAATAATTTCGTAATGCCCACATGTGATTAATTTATGAATCTCCTCGAAGTACCTTTTAGTTTTTTACTTGAATACCCTGTACCATAATATGTGGAAACTCTCAGAAGTTACAAAACCATTAGTTACAAGGAGCATTCAATCGTTCAGTGTGGGTTAAGGCGGCCATTTTATTCGCAGGGAAACGCAGTCAGCTCATTCATGATGTACTAATTGCAATCAGTTGGATCTCAAAATGCACTGCTGATAATGCATATAGGGATTCCTGCAAGGTCGACATAAATTGTGCATTACGAACAATGAAACAAAAATAATCAAACGGGAAAGTGGTTTCACGGGATCCAGGTCTCCGTAAAAGGTTTGACATCCGGAAATTGTGTTTTTGTAAGCTAAATTTGTACCATTCACGTCATCACCGGGGCAAGGTTTACAGCAAATTTGCTTTTATTTATTTTGTTTCTGACTATAGAATCTGAAGGGTAATCTAAATACATGTCAATGAATTTACTTCCCCATCGACCAAAACAAATTATTGTTAGATTGTACATTTTTTTTAAGAATAAATATTTGTGAAATCTCTCTCATTTTCTTTATCGATCTTCATGATGTGCTTCGACAGAGACCAAACATGACATTAATTTGTTTGAAAGCTAATATATAACTGTTTTAATGAATCTTTAAAAGATTACATAACATCTTAAAGATCTAGTCAGTCGCACTGATTAAAGAAATACATCATCTAACTCCAATCAATAATGCAGGTATGTGTTTGTAAGCTAATATAATACAGCCCCTAAATGAAAGGTAGGCCTACACCATTGGCGTACCAGTTCTCACCATTCCATTAACCAGAATCAATGTTGTACGAAAAAAACGGCACGTTAGTCCGGAGGCCGCAGGTTCAAATCCCGCTCTTGTCGACTTTTCTTTGTTCAACCACCCCCAAAAAAAATTCACCCAGTCAGTTTCCATAGTGGTTTATTACCTGATATTTGAAAAAAAGGGAATTTAAACATTTACACGTTTTGAGTGGTTTTTTTCATACAAGAACTCGTTTTACCACTCACCACAGCATTTCATTGGAAAATAACTATATTAAGAACCGGTTCCTCTTTTTACTAAGTGAGCTTTGAGATTGTAAGATTGGGGGAAATGTTTGTGATCATTCTTCAGATTTCTTCTTCTGATCTTATTTTACGATCTTTCTGATATCAGTAGTGCACTCTTAGCTGTGAATAGATGTGTAGGTTAGCAAACCATAATACCTTACACATTTGAATCTTGTCTTGTATTGCGTTTTTTGTGGGGTGGTGGTTGTGTTTTAGTTAACGGTTCCGTTCATCGCAGTATTTAGCAATACAAATCCGCTGTAATATACTTTTTGTTCATTTCAAAAGCACCTCGGCTGAATCAAATATCTCATCCATACCCCTCTATAGTACGTATGAACATGCCTAAAATGGAAAAAAGCTCTCTGTCAAAGGTTGTATCTTAAGATTTTGAATTTTGGCCTGGAGGTGCGAAAAAAATCAATACATTCCAACCGAGCCTCCTCGAATGGGCACGTGGCCGGCACGCGAACGTCTTTGATGGTGTTTATTCTCATTCAAATCAGGGATTGGCAAATCGCCTCCGGCTCTCAACCCCGCAAACCCCCAACAACAAGGCACCGTAAAAAGGGGGAAGAGCTAACAATACATCGGAAAAGCCGGGCTTTTGGCTCAGATCATGCAGGAAAATCGCCGAGCTTTGGATTTCATTAGAACCCAAGCCCTCTGGGTCTGTTTTTCTACACTATTCTTGAGTTAGTTTTCTTCAGTAATTGCAATCATGCAGGAAGGCGGTTTGAAGAAAAGCAAACAATCTAAGAGTTCCCCCTTTTCAACTTGTGGGTAATTAATTGCGACCTTTTCGGTTTGGTGATTGTACCGATCTCCGGCCATACGGCAAATGTATATACCATTATGGATAATAATATTGGGTTTTAGCAAAACATACCACTCAAAGTTCACAACTGTAGGCTACTAGATTGTATTGCATGTTCTGTGAATGAATAAATAAACTCAACCATCATCCAATCTTATCAGAGGTTGTCTTCACAGGCTCAAATCCCATCTAACGTGATTTAGAGTGTTTTTCCAATTTATAAAACCTATTACGCAAACAGGTTCCCGTTCTAGGTAACTTTAATTGAAAGTGGTTTTCCAAAAAGAAAACCTTGGCGGTCACATGCTTTTACTCCAACTATGTATTATCCAAGATATCGGTACAATTTTAGATACAACATTACAAATTCCAAACTCATCGTATAACGTATATACCGGTACCCACCGTACAGCACAATAAACATAGTATACTCATAGCAATGCCAATCCTCACGAAGAAGGAAAAAAAACTTGTCAAAGTTTATAACTTAATGCTTGCTTAAATTTTACAGCACTTTCATGTTCATGTACAGTGTTAAACAAGTGTAAGTTTACTGTGCAGCCAACGTGGTGCCAAGCACAATAATTTACCATTTTAAAACCGTTCTCAACTTCATTGTGATCCGAAAATTACTACTCGTTTTGAAGAAGTGGGAGTCTGCCCTTCAGTACGGTGGATCGATATACGATTAAATTGCGGTGTAGATAATCTCTGTGCAGGTTGATTTTTTTGTATCGAACAGGCTAAAGTCTTATAGGGCAGTATTGATCTTCATGGTCAGTATCGATATGGCAGTATCGATCTTCATGGTCAGCCTTGTCCGGTTTTGGTTTTTGTTTTGGGGTTTGTTTATTTGTTTGTTTGTTTTTTGGGGGGGAGGGGTTGTGTGTTTTAGGGTAGTTGTTGGTGTTTTTGTTTATTAGTGAATTTCTGAGTTTTGAAAATAACCATTCTCTTAAAAAAAATAAGTTTATACCTATCACAAAGTTAATCGCTTCTCTACAACGAATCAAAACTAAAAGATGTAGAACTTTACACACGATGCATTGGTTTTCAACCGCAAATTATCACTTTCACTTCAAGCAAACAAAGCAGAAAACCGAGTCCAAAGATGTTGTCTTAATGATGGGATACTCGCAGTACAGTACGGCCTATTTTAAATGCAGTTATTTTCTATCGAAGTATACTGCCCTCTCTCGATGAAATAAAAACAATAAATGTTTTAAAAGAACTTTATGAAGTGAACACAAAAACAGATTAGTTGAATTTTCATCTTAAAGAAGGTCGCAATTCTCACTTTTGTTGTAAAATGGTTCAACGATATTATTTAGCACAACTGTATGGTTAAAAAAATATAACAAACATTTTCATAAATACAGCTTGCGTTCTCGACATGCAGTGGGATTTCATCACATTCTTCTTATTAACGTTAATTTCGATAACTGCGTTGTTAATTTTGAACGTACTGTGTACAAGTTTGCAGAAACAGGCTGGAAATGTTGATAATGGCTTGCACAATATGTGTTCATGTTTTTTTTGTGTTTGGATAAAGGTGAAAATAGGAGTCAAAGAGCAGTATTTACATCATCGTTATCGATAATGTAATATTGATATCTTCAACTGAATTTTCCCATAATCATAGACATTCATGTAAATATGATAAGGGCTATATTATAATAATTAGTATGCAAAAATCTAATTGTGTCATAGTATATTGTAATATCTCTATAAAAATGTGACAATAAGTTATCAAACATTTCTTTCTCATGTTTCCTACACTCATCAATTCCATGTCATAGCTTAATATCGCAGTTCCACTGTAACAACTATCGCAGCTATATGGAACTCGGCACATCCATTTTCACCGTCACTCTTCTACAGTTCCCACAATGCATCCGCAAAGTTGAACGCGTGCCGCCAGCCAATCAGTGACCGCCTAGCGTCCCACGGCGCCAGTCTCCATGCCTGGCAGATGTTCGCATCAGGGTCGATTTTCTCGGGCAATAATAAGTCTGTAGGGATCAGACCGTATAAATAATAATGTTCGGACTTTTTGTTAAGCTGTGGCACGCGAGTGGGAACCCCACAAAGGTGCGGGTCGAAACAACATTCACGAGAATGTTAAAAGGGTTGTAAAGAAGAGAACAAAAGAAGGTATCATTAAGATTATTATGGCTAAGGGAGATAAGAGGCAAACAAAATGAGGCTGGTTGTTAGCGGCAGTAAGATTGTATGGATGTAGAATTTGTGATGTAACCCATGCATGGGGTGTTTGCCGCAAAGATTACATCCACGCGCGTCTAATCTCTCTCCGCTGATTGTTACGGGGATGTTTTCATAACATCACCATAGCAACCGATCAATATCGCCCTTTTGAAGAAGACAAAAAAATCCAGTCCTGACTGGAGGCCCCATAAAGCGTGAAACAACAGAACTCTGGGGCGGGTCAATAGTGGGTCGCGTGCGGCTGACAATGACTGTTTGCTCCGGTTTGGAAGCGGTGCCTCGCGATGACTGACTGAAAGGGGCTTCGGACTCGCTGGGACCACCCTGTTGAAGTGGTCTCCAACCCATGGACAATAAATTGGACATATTTGCACAAGAGGTGTGTCATTACAGTGGGTTAATTACAAATGTTGACTTACTAGATTGCCCGATATATTTGTGTGGAACTGTTTCAGGTGTTTAAGACTCGAACCAAAAATGTAAGCTGTGCAGATTGCAAAAATACAGTCCCAACTCATGATCTCTCTATTCACTTAGTCATAATAGCCTCCAAACAATATTTAGATCAGAAATAATATCAACCGACCTCTGAAGACTAATTCTCAGATTCACTCAAGGTCAAAATAAAATTGCATGTTGCGAAATATCCGTTTTTAAATATAAAGCAAAACAAAAACCACGTCTGGATTCATTCAGCGTATATTGTGTGCGCGTTTATGAAAATGTCATTCATTTCGACCTAGCGAAGCCGTAGTTAGGCTTTGTTCGACAGGCTTGTTTGTATCTTACGGGCCGGTGATTATTGACATAAAGGATCCGACAGCGGATCGGTTGGACCCCTCCACAATATTTTCGTTTGGTTTCGCTTCGTGTGTCGCATGTTGTGGTCCCGACAACTTCGGAATTGTGCATCGTTAATACGGCGTGATGCGCTGGAGACGGCGAACCTAGGTCCAACAAATCGAAATGACTTCTTGTTCAATAAACGATCAGCCCTGTCAACATGTAAGCTACGGGTGGAAACATGCATACAAAATAGTACTTTGTGTTTGAGCATGGAGGAAAATTTCATCCCTCCATGATTTGATAATAGCCGTCTACTGCCCTTTGAGCGACAACGCATGCAGCGGTCATTTAGTTTGAAAATAAACGGTTTAGTTTGATAATATTTACACATAACTACACAGATTTGTCACTTTTGGTAATCATCCAAAAAGGGCAAACTGTGTTTAACTGCCTTTTAATCATCTTCAACTTCCAAAATGTTGAAGTTGCTTTGAAAATGATGAGGCTTTTAGTGAATTCGAAAATTTAGCAAATTACGTTTACTGCCTTTTGAGCAAGCAGCTTCTTTTTAATTTCTTTTTAATATGTCAAGAAAAACTTGACATAAAGTTCAGGATTTTCCATGACGAAAGTTCACTGCCACATTTTGTGTAGAATACCAAGACGAAAAGCTGAGGATATAATGCCAGTAAGACAAAGTCGCATGAAACACATTCGATTGGGTGTTAGACTTTTCATCTGAAAAGTTAAGACGAGAACAAAGTGCCGTCCATTCGACAATTGTTAGTAATGTAAATAAATAACAGGCATTTCCTTCAAACATTGATACTTCTTATAATTATACACGAGAACAGTATGTTACACTCACAGGTATATATAGGCCCTACATATTACTTATGGTGGTTTGGCAAAGTCATTAGCTGTTAATACTGGGACACCGTGTGAATAGTTTTTTTGTTAAATATCAACCTAAACACAAAGTGTGGAAAGACACATCCGGTTTATTATTGATTGTACATTATTGTAAGAACATACAAACACAGCAACAGAAACATGCTTCAATAAACATGTATCTAGTAATGTGTTTCCCAGTAATTTTCCTGTTTGGATTGTACCACTGCAACCGGTCTCCACACAATACTATTTTAGCCCCTCCGAAATTTCGTCCAGGACGAGTTGGTACAGTCCACAAAATGGAACAGTCTCGCTTCGCTTATCAGCAATTTCATCTCTGTTGCACGCGTGCGGCATAATCGCATATTTCTGTTAAAAGTATAATGCAAACATGATCACCCAATCTGCCAGCGGTCGTGCAACCCTTCCACTCCAGGAATAGAACTGGTGGTTTCTAAATTATTCCCGTCTTTATTCTCCAATTCCCGTCATATATTTTCTTGAAGCGGTCATAAAACGCACTACTGCTGGGCCGATTTTGAACTTTGGACTGGAGCGAGATGGTGAACAGGTTAGAAAGATAGATGGAGAGCTACAGAAAATATGAAATTATCGAATTTGATGACACTTGTTTACTATATAATTACACATTCAGTATAAATCTGAATTGTGGTTTAACCTGTAGCACGTTATGTGGATGGGCCTCTGTCTGCTGCCATGTGGCAATTCCAATAGGGATATATCTCCATGGAGGTTTTACCTGTAAGGTGTTTTAAGACCATTTGTGGGGCAGTGGTAGAACAAACATGATCATGTTGCAACCATATTGTACTTAAGCTTTCTAAATCAATGCGACCAAAACAGGCTGTACGGGAAAATAGTATGGTCCCTTTTCGGCGAATCATCTCTTTATAATCGCTATTTGAAACAGGGATCAAGACGACAATGGTAGCAGTGTTAACAAACATTTCGGCTATTGCTATCTCGCCGCTGTGATTTTTATAAACAGATTAGAGGTATTATAGCTAGGGACTACATCAATGACCATAAATTAACATATTCATCAAACCGAGGCTGTACGGGGAAATATGGCGGAAACTTTTAGCATGATGTCGTTTGGGAGCATTAGTAGAGAAAAACAAACATTTCAATTTAAAGATTGGATTGAATACATTTTACTTGACATCATGAACAAGTGAACAGCTAACAGGTATAGGGAACCAACTTTCAACTACACGAAGTTTCAGATGATAAATTACTAATTTTTCCATCGGCTCCCAAATTGACTACAGCACAACCCTTCAAAAACACAATCACTGAATGCTGCCCAAACGTGGCTTTGAAAAAAAGCATAGCTGCATGTAGATTTCTAGTGTTATTGCAATGCAAAGTAGGGGAAAAATCATTGGTACTTTTTGCAAACAGCGCGTCACAACCACGGGGCATAATAATTGCTCATGTCGAGTAATGCTCAAAACCGCCCAAATTTTCCACGCCACAACACTCTAATGTGACGCTCACAATACCCAAGTCCCGCAGTTATATAGAAAGAAAGCCGGTGGTGGATTTATTATGATCGGGAATTGTAAGCGGACCTTATACACCGCGGAAAAAAAAGAAAAAAGAAAAAAAGAAATACAATTGAACCTTTGGAAATCAGCAACAAAATAGATCAAGGCGAAAGAACACAACTCCCGAAGTGCGATTTCGGCCCAAGAATGGCCCCCTTGGGCACTTATTACAAAATGAAAAAAAAAGTAGATCCAATAAACACAATTTTACCGAAATGAATTAACCGGACTAGAACGCTTCCTACTTGAATAATTTAGTAGAAAGCTTGGCATATCACTGGGCTTATAATGGGTATAATTACCCTTTAGGTTAGGCTTAAACGCTTCGACATCTAAATTAGAATTAATTCACGTTTCATATGAACTTTTTAAAAATGCACAGTGGAGTTGAAATGAGATGGAGGTGGGTGATAAGACTATCGCGTAGGGTAATTACCCCGGTGTGGTTAGGCTCTTAGGTTCAGGTCCATACCCCCGGCATGCAACCCATTATTCACTTGGCCTCGTCGGGTTGGCACGGAAGTTTCTTTAAAAGCTCCTGCCAACGAACTTTGGACGCTGCAATAATATTCAAAAAAGTTCAATGAAAAGGCACCGGCATAACTACCCCGAGGGGTTGAACCCACAGAACGTGGCCTGGCTTTACAAAAGTTTCAATAACTTGGAAGTTCAAGAATCTTCTGGCAAGCTTTTTGACCTTGTTTGGAGTAAAGGGGTCCTTGTTCGATGGCAGTGTGTTTGTACTTGATTTTCATTGACTGTCAGTATCGACTTGTGGGGTCAGCCACCTGTTTGAGGCACGTGCCCAGACATGTCTCTGGGGCACCGAGGGGACAGGATGGATACCCCGGGAGGGGGTTGAACCCTCTCTCACTAGTCCCAGCCCCCCTTTCCTCAAGATCAGCATAATTGGAAAATAGGGGAGTACAGGGCTATTACCAATTAGGGGTCCATGTTACCATAGCATAATGCTTGCTTCAGGTGGCCACTTTGAAATCAAGATTTGTGTATTGCTTTCTAAGAGTCACGTAAAATAAGTGAGAAAGTTACTCTTATTTTATTCACCATCAACACTGACTAAACGAAAAGTCACAAGTTTTTAAGTATATTTAATTTGAAGTCAATACATTGACGGCATCAAAATGACCAGCAGGCCTGTGTTTTTTTTTTTAAAGTTTATGACAAATAATGTTTTATTTAGTGTACACTTGGCTTGAAGTGTGCAACAATCAATTCCATATTGGACCATTATTAGTTGTGTTTTTATATATCAACTAATCATTAAATGTAATAATTTTTTTCTCTAAATTTGAAATCAAAGTTACAGTAAAAAGGTGTAATTTTGTTGGCTTATAGTGTAGTAAGCACGATGATTTTCATGGCACAGCAAATTAACTGGCCACTGCAGCTGCCGCTTACTTCCAGGCAAAATAAGGGGAGAGAGAAAAAAAAAACCTGCGCTATAACATCTCAAAATTGACAGCATCTCATAAGATACGACTCAAGTAATCCCACGAGCCCCCACAACCACTCTCTTGAATATTCATGAAGGTCTCGGGGGATTCCTAAAAGGCGCACCAGCATAATGACACCCAACGCAAATCAAACCGTTGGAGAAATGAAACCTTGTATTAATGTTTCCCCACTCTGGCTTGGGCTGCCCTTAACAGAGTAATAAGGGGGTGCTTCTCCCCTAACGGGAAAAACAACTAATCTGGTGCAATTTTTGCCTGGCGAAAGTTCCCCTCCTGATCCGTTTTGGGGTAACACTAGCCCCAAATTGGGTCAATAGCAGAAGAAACTCCACTAGCAATAATCGTTGGCTCGGTTTTCATATCCTGAGGGTTGTGTATTGAAGACTCGCGTGCTGGGATTGTGTTACGGGCTGCACTCAGCCCGAAAGCAGCTCTTCGGCCCTCGCTCCTTTTTCTTCATATTGAGCTTCTATGATTGGACTCATTGTTCGGAAGTACACCTCACCTGAATGGTGCGGGGTGTCCAACCATGTAGTTAGGCAGGCAGCGTCCTCATTCTGTGGCTTTTCAACCCATACCCCCCCCCCCTTATTTCCCCCTCAAGAAAAAAGGAAATGCATTTGGACAATAAAAAGTTCTGGAATTGTTTGTTTTGGCTTGGGGGCGATACACCAAGGTGTGAAAGGTAAAAGAGTGTAGAAGGATTTTGAATCGATGGCGGTTGTGATTTCAGTTGTCCAACACTGCTCAAGTGCTTAGATTAATCATGGCATAGAACCAATTATGCTTTTTCTTCTCCACACAGTAAAGGGGTAGGTTTTTTCCTTCAAATGTTCCATGTTGCTTTATTAGACACCTATAAAACTACCTTTTGGTATCTTGTATATCGGTTGATTCATGGAGGTAGAATGGTACATAATAAAAAGTTTGTTTCCAAGTTTATCAAGTCAGTGTTTAAATTTGATAAACAGAGCTTTATAGCAGTTTCCAATCACTGCATTGAGTTATATTTACAATGTCTCACCATAAATTTGTTTGAATTGCAGCTATTCTCAAACACATTTGACCTTTGACATTTGACCTTTTTCCGTCAGAGCTATTAAAAAAAAGCATTTGCTTTTATAATCATAATAATAATACGCAGTTCTTATATAGTTCTCATTATTATTTGTCTATGCACAGCTATATTCGAATTACGGGACCCATTTATTTACATAGCACCATGTAACAGTTTACAAGGTGCTGTGGTGTAATCTGCAGCCAACCAAACCAGAAATACCAGGGTGAACCCCTTCTCTTAGAGAAAAGTGTACTGGGTTCTTGTACGTGCATTACACAACACATGGAACCTACAACTTTACGTCCCATCCGAAGGATGCAGCAAGAATGGTTAAGTGCCTTGCTTAAGGACACAAGAGTCAAAACCGGGACTCGAACCCACACTCTGCTGATCAGAAACACCAGAGCATGAGTCTGGTGTGCTTGATCAGTTGGCATGCTCACACCACAGTTGGCATAAACATGTGTTTCCTAATGCCCACTTCTCATTACAAGCTTCTTCTTTTTTAAAGATCCTAGGAAAAGCTGCTTGAAAGAGAAATCTATCTGCTAGCCACGGAACGTATAAATTACAATAAGCAGTTTTGAAAAGCATACTCATTGCGTTTTGTGCACCAATTCCTTAGTGGTCTAATGTCAAGAACACTAGTTGGGGTCCCTTTTGCACCCCATACTGGGTAAAAGCTACAACAAAGCACCAAAACACTGTGGACAGTGGGGTCTGTTTGGGCACTTAGCCTGAAAATGAAACTGTAGACTTACTTGATTTGATGTCCATCCCAGAAATTCAACTGTCTGGCGTCGTCGATGCCCTTTATTAAGCATTGTGACAGTGACGTATTAGATCATCAACTTTCTCCTGAAATTCTGTGAATCAATTAAGCACAAATGGTAATAAAATACACTTTCAGTACAAAAATTGCATTAAACGTACCAAGACATTTTGTCAGAATCAATGATGCGGATTGGATGGTTAGGTATCAGTATCTATTTGTGTTTATTTTGTTTACTTCGTATTTCGTAGTTTTCCTCCTTTTTTGCTTAGTTTTTGTTTTTCATACCGTGTTTGTTCATTGTGTATTGTTTTGGTCGAATAAATAATAATAATAATAATATTAATAGTATGAGTTTGAAAGTATGATGACCTTGTACATGACGTCAATCTACTGATCTGAAGCTCCTATTAGCTTGGGCTGCATTGTCTGTATCCATCTCAAACAATGAGTAAAGGCCATGTCCAAATTAGCAGCTTTGGCTGTGGTTTGATCGTCATGGTAACATGCATTGAAGCAGAGCATGCCCATAGCAACATCTTTAGCAACAGCCATAGTCAAAGCCGCCAATGTCAACACAGCCATAGTCATTTTCCCCTCATTTATGATTAAGCCATCTGATGTCTTATTTCCTGAATACCAAGGTTTTATTAGCATTAACTGGGGCTACTGGGGACCCTCCTGCTTATATTATGATGGACTTTGTGGTACATGGCTATAACAAGAAAGATACTTTCACTACATGTTTCCTGTTATCAAAAGCCATGGCAATACCTCTTGTATGTTTAGACTTACATTGAGGACAAATAGGTATGCTTATTTTGATATTTTGATATTATAGACAGCAACTGTAATAATGCAGGGAATTTGTTTAAATGTTGATCACTTTGTCTTTTAATGTAAATGTACTGAGGTTCTTAGCAGAACCTATACTTGTCAATTTACATAGGGGATTATTTATTGATTGGAATCAAATTAATCAGTCTATTTGTTCATTGATGGAATGCTCAAAATAATGCTCAGTGGGTTTCCAGCGTCATTTTTTATTAATACTATTAAAAGAGAGCTTACCTGCCTGAGGTAAGGCATGATTTTCTACACCTTTATCTGTACAAACAAATCAAAATAATAGTAAGTCTTCTGCGCACTGCTCTTTGTGGAGGGGCGGGGGGCATCTTGTGACCACACCCTCCTTCTATGTTTGCCATCTTCACTCAGTCCCAGTCACAAGACTCTTACAAATGTTTCCCTAAGCCAATTTCCTCACACCATGGTGTGGAGCTAGCACGCACAGGCCAACAATGCTCCATAGGGAATGTTAATCAAGGAATACATGTGGGACATTCATTCGTCCCCCACCATGTATTTGGTTCCCGTAATGTCTTTCACAATCAAACAACACTTAAAAAGGAGAATCCATGTAGATACGTGCCTTGGGGTTGAACAAAGAAAAATTGACTCAAGCAGGATTTGAACCAAGAACCTCTGGGTTGACGTGCCAGCGCTCTACCACCTGAGCTATCTAGCCCTATGTTGGCAGTCTCCCTATTTTGTCAATATCTTTGCTCAGGGGTGGCAACCCCAAATTATGTAAAATTTACCCAATCAGTTTCCCTTGTGGTTTATTACTTGACATTAGATGCATGCCTGTTACAGGCATTGTTGAGCAAAGTTAAATTTGCTTCCTTATCAGTTTCTTTTGTTCTTGAATGTTATCAACCATAGTTTCACACTCCAGTCAGGATACAGCCAGTGAAAAAATCATACATACCTGCACTTTTGATCATTACTTCCTGGAACTGTGTCAGCTCTCACAACCCAGTTTCTTTTTGTTGAGCAGAGAGGGGGGATGAGTTTTAAACCAGTTGTCCCATAAAGGTGAAACCCAGACTGCAATCTGTACAGTTACAAGAGGAAAACACCTGTCCAGTGCAAGTAAAACGTTATTTTGGGGAGGTACACAGCTGAGGAAATAATATGCCAGGGGTCATGGTGAAAAGTTCAATTGGTTTGGTGTCTTTTGCACTGTGTGCACCTGTCGCAGGGAATCAACTGAACATTATAGTCTTTGTACATTCTCATGTCAGAGGTCTCCTGTTAACTAGATGCTCTGTATGTTGAAATGCATCATTTTTTCCCCCACTTGTTTTTTGAGGAGGGTAGCTTTTGATGACTACATATGTCAATACACATCTCTGTGTTTGTAAGTCTATTGGTCTGTCAAGTTACCTAGCTGATGAGTTGACTGATATTAAATGCACAAGACCATACAGGGGTGTTTTGGGGTGGTTTCTTTCCCCACTTGTACAACAAATTGTTCACACCAGGATAACAAAGTTCATACTTCTAAAACATGGCAGATGCAAAACTGATTCTTGAATCATAAAAGAACAAACTCGTCCAGATTTGCTACACTGTTGCCAACATTGTTTAATCCCAACATTAGTGCATTTGATTTGTTTCATGGTTATGTATTTTTTGGTTTGTTTGTTCTTTCTTAGAGATACAGTTTCTATATGTTCCACTGACTGTTCTCTCAGCCAATCCACCAACCCATTTAAACCAAGTTTTCAGAGATCTTGTGCAAATTTGCAAAGAAAAAAATCTATCAAATAAACATTTAGTTTTTCACAAGGAATTTGAACAGTTTGGGACTTATCGTTTGTTTAAGTTTTCTGACAATTTGTGCCATGTTTGATCACTCCCTAATGATTTATGAAACACTATATTTTAATCAATTTCAATCGTTTGTATTTCTCCAGTATATTTTTTAGAGCTTCAATCAATTTCTTCCACTAAGACATAGAAGCTCTCACCTACAGTGTGGGTGAGTTTGAGGTTAAACCACAGTTAATTATTAAAAATGCAAACAACATCAGTTCCAGGTTTAACATTTTAAAAACATTCCTGAAAGGCTGGCTCTGATAGAATCTAATAGATTTGCCCTGCCAGGAATTTACTTCTTCCTTTTCGCAAAACACACATTAAAGTTGAAATGGATCACGACTCAAAGTGCATTAAATTTTGCTATTTGCATTTGCAAATCAAATGAGCCGCAATCATAATATTTTTGTTATGGTGCACGGCTTGTCAATAAAGAGTGGACATTTTTACTTGTGTACTGAGTGTACTGAGAGATTCCAAAATCATTTGGGAAATGTATCATCAAAGAATGGTACACTAGGTTTTTTTTTAAGAACAGCATCTTTAAAATTAGCCTGAACATTGTTTTAAAGAATAAAAAGGGTGTTTTCAAGAAAACATTTTACTCTGTTTCATATTTTATGAGGTCCCATTATAGTAGATTTTCTAAAAACATGACAACATATCAGAAATGTTTTTTCACGTTTTTTTTCAAGTAAGCTGCTATAATTGTTTGATACTCACTATTTTAATTTTATTATTTTTAATGCTATTTAACGTGACTGTACTTATTTGTTTTTCAAGTTTTACGCTACTGTTTCCAACAAGACTGTGATTTTTTTCCCCTCAAATTTTACTTATATCTTAACGCTATTCAGTGAAGCAAAACATTTACATTTGTGGGGGACAAGCGAGGGCAAAGACATAAAAACAAATTTTTAAATGGGGGGGGGGGCCTACTTCAAGGGGAACAAGGGTTCTGAGTGGGGGCGCTACCCCCTGCCCTCCCTCTGGTTACACCACTGACACTATTCAACAAGACTGTAATGATTTTCTCTTAAAGTGGGATGTCATTCCGTCTGTAATGAACTGCACATGTTGTCAGTCCAGCCATAGGTCCGTTAAACTTGGACTTAATTTGGCCAAGGGGGATCAGAGCACAAGTCAATATCTTGCTTGATTACACCGTGTCAGTGATTGAGTAGGGAATTTCTCAAGTCATCCTGTGGTAAATCTGTTACAGTCATTTAGCTTGAGTCACCAGAGCATGATTTTGTGTTGTCTGCAATGGTTGAATAGCCAGATAACAAATGCTAAGCGTGGATTTACTTGTTTAGCAAAGTTATACTCTATACACAGTTGAAAATGTTTGTACTATTGACAAATATTATCAAAACCAAGTTGCAAAACACGCAAACAAACAGGAAATACTTGGAAAATAGCAACAGATAATTTACAGCTCAATTTTGTTGTGCTATGAAAATTTGACAGCTCTCAAAGGCTTTTTTGGGGTGAGGCCGTATCCCAATTGGCGACTACGGCTACAGATACAACTGTTACTAAGGCTGTTGCTAAGGACGTCCTATACTTCAACCTACGATGACGCGTGATCCAGCCGTAGCTGTAGCTGTAGCCAGCAATTTGACACAGCCTTAATTTGCATTGATTTTCTCTTGATCAAATTGGTTATATGCTTAGTAAACCGTTTGAGTATCTGTCTGCATTTGCAACTATTTTCCAATCTGTCACACTGTTTCATTACCATTTGGTATTCATTCTCAACCCCAGCCAACATGAAACCAGTTAAAACATAACTGTAGAGATTTCAAGACAATGTTAGCTGGTGAACTTCAAAACCATTTAATTATGCTTTTGAAATGGGTTAAGTGAATGAAACAGTTTTACGTGGATGGGTTGCTTTTCAATATAAAAATATCCATTTTTACAGTAACAGCTGAATTGACTACACAAGAGATTCTGACTCAACCACCTTGCCAGACAGGTACCACTTTTATCTGATACCAAAGCAGAATTTTATTATGTAGTATTAAATTAAAATAGATCAAGAAAGGTAACAAAATTCTTGAGACTTGGTGATAATTCTCCTCCCTTATATTCAGCTCTTACCATTTGATATTTTAGTGATTACTTTGAGGCTGTCCTTAGGTCAGACAATTCCCATGGCATCTCTTCCACAACATAGGTTATCTACACAAGACAAAATTATATCAACACATTTTCCACATAAAGTACAAGACTTTAGCAGGCATAATAATTCACCGTCAGAGATCATAAAAATTTAAAACTTTATTGCTTTTATTAGCGTTAGCTTATGAATCCGTGCAGTTAACATTAAATTGACTCACACAGTTTAATATTAGTACAATAAATAACAATTTGGATGATGTTTATGGCCGTGTGGAAAACTGGCAATGATTTATAAACAGAGGCCAATTTTATAGAGCTGCTAAGCAGAAATGAAGCTAAAGGGTACTTCATTGGTTAGTCATGCTGCATGGAATAAAGGTATCACAAATCTGGGCTCGATTGAACAAAGACTTAATATTGATCTTAAACGCTGATCAATTTTACTCAGCAAAGTGTGATGTCACAGTACAAATTACTATGGTAACACTGACAACTCATCTTAAGACAATCTTGTGCTTTATGAAATCGACCCCAGGTCTTCTGAATGACTTGCTATTTTTAGATATGTAAAGATGTTACACTAATGGCTCTTAACAGAACTGCCACGAGTCACTTGAGAGGTAATTTGTTGACACTCAATGCCAAACTGAGGCACTTAATGCCAAAACACAAAACTGGGTTGCTCATCAAATAGATGAAAAGAAAAGCTTCAAATAAGGTCCAATTTAGGAATATAAAGTTTGTATTTTCTCAATATACAGAATTGTTAAGACTGCATCCCATCACATTTTTATGACCTTTCACTATTTCCAAGAAATTTGACGTGAGGTTTCAAATTTGTTGTTGATAACGTTATTTTCAAGATTGAAATCGGTTGCTATCTAAGGAATCACTTATTAGAAATCCAGATTGCTTGTACCCCTGTTCAATTTTAACATGACTAACCATGAACTCACCTTAAACAAATTAATTTGCTAAACAAAGGTTAGCATATTGCATGGTATTTTAGCTGGTGACAAGATATACATAGATGCTAAGTTATATTCTGGTGTGCTTAGCAAACATGTGTGCCCAGGCAATACCCATCCCTGCGAACATTTTGACCAAAGGAGCATTTAAGGCATTTTAAACTGAATGCAGAATTATCTTCACCGCCCCACCCAATTATAGTTCCTGGACAAAACTAAATGTTGCAACAAACACTATTAAAAGCAAAATGCACCAATGGGTGTTAAACAAACAAGGAGGTAGCATTGATCATATCAAGTCAAGGTTTGTCATTTTCACTTTTCATACATGACCAGACTCCAAACTCTTATTTTGTTTAAAAAGTACAATAGTCTGTCAAAACGAAATATTGAGTTTGGGTTCCTGTTTCACTACGTCAGGGCCCAAGCTTTCAACTATGTCTGTTCACATTTCTGTGACTTTTCACATTACTGAGACAATTCCCAGATAATAATGCCCTCTACATGGAGAAGGTTTGGCCCTAACTATTTGTTATGGACACAAAGAGATTTTAGGTTTTGATATAAAGGAAACTAAAATAATTTGTTTCTGGATGAATTCAGTCATTTTGATTAACAATAACAGAAAGTTTATTTTAGCAAATTCTTCCTCAGCAAAAAGTGATCCACCATTGTTTCTGTAACCTGGGCAAACATTGACATAAAACTTTCATGGTTTATTTTTTATGATACAGGCCATCATCAATAATTCTTGTAAAGATTTACCTCCCATTCTAATGTGGGAACGGATCCCCACAGAGAAGGAAAGTTAAATGACAAACCAAGGCCAATAAATATTAACATATAAAACAAAATAAAAATGCAGCAATAGTCTGCAAAACGCATTAAATCAAAGTAGATACTTGTAAATCCTTTAAAGCGCTGGTTTGAATCTAGGCAAAATTGTCACCTCAACCATTCATATCATCTGAGAAAATAGCGCTCATGAGAATTTACATTTTCAGATGTATAAAGCAATAAACCTTGTTGAGGGCATGGTGGACACTATAGGAGTGCACTGTTTGGTTTGGGTGTACACAGACAAATTTACCCAAACCAAATAGTGTCATTGTGTCCACCATACCTCAAAATGGCTTATTAAGAACATGCTAGAATTTGAAACTGTCAAGGAAGTTGAAACCATTTTCCTTTTTCTGGGAATTGAAGTGTATCTAAATATAATAATCAGGACTAAATGAAAACCTTGGAGACTCTGGCCACAAGATTCCACAAGCATCGTACCTTAATTATCATACAATGCTTAGCTTGTCTATTGAAATAATTTTTTTTAAGTTGTCAACGTCCAAGACATTTTGTTCCATCTTTTTAACCTGAATGCACAATTTTGTCAAAACGAAAGAGTAAAGACCATGCAAGATTTGGCAAAACTTGAGGCCTTTTCCAAACATCGACTTGGGTCCCAGCACCGGCTTGGGCTCCGTCATCAATTTTATAGAAGTGTACTGTGTTTCCAAGATAGAGACCAGGGCCCAATTTCATTCAGAGCTGCTAAGCGCAATAATTTGCTTAGCATGAAATTTCTTCCTCGATAAAAACAGGGTTACCAACCAAATTTCCATGTGTTGCATATTGCTTGTTACTGGTATTCAGCTGTTGTTTGCTTATCCTGAAAATCATGTGGAAATTTGTTTGGTAATCCTGTTCTTATCAATGAAGAAATTTCATGCTTAGCAAATTGTTGTGCTTAGCAGCTCTATGAAATTGGGCCCAGGCTGGAGACAAAAGCCAAGTAGCCAAGGTTTGGAAAAAGCCCCTGGTAAACTTTATAAAAACTTGGTGTTAGTTTAAATATACTAAGGCAAAAGATTCACAAACAAAAACAAACAATTATGAAAGCTTCATGTTTCAAATAAACTTATTAGCTGTTGACCAATTCTCAAAATATTTGAAAAATGGTCCACAGAAGAAATACGAACAAGTAAAACTTAAAAAGTGAAACTCACAATTGTAAAAATTGTAAAAGTCAATTAAGACTATAAAAATGGGTTATTCGAAGAAAACAAAACAACCAGGAACCTTTAAAGGGAAGGTAGGACATGTGTTTAAAATAAATTCATCCACACATTAAACAAAATTCTGGGCATGCTTGGTGCAAACTTCTAGCTCTGGTGTGGGTTGTAAACTTTAAACTGCATGTTGAATGAAACACAAATAAGTCAGCATTTATCAGTAAACAATATAAAACACTGACTCCTTCACAGCTTCAGTCTAGTTTGTCATATTTGTCATATTTGTTTATAGTTTTGTTTTATATCCAAACATAAAACAGCTATTGAATTAAAAGTAACAGTAAATAAAACACCATCATCTTTTTATATTGACACTAAATCATTATGACACGAAAACATTCATGCTGTAGTGCTGTACCTTCCCTTTAAATGTTGCTTTGAGCAGAATTTAATGAATTAAAAAAACATTGAACATACACCTTTATCTGGTAAAGATATCGTGTATTACTTTTATAGATGTGCAAGTGTCTTGCTT
Organism: Pycnopodia helianthoides; assembly: GCA_032158295.1. NCBI lineage: Eukaryota > Metazoa > Echinodermata > Asteroidea > Forcipulatida > Asteriidae > Pycnopodia > Pycnopodia helianthoides. The sequence continues at coordinate 1,029,688 of CM063256.1, read as the reverse complement.
CCTTAAACATTTTGGGACCACTTTGTTCCCACGTTCATTCACTGCTTTAATGCATGACGGAAATGCTCACTTTAACGGGTCCAAATGTTTGAAAACTAACGAGATTTGCACTGTCTATTCAAACTTAATGAAGCCAAACTGAGGCTAACATGGGGTAAATAGTCTGGTCCTTTTTGCTAAAATTTAAATCATCTGTATTATGTACTGAGAACAATACAAAGATAAAGGCACCATGATAAAGGTTTATGTATTTCAATGTTGACTTCTCTCCCCCAAAAAATTGTTGGTGATGAAAGTATGAATTCAATTATTCTTTTTTGAAAATGTAACCACAACAATGTGGCAGAAAAAAATGGAAGTTTGTTGAATTTTACCGATTGTGAGTTGAAGTTCACAGAAGAAATTCCTTTCCTTTACAACTCACTTCAAGATCCACCCATCATTTAGACCATCAAAATGCCTGCATAAAAGAGAACAAACACAAAAATAGCTTGTTTTATAAACAACTATTTCACAATATTAACATAAGTAGCATGCCCATCCACTTGGCAGCCATACCTGCTTGCATCTTCATAAGTATGCCAACATTTTTACCCGGTTCAAGATTTTACAGAATTGGTAAGAAAAAAACTTGTAAAATATACTTTTTGATCACAGATTTACATAAAACTTACACAATCAAATGATGATGATAGTAGAAAACATCCCTTGAAATATTTTTGTCTGAAATGCCATATTTGATGAGAAATGAATAAACTAATTTTCCGATAGGAGTTTATCGCTCAGTGAGCGTTTTATTCATTTGTTGAATCTATATGATTTCATGCAAATGTGTAATCAGTTTTTCACTATTTTCTTGTGACCTAGATGGCCGATCGATCTCAAACTTCTACAGGTTTGTCAGTTTATGTATATAGTGGATTACATAAAGTGCTTACACTGCCAGCAACTGTTTTGTTAGCAAAACCAATTTTGTGATGTTCCTTTAACACTGTACAGGGGTCTGTACCAAATTCCCATTTATCTAACTTCATATCAACCCAAAAGGTCATAATAAAGATGGGTTACAAAAAAACTTAACAATGATAGCCATATCTAGGCATGTTGATGATTAAACAGAATGAATGATCCACAAAGGGATAAAAAAAAATAACATCAAATTAGAACAGACTGTGATTTGTCACTTAAAACAAAATAAAATCTTCTCTAAACAGTTCAAGCAGTTATTTCAGTCTGGGCATTGCATTGGTTCATTTCCAAACATTTCACCAAAGGTATACTTTCCCTTTGAACCAGCAAGAATAAAGTTTTAAATATGTGATAAAGGTTGATACTTTATTGATTTTATTTCCATAAAACTTACCACAAATCAATAGTTAATGTTTAACTGATTTAATGTTCTGTATAATTGTTTTTAAAATTTGTTCATAAAAATAACCCTTTCCTGTCAAATAATTCAGCTTCATGGGAAACATGGAATTTTGGAAAAAGAGATTATGACAAAAAGGCAATCAAGTGGGTTAGGCCTACTACTGTCCATTAACGTTGTCACATTTTTAATGGCACCTGCTAGTCATCAAACCTGTGTTGCTATTTGTTAAGACTATAAGAACCCCCAAATAGGTCATTATAACCACTTACATACTACGTGAATTGTCAATCAAGCCATTAGTTACACTAATTAGCCAATTACTATACTAACTATTGCTTCCATTATATACTCCAAACAGGTGCTCAAAGTTTTCATATCTGGATTCTGAGTTTTACTTTGAAAGCATTTCACCTAAACATATATGAGCTGGTTTTTCATTATTATTTTTTGTCCTAGAATCATTTTTCTCTAAGTTAATCATTTGCCTCGCGCTTAAAAATTGTGCTTATAGGAACATTACAGAATTGGTAATTGTAAAATATACTTTTGATCACAGATTTACATAAAACTTACACGGTCTAATGGTGATGATAGTAGAAAACATCCCTTGAAATATTTCTGTCTGAAATGCCATATTTGACGAGAAATGAATAAACTAATTTTCCGATTGGAGTTTATCACTCAGTGAGCGTTTTATTCATTTGTTGAACCTATATGATTTCATGCAAATGTGTAATCGGTTTTTCACTATTTTCTCGTGACCCAGAAGGCCGATCGATCTCAAACTTCCACAGGTTTGTCAGTTTATGTATATGGTGGATTACATAAAGTGCTTACACTGCCAGCAACTGTTTTGTTAGCAAAAACCAATTCTGTAATGTTCCTTTAACAGAAAAGAAAGTTACCAGCCACTTACCTCCCTGATAGGAAAAGTTTTTTCAAGCAATATTTTCTGCTTAAGCAGCTCTGTGAAAAAGGGCACAGAGAGCATGATCACTTCTTTCCATCTAGAAGTAAATTAACCTAAAACTACAGTAATCAGTCATCAAGGGCTCAACCACAATCCTCATAAGTTGAATTTCCAGATCAAAACTCATGGCATTGGTTAATGCAGCATTCTGCAGTCTGCACTATAATGATCAATATTATCTCCTTACTGACGAATGTAGAATATAGACGGTATGCTCATGATGTCATTTACGAAGGGTGCCCTCGGCAAAGGGTCAATAAGGCACAATTTTCTTCTACCACACAGCAAAGCATGTAAATTTTTCACTTACAGTACAGTAGCATTTTATGCATAAGAATTGAGCCCACATATGAGAGTCTGGACATGACAAGCTAATGAAATTCAATTTATTTAATTTGGCTAAGCATCAACATTTTGATAACCACAAATAGTCTCTTTTGCTTGACTGATTCCAGGAAAAACGATGCCTAAGCCTACAAAAATCATTTTATATTTTATTAGCTTTCAGCTGTCCCTGATGTGCACATCCCACCCTGGATTGACAATTACTCTTAAACCACAGACTCCTCTCTCTCCCTCTCTCCACCCATGGTTGTTGTTTCACCACTAAGCCCCTTGATAACCCCAGCACAATCCCTCAACTGCCAGAGAAAACCTCTCCGAGTATGATTCATCGCTTAGCCAGCAGAAACTTGAGCTTGGCTCTTCTCTTAAAGTAAATAACCTCAGCTCTACCAGAATGTTTGCTAGCACAGTATAATCCAGTCCCCCTCCCGTACCTTGAGCCAAGGGGTCCACCCTTAATTGACAAGACGGTCAGGCTTGGGTATTTTTAAACACTCTCATGACAATATACATTCCAGACCATTACTGGCTGGAAAAGATTGATTTGAACACCAAACATTTGAGCCCAATTATGCCAGTGACACTTTCAATTGAAGGTTTGTGCACATTTCACGAGCATCAAAAACGATATCAACAAACTTTCATGAAGGTTCTACCACGGAAAGGTTTCCTTCAACAAGGTGGCAAATTTGCTCAAACGGATCGTATGAAAAATGAAATAGCTCTTGCAAACTGCTTACCAACCAAAATGATACCACTGGTATATATGCAAAAAATTGTCATGGCCTCATTGGTGGGTGTGGACTGACTGACCACATAGTTGCAAAAGACCAAATTCAAACACAATTCTTGATTAACGCTGACAACAATTTAAACTATTTTGGATTGAACAAAGAAAACGTTGATTAAAACAAGACTTGAACCAGCAACCTCCGGAATAATAATGGCAGTCTCCTTATTTTGTCATTATCTTTGTTCGGGGGTGCCAATCAGAAGCCATGCAACCTGTAACTGCTGTGTAGACAGGGATCACAACCACATTTATGATACAACCTGGGAAGCGGCAGGAGAGGGATCACCTTAAGGGGATGCAATTTTTTTTTTTTTATATATCAAAAGTAATAAAGCATAAAGAAACTTGATCGAATTGAAGCTTTTTTGCAGTTGGTAGCAGTTTAAACTTGATACGATGAAAGCTTTAAAATTATTATATGGATCAAGTTCCTTATCTTAGTACTTTAGTAGAAAGTGATGACCATACTTGTCAACCCAAGCAGATTCTTCCCCCAAAAAGGGAAAATACAGGTTGAAAACATGTACCCGGTATGTAAGGCTATCAGTAAGTACCTGTGTACACACTCTACAGGTTCAAAGGGCAGTTTCCAGCAACTACATCCCTTGTCTCTTGAGGAAGGTGTGCATTCTGAGCTGCTGCTGTCACTCATATTTAAACCACACCCCATTTCTGGATAACCTTACCCCACTGGTAACCAATACACATGTAGTGTTATTAATGAATACGATAATGATCAAGAATTGCTGCAACAACTTGCATCAGGATGAAGAGTCCTCCTTGAGTGGAATGAATACTGTAACAGAGCTCTCTGAACTTGTACTTAGCCAATCACTGAAAATAAATACACTAAAAGATGGAGTTCATTGACATGACGACTTGTATGTTGATTAAATACACTGACATGATTACCCTTGACGTAAAATAACAGACAGAAGGCACCCTCAGAGTTAGGCTTTAAGGAACCTGCTTAAACAAGTGTAAATCTAGATGGAACAGTCAGGAATAGTGAATGCTACTGACCCATCCAATAAAACACTTCATAGTCTTTTCCCCACCACTCTGGAGAGGGTGCTGTTTTCTTCTGAAACAAAAACTGGGCAATTACGTATGCAATACGCCACTCCACACTGGCAGGATGATACCGTCAGTCGCCGGCAATACATTACACCTCTCTTTTGCAACGCTTAATGACTCGTCATACAGTATTTACCGCCCGGGTGCTTAGGGGCATTAGCAGGCGCAGCGGCTTCGGTCAAGATGTCATGTGATACACGACCTGCCGTATACCATGTAACATTCCATAACATAATTACAACTGTCTCTTGTTTCTATCAGCCTTGGCTTCAGATCCGTGCCTTGTGCAACTCACTACAAGCACTGTCTAGCAAAAAAAAACTGAAAAAAACTGAAAAACTCAATAATTGCTTCACTGAGTGTTTGTATCCTTTTCCCCCAGGTTCAAGAATAGACCTCTTCAAAAATTTTTACTAGCACACCTTCCCCGCTATCAATATATAAGGACAGCCCCTGAACACAAATGCAGTGTGTAACTCATTGGCTTTCCTTCCCTAGGTGGTTTGTTGCCAGTGCCCGGGAGCCGGGAAACATACCTGGGAAAAAATGTCTCATTTGTATCCACTTCTTGTTGATGTTTGCTGTGGGGGTACAACTTTAGATGTGCCGTTTTTGAAATTGAATAATCTTGGCGATCACTTGCACCTGTTTTCACCGTAAGCTAAAGGGCTCTCAAGAAAAGTAGCTACTGGAAATGTATCAATTATGCAAGTTGGGAGCGTACGTTTATCATGATAAATTGTTTTCAATCTTTTAAAGGATGCATACTTGCACATCCACATATCACACCTTTATCACAGGGGCTTGATCAACAAATAAAGGTGGATAAAACTTGTATCTCATAAAATACAGTGATAGTTAAAAAGGATGAGTCCAAAACGATGATTGCAAAACAAACTAAAAATAACACAATATTAGATATACACTTTATAAAAGAAACACACAATTCCAATAAATTAACAACAACAAAGTAATAAGGTGACCACAAGAACATTTACATAACTGACAATGTAGTCTAATAACTCTCATACATTTTTCATCAGCGACTCAATGAATATTTACATTTCCAGGGCGATATCATTACACAGAAAATCAAAGGATTTCCTGAGAGAAAATAAATCTCCTTTCAAGGTCTTCCAAGAAGCGTACAAACCCACAGGCCAATTTCATTCATTCCAGGTAAATTGAGGTCATTTTTACCAGATTGTGTCAAATAACCAATGAAAATCTTCTCTTAAAACCCTAAACCCAAAATTACAAAAAAACATGAAGAAAGACAAGAATTTATGATGCGCATACTGAAATGGATGGAATAAAAATGTATAAACAATTCACCGTTATCACATTCACCTATGCTTTTGTAATGATAAGGTGCCATCAGAAAAAGGTTGGTGATTTTTGAGGTGGTTGCATCCACACTGCACTCATCTGATTTACCTATCATTCAAATCAATGTAACCAAACTGAGGCTGACAGGGCAAAATAGAGGTAGAGTGCAACCTCATTCCCAGTGGTGTTCGATCTCGCTGCATAAGTTTTTCCAAGAATGCCTCGCTCGATTATATCCCCTGGGAGTGTGTCTTTGAAATATCCAAATATATTGGATATTTTAATTAGTCCTAATGTTGATCCATTCTGTGTTAGAGACTACGCAGAGCACGCTACCAAAAGAGGCATCAACCATACAGCAAATGGTTCCCTCTCATTCTTCTTTGATCTTGTGTCATGTCTAACTGTATGTAGTTTAGGGTGATCGTGTAAAAACATGATTCATTTGAAGCGGATTGCGTCAAAACCTTGCACTTTTACACGCGCGTACTAAGCACCCAACAGGCATCCTACAAGAGCTCAAAAGTTTTTAACAAGCATGGGCGCAGACAATCACTTTTGGGTAGCCATTAGCATTGTTTTTCAGGGCTTCCCTTCCAGGGGTTAGTGAAGAGAGGTATCGATATGGCACCAAGCTTTTAGGCAACGATGGACGATCGTATTCATAACCGTCCGTCTGCTGGGACCTAACCCAAATCATAGAGCAAGGAACAGACCCTGCCAATCATTTTACTGTAGGTTGGTTTTAAACATTTCATCGCTTGCTTTTTCTTCATTCATTTTTACGCTCACGTACGCATTTTTCATTATTAATTACTGATCATGTCATAAAAATCTTACTGATTGCTTATGATGTCTTTTATAAAAAATACAGCAAAATGGAATAATTCAAGGCGAGTCTGGGCCGACCTCGTATCAATTTATTAGTTAAAAGATTTGTTTTTATCAATCAAAATCAGACTGATCAAAATATGTAACTTCGTTATATGATTACTAATTGAAAAGTTTTTGTTTATAGCTCTTTGAAATCTGAACCTTGGTTGCTTTTTACTTTTTACTTTTTAGCAATATTTTTTATTTGGTGAATACAAAATATTATTTTAATATAAAAATATTACTCAGAAATACTTCACCCATTGTCCCATTGAAGGCCACTTCATGTCATCAGAGAAACCACCTAACTCACTTTTAACTGATCTTCTCAAATTGTTATTATAAAACCTGTACAATCAAAACATAACTCTCTCACAGCAACTCGTATCATTCCAGACACATGGCAAGAGACAGAACAAACTTAATTTTGGGCTTAAAGCTCCCCAGGATTGTAAATGTAGGCTTATAAGAGCAAAGTTTATGAGATTTTATTTAGAAAACCTGACAAAATAAGTCAGTAAAATTACTAAAAATATAGATCATCGGCCATCACAGGGTTTCAAATTCCTTGCATCATAATGGACCCTGTGTGGTGTTTTTGTTTTAATCATTTTCCGCAACGCTGGTGCGATCACAATGGAACGCTGTCATCTTCAACATCAAGTTTCACTTACACACCCTATTTTTTTGGTTACACACCCTGTTTCACTGATCCTGCCTAAAAGCTTGTATGGCACACTGCCCATACTAGCAAGGCTGGGTACAATGACACTCTGTACTTGTTACTGCTATACATGACAAGATGGTTAGAGGTAGACTGTTTGAAAAGCAGTTTTCCTATTCAACTATGGACCACATCTGCTTTTTTGTCAAACAAGAACAATTACCAACATTTCTACCTTTAAATGGGCATACACAGTTCCAACAACGAAATTCAGTTCATTTAGTGTACTTATGAGTTCACACTTAGAATGAGGTAATTTGATCGGTTGATCTGGATGGTGTATAACATTGCCCCCACAGCACAGCAGCACAGTCTTCCTCAACCACAATGCTTACTGCATGTGTGCCCCTCCCTCCCCCCACCCATGATTGTAACCAAATATACCATTCATGTCTACTATCAAAAAATGTTTGGCAAATACTTACCGCCTACAAACACTCCAATAACAATAACTCTTTATGGACCTTTTAGACTTTGATCTAAATTATAAAGGCTTTGAAGGGAATTCCACAGAAACGAAACAGTCAAAACAGCTGTTAAATTTAAAGACTACAATACCAAAGAGCAAAAGAGGATGGCAGGGAGGTTCAGGTTTCTTCATAATTACAGAAAAAGGTAAGCAAAAAAAAAAAAAAGACTTTACAGAATGGGAATTTACAGAATGGAGCACTAATTCCTTGAATTTCAAGGTTTCACAGGTAAAAAAAAAAGGGCGACAAGAAATTCAAACAAAAAGGGATTTGCCTTGACAGCAATTCACTGAATATTGAAAAGAATAAAAAGACAACGAGAACAAACAACAACCATATTCAGGATTTTTCACTACAGGTCTAAAACCCCTAAAAGGGGCTTTCTGTAAAAGCATTTTACAAACAGTTCCGATAAATCAGGGACGTTCCAAGACATACTTAAATTTTATTGAATATCGATGTAACCCTGAAGGATATAATAAAAAGACATTGAGAACAAAACAAAAAAATGGAAAACAAATTCGGGAATTTTCACTAAACAGATACTTTCTGGGAAAGAATTCTCCAGGAATATTTTGGTTTTCCGGAAAGGAAAGAAGTCAGAATAACAAAAAATAAACACAAAATAAAAAAAATTTAAAAATATCAGGGACTTTCCAGGACATACTTGATTTTCCCTGAATGACAAGGTTCCCAGGAAGGAAATATTCAGAACAAGCGGAATTACATGTGCAACAGGAAATACTTTATCTGTCTATATCTCAGGAAAGCATATTCTTCAAAGTAAATCAAAAGATTGAACAACTTGACCAGGCAAAAAGTTAGACTGAACCCTTCATGCACTTTTTGCACAATCTTCTTTCTTTGTTTCTAGCTACTTAAAAATTAAGTTGACTTGTATGTTATTGCGCTCATTTTTGTTTCTTTCACGAGGGTGGGCTGAGTGAGTGAACCTACAGTACCTAACAAAACTATTCTCCTGATGCAACTGTTCCCATTGCCCCCCCCCCCATTAATTTCAAGGCCTGTCATGAACCATCCCCCTTACTACTATTGGGGTACATCACTATTGTACACTTAATACCTGTAAACCAAGGTGTATGAAAAATTATAAGAAAGATACAATCAAAGTCACATGTGAAAGTTTCAGCTGAATACAGTGTCTAATTGCTAAGAAAACAGCAAAAAACTATCATGCTATTTTCACAAGAACGTTTAATCCATCCACATGTAGCGAGGTGACAGCGGGTACCAACCGCATCTCTGGCCGCAGCATTTGCGAACAGACACCAACCCTCAGAAATCTGAGAAACGATTCAGGCATGAATGGTTTCTCAGATTCAAATGTTTTTGGGTGCAAATGTATCCAAACCATATTCCTTCAAAGGGAATCCTTTCTCAAAATAGTTTATACTCTCAACAGCTGCAGTGCTTCTCACCAAGTAAGTTTTTATGGTAATTAATTTTTGGAGTATTGTTCCTTTAAAGGTCATGGGAACCCAAGATTCCCACAAATCTGCACAAGACTTTGCACGGTTTATTTTTGCCAAGAACTCAAAATGTTGGTGTAAGTGCAATCCATGTGCATTAATTTTGCCACGAGTTTGTGTCACCAAATGTGTTTGTCCTATCACCAATTTTAGTTTGACCATCTCGATGAGTTCATCAGCCAGGCGTTGCACTGCGCTAGACCTCAAGAACATTGTAAGACGGCACATTTTCCAGAGTAATTATTCGCCACGTTTACTCATCAGACTAATTTCATGCAACACTTAAAGACAACAGCCACAGGTATATGACGCACTAGCCGCGGTGACGCGCTCTCCAAATCTAAACATGATGTCAACACATTTGTCATTCTGTTCGATGATGACATCACCCAAAAAATGAGTATATCATTCCTTACTCATTCGCAGTAAATCTGAGCTTCTGAGTGTGATGACATCGTGGTCTACATTTAGAACCATCCAATCATTTTCTTAATAATCAAAGTGCTATAGATTACGCAGTATGACACACCTTTAAGAAGTGTATTCCTTTACGCATCATGATTCATTTGCATCATGATGCCACGTGAGTAATTAAATGTCAAGATCAAATGCAGTAATACACCATTTTACTACTACTCCAAAACTCATAATGCGATCATTGTATTACATAAAGTCCTACATAATCTCCGCCCCCTCCAGGGGAGGCCCAAGGAAAGAGCCACTTGGTCCCCGTACTGCTCCATCCTTTACTGTATCCCTGTAATTATTGCCATGACATCCATACAGGGACAGACTGACTTCATGGACCAACCACGGCTAATTCTTGATACTTAGAATAAGAATAAACCCTGTTCAAGTATCGGTCAGTAAAGTGGTTTGCAAGACAGAAACAAACAGAAACGTTTCATAGACTTACGCATACGGTGGACATCTCTATTTACCATTGGTAATGGGTTGCAGTCAAGACACATATCGGTGTAGATGACAAGAAATGCCTGAACCAATAAAGGATGGCCAAGCCCTCCCCATACTGGCTACAATTTTAGTGATTACTATTGCTTCAAAATATAAAATTCTTCCCCTTCATTAGCACTTTTTATAATAGGGGTGTGATGGTTCCAATCGTTATATCACAAACTTTGTATTGGAAAAATAACAGAAATAGCCAAGAAACACCCAAGTGGACAACTACAAATTCAAAGATAAAACAACAAACTTAAAACTAATTTCTGTCACTGTTTCTGAGTTTCAAGATGGACACATCTCTGGGTCTTCCTCCAGAATTTAAAACTGAATATTTCTTGCCCTTCTCTCTATTCACTGCCTCCCTCGGGACCTTCGGGAAACAGCGCTGAGCGCACTTCTGAGAATAGCTCAATTTCAGTTTATTATTAGACATTAAACAACAAAACTCACCCAAGCATTACCATCTGTTTGAAGCTTGTATTGTAAAACTATTTAAGTGGAAGAATACTGGACAAAACCTCATCAAAACATTTGATTGGACATCCATCATATTCCAGCTAATCAAATATGCATTTTAATTTGCATATTAATAGAATCGGTAGTGACATGATTGATGAGAGGGTAAAGTTCCATCAATTTATACATTATACAGTGTCAATTGAATTTTGCAACTGACCTGGGAATTTGTCTTCTTTTAAATAAATGTAAGCCATTTTATTAGACTAAGCTTTTGAATGTTTAGTTAGATATTAGAGATGAACACCTGTTTTATTTGAGATCCAATAATTAATGCTGGTAAATTAATACGTAAGGTTCCATCGTTAAATTGATTTTATGTTTCAAAGTGTATAAAATGTGTTCAAGTAACTTGGTTTCATAAAATATCTCATAAAAGTAAGAAAATGTTATTTGCCAAAACAATTTTTATATACATCAGTTGATCTTGTGTATTATGTGTTTCGTCTTGTGTCGTCTTGTTATCTGGTTTTCTTGATAAATGGTCCATTTATTTAAATCTGTTATTGAAACGCTCATTTGACAGTTGCTAACAAAACGAAAAACACTATTCTGTTTTGACTCAAAAGGTTTACACCTAATGTGGTGAAATGTTCATGTTAGCTATGTAATGAGTTTAATGAAGTCAAGAGAATCGGACTGTTTTTACCTTATTGTTTATTGGCGTCGAGAAATCAGACTGTATTTACTTCACCGAAAGCCAGTTGTGTATTACCTTTAAATGTGATTCTTTGTATCTGTCAGCTTATCCTACATTCAGCAACTTTTGCTCTACTGACCATGAAGTTACAAATGAACACCAAATTGAACCATCAGAGAGGATGTATCTACCTCATATCTTATCTCAAGATCTGTGTCTTCTAGCACACCTCCTTCCCCCTCTCTCTCTCTCTCTCTCTCCCATCATCAAGACATGGCCTTCTCGCTGAGTCTTGGGATCTCCTTGATTCTATCAACCCATAACTCAGTCAATCCTTCAAAGATGGATTATGATAATCAACAAGAAAGTCTGGATGGAAGTTATGTACAATTTACCTGTGAGGTTGATTTCTATTTTTTAGATATCAAACGGAGGACTGAGAGAATACAGTCTGGTGCCATTTTGTAAATTGAGAAAAACTATGTATTTTTGCTAATTTGTACAGGGAATATGTCAATAATGGCTCCTACTTGATAACAGAAAACTCTGTATTAATACTCCCCATTTCTATCAATGTTCTGTCATCGTTACATTAAATTACTATGTAAATTACTTGTTATGTAACAAGTTGCCAAGCAATAAAGTCCGTCATAGAAAGCCAATAAGACACTATGACCCTTCACAAGGTGTTGGCTGCAGCAGCCACACATCCATTCTACATCTGAATACCACATCACACTGTTTCAAACAGCTCTAGCCATAGCCAGAGCCAATCAAAAGCTGTGGCTTTGCAAAAGGCTCTGTGTCACCCAACAAGATATGAGACTCATCATGTGGCAGACAGTGCTACCACAAACATTAACTTAATAATGGGTGGGGAGTTAAGAGGTCAGACCAATGATGAGCAAGGGGCAGGCAAAGTGCAAGCTTCAGTCACACTAGGATATTCTGACCTTAATCACAGACAGCATTCCTTTTATTTTTAAGAAGCTTAATTGATGGTTTACCTCATTTCATCTACCTTACAAGAATGAAGTATCAGGCTCGAACGTGGGTTGAGACAGTATGATTTGTTATTAGACTACTATTGATTGAAACGCTTGCAAGAAAACATACAGGCCTGATACTTCATGGAGGCAATGGAGGCGATTGCCTCGATGCCCCAAGTCTTTGCCTTGGTGCCTCTTGATGTATTCCAATACACATTTTTATTTCCCTCGTAAAGGTGCCCTTTACTTAAATTGCCTTGCCCTTACAAGAATGAAGTATCAGGCTCGAACGTGGGTTGAGACAGTATGATTTGTTATTAGACTACTATTGATTGAAACGCTTGCAAGAAAACATACAGGCCTGATACTTCATGGAGGCAATGGAGGCGATTGCCTCGATGCCCCAAGTCTTTGCCTTGGTGCCTCTTGATGTATTCCAATACACATTTTTATTTCCCTCGTAAAGGTGCCCTTTACTTAAATTGCCTTGCCCTTACAAGAATGAAGTATCAGGCTCGAACGTGGGTTGAGACAGTATGATTTGTTATTAGACTACTATTGATTGAAACGCTTGCAAGAAAACATACAGGCCTGATACTTCATGGAGGCAATGGAGGCGATTGCCTCGATGCCCCAAGTCTTTGCCTTGGTGCCTCTTGATGTATTCCCATACACATTTTTATTTCCCTCGTAAAGGTGCCCTTTACTTAAATTGCCTTGCCCTTACAAGAATGAAGTATCAGGCTCGAACGTGGGTTGAGACAGTATGATTTGTTATTAGACTACTATTGATTGAAACGCTTGCAAGAAAACATACAGGCCTGATACTTCATGGAGGCAATGGAGGCGATTGCCTCGATGCCCCAAGTCTTTGCCTTGGTGCCTCTTGATGTATTCCAATACACATTTTTATTTCCCTCGTAAAGGTGCCCTTTACTTAAATTGCCTTGCCCTTACAAGAATGAAGTATCGGGCTCGAACGTGGGTTGAGACAGTATGATTTCTTATTAAAAAATTCCGCAAAAAAATAAAATAAAATCTGGTGCACTCATGCTACTCAATGTTTTCTTAGAATGAACGTGTTGATGAACGTGTCGCGCAAATTTATGTAGAGTAATTTAGAATAAATTTAAGGCATCAGCGTTAGCCTCTGGGTCCAATGGGTCAATTAGCTGTTCAGATGAGCCAATGGAGAAATGCTTTTTTCTTTGAAACGAGGGTTAAGCACGCACCACTGCTAGTGACTCAATCGGCTCAGCTCTCAAGAGATCGCAAGGTTATATTGTTTACAGTTAGTTGCACATACACCCTACACCTTTAAATTGCCTTTACAGTATAGAGTGCGTATTGTGTAGTGTTTCACTGGTCACAGTGGAGCATTTTAGAGGGAAATTGAAAAAATTCTGCTGGAAATTAGAAAATGACATCTTAGCTTGGCTTCTCTTTCACCCTGTTAAATGGAGCAGTGGAGCCACCATACGCCGGTAATAAGAAACGATCTAAATTAGATGAGTTTATTGCGTGCCTGTGGATATGGGTCAAACTGTATTTTGACACGCGAGACGTACCAATCAATACACACAAATTCCACGAAATTATCAAAAGTGCCTTGAATGCAAAAGTATCCAAAGATAACAAAGTGCAATATCCTTCATACAATATTCATAGTGCACTGTACACTAACAGTAAGAAGAATTATTGATATCAGCTCAGGCTTCAAAACCCAATAAGCCTGCAAAAATAATCTGATGGATAATTCCCACAAGAAAATGACAACCTGCAGCTAAGATGGCTGATATAATACAGATTCAATCATGATAAAACGGTAACAGATTATGAACGTAAGCAACAATTTTGGATGAATGCTTCAGAATAATGAAAATGCAAATACAAACAGGTATATCAAACACTGAGGCAAACCAGTACAAGGATTCCATGCTATCTCCATACTATGGAATTAATGACTGGCGTCATTGCAGAAACAGAATAAAATTATGGGACAGGGGGCTTGATTGAGAGCGTTTAATTTGCCATAAAATTTAGCGGATCTATTAAATGCATTTTATAGTAAGAGCAACCTGGACAAAATGGGCTCCTAACTATCTCTTTGAGAGTCAAATTAAATTAAATTTCCATGAAATCCAGCTGCGTATTTATTTATTTTGGGGGATCAGGTTGGCTCGATGGTTTCTTTCCCTGCCTTTCACCTCTGTGGACCCCGGTTTGAATCCCACCTCACGTTTCCTATTCATCCTGTTATTGGCTCTCATTCTGCTGTTGGATGTCTAATAAATAAATAAATAAATTCAATAAGTAAGAAGTATTTTGTAGCAAAGAGCTGAATATAATGTCTTGTGAAATTGATATCTCATATCACTTCATTCTCATGCAACCTAACTTCCATGAAATAAATACACTGCGTCGCCACACTTCCCAATGAATCTATGGATACTATGAATCCTTGCTGTTATTAATGAAGTTCCACAATAGCTCATCAAGGCTTCACAATTCACTATGCGTCATAGTGGGAAGGGTTTCCCCAACCAAATTGAGAGATGAGGTACACAGAACATTGTTGTCTCTCTCCGCAAGATCATTTGAACTTGAGTGTACTGTGCTCATCCATCTGTATGCCGGCTGTAAAGCTACGCCATGGAGTCTTGCAATTCACCATGCGTCATTTGGGAACGGTTTCCCAAACCAAATTGCAGGACAAGACAAAATATACTGGACTGCCTCCAGACACGAGGTCACATGAACTTAATGAGTGTAGTGCAGTCATTACAATAACCAGTCCCTATCTGTGCACTATACCATCACAATACTACGCAGTACAGCGTCCCTCTGCATCATGTCCTGCTTGTATACGCATGTCTGATTCAACATGGAACAGGAGCAGCTTGTAAAGTTGCCGCCGCCACAATCACACAGCGTGCTCGTGACTCACAATCGATCACTAAACACCTCATCCTTTTGTTTCAAGTGACTGGGCATTAGTCTCGTTATGCTATGCAAATTGCTTAATAGGGCAATTGATTTAAGGGGTAGGCTAATGGCTGATTAAATTTGAGGAATTAATCAAGATTGACCGAGTGCTGTAAGATACGTGTAAACCTCTAATTACAGACTGGGCTCTCACCTTCTCCTTCTCCCAACCAGCGTTCAGTTATTTGCTAAACAGTAAATCTATCTCAGATCCATCCTAGCCCAGATTTCCAAACTAATTAAATCTGACCATGAAACTGGAATGCATCTGCACAAAAAGCACTCGCTGGTAAAATTCAACGAGGCTTGGATTCAAAGACCCACAACGGTGAGAGAGCATGCAGGTCTACTATACGTCCATTGATTAAAAATGAGGAAACATGGCAGCTCTTGTTTTTTCCAGGTACAAGTGCGGTAATGAATTGATTATGTAATTGACCTGTACAGGTTAACAGGTGCGTGTGCATTTAAATTGCAAGAGTTGAATAAGGATGTGGAATTGGTGATTAGGAGGTAGAAATGGAAAGAAAATCAGGTAGGGAATGGAGTATATAAGATGGCAATGGAGTTGGCTTTGGAAGTTTGAAGAGAGAATCATGCAGGGATGAAGTTGGAATTGGGGGAATAGGCTGTGCAAGTCTCGCACAAATTCAAAAATTGGGAACCGTTAAAGTGCGCAAGTTTGTTTCCTTCACAAGCTAAAGCAATGTACATGGGACCAAAGTGGTCCAAAAAATTGTTTGAATATGTGCGAGACTTGCTTGGTCTATTGGGGGAATTGGGAAAATTTGGGGATGTGGAACTAAGGATTGGGGTAATGAAAGTGGTAAAGGGCAAAGAAAATGCCAAGGGGAGCAGAACAGGTTGTCTTATAATAGAGAACATGGCGGAGTGATTGGGGATTGAGGATTAAGATGAGAATGAGCACCCACATGTGGAGAATATGTGGGATTAGAAAGTGGGTATTTTTCAATTGAGGGTTCACATGGGAATGAGTAACCATAGGTTGGGAATGTGTAGGTTTTTTTCCCATTGGGATGTTGAGGAGTGTTGTTGTTGTTAAGGGTTTTTTTTGTTTGGGGGGGGTGTTGAGGACTAGAAGTGAACTAGCATTACGTCAGGGGAAACAGGATGTCATTGTCCCCTTATAGCACAAAAAACACACCTAATTAATAGCTGCATCCTAAACAATGCATTTCGTTTTTATTTAAGAAGAGGGCTTGGAGGAACAGGTGAGTAGTTTTGCTATCTCCTCTCCTCACAAACTCACAGGATTCAGGGTTGGCAATTATGAAAGGAGGAGTCAATACTAATTTTGTTTATATATATATTTTTTTATGAGATATCGCCTAACTCACATGGCCGGACGGTCACTTCAAAGTGAGGGCTACACTTTACTGATTTGGGCTGTAGACCCAAATCAACTGTCACCAGGGGCACGTTGTCACATACTCCTTCACAGTCCATAAGGATGTCGGCATGGGTATCGGTAAGGAGCCTGGTTGGTAGAGCAGAATGCCCTACCTTCCCATTTTTTACAAAGCAATTATGGTTAAGTGCCTTGCTCAAGGGCACAAGTGTCTTGACCAGGATTCGAACCCACAAAACACCAGAGCTTGGGTCCAGTGAACTAGACTGCTCAGCCACGACACGCCACAAAAATCAATACCCGCCGATAATCAATACTTGAAAAAAATATATACAGAAGATCAAGGATGCGTAAAAGATCTTAAGACAGTGTCAAGACAGATTGGTGTTCCATAATTCATATCCCAGAGTTTTGCGAAGGGCCTGAAAAGATCAATGTTAAAAATATACATGATCTGACTGTTTTGCAAAATATGCAATGCAAATTTCTGACATTTTCAAAAAATGTTCCCCCTCCTCGAACAGGTGTGCTGCCGAATGATTTACACATTTTTATCTTTTAGAAACGCAGACAACTAAACTGACTGCATGTATTATTGATCAGCTCAAAGTAGCCCTCGGCGGGTATTGATTTGACTAAATCATAATTGGCAATGCTACATGTATACACGTACAAAGGCAAACTAGTGCTGGTTCATTGTGTGATCTCAGCTATAATTCAATAGTCCAGAGAAAGTAGGTGACTTCTGTAGGCCGGGTAAAGGTATTCTTTGCATTTGTGGTACACCAATTTCCATTTTAAAGATCTCTTGCATGATGACCAGGTTGTTTAATGGTGAGCTTCGATATAATTTCACAGTAATTGAATTAGCCTTGAAACCCATGTTAGTGTAGAGTTGGAAAAGTACCACACAAAAATAACCTTTTGTTCGAAATGCTTCCATCTAAAATAAAATAAGGCATTTGAAGAATGGAGGACAATTCGTACTCCTGTTAGAAATTCAACTGGTCTTACTCCTTTTAAAAAAAGCCCTCAAGACTTCCATCTGTTCGCATGTAATCTGTGTTTCTTCTGTCTGCCTCCCCCACCCCCCTCCATTTTTTTCTGTTTTTCTCTGCTTTCCTTTTCCAACCCTTTGCTTTCTCGACAAAAGTTGCTTTATAAATGCCCTGTTTATGTTCAGGAGAACAGATGAGAAAGTGTAGATTCGAGGAAGGCGAGTACATCGTAGTCACGAATCTACACTTTTGAGTCTATTCTCTGACTTCACCTTTTTCCCCAAAGCCATTGATTATGTAATGGTATCAATAGTATTGATTCTCGATATTAGGTATAGATTTGTCTCACGAAAGTTAATTTTTTAACTGGAAAATGTTCCTGTAAATTGAAAGATAACATGATTTCCAGCTGTGTTTTGTTGTACATCATGTTTTCAGTTGAACAACTCACTTTAGTTTGTAACGAAGTGTAGATTTGTAACAAATGTACAGTTGAGTGTAGATTTGTTATGTAGATTCATAACGAATCTACAGTTGAGTGTAGATTCGTAAAAATAATCTACACTTTTATCAATAGATTGACATCACAAAAATAGTTTAATATTTATTAACTATTTTTTCAATGTTCAGCAACTCACTGTGGCATTGATTAAGTTTCATACGAATGCTTTGAATTCAACATAAATTGAACTGTCCAATAAGTAAATAATGCAAGCTCAGTATTTATCAACACTTTTTCTGATCTATTTGCATCATATGAATTAAGCAGAAGTCACAAGATTCAGATTGTTTCCCTCCACTATCATTCATCGATTCCTAGCAACATCTCCAAGAAATCGCAGACATAAGTGAACAGGTAAGATCACAAAAAACAACAAAGCTAGACTCTGTGCTAGATAACTTTGCTTCAACTTAGAACCATTGAGGAGATTTTGTTTTGTCATGTGAGAAATTTAAAGTTAAATCACAATCCCATCATAACAATCCCATCTTGTCCAATCAAAGACACCTGTACACCAAGAGAACCAACAGGGTACAGACCCACGGTTAGAGCTACCCATTCATTATAAACATCAACTGAGTAGAGACGAGCAGATTTTGCCATGTCATCTGAGAATCTTGGGGTTCATAACTGTGTCCCAATCCATCAATACAACCCCATTAATGCACCCTGCCCAAGCTCATCCTCTGTATATCTCTACTATCTACATAAACACAGTTTGCAGTAAGCAATGGCCTGCTAAAGCAAAACCACCCGCTACACGTCCTACGTTTGTATATAGTTCAATGCTCCGTCGATTTGAGTGGCCGTTGTATTTAATAGGCCCCTTACCCCGCCGCCCGTATCATTGTTCTTCCCACCGCAATAACGATTTTGCCGCACGTGCCCCTTCCGCACGGTACAGAGCTATTACGGGCAAATATTTGCTGAAAGATTGGCCCCTGTGAAATCCTATTCATACACATGGATTCAGGAAGTGTATAGTAAGAGATGCCCGGCTGGAATTAGTCACAAAACCTAGCCCCCTCAACATCTATCACAGTCTGCCTCCCTCTCTCGCTCAGGATCTCAAGACGTCTTCCTTCACTGACAGCTTGACCAAATATTCTCTTTATCAAGCACAATGATGACACACTTTACGAGTAATTTTCACTTATGGGATGCGTCATGGCAACAAATGACAACATCTTCACTCAGATAAATAAGACAATGGTGACCTACTTCTTGTTCTCTTCTCCTCCTTTAAGTCCCCACCTCCACAGTCTCTGACTCGTTGTCGATGCAGGTAACCCAAAAAAAAGAGCGATGAGTGTAGTATCTGATTCAGGGTGAATGAATGGGGGTCATGTGATTTCTCAATCCGGGTGCTCCTTGATCGTCATAGCGATTTCTGATGTATGATAATGATAAAAGACCCTGGAGTAAATATTTAATCAGCTTAGTAATCAATAAGGAATGTTGCGGCAAGAGAAAGGGTAGGATGAGAGCCAGTGCTCTCAACTCTGCGTAGCTGTAAGAAAATGACTAAGATATTAATCAGAGCCGTGATTTGAAAATGACTTGTGAATTAACCGACTTGGCTATAACTACAATTTATTGAAACAGTTGCGGTGAAATTCTAGATGCGTTTTTCTTGGGTCTTGTATTACTCATCTATGCGATGTTAAGGAATACACATCTGGTTTGTGTCAATGATGTCATCATGTGACAAAAGAAAATGAGCTCTGAAAGACCTCAAATTGAACACATTGTTCTCAAAAGCCTGTTTTCTAAGGGAGAAAAACATTATTGATCACTTTTCATTTCCATTCAAATTATTTTCTGCGCCCTTGTGTCTTTGGCTAGAGATCCTCCAATATCCTCCAAGATCCTCCACCCTAGTGCCACTCAACACCCAAATGTTTGGACTTTAAAGATTGGTATGCAAGTTCCAATAATAAGTAATTGTTACTTTGGACAGCAGTATCATAATAATAATAATAATAAAAATTGATTTATAGAGCGCCTTATGCAAGCCTCAAAGTGCTTTACAGTAAAAACAATAAGTAAACAATTTAGAATAATGCAAAAACATTAATAAGAAATACAAGTGAAAAGGTGAATTTAAGGCAAAAAGTGAATGGTAATAAACACACTAAAATACCTAATATTATATCCTTCAAAGTCAGACAACTTCAAATATTTTTTTGGAGATATTTTTCTGGAGAATTGGTGATGGTATGAAAATTATCATGATCTTTGAGATCTAACATTGTACAACATTTTTAAATAAGTTAACGATCCTGTACTTTGTCCTTCAACAATGACCTTAGATGTTTCTGGTTATGTTCAACAATAGTTTGACGATATAAAAGTGGCATTAATATCACAAAGAGTACCCATGAGGAAAGCATGCGAAGAGAACGTAGTTTGATGAAATATTGGAGCTGATAAGTTAATTGCTGTTACTTTATCTGGCAATGCCACTGAGTTTATCTGACTGATGTATGTTTAAAACACTGCTGGCATAACAAAATTACCCCAAACTGCCATGAATCTTCTTTAAAAAAATCAAATTTTGTTATATGAATCATCTGCTGTGATCACTTTAAACCTCTAGGTAATATATTATTAATCAACAAGAAAGGTTTTTAAGTGACCAAAAGATTAAAACGGAGGGGGGATAAACCAAATTACCCAAAATGGAGCATTTGCCAAAGCAATCTGTATGCGAATCACTTAGCACTTTAATGGCACAGGGGGCAATCAGGGACACAACGAATCGAGTTTGTCATCTGCACGCGTGAACGATCCCGCAAACCGGCGACAGCGCACGGCCGTTGACAATCAAACTGCGGTAATGATTTATTGATGGTTGGGAACGACTTCGTGCCAGGCTCATTAGCGGACTACGCGCCGGACGCTAGGTGTCGCACTTCCCTTCCGCCTGAAGTGATACATGCTGATTATCATTGTACACTATCCCGCATACTGTAGCGCATACGATATTACGATACAATCACTCAGGTATGATATATATCTGAACATCATTGTAACCAGCGGCCCTACACTGCAGGCAAAATTAAAACCACTTTACTTGTGCCACTTTTTTTTTTACAAGATTTAAGTTGATTACGGTTGTGTACGTTATGTGCTCTTTTTTATTAAGAAAGTGACTCTTAATCTTATTTTGATAAGCACTTTCTTCCACCCTGTTATGGTCTTGACTTTGAACAGCGTCTCTTTTTGACGGATTTTGTTTTACACCTTTCAAACATAATTATGTTCAATGTATTTAAAGGAAGAGTCATTCTTTGGTAATGACCCCGAAAAAAATTTGCATAAATTTTATCCTAATTTTATCCTAAAGCCTACTAGTTATCAAGATGGTTTTGGTAGTAAACATCCTGCAAAATTATTTGGTCTGAAGTGTCCTCAGTGATTAGAAATCAATAAAAGTATGTCAACAATTTTGAATCTCCCTTTCAGGCAACTTTTGGAGATTCCAAAATGCTGCGGTTTAGGCCTGCTGTCACCTCGCTAAACATAGATGGATTCAACGTTCTTGATGAAAATACCGAGACAGTTTTTGGCTGTTTTGGGTTGGGTGTATACAGACAGATTTACCCAAACCAAATAGTTCAATTGCAATGTGTCCACCATATCTAAAAATGGCTTATTAGGGACGTCACCATATTCTGCGGGATCTTGACCAGATTCAAAAAGGCATACAACAGATGCAAAAACGAAACTTGAAATTTGTTACTTTTTTCGAAACATTTGCGCAAAGAAAAAAAATCACCACAATGATATTTCATTTTTGGCTTACCAAGCCTACATCTGTTTTTAAGTTTTCACATACATTCTGGATGGTACAACTCAGTCTTTAGATGGATGCATTTTTCAAAATAAACCTTGAATTAGGTATAGTTGTCTTTACACAAAATATGATCATTGAATGATTGCTCTTTTAGGATGGAGGAGGGAGTGTTTTATTATCTGGTTACTACAAATACATGGCTTATGATTAGTTGTCAATGGTTTCCCAATGAGAAGAAGTACATGTCTTGCAGTCCCTCTTAAAGGGTGTCTTAATTTGACTTTAAAGGAACTTTACAGACTTGCACGGTCTAATGATGATGATAGTAAAAAACATCCCTTTAAATATTTCTGTCTGAATGCCATATTGAAGAGAAATTAATAAACTAATTTTCCGATTGGAGTTTATCGCTCAGTGAGCGTTTTATTCATTTGTTGAATCTATATGATTGCATGCAAATGTGTAATCGGTTTTTCACTATTTTCTCGTGACCCAGATGGCCGATCGATCTCAAACTTCTACAGGTTTGTCAGTTTATGTATATGGTGGATTACATAAAGTGCTTACACTGCCAGCAACTGTTTTGTTAGCAAAAACCAATTCTGTAATGTCCCTTTAAGGAGTAACAAAATATAAAATACTTTATTCTTATTGCTTCTTTTTCCTTATTTGTGTTTTTGTTATACACCGATTTTGTTCACCAACTTGACCAGTTTAATATTATGACATTTTTCAGGAAGGTTGTCTCATAAAAACTGAAGACATCAAGAAGTAAACCACAAGGGAAACTGACTGGATAAACCTTTAAACAATTTTTGGTTGAACACAGAAAAGTTTACAAGAGCTGGACTTGAACCTGCGACCCCCAGAAATGTGCCAGCGCTCCAACTGAAGATGCTGGAATTATTATATTGTACAAAATAATAAACCTTCGATGTATCATACAGCTTACTGTTTTACTTGGCTTCATCAATGAAATATTTGATGGAATTTATAGTAAGAATACAACTAAGTACAATTTTTTTTAATTTTAAACGGTTCATTGTTTTTATCTCGGTAAAAACAAGGAAAACATTTTTTAAATATGCTGCCATAATCAAGCACAATTTTGGCTCACAAGCAATGTGCAACTCCAACAGCGAATATTGACAATATCATTATTTAGTTTTATGTTCCTTTAAAAATAAAATGATGTGTAATAAATGTTTAACTCTACCACTGTAGTAATGAGTAATAAACATATCATTATCCATACAAGGCATCAGAATGCTAATGATATTCACAAATTCTACAACTCATTACGCCAATTTAATGACTGTGTCCTTTGCAGCTTCTCTGGCAAGATCAGACAACATAAATAAGCAATTTCCCAAACGAGGGCTCTCCTGCAAAGTTATTGTTCGCAGTCTTTTGTTATGGAAATGATGTGCAGAGGGGGGAAACCACACTTTTACTGCTGAATAATTGATCTAGGAATAAAATTACAGCGCCACAAATTCTGATGGGTACCATCACAAATAACAACTGGAGAGCATTGAGATGCTTATTGGACCCATTCAGCCACAACAAAATATCTTGATTATTTTACCGGGTGTAGTGTTCAGAGTAAGGTCCTCATGATATTCTGTGGGTGTGGCTAGAGGGGAGAGGGGGTTGGAAGCATGACAGTTCATATCTGTTACCATGGCAATAACCAGATGGCAGCCAACCCCTGCCCAAATTGGACAAATAATAGCACAGTTCCGCTTGGCATACTGCATGTATTTTGAGATAAATCCCTCTTGCGCTCCAGTGAGTACAGGCAATTATACAGCCAACTGAAGCACCTAGTTTCTATCAAACAACTCCATATATACCTCTCGTCCTGGCATGTTTATGATGTTCACAATAGACTAAGAATTACGACCCAGAGGGGAATGAATTCAAAATTAATTATCTGTGGGCTCTTTCTGCTCTCTCTCCCTCTCTCTCTCTCTGATGGGCATTGTAACTTCCTCATCAGAACAATAAAAAAAATCCAAGGTTTCATCTTGCCCCAGCACTCTAATCAATATCTGAAGTCCCTGGCTTGCCCAGATATTTCTAAATGGGCTCGACACTCTGTTGTTTTATAGCGGCTACTACAACAGAAAATATGGTTGACATTATGTGCCTGACTTCCCACAGCTGTACAATTGAGCGTCTTTGAACACTTGTTTTTCTAGCCAGCTCTTTTTTCCATGAGAAATATTAATATTATTGATTTTTTGTCTGCTTCTCACGATCAGACCAGTCAGTCTGAAGGATTGGAAGTGCAGATCTTTTGAAGATGGTCTTAGGGGTTGGAGTGTGTGTGCGTGTGTGCCAGGGTGGAGTTGTTTTTAGCGCACTAACCCAAACAATTTATGTCTATTCACAAACCCTGAGTGCCCCAATAGATGGTTTGCATTTTGTTATGACTCTAGAGATGAAGATGTCAGGTTGCAGATCCAACATAATAACAACCTTACAACACATTCCAGCATGAACTTTAAACGTTTCAAATATGCTTTATGGTAAGAATGGTGGAAGTGACGGGAAATTTAATTGGTCTGTCGTAACAATCAGACAATTTGTATATTCACCACCAACAGGACTAATTATCAGAAAAACACACTCCAAGATTTGTTCTTATTCTGAAAGCCTTCTTAATATAAAGTTAATAACTATACCAGTGACACAGTATTCTCCCTTAACAGTGCAAGTTAAAACAACTGAGGACCAATCAGAATTCTCTTCAAAGTGGTCCAGCTGGCTAGGAATAGTGTTTGTTGAAAAGCATCCCTGTTTAATATGAAATATGGACTAGTGAAAAGTCGACGGACTAGTGAACTGACAAGCCATTTGTCCTACCGGCTATAATCACTGACAAAGTTAAGAGCAAATCCAGCACCAGTCCTGAGAAGTATTCAAGGTTCTTATGATTGGTTACTTTCCCCATTGGTTTTCGAACGAAAGTGATGCGAGGACGTCTTCAGTGTCACAAACCGCCCGGATCCCTTCTGTTACAGTCTGTGGTTTCAACAGGTACAGTACACACCCTCACCCACACACCTCTGTCAATCTAGAAAGTTTGGGGCTTGTCTTTGTTTTAAAATGTTTGGACTTTTTAGCAAGACCCCCATAAAAACTTCAAAGGTTTAAAATGTGATGATGTGTGACGCCAGGCACTGCTCGGGATTAGTGTAAAGTGGCATTAAAACTGAAGACAATCGTAACGTTATCCATCATGATATAATGTCTTAAACAAACCATATGTTGAAAAAGACTTTATAGACCTAAATGAAGTATTATTTGGAAGCTCTTATACTCATCTATTTGACAAGGAAATAAACCCACTTTTGGAAATGCCTGGTTTTAGTATGGCCCATCATATGATGATTCTGAAACCCACTGTATTATGTGTATAACGCCTGGTGGCGCACTCTCCATCAACAACATTGCAATCAGTTTCATTAAATTGACCACAGAGTACCGGGTAAGTCCCTTGTGTACCATTCTTTGCTTTAATGTACCTACAATTAATCTACCCAATATGTACAAGATGTGTGTGTTGTGTTCACATATAATGAGCTGGTAGACCACTATAATCACTCAGGTATGAAATTGGTTTTGACAATCTAATAAGTGATATAATTTACTAATCTCAACAAAAACATAACATGGGTGTTATTTTTCAATACATGAAAGTTTGCAGTTTCTTTGAAGATGATAAAAATTATCACTAAAATGTCTTCTTTTTATTTTAGTTTTTTCCTGAATATGTGATTTGTGAAACATATACTTATTTAATACTCTAATGTTTAATTTGAGGAATGGTTTGGCATCTATACTTTGTATAACCACGCCACCTTGTTTCATGATAGTAGTCTCAGACCATGGCGGCTACAGCTATGGCTATGGCTGTATTTCCGCGCCATCGTGTGTTTAAGTATAGTGCGTCCTTAGCAACGCCCTTAGCAACAGTCATAGCCGTAGCTGAGCTGTCAATTTAACCAAAGTAACACAAATGTCTCAACATCATAGAGTGTTCTTTTCTCTCTCTCTCACTGTCTCTTGTAGGGGTGGGGGGAGACAGTTAATATGTTTGTGATTACATCTAGCTTTTCCCAAATTAGTTGACCCCCTTGTCTGTTACGCATACAACTTGTCTTGAATTTTTCGTTTAAAGTTAACAGGTTGTTTAAATTTATTTACCTCATTAATTGCATTTTTTATTATTCTATAGTCCTTTTAGGGTGAGTAATCTTTTCGGCTGATTTAATATATCATTTTATTTTCTTTATGTTAGGAAGCAAATTGTGTCCTTATGTGCAGTTCTTAAATTACTTTTTTCATTTACGTCTTAGGTTTTCAACTCCTACAGAATGGGTTATCACCAACATTGATGTACTAATTGTATTGTTCTATTCTGTGTACAGACACCTGGACTGCCCTCTGCAAAACAATGCTGTATGAGCCTTATTGCACCATGCAATCCCCATGATGTATCATGATCCAACACTTACCTCATTCCAATTAATTAATGATGAAAGAAGTCACCTGTACGGACCTCATCCAATAATGCCGACTACATTCCGATCCAATGACTCAAGAACCTTGATGGCGCCCTCGCCTGGCTTATTTTGGTCAGTTGCCGTCCGTAATCATTGCCCTGATGATTGGAATGAGACAATAGGGTCTAAATTAGTTCATATATTATTGACCGATTCGGAGCGAGAGGGAGGCTTGTTTATATCAACAACCTAGGCGTTTTTTGTGAATTAAACAATTTATCACTTAAAAAAGGTAAGACCTTCAATTTTACTTGTAAAAAGCGGTGGTACCAGTTTTATCAATTGTAATTATTTTTTCTGTCATTAAGCTCACTGAGAGGATGGCTAATATATCAAACCCCTCCACCCCTGTGTGGAATGTGGCACAGCCCAAAGAGCAGGAGATCCTGTTAGATTAATCACTGAGGTAGGTGAGAGATTCATCCAGTCTATCGTGATTGCTGACTGAGTCTCGTCAGTGTGTGCGAAACACGGAGAACGCTGTATCGCAACCAAGGAGTAACACTCCAAGAAAAGACTCCACACTGAAACATGCTCACAGCGTGTAACACTTGGATGTGCTTGTCGTGGGGAACGACGTGTTAATGTATGGATTTGACGTAGTATTTCAGCTGGACTGGTCATAGAGTTATTAAGCAAAGCCGATAAAGATGACAAGAGTAATGTATGGACTGTGAAGATAAATGGACCTGGAGCAAACGGAATATGAGTCAACTAGAATCCATAGTCCATAGGGATTATCTCTTCATTATTAAAAGATAACTTATTTGCAAGCGATCCTTGTGAAATTATGAAAACTATCATCAGGTATTTAGGTTCATTACACTCTAGGAAAACCGAATTTGTGTATTTTGAAATAAAATAAAATTGGAATAAAATTTCATTGGATATTTGGTGAAACACGATGTATTTGCTTTATTTCACCATGCTTTAAAATACTTTACCAATTTTAAAATTTAAAATTACAACTCTGCTCAAAAACAAACAAGAACATAAACGAAAATGTATGTTTGAGATATTTGTTGAAAAAACCTTGGTGTCATTATTTGAGGACAGATGAAATAGTATCGTGGGCATTTTTGTTTTAAGTTTGTGTGCAACCCAGTCAAATCCAATAAAGGGCCTTGTGTTCCAACCTGAACACCACACAGTTTGCTCTACTTCTTCTTTATTGGACCTTCTCTGCACAGCCAATAAAGCTCCACCTCTGAGGAACATAAAAGTGCTCAACTTCTGCTTTTTGTGTAAATAAAAACCAGGCACTTCTTGCCAAAACTCAATATTTGCTTTATTTGCTCAGATGATAGTAAGTGTTTTGAAACACATTTAACACTTAATTAGGGCCTATATTTATCAACATAAACTTTATAGAATGTGCAAGACATCACATCACTTTGATATCATGGCTGATGTTCCGGTCATCTTCCATTTTAATCCCATTTTATTACTATTTCCAATAAGTGCCTGATTTTGGTATGGTGCATCACAAGCGGTCACATTTTTGAAAAGCATCAACACTAGATGTGTGTAAATTCAAAGCAATTTTACATTTCTTATTAAGCATTTTTTGTATTATGAAATTTTTGCTTGTGTGGGGGAGGCGGTCTGCAAAGGTAGGGAAAAGGATTTGCTTTAGTAAGAGATCAGGAATTTTACAAAGGTCATGGAGGCAATGCCCTCTATTAACCTAGTAACTTTGTTGTTTTTGTATCCTTAAAGAGTCCTAAGAGATCTTTGGTTTTCCAGAGGAATAATCTTTTTTTTCTTTTCTTCTTTCTATTTATGTTAGTATGTATCCAATAGCGCAAGTGCCAATAACAGACGAATAAAAGATTGTGAAGATATATGTTATGTTTCAGATGTGGGAGGAAAACCCACACAACTAGGTAGGGACTGAAAGCCCAATCCACATGTAAGGCTCTGGTCTAAGGCGAATTCAAACCAGGTGAATGGTGAAAGGCAGGGAAAGAAACCATTGAGCCAACCTGATACCCCCTCTTCTTAGAAAAATAATCTAGAGCTTTTTATTATGCTTTTTAAACTAAAATGCTAAATCAAGTAAAAACAAGGGTATCCTGAGTAAAATTCAGTCACTTTGCTGACCAGAAATCCTGATTTTTCCATAAAGCAAACTTAGATGCTAAAATCATTTGTTAATATAAGAGTATGAATACCAGAAAAAACATACCTGTTTGTATATGGGCAACTTTTAAAATCTCTTTCAATTGAGATCAACTTCTCTTCCATCCGTTTTCCTCCTTGCTTGTTTCTCATCTCACTCATAAGTACATGGTTCAGCAAGTCTGTATCCTGTTGATAACACAAGATGGAGTAACAATTATTGTCGTAATTTGCTTCCTTTATGAAAATAAACAAATGCAATATTTTACATAGTTCTCTTCAAACTTCCCTAACACTGAAACAGAAACCTACACTTAAAATCCTGTAAATGGGCTCATGTGGTTAACCAGAATCAAGTATCGACAGAATTCTGGAATCAATTAATTTTTACTTTTTATTTTCTCTTCCAGGAATAAACAATTAAAAATATGCTTGTAAAAACAAATTACCAGTAGATCTAGAACATTGCACAAGGGTATTTTCAAGAAGAAAGATACTTCACAAAATAAGGTTGTAATTAGACAACTTACAACTGCTAACGTTATCACTACAGGCCACAATGCAAATTCTTTTGCAAGCGTTAAGACTATCAACAATGCTGCTCTAATAACAGTACAAATAAAAAGTTCAGAAATGAGCCTTTTAGCCCCAAAAGACCGTTACACTAGCTTTATTTAGACAGAACTTGGTACCCCGCACAGGTCTTGAAACAACATGGATTATACATCCTCATTTCCATGTATCACTATTGAGAGCAACAATTCCTTGTTTGACATCACAATAAAGATAAATAAGTCCTGTGTTGCGGCCAAAAACAAGTATGCGTGTACCTGGGTGTGTTCCCACATACAAACCGAATACAATAACATTTTCACTTCATACCACAATGGAGAACAAATTGTCCTCATTTACAATCAAGAATGAAAGAAAACCAAAGGAAGTCTGTGGTTAACATCCACTACAAGTACATTTATCTGTGTGTGTGCGTGTGTGTGTGTGTGTGTGTGTGTCAAAGCATTCAAACAGGAATATAAAAATAGGCAGCCATTGTAATTTAGCCTGGAGTCACTCTCCAAACTAGTGGAAACAGAAAACAATGATGATGGTCGACCCTAAAATGCGAGCTAAATGTGCAATAAAGCATGAACGGAACTGGCCAAGGTTATCAAATCAGGAATTTGTATGAGCCTCATGCTTCCAAAGAATCGTCAACGAAACAAGTCGCAGGAAAATCAATATATATCTATGAGGAACATACGCCTTGTTTCCCAGCCCTCGCTTAGATCGTCAAAATGAAAAATCAATTCTTGTATTTGTCCTACTTTCCTGAAAGTCTCTGAAAAGGGAGGGGGGAATTCATCTTGCTACAAAAGCAAACTTGTAATTGACCTACTTCCCACAGAAGTTTGTTATTGGGATTTGTGCATTCAGACTCTTGTATAAAAAGATATTGACACAGAATATGATATCACTTAAACTAAAAGAACAGTTATCACTAAAAGAACAGTTATTATTAATTAACATCTCAAGTTAACGATTCTCAAGTTTGACTCTTATATGGGAGAGAGGCATTGATGTGAGATAGCAAAGTTATGTCAACAACACTGGGGAGGTGCATATTTTTTTTGTCAAGCTTTAATGCAAATATATCTTAAACATAAAATGTGACGGCGATTATTTTGTTAGATTTCACAAATGATTCAGAGATAATTTAATTCCCCATCACGAAATCTAAAATTAAAGAAATTAAATAATAAAATGAAACGAAAATAATGAGCTAAAACTGCAAATTTTCTATCACGCAAACCCTTTTGCTTTGCACAATCCACATTGCATTTGCAATAATAATGTACTGTATATAAAAACCAGGGATAGAGGTTTCCATTAAAAAATATTGATTAGCAACGATGGGTTTCAAACCAAATAGTCCGCTTAGATTCTGCAAATACTCTGACGAATAGCTGTATGTAATTGAGCATCGGTCTTGGCTTGTGTTTACACTGAAATACAATGCAAACGAATTTCACCCAAAATGTTTGAAATTCAGTTTCTGCAAACTATAGCATGTTCAAATAGTTCCAACAGAATTTGTATTACATATGCATGCAGATAATATGAACAGTCCCCAAGAACCTCAGGAACCAAGCTAAAGCACCACATCATAATGGTTTCATACTGACCCAAGATTTTCCCCCTACCCCATTCTTATTCCATAACCATTCTCAAGCCTGCCTTTCCTCTTTCTCCTGCCTGATTCTGTAGCCTCCGTCATCTCAAGTGATATCATGGCATCTCTTAATTCACTCATTTCCCAAAGGCAAATCTAATTACTTAATTTATCCAAGCAAAATGTCAGAAGCAACCCATTGGATGTTCCTAAGCGAGGACCTTACGGGGAGCACACTCTCGCTAAGGATGTTTTGCCCCTATGCAAACAAATTTGCGAGGGAAAAGATCAAATCAAATTTTCCACTAAAAGGTGTCCTTCGAAGCATTACTTGCAACTGCGTCTAAGAGGCTAGCATAAGAGAAGCACAATGGTAACTTTCTTCTGTTAAAAGAGAATAATACAAGAAGCAACAACAGCGGCCTCAGAAAAAAAACTGATAGGAACTGTTTACTTAATACAATACTCTGAAACTAAACCCTAACTTTAGAACTCTGTAGTTTTATCAACTACTGGCAGCCTAGGTATGGCAGTGATGTATGTCTGGGTTTAAAGCTCTGTTTTGGTGTTGTCAGTTTCTTTATTTAAACTTCAAAATAAAAACCATTGTTTCTGTCTTTCCCACAAGCAGACAGTACCAACTTGACATCGAGTAAACTTTCGGATAAATCTTTCTGAAATTAAGAACACATTCTTGATTACATGACACTCTGAGACCTAAAGATGTTTTGAAGATGGTCAGTGCAACCGAAGATCAATAAGAAATACACAAGGCGAGAAATAAGGCCCCAATTCAGTACAAAACTAGGAAATAATAGTGAGATAATGTAAATCACACTTTATTGAAATTGTAGAACCTGTCACAACCTGGTCTTCCCAAATGAAAACAAACGAGGCTTCATCATCATCCCTGGCCCATTTCTTGTCAATGCTAATATTGATACTTCGGGGGACCGAGCTGTACACTACGGTCATACCGATCGCATTACAAACAAGACAATGTGTGTTTTGTAGATGTAGTCAGATGCTCCACATGATTGAAAGATTTCCCTTGACGTGTTTTTGATCCAATTTCCCCCTTTCTCTTCCTCTTTATAGTCTTCCCTCTCCTCTATTTTATAACTGTGTGAAGAGCTCCTACCATAAAGACTTCTAGAGCAAATCATCTCAGCCATGTTAACTGATCAGGCAATCATTCACCATGGTAATATGTGGGTAAACAGGAACAGTGTTTAGAAATTAGGTTGGGTGGGGATTCTTTTACACATCATCGCATGTAATACGATGACATTTCTGTTTTTCAAATTGAACGAAACAGGGTCTGTAAAGACAACATCATAGATAACCATGACTGGCAATTCCCACTTCTACAACAGTTTAAGAAAACTTGACATAAGTTTCAAATAATGGCCTCAAAATTAATGGTTTTACTTTTACTTTTTGATATAAACCTAAAAAAAGCATTACAAAAACCTTTAAAAAGCATCCAAGATCTTGGTTCTTTTAATTAATAACTCTGTACAATTAAAATGGCTGTATTCACTGTAGTTTTTAAGGTATTTTAGTTGTGTCAAAGTTTTCCACAAGAAATTCTGAAGTTTGTTGTTTATCAATCTAAGCCAATCATTTCCAGCGCACAAGAAAACACCCTGTTCAATTTTCCCCATTTGAGAAATCATGTATGCATTTCTGCTTGACTCAATCATAACACTGGCTCTAGCAAGGCTAGCTGTACCCACTACTCTCTCACCATCTTTTGCGTCCCTCGCCCGGTAATTGCAATATTGATGCTTATCATTTCTAGCGAACCTCTCTATTATATGATTCCTGCAAATACACATCGGGACCTAAAATGACACTGTGTGTGCACGCTTGGACGGCTCCAGCCCGCTGCCTCCAGCCAATCAAACATTGCCGGCACGATCTTCGCCTTGTAATCAAGGACTTTTCCTCCGCGTTGATAATCCGTTTAGGAAATTGAACTACAGTCCTGCACTCATCCCTGCAGTCACAATTATTACCCCAGCGCTCTCTCTGAGATGGGGGACAAAAGCACGTAATTACTCAACTCTCTCTGCTATTAATCATTATTGAACAGCACTGGAGTCCTCTGCATACAATGGATCTGCCCGGTTACCCAGGCAACCCTAAATGATAGAAAAATCCCACCTCCTCCTCTGAAAATTTTAAAAAGCTTGTCTAGCTGTGTCTACTTGTGTAGTTATGTCAGTAGTTGATAACAGAGCAGAAAATTGTGAGGGGTTTCAGTGTTCGCCACTTATTGATCGCCATTACAGCATTTGTGTTCTCATGAACAATGAGTCTGGGAGTATAATATTTTGACAGCGAGTTGCAGCGCTTGGAAAATTATCTCTCGCACTTGAGACCGGCCTATCAAAGGTCGGTTACTTGTATCAGCAGTTGTATAATCAGCTGAAAACAGCTCAACATTATACCCTATACTTGTGAACTACAGATTGAAGAGAAGAAGGGGGAGGATAGGTTGGTAACCTCCAATCTGTCCACTGTACAAAGCCTATTAGCACAGTACAGGGGGGTAAAACATGGAAGGGTAGATGAGTCCAGAGACACCACAAATGCTGCCAGCATTTTAGTTCCGTGGACAATTAATGCAGGGACATGTACACTACGCTCCTATCGGGCATTTTCTCTCACGGCAACACTACACGCTAACCATCTTCAACAAAAAAAATCAATTCAGTTATGAAAGACCCCGGCGTGGCTGTCATACAAGGGGGGTATTGGTTTACAACAAGTGGAAGATAGTAATTACACGCTCTTCCGCAGAAAATCTGAGTTGAACAGTAGACACGAGGGTAGTGGAGGAAGGAGATGGTGTTCAGGATAAATGACCGCAGCAGCAAAGGTGTTATCACTTAAATGGCAAATTTGCTTCCTAGATTGGGTTTTATCATCTGGCCTTGGTGGTCACCCGTGTAATCAAACTGAGACAATGTGACAATGACTGTCAGTTTAAAAACATTTACCACATTGTGGTCACCTTTATAAGATGTACAGAATAAAGGGGTCTGACTACTCCTACTCCCAACCACACTTTGGTTTCATTGAGTTAAACAAAAACACAAGATAGCAAAATTATGATGAAAAAGCTATTCAGCATAATCACAATTCACAAGATAAAATGGACAGTCTGTTTTTTTGATCATGCATAATACATGACTAAAAAATTATGAAAAGAAATGAAACTGTGTTAGTTTCAGTTTCCTTCCTTGTATAATAATGTGACCCTTTTGAGTACTTGGGCTAAAGTATACAAAGAGGATATGCAACCAAACCAAAATGAGACCAATGCATTTTTTATGAAAGCTTAAAAAGGCTTTGCAAGTACCGGTATATCAACTTTGTTTTTACCCTGAGACCATATCCAAATAGGCGGCTACAGCTACGGCTACTACAGTTGCTAAGGGTGTTTCTAAGGACGTCCTATACTTCAAAGCATGATGATGCAGGCATCCAGCCATAGCCGTACCTGTAGCCGCCAATTTGGACACAGCCTTACACCAATGAGTGATAAGCAACACTCAACATTGTCTTATTCATGAGGAGTACAAAAACCAACAGGCTAATCAGGTGGGATTTGAACCCATAACTCCTGCATTCTCAAGCAGATGTCTTAAAGGCACTGGACACTATTGGTAATTACTCAAAATAATTGTTAGCATAAAAACTTACTTGGTAACGAGCAATGGAGAGCTGTTGATAGTATAAAACATTGTGTGAAACGGCTCCCTCTGAAGTAACGTAGTTTTTGAGAAAGAAGTAATTTCTCAGTAAAATATTTGAATGGATTTTGAGACCTCACGCATGAGGTCTCGAAATCAAGCAATCAAGCATCTGAAAGCACACAACTTCAGGTGACAAGGGTGTTTTTTCTTCCATTATTATCTCGCAACTTCGACGACCAATTGAGTTCAAATTTTCACAGGTTTGTTATTTTGTGCATATGTTGAGATACACCAAGTGAGGTCTTTGACAATTACCAAAGGTGTCCAGTGTCTTTAACCGCTAGACGACCAAGCATGCCTGATTATGAGGCCAGTAATGAGAGGCAGGGCAAGAGTTTGGTCAACTCCCTAAAGAGAACTCGGGAATAACTAACACTGTGAAGAAAGTAATACTCCAGGCCTGGAATTACACCGAAGCAACGGAGCCCATGGCCTCCGTTGCCCTGGTCTTGGCCTTTGTGCCCCTTCAAAAGTTCCCATAGACTTTAGATAGAATTTTCCAATAGAAGTGCCCTTTGCAAAATGAAAATGCTTTGCCCTCTCAAAGATGAAATTCCAGGCCTGATACTCTCATAAATCTACTCCCTATCCCATTCAGCCTAATTAATAAGCACATTACGTTTTTGCTAAGCAGAATCAGGTTTAAAGGGGGTTAGGGTTCCACATCAATTACCTAATTTATTTCTTATTATTTGCTACATTTATATATGAAATTAACAACTACATAGACATGCAAATTAACCAACTACATAGACAAACAAATTAACAACTACTAAACTCAAGTTGTTTTCCTGTCACAAGGGACTAATTTCATATTGCTTTAAACTTGTTTCTTTGCTTAGCAATAAAAAGCAGGGTACCAGTCACAGATGACACATAGGCTATGATATGATATTTTGGCTGGAACCTTATTCTGGTAAGCATAATTTTGTTGTGGCTTAGCTCCTTTTATGCTTAAGAAGCTCTGAGAATTTGTATGTATGGATTTTTACTCTATGACTTTATTATCAAAAGGTAAGCAATCAAAATAGATGATCTGGGGTATTTCCACAGTCATCAAGTTAAACAAAATATGAAATTATTATTATTTCATTTATGTTGACCATAAACGTTTCTTTCATGAAATGTGAAAGTTTGGTAACATCTAGGTACCTAACAGATTGATCCATTAATTGTTATGAATATTAACTAATTTTCTTGAAAAAGAGTAAAGCTTTAATAGGGGTACTTTTGTGCCAGCTTGTTTACACAAATCAAAATCCTGTAGTAAAAAGGTGTATCTTTTTCAACTGTGAGAAAATTACATGGAGTTACCCTATTTTGGAAAACTGGATGGATAATTTTGCTTACACAAGGTCATTATTGTTTTTGTGACTGGTAACAAAGTGGCTAAAAGTATTCAAGTAATTTGTTTTCCTTTTGCTCATTTTTATTTAGCAAGATTTTTGTTTTAAAAACACTTTTTGCTTAGCAGCATTGAACTCAATTCCTTGACAAAAGAAACTAATTGATTAGATTTTTTTTTCAGAGAGTAATCTGGGCTAGGTATAGATCCGGCCCAAATCTTTCAGAGTTCAATCCAATGTATCACTGGGACTGCAACCTTACACCACCAGTTCTCCCCGTCCATTTTTCCTCCGATTCCAAGTCACTTTTCATCAATGAGTATTAGATCCACAAGGGTCCAAAACTAATAACATCACGACTGCACAACTTTTGAAGGGATTATCTTCCCCCGTTTTTTAATTTTCCGTAATGGAACATCATTAAGCGCCGACCGAATCTGCTTCAGGCCAATAAACCAGTGTCCCCCTCAGTTCATCTGGCAAGTTCCCAAACATCCAAATTGCCAATTACGCACTAGTCCAGCCATGAATATTCAAAAACAATATTTCCACTGATGAAAAAAATCTATTGGCCGATACTGTATTTCACCACAGGGGTAAAGCAAAGAAGACAATTCATGGAGTAATAAAGAAGCTTCATGGATCTATCAACAAACAACCCCCCCCCCCTTTCCCCCTCACCTTTCTGAACAAAAAACCTAAACAATGTGTTTTTTCGTCCGATCAGGTGAAGTCATAAATAGGGGCGAAAAAATCAAGAATATTTCATCAACTGTTAGAACCCCGGGAGCAATCCAGTACTAATTACATTTGCTTTTGTGTCCGCAAGCTGCATTTAGACACAGCGGTAAATATGAACTGACAAGCGCACTTCGGGAAAATTTGCATTTTTGTGGAAGACAGTGAGGGAGAATCTTTGACCGCACATTTTCTCAATTTTAGTAGATATGCCTTGAGCAAAATCATGAGGAAAGAGTTATTATTATCAAAAGGAACATTTCAATGAGTAAAGTAAAGGCTTTTGAAAATATTAGGAAGGTTGGAGTCTACTTTTCATGCACATCACGAGTCTTATATTTCTCGAAAAGGAATCTGTTTTTAAAGATGAGTATTTTGTGTTTGTTTAACTAATTAGTTTCAATCTGAAAGCTCAACGATTACAAAGTTCATACCAGTACCAATTCTCCTGAGAAATCTTTCCATCTGAATTTACTGTCAAAATGTACCCCCAAATCATTGTTGCTTATTTTGATCGCCGCAATGGAATAAGCCCAATGTGACCTAAATAAACTTCCTAACAAAACATAAATCACTTTGAACTTTTCACAAATTGGTTGGGTGGTGTATTACTCTTTAAAAAAACTTATCACAAAAATCATCGTTGTCATCATCATTAAATCACAAACTCAATTCACCATAATCAAAC
The DNA here is from genome assembly GCA_032158295.1 of Pycnopodia helianthoides. Lineage (NCBI taxonomy): Eukaryota > Metazoa > Echinodermata > Asteroidea > Forcipulatida > Asteriidae > Pycnopodia > Pycnopodia helianthoides. Next base: position 992,080 of record CM063256.1, on the reverse strand, counting down.
TGAGGTTGATTAGTAATCAACAAATCACAATATCCACAGTATTTTTTATTAACATCATTATCAAGTACTTTGATGGATGATATGAGTACCTTCGTTAAGTCACTTGCAAAATGTATAGCCTTCCATAAAAGCTGGTGTCAGCCATGGAAAGTCTACGCAACTGTCAGCCAATAAGGTGCCATTCTCATAATGGTGTTCTAAAGTTGTGAGATTATTAGTTATCACACAAGTGAGAGCGGAATACGGAAAAATATAGCGCTGCTGCAATCTATATCCAACGAGGCAGAAGGATATGAGACGCAGACGCGCTATATTTTTTTCCGTGCTCCACAAGCGTGTGTGTAATAACAAATTGATCATTAAGCAAACTTGAAGCGTAGCTTAAAATAGCGCAATGTTAGAACAGAGCAATACGCAGGGTGAGAAATGGGCCGTGCAATATAGATTTATATCACACCTTTTGTTGCTATGGGTAGACCAATCAGAGTCGAGGATTATGTTTGCTTGAAGATACACAACAACCATTATTTTCATTCCATTGTACCAAAGTTCAACTCTACAATAAATACATTTATCCCAAAAAGTGATCTTTGGTATTAATTAAACAACAAAATTGTGCTTCTTTTGATAGTTATTTTAAAATTGGACGGTTCAATAAATTGTAGTCTTCTGTACTACGGTAAAGCTCCTTCAAAGATTACTGTAAGAGTCTTCATCCAATGTGCAGGGTACTTTTCTCATTCTGTCCAGTCTCACCACAGAGTAACAAAGCGCAGACATAATTAAAATGGTTCTAAGCCACACAACCATCTCAAGTATTAAGCCCAGTGTAACAAGATTCAACCGAATTATAGCCACTGATCCAGGCAGACAATCATATCTGGAAATTGTGAGAAATCACAAAAGCCAATTTTCAAGACATGGGGCAGGATTAACGTCATTAGTGGTGTTGCACAGGGTAGTGGGTACTTGTTTATGTAGTGGATTAAGTTTTGATTAATCTCCAAGGCAATCGGTACTAATCAGTGATTTAATGCCAGAGATATCAGGGGCCTTAGAGCAGCTTAATCTTCATCCAACCACAGGAAATTACATGCAGGAAAGATTGAATATTGGCAAGGCCCCAGATTTCTTAAATTTATAATCACTGCAGTGTAGGAACAATGATGACTTCACTGCGGGTAATTTATGATCTGCTTTAGTTGTAAGATAATATAAGGTTTATCTCTTAAATTATCTGACTAATTAGTTGTACAATCGTTGGACATCTGTTTTTAAAAGTGGATTTTCTTTAATTTGATTTATATTATGGACAATACAAAGACAAAAGGAGACTAGCTCTAAAGACAAACAGGATGTGCAGACCTACATAACAAAAATAGTACAGTATTACCCAAACTTTAAAATTGAAAAGAGGGGAGAGAGACAAAATGAGCAAACAACAGGTTCCATATACATTGTATACTCACTTTCTATAAATATCCTTAAGAATGACGTTACACAGCGCCAAGACACTGGTGACATTGCATTGAAACCAACTGAAGACTTCTTGATCGATAACAAATGAATGGTTCTTATATTTGTAAAAGTTATTTTAAAAACAACGCAAATCCATTTAAAAAAAAAACAAATCCAATAATTTCCTCCATTGCTTACACACTTGCCTACAAGCGTATTACCCATTCTGATCATAGTGCTTCCTCATTTCTCATTAATAATTGAGTTACCATTGATTACATTGATTACAAATTGATACAATTTCATATCAAGTGAAAACAATTGTTCAATCAACCTATGAAGGCAAGTACTTTCCACCCTTCACCCGAATAGTCACAGAAAGAAACCACTAACTCTGAGTGCACTTTATAGCCAAACTCGTTTGCACCTCCACATCCACTGGTCCACCGGGACCACAAATTTCATTTCATATCCTTGCCAATTTCCCCCTACTCTGTCCGTACAAACCCCCGCAAGTCAGCGGTCCTTCCCTGCTTAGTTTAGCACCCTGGAGAGGCAGTTAAATGTCCCGAAATCAAGCCCGAAAACTGGGTTATCGTAAATCCAGTTCTGGTAACCAGATTGGGTTCTTCTAGCCGAGCAGGCACGGAGCTGATAGAACGCTGGGGTGTTTAGACTCTCAGGGTCTCCCGACTGAGAGTTGAGTCAAAGTTTGCCCGCAGGGAAGGAGAAGCCGGCGAATCTCCCGGGGATTTAAGTGCACAGGATCTATTTATCTTCTTCGGAGATAGCTGATTACTGCTCCTTGAGCAAATGTACCATCAGGATGGTGGACTTTATTTTTTTAGCAGAGCAGCGGTGTTATTAATTTTAAATACATGTAATTTTCATGTACACCGGTGCAGAAGAAGCTCAGCTTTGCAAGAAATATGAAAGGGAACGGTAAGTTATTGATGGAATCTTAAACAATCACTAGAGACATCTAAACTAATGTTCGTGAAGTACATTCCACCCTTAATGCCCCTTATCTTATGTTAGTCTGATATCCTGACTGCCAATTGATTTTCTGCATAACTTTTGAGGGCAACAGTTTACTTACGCAACTTGCATATTCCAAAATTAACATTAAGGGGATGGACATTTATCCATTTGAGGAACAATCTGTACAATTTAATGAAAAAGCTTGCTGAAAAAAAGACCTACTAAATAAACAACCTGGTCGAAAGATCTAAAACTGTAAATTAATCAACATATATTTTTAAATCAACATCTTTTAGTGCCTTCGGGTCATCTTTATTTCCAAATCAAAGGTTAAGAGGTGTGAGTCCTACATGTATGACGGAATGATCTTCTGAAAAATGTTGTATTGTAAATATTGCAGTTTTCAAAATTATCTCAACGATACAATGATGAAAGGTGCTGAAACTGACAGGTGCCCTGACCAACTTTTCATTACTTTGTTTATAATGCTAACAACCCAGGATAAAACCCTAGCTACATCTCTCTCCATTTTATCATACAGCTATAAAAACAAATAAAGGGAAGGTTTCTTAGTTTCATCATGTAGCCACCTTCAACAGGAACTGAGATGTAACAATTAAAAAACATGCCTTCTTAATACTTAAATTAAACATGAGATTTAAGTGTTCCATTAGTAACAAAGAAGTTCCCTTGGACACTACCAGTCCCATGCGAGACCCATACTTCTTCCAATGCTGGTACATACGTGTACTGAGTGGTGTCAACCTATCTGGAGACACAGCATCTAAGAAATCATACTTCCCTTTAGAACGTGCCACTGCATATCATCCAACCCCAGCACACAAACCAACACACACAGAATCAGTTGTTAATATCCGGCTGAGGAAACCTCCACCGCGACCCTGGAGGGGGGTCCGCATTTTCCTCACCCCCTTTTGCGCAGGGTGACAAAATAATACTAGCCATAGAGTCATGCATTATTCATGAATAAAACCCCCTACCAACAATACCCAAGATTCATCCATATTTTATCACACCCGAGGCTCTTTTCCAGTTTAAGTTCTCACCATGTCTAAACCTGAACACACAATCACAGTCCCCTAGGGGTGTCAGAAGAACAGCGCCTTGGCTAAAAGCAGCATTGCAACCGAAAAATTTCAATTTTGTCTGTATTTTTTTTCTCTCTCTGTTCCCGCTGTGCGGAGCCCCCGATCGTCAGCGCTCAGCAAGACGCTATCTGTAAATTCTGTTGATATTGATCTAAACTGTCACACAGCACTCACACTCTGTCAGTTGCCGGCGGGGAAAATATCTCACAACCGGATGAAGCACAGATGCGGTATTAGCGGCAATATTTTTTTTCCTCTCCCCTCTCTCTCTCTCACTCGCTCTCGTCTCCTCTCCGCCATCTCTTTTTCTCATTCTCTTGTTCTGTTCCTAAAATGTGGTAATGTCATCTCAAATGGAGGCCCCGGGGAGGGCTACAGATTGACTTTGCAAGGAGATGACGATGTGTTCTCACACAGCCAAACATGGAGTAATATTGTGGATGTTCCATTATCGTACATAATGAACAGGGTATTGATATCCCATCCAAAAGACAGCTTTTAGGGTTTGGGCACTCAATTTTCTCCTTCCAGGTGGAAGTAACACATCTCTTCTTTAAGACCTCTTTTCAGGTTTTCTCACTTACTGAGGTTTCAAATGGATTACCTACTCATAAGTATTTAACCAAATTAAAACCAAGGCATTGAAAGGTATTAAATTATCTCTTTTGAAAAACTTTTATTCTTCAAAAGAGTGCTTTATTTGTCAATTGTATTTTAACTGGACCTAAAAAACTCAACTCTACTCACTGACAGCTTGTGGTGTTTCTGACTTTTTGTTTTCAACTGTTTGGGAAAGTTTAGTGTCAAAAAGGAAGTTTTTCTCAGTTTTTTAAGCTTAGATTTGATGAGATACTTGTCAGTGGTATTTTAAAAAAATGATACTGACAAATAAAATAAATCAATCAATAAAATATACATCTGCTTTTGTAGTTTTCCTGAATTTTGATTGACTTAAACAATATTTAATTGTTACAAAATAAATATTGCAAGTTGCAAATTGTAAGTCAGAATTATAAATCATCTAGTTAACTTTCCAACACTTGGCCACAGGTGGGAGAACACAAGCCATCTTCAATCCTTGCCAATCCGACCTCCAACACACAACAGAACAGAACAAGGGAAATGTCCATAGATTTATTGCAGCAGTCAACAAATAAGTGCTTTTTTTATGGAAACAACACTCTCTGTCATTGGCCCCCAAGCTGAGCATATCTGGCTAATTTTCCCACATCCAGGCCACAATAAAATTTTATAGTCCCTAGGCCCTTGTTCTTTAAAATTGAATTCCCTTTACCCCAGTTCTCAGGCGGGAAGAATCTAGGATGGTGTATATTTGTAAGCATTTATGATCATTATCCAAGGGTTCCAGTTGTACTTCTGGTTTCTGCTGGTATTGTTTACATTTGTACCATATTTGTATATAAATGGGGGGTTTATATTCTGTAAAGCGTAAGTAGAACAGGCTGAGGTTGAATACTGTGTGAATAATGGAATGAACTACTCACTGATTGGAACAAACATAAAATTGTAGTGGGTACAACATTGTGTGCATGTGCTTGGACAGAGTCAACATTGATTGCGCTGAAGCATGCAGCTATTTGAACTTTTTTGAACATGAGTGCAATGTTGAGTATAGCCAATGTCACCAGGATGGTTCATGATTGGGTAAAAACTGGATTCAAAATTGATTTAATCAGAACGTACAAAACAACTTGATGTCAAGTTGGTACAAACAAGCACATATCACCTCAAGACATGTTTCAAGTTACTCATTGAGGAAATGATATCTGACATCTTAATAAAATTATCCGCAGGGAAACAACTTTTCAAAAACAAAATAACGCAGCTTGGATGTGCCATTTTCTCAATTATCTCCTACAAACCAAGTTTATACATTCTCTGACCTTTATAAAAGGTGTTTTAAGTGATGATTAAAGTACTGCATATTGTTCTAAAACAAAGTTATGAAAAGGATTTAAATATTAAGAGACAACAAAAGTCATAGAAAGAGGCCCATCACAGAATGGTTGCATCAAATGGTTGTCTACAAAGCCAGTCTAAAGTTATCAAACATGAAAGAGTACCCTTTCTTGCATTCAAACCATGTTTTGACCAGAGGAATGTTTGAATGCAAACAGTTTTTCGGACAACCTGTTTGGTATGTTATGTAAGAATAACTATAAAAATGATAAATGTGGGCAGTCTGTACTCAAAATACATAAGATTAGTGGTCATAAAACCAACTGAATATGAAGTAGGAGTTCAGATTCAAAACAACCAATGCATGTTACACCGCGTTTACACTAGAACCAGAAAGGTGGATTGAGATCCGGCATTTTTGTTACGACCTCAGAACAAGATCTGATGTTGCGTTTACACCAGTGCTTGGTCTGATCCCACTTTTGAACCGGATGTATTGGTCATGACGTCATCGCTCCTCGCAAAGAGTTCAAGGGTTACGTGGCAAAGATCAAAGGTCACAATTACAGCGCGCCATGTTTTCCTCGACGTACATTAACAAACATTAACAATGGAAAATACAGTACAGCAGATGATACGGTTAACGAACATGGAGGTAGAAATAGATGGGAAAATTAACAAAATACAGCAACAATGCAAGCTCTGAAAACAACAAAACGTTTCACACACGCACAGTCCATGTGCACTGTGCATGACACAACAACAAAGAAGACACCCACAAAAATATAAATTGGACGAATGTCCCACCAGAGCACAAGCGAAAAGCGGGCCGTTTGTAGCGAAACCGGAAATGACCACATCGAATTGCGGTGTCTGATCCACCTTTGCGTTTACACTTGTATTTGGAATCCACTTTGCCGGATCTGATCCACCCTCCTCGAAAGGTGGATTAAAATTGCCGGATCTTGAACCGGGTCTGATCCTGAATTTTGTGTTTACACTAGCCGTTAATCCACATTGCCAGATCAGATCCAGTGTAAACGGGGTCTTACTGGTAGATAAACCCCTAAAAAGTAGCGATGGCCCAGGTTTCTTTCTCAAAGGTGAACAATATTAAGGTCAAACAGTAAGGTAATTACCACTTTTTGGTTAAGTTTGCAAAAGCTTTTAACTTCTTCCTTTTTAATCTTTTGCTATGAATTTCAAGTTGTTATCAATTGATTTCAATAATTGACAAGACTTCAAGCAGATTGGAAAATTTTGAAAATAACAAGCGGATCCAAGACATTTCAATTTAGAACACACTCCTTTGCGATGGAACGTCTTACTATATTTCTCTAATCAATTTTCTTAAGAAGAAGTAAATGTATGAGATAAAAATTGTTACTTTATTCTGCAGATAACCACCACAGCTACACCAAGTCCTTATTATCTTGTCAGCATTATCTTCTGCTTATAGCTCTATTAAATTGGGACCAGACCTTTCATATCTCCCAAAGTAAGTCATCAAACCATCCAGGGCACGGTGAGATGCCTCGTTCATGTCTTAATTGTATTTTCTTCTGATTTGAAAGATAATGTTATAATCAATGAGAACAATCAATGGCCTTCTCAAGGAGTTAAAGTGCTGAGTTCCTGCAGAGACCTTAATGTATACTGCCGAAGCACTAAGTGTAATTGGTTAGGCTGCCTAAGCAGAGCTGTGTATGTATGCATTCATCATGTTTGCACCACTTGTTAGCTTTGTTTTAACACCGATCAAGCAATCAATATCATCAACTGAGTCAATAATTGTTTAGTTCCCTCATGTAAATCCAATGCAGCTCACCATGTTTTGAAGGATACCAGTCTACTGTCATACTCATCTCAAGTATGAAAAGTCAAACTCATCTCCAGTATGAAAAAGACATGTCAAATGTCTAGATGACTTTTTTGTCATATGCAACATAGGCCTAGTTCTTTTTTTTAAGGTTCTTAAAATAATGTGTTCTTCTAATAGGCGCAAACACAGCTTTCTAGGTTTTTTGGATTGTTTGTTCTTTCCGTGTTTTTTTTTTTGGGGGGGGGGGTTCTTTCCCATAATATTACAGCAACATGTAATAAAGATTTAAAATACCTCAAAGAGTTTATGCACTCTGATTGGTCGGTGAACTAATGAAAATCAGCAGTTTCCTTTATTCATTTTTTGTGTATTGTTTTGGCTTTTGGCAAGGTTCGATTGTGCCACATAAAGTCAAAAACCAACAAAAATATTTGTATTTATGGTGGTGTTAATTTCCAAAGATCATAGTCTGGTTCTTGAAAATTATCATAACTAATTAAATATGTGAGGAAGATTAAGTCTTATGCAAAAATTGAAGAACCTGAACAATGGCCCTTGAACATGTAAAGAACTATTCTAAGAAATATCTTCAAAAGAAAAGTCACAAATTCTGAAGACTTCTATTTTTTCTTTAAAAAAAAGGTGTTTATTAATGGCAATAACAGAGTGAGGAACCGGTCTTCACTTTGTGGTAGTGACCTTGGTTGGTGGCTGGCCGCTGTTAACAGTCCATTAACAGCGGCCAGCCACCAACCCGGTCATTACCACGCAGTGAAGACTGGCTCCTCACACTGTTATTGCCTATGTAAGTAACTGCCATCATTTGAACCACAAGACAGAACCACAATCTGGCTCCGGAAGGACCAATACAAGTCCACAGTCAACAATGTACAGATGGTCATTGATAAAACATTTGAATGACTCCTTTGCAAAAAAAACAAATTTGAATAAAATCAGAAATAACAATTCATATATCAATACATATTCAATGTATCTCATTTTCGCAAAAAAGTTGTATCTCGCAAGAAAATGCTCCACGCAAAAACGTTATATCTTAGCGCATACTTTTTTTGAGTGTACATTGTACATCTGGCTATTTTCAAACTCGCACATAGTGTAAGTGCTATTTTAGGAGATACATTATTTTTGCACTGAGACAACAACTTGTTCTTTTTAGTTTTTATATTAATTTTTCAAGAGACGTCCGCTTATCCCCCCCCCAAAAAAAACGTGTTTAACCGTTTACAACCCTTTTACGAGTTTCAGTTACACTTATTTGTCTCATTGCACTGACACAACAACTTGTTCTTTTTAGTTTTTGTATCAATTTTTCAAGAGACGTACGCTTGTCCAACCCCCCCCCAAAAAAATGTTAAACAGTGTACAACCCTATTACGAGTTTCAGTTACACTTATTTGTCTCACCTTGCAAGGCACAAAGGTAAGATAAGATTCCAAACATAATTTTCTTAAAGAGTACTGAATAAAGTACCGACTCTGACTTTTCTAGTTTCTTCTTTCAGAACACTGTCTGAAAATCTGCACTTAAATAAAAGAACTTTTAACCACTCAAAACAAACACAACCACGAGATATGAAATCTGAGAACTACAACCACTTTGCGACCAATAATTGACAGAAATGCAATAATTTCTGTCAAAATGAAGTCTTTAGAAAGTTCACAGGATTAGAGGTGCTAGACGAAAAGATTAAAATGTATGACAATCTTCAAGAAAGATCTGCAGCACAAGACGAGACGTAATCCCTTGAAAGAACGAAGCAAGAAAACTAGACAATCCTCTCAGCAATTCAATACAATTCGTTAAAAGCCAAGTGAGGTGTAAACCAAGTGAAAATTGCTTTTCCAATTTTTAATCCAATTCAGCAAATTTTCTGCCAATTTTCCTCCACACTTTTCACGGCGCTGGACTGTACCGTGCGTGTACACGATTAAGTCAACTAATTCCCACCACAGGCGCACGAAAAGTTCACGTAGATCTGAAAAATGCACTAATTACTCACACTAATTTTTCCTCTGTCCACTGGAGCATGTAATGTGCTTCTCTTACTCCATATCCTGGTGCTTTTACCATCAGAATCGTCCTGTTGGATTTCCTAATAGTCTGAAGTCAATCAAACGAAACAAAAATTGGCTGGATCTAGCCGCGCTTGGCGTATGCCCGAGGATCCAGGTGTCATATCATGGTGGCCCAAGATAACATCGCCTTTGCCTTTGACGGTTACCGACATTGTCTGTGTCAGCGACGACGTTGAGAGATAATTGAATTGTCGGCTGGGTTAATCATCTCATCAATTGATTGGATAGGTTTTTGTTTCATCTTCACACGCTGTCACGTCAAAGATTGACTAGTGAACAGTTTGCGGAGGTGTGCAGACAAGTGTTATAGACAATGCATCAGGTAGAGTCGCCAGCTAAATCAAGCATTAACAGGACTGACGGGACTATTAAGATCATTTCTACGTTTGTTTATTAACTTTGAATCATTTTGTCTAATAAAACCAAGTAGTCCACAAAATTGCCCATAATATATCCAAATAACAAGATAAACGTTAAAAGGTAACCACGCTAACTCATTCCACCACAGTACTCTCTGCTCCTATAAAAATGTTGACAATTAAACAGCTTCTGATTTTGTAAAAAAAAAAATGTACCAGACTGTTTTTGTTAAAGAATGAAACTCACAAAAATCTTTAAAATTAAAAAAAATATTAATGATGGAGAAAGAATCTTTAAAAACCCTTTAAATCAAGTGAATAATATAATTAATCATCGATTAGAATTAGGGATCAAAAAAATGTTCTTAGTTTGCAGGGGATCACATAAACACATTGCACTTATCTTTACTGAATTCAAAAAGATTCAAAAAATAAGAAGTGGATTAATCCCTTTACTCCCACTATTTACAACCAAAGATTATTCCATCGTTCCCACTATTCCCACTATTTACAAACAGAGTATACCAATTATACTCATTATTCCCATCGCTTACAAACATAGAGTATAGGCCTACTCCCAATTTTTACAAACATAGTTTTCTCCCATTGATATTCACAGCATTCCCATTATTCCTGTTATTCCCATCAATCCTATTATTCCCATTATTCCCAATTTTTACAAATAGATTATTCCCATTACTTACAAACATTGATTATTTTCATTATTCATGTAGTTTACAAATAATATCTGATGGTTTCCTAGCTTTGAAGATCACAAAATGGCAAAAGAACAAATAGTATGCGTGCCGTATAGTTTTTTTTGTTAACATGGAGAACAAAAATTAAAACTGAAAAATATACTTTCCACTGACTAGTTCATTGAATGGTGTTAACATGGAGAACAAAAATTAAAACTGAAAAATATACTTTCCACTGACTAGTTCATTGAATGGAAGTTTTAATATGCAAAAGTCAGACGAATCTTCCACTTGCAGGTTACCAAAACTACTCCCAAAACATAACTACAAATATTTAAAAAAAAAGAAGCATATAGAACCTTTATCATCCACCAAAGTTGCATTTTAAAGTTCAAAGATATTTACTTTCACATGGTACATGGCAACAGCTGCAAGCAGCTGGATTCAAAATTACTCAACTATTGGGAATGATTTATGTGGAGTTTTTAAATTAAATTGCACAACATTTTGTTTGCCTCTGGCGTTGGACTGTTGACACATCCAGAAAAAAAGGCATGAACATTGAGAGAAAAAACGTTTGATTAAGTCCTTTTTTTCTCTATCCTTGTGGTTAGTTTGATTTTCTTCTAGGTCTGACATTCATATTGTCTCGGGAAAATTTGTACATCAAACAGCAGAAAATAATAATTATCCCACGGCCTCACACGGAAATGGGGCATACTACACACACTTGTACAACAAATTTGAAAAGAAACGACGCCCGTTAATTCTCGCATAAATGAACTCCCCGGTTGTAATACATCCTTAGAACTGTCCAATCCCAGCGCTGCAACCGCAACAGCGGCACACTCCACCAGTCTGCCCCACTCCAAAAAATAACAGACTTGACGACTTTGCTCCTTCATTAAACCAGCCCTGTGTCCCCAAGAAGAAAAATAGCGACAGGGGGGGGGGGGGACCTCCATAGAGTGCTTATGATATGAATGGGGAATTACATTGTTGGCGTGCCCTGAGGTCGTAACTGCCAAATACGGACACCAGGTGCAAAAACTGACCATGAATGGAAGGAGCTTGCAACCAACTTGTTAGCTTTACTCTATCACCTAGCAACCACATATTGAAAATATGGTTCTTTTATTTTGTGGGGGCAGGCCTGGTATATTCCCCTGAGGGGGTATACAGTCTGCATAATGCCTCATTTTAAGGTGATATCGTTTATGGCTGGAGAATTTTTAATTAGCTGGTTGGGATTATGATTTTGCTGATAATTTTTCTGTGTCAAAGTTTCTCATAATTCAAATTGTTTGAGGAGTGAAATGGAAAGTCCAATATCAGTTTCCTTAATTTTGTTTGGAAGTATAAAGCTTACAACAGACAGTACAAATTGACAAAGAAAAAGCATAAACAAAATTTACTGAAGTAAAAAACTGAGTAGGTTTACTTGCAACAACCATGTAAATAAAATCTCTTCTGGGGAAAGTTTTGGTTCTGACAAGAAATCAGATTGAGATGCATGAACGACTCTCAACATTTCAAACAGTGTGCTCTGCTCAGATCAGAGAAGTTACATCCAACCAGATATCTTTATTAGAGCCTCATTGTGGGCTTTCCCCATTTGTTTTCTATTTTCCCTTTTCTATAATTCTTCTTGTTAAAAACATTGTGGGGTTAACCCAAAGTGTAAAAAAACAAACAAGTACAATTCCTGTATAAAAACCGCCCACAATGTCTATCTTGATAGGGCAGACACACTCAAGTAAGAGCTATGAGGGAATTTTTGTTTCTTTTGTTGGTAACACCTTCCAACTTTTAATGTCTTTACATTCAGGTTTTCGTTGTAAATTCAGGTCATTTAATTGCCATAATGCCAACAAATAATAAAGTTAGAACAGTTCATCTTTCTTGGACACCAATTTTCTCAGTGTTGGCATTTTTTGAAAACTAATCATTGCACAGTGTGATCTTCAATGCACATTGGAGAGTTTAAAGGTAGTGTCAATGAAATGCTGATTTAAAGGCAAAATTATCAAAAAAGATACAATAAAAGTCCCCTATGAAAAATTAAGCTAAATACAGTGTCTAACAGCAAAAACTGTATTTATAAAGGTATTTTCATCAAGAATGTCAAAACCAGTCCACCTTTAGTGAGGTAACAGCAGGTACCAACTGCATCTCTGGCACCAGCATTCATTAACGAACACCTAAGAAATTTGAATCTCCAAAACTCACCTTGCTGTGAATTTTTGAGATGCAATCTTTTTGACATACTTTTATTTGTTTCTAATCACTGGGAGTATTTCAGACAAAATATATTTGCAGGATGCTTACTACCATTACTTCCATTGCCATCTGTATATAACAAGGAGGCTTTCGGAAGGAACTTCAGGCTTTAAATGTCTTGGTTTCAATCAGTTTTTCAAAACAAACAGATAATTGTTATGAAGCTTGTTCATTCTTAAGGGAACAGTCATTTAAACATTTTCATTTACAGAACTTTTATCACTTTCTTTTGGTGGCTGGGTATCAACAATTATTGTTTTGTTGGGTTTTTTTCTGCACAAGAACACCTGCCTATGTAATATTTACCTCACCCGACATCCGTCAACCATTAATTGAGCAAATATGCTGGTTATCTTGTTAAGTTTTTTAATTAACTTTTTTGATATTTGTTTGAATTATTACTGCCTGCAAAACTAACAATTTTCTGCAATTTCCACTGTATTTGAATACTCTTGTGTGTGTTTTTTTATCGAACAAATTGAAAAGGGGATTTTAAATTTGATTAAGTAAAATTTAAATGACACTAAACTACTCAGTCACCAAAGATTGCATTAGACCTATGCATAATATTTAATAAAGTGCACCATTTTAACAATGGGCACTAAGTTTGTAGTTGAATCAATACAGAAAATACTTGGGAACTATGGTCAAACAAGGAAAAACAAATCCATTCCTTCATATTTTGTCACCAAATAAACATACAATGTTCAAACTAAAACTACAAGCCCCCTACACACAAATGTGTATAATGGGAAACCATCAATTATACTACCCAGCAGTCTGTGAGTGTTGAGCAATATTCAAATATCCTACCAAGCGAAAGATCCGTTGATTCAATATTTCCATACACGCGAGGAGTTCTATACCACTGGAAGAAAAAAATAAGGGGAAAAAAATCCTTCCATTCATAAAAAAACAGCCCGCATGCTGGCATTATACATGCCTCTGTGGGCCTATTGTTAGCAAACTTCATCCCTTCTGCATAGTCACGTATTTTAACATCCCTCTGATGCTTCTCTTAATTCTGTCAACACAGACCCATTCTTTGGACATCATGCCAGGCCTGGGTTTTTTTGCCGCATGGGCCTGATTTGCATTTGAAAGGACGGTCGTGTGCCGCGGAACCGGCCCGCCTGCCGTCGATGGTCGCCTGGGAATTCCGTCCGTTCCATTAGCGAGATGAGTTTCTGAAATTTGGTATCGCTTGGCTGGCGTTGGGTTTCATCAGGGCCCAAGCGCCGGGGATTATCATGAAAAGTGACACGTCAAGACTGCAGTGGTGGGGACAAGGATATATGAAAGCAAAAATAAGGGGTGCTAGCTGGAATATTGGAGGGCAGTTGGTGTCAGGTGTGGGGATGTGTGTGTTTGTGATAATATGTATAATTGTACATGCGATGTAACCGAATTCAATGAAGATTGTTAGCTTGATACACAGGCCTTTTGACATTGAGACTGAAATTGAATGTTTGAAATGCATATCTTTTATCTGAGGTAATCTCTGCTATATAGTAATAAAACACTTGTACTTCAACTCATCAGATTACACACAGGTATGGTATAAGTCGGACATTACACAAACAGAATGCTTTCTTGGTGATTAATTGGGGAAAGTATCATGTACACACTAGGAAACATCTTCTCAACAAAGTCTTATCTTAAACAGAAAAAACTTTGCTCAGGATCCCTTTTCAAGAACAACTTGGTTCAACTTGTCACGGTCCTCAGTTTAACCTACAAGAAACTATACTGCCCTCTATTGACACAAAAGTGGAGACATTTCATTTTTCACTGTATTCTAATTTTTGACTTTCTCCTTATGTCTAAAAAGTAAACTAATCAAGCCATTTTAATCCCATATCCAACCATCAAATTTTATGATCTTTTACATCTGGATGCATCAAGAAAATGACTCCAGGGCTCAACTTTGGGGTTAAATTCCACAGGACCACAGGGCTTGTAGCTCAAAATAAGTACCGGACCAGAATTTATTTTACAACACCGGAATCTTAATGAGAAAGAACTGTCTACAAAGTTTAACATTTAAACTGTTTTTATTTGGACAAGCACTGAGGGAAGATTTATCTCAATTGTCTTAAGGGTTAAATCATACTCAACAGATATTTACCGGTACCAGACTCAAAGTCAACATTTGAACACCATTTCTGTTTGTCATTAACAAAAATACAACACATGGTGAGGAATTATTATTCAATTGAAAACACAAGACTGCCGAAGTTGTCTGGTCATGTTTACTGGCCCGGGGCTAAAATCACTGGCCTGTGGCCTGCGGTCCAGTGTAAAATTCGAGAACTGGACTCCAATGTAAACTAATGAAATAACAACTTAAAGCGGCTCCTCAAACGAGACAAAGTTTTATAAATCACCAATTATCATGAGACTTGGTTCTGATGAAGAGCTCTAGTTCACAACACCATGAAATTTATCAAGTTTTATTTTTAGCTTTAGGTTTTATTGCATGTCAAAAAAATAAATGTTTCTCAATTCCACACACGGATTGTTTTCCACGCAGTAAGTGAAGTACACATTTAATTAAATTTTCTTTAAAAGCCTGACTTTCATTTAAACCACCAAATAATGCAAAGAGCAAACATATTCTGATCAGTACACCTGTCTCAGGGGTTCAATCAATTACAAACACAGAAAGTACACACCAAAACAAAATCAGCCACAACTGGTCAAGCATAAGATTGTATTTCAACACAAATAAATCCATCAAACCAAGACAAAGATGATTTAAAATCCTTGGTGGTGGTGTTTTTTTTCTGCTGAGTGAAAAAATTAAGCCATGTGTGGTCAAGCCGGTGGTGGTGGCTCACTTTTCATCGCTTTATATATTGGGCCAATCATTATTAGGCTCCGGCATTTGGCAATTTGGGCAGCATTAAACATTTATGGTTATACGAGACAGCAAGTACTAGCAAGTGCTTCCACAAAACAGATGTCTACAACATGTGCAACAATAAGTCAATCCTAAGATTTCATCGCGGTAATCATGTGCACATACTGTGTATACTGTGGATGCAAGCTACCAGCATAGAGGAACAAACTAAAAAGTTATGGGATTGTTATTACAAGGCTCTTTTTCATAACAAAATTTTAAAGAGTGGAACAAAACAAGGGTATATGTTGCACAATTTGGCAGGTGGTAGGCCCGTACATGTCTATTTTGTAGAAAGTGTAACATCAACAAATTAACTAAAAATAACATATGTACATCTGGTTATTTATTTTTCTATAAACTCTAAACACAATTTGTGTTCAAAGGAGTTTTTCTTCAGGTGTACTTGACATGTATCTGATTGAATGGAAAGGTTTTTTTTGTCGTTTCAAAATGAATGGGGCCAAAGAAAGTAGACACCAAAATTAGGTCTTAGAACCCAAACAATTCTTTCCCCTTTTGTGTGGACTCAGACATTTTTACCCTAGATATTTAAATTTGCTAACCCTTAGCTCACCCACCCAGCAGACAACCTTCAACCTTTCCACCAACCTAAATCCTCATACCATTATGTATACCATTCTTACTTAAGCTCCCAAAATATTCTATTCAGTCATATATTCATTCACAAAAATATTAACCCAAACATTTTTTTGTATATATTTTTTTTATAGATTAAGTCAATACAGCAGCCTCACCGCCCAAATTAAAAAAAGCTATAAAAAAAATGTGGAGGCAAGTCTGAGTGGCTCCCCACATAGCGTCCGTCCAATCTCCTATAGCGGCAGTAAGAGTCCACAAACCCAGTATGCCTGAACTGAGGGTTCCCTGAGCCCATCAATCACTAAGAACCAAAGTCCATTGATGTCAATGTTAGCCAACCATAGCAAGCCAGCCATTCACAAGCGCTCCATCTGCCCGCATCAAGCGCTCACCTATTCTCATGCAAATGAAGTCTCTTACACACACACACACTACATACAGAATAGACCTAGAGAGATTAGGCCTAGCCGCCACTCGACCATCTGTCGTGCCAATTTGAATACTAAGCAAACTCCTATATTACTACATAACAATTTTTTTCCCTTCACTTTTATTCTGTTGGGGACATTGTAAAAATAAACCATTGAGGAGAAAATGTTGGCACCTATGTAGTTGGCAATTTAGGAGTAGGAGATGGTTCTGATTACTTTCTTTGATTAGCCTACCCTCAAATAATGAGCACCAGTTTTTTTATTTCTGAGTAACTTCTGAAAAACTTACAATGTCAATAATTGTTTATTAATGCAACAATGATTCACTAATGATTAGTTCAGCTAATTTGACTTTAGTTTTCACTTTCCACCACAAAAACCAGCAATCTGAGAAAATTACAATTATTTATCTTCTGTTTGTTACGTTTGGAGAGAAATATTAAAGCAAGTCTTGGAAAATTTGAGAGTAGATTTAGACCACTGATACCAGCTAAGTATCCCAATGAGCATCTCTGATAAGAAGAGAGAAAAAACCCAAACATTTCATTCAACATCCAACCCGTGTTAATATTAACTGGTTGAGTGCTTACATCATAAAAATTACTGTTACAGCACAGCCATTAAACCCCATCAATTCCACCTCAAAAAAAGTACACCATGGGCAGACAGCTAACAGAACCCGAAAATCAAAAATAATAAATAAATTCATATTTAATCCCAGCAGGAGGTGGATTTAGCTCAGCCCTGCTAGGAAGAAGGAATTGGAAGACGGGAAATCCACCAGACAAGGCACCCTAGTCGCCCTGCCCAATAATTGGCGATCATCAGGCCAAAAAGGCACCTGCGTATAGTCGCCAGCAACGACAGAGAGAGAGAGAGAGATGCGAGCACACGACCCAATCACTAAACTTAAAAGCCTGCTTCATCATTTATTTATCGTAGATGCAGACAGCTTAAGCTTGGACAATTCTCTTCCAGCCCTAGGGGAATTCTGGAAGCATCCTCCGTGTATATCAGTGAGTCTATTTGCCACCACTAGTTAATCATTCTGCTCCACCACTGGAAAATCATTAACAGTTGTGTAGGATAATGTCTCCCTTCTTCCCCCGGTGCTTTTGGGGAACAATGGAAGTTTCTATTTTTATGTGATTTTTCTGTTAATTACTAACTTGGGAATATTAAACTTTTCAAATGCCCAGCTTTTTCATTATTTCACAAGCACTGCCTCGTTTTATACAGTTTATCTTTCGTTATAGGATATTTGAAATAAACATCTTAACTTTTTTACACCACTGCAGGTTTCTTCTGGAATCTGGACCTCACTGATCATTACCAAAAATAAAACATAGAACTTTCCTGACACTTAAAAGTAGATATTTAACATTAATTACTCCATAGGTCAGTCTTTGCCCTACACTTTGCAATAGTGTTAAACAAAGGTAAAGATAATGCACTTATTTACAAAAAACAAACAAATACTGACATAGACTGCTCTTCCAAATATTATGTCAATGTCAAGTGCAAAGTATATTATGCAACTGTTGGTGAAGTTCACAATTGGTACACAACAAGCCAAAACAAACAGGTGTTTCTTTACAAGCCTAAGGTTTGGATAGGTTAACACTAGTTAATAAGAGGAAGTTCCGGGACTATAACTGGAGGCAGGGTTCAAGAAGTACAAAACAAGGAAGTGGCAGATTTTGTGCATAGCTTTTTAGTTGATGGACAGACATTAAGTAAAATGTGCTTCTACAGAATCAACTGTCCTTCTAACATAGGTCATAGGTCCTTCTGTAACATAAGTGCCAGCTGCTGCCCCTCCCCCCTCCTAAAAACAAAGGAATCTGAGCACTCTGTTTTGCAGGGTGTCTGGCTCTGTAATGAAACTTTAAAACATTTTCTTGTTCACAAAGTAATGAGGAAAACCTTAAGAGAATGGTTTTTTTAAATCCAGACGGCCAACCTACAGACAGGACATGGGTGAAATGTTTATGGCGGGATTCAAATATGAGATACAGTATCACAACTCAGAGTGACGAGCCAATGGTCACTCATGTGTCTCACATGTCCCAGTACGACACACAGTATCGATTGATTAGAATATACTGCTACTGGTTTGATCTTCTGTCACTAGACACCAATTCTACCAAACTTAAAGCTCAAGCTTGATTCGAGAAAGCTCAACTCAATTGGTTCTAATGACCACTCTGGAAAATTACGCAGGTCTTTTGAGTGGAATCTACGACCAGTATCTCACCCAGGAAGCATTCAATTTCTTCTGAGGTTCTTCTGTCTAAGCTACTGTCTCCTGTCTCAACTGACAAGAAATTATGGGAAAGCAAACAGGGCCAGTTGGCACATTCGGATAATGAAGAGTAATTTGACAGTTCACTTTCGTAGGTAATCTTTGCAGTGCATTGGGGAGGATGGGGGTCTGTTTGAATGATAAGGATGTTACAATAATGGCAGTTAACTGTCAGACATTGGTAGTTCCTTCCTGTTGTTTTTCTAGGATGTTTTATAAGAGGAGGTTAGGAGCCAGACTAAAACTGACGACTTAGATTCTGCAAGGTCACTGCAGTATTCTCCATTTAGGCCTAGCCAATTAGAATAGACAGACACTCATTTTGAACGCTGTTCAAAATTCCCTTAATCCCATACAAGCATTGTCCAGACAATATCTACAGAATTTTGTCCAAGGGTGGTGGAAATCCATCGACACAACATTTTTTAAATTAAGGAGGTGGGGGGGGGGGCAAAACCGACTTTTGGAGCTACAAGTGTCACTTGACTCAATCACACATTCAATACAATATACATGTATAGTATAGCTGGTGTATACTCTAACCATAATGAATCGTGACAGGTGTATAATTATATTAAAACAATTTTGTCAACATTAAATGACTGACAATTTTTTTTATTTTCTTTAGAATAGTAAGGCCCAAGGCTGAGACAGACTTTTCCCCTTTTTTTAATTCTCAAAAAGTATATATTTTATTCAAACTTGGTAGTCAAACATCACACAGAATATGATATATATGGTGAGCGGTTGGGTGGGTAGCTGTTGGCTGGGGGCTATGGTGTAGGGTTGGGGAGGAGGATTGGTGCAGACAAGTTCTTGGGAAACCTGGGAATTGATGGCATCAACAACTCTTGCAAATTTGGCGATCATACACCTTTAGGAGACTGACAGGTTGCAGGAGTGTGTAGAGCACTCATGATGCATGTTCACATAATCACAACGATACTTGGTACAGCATCGAAACTTCACTCATACACTCGTCTCATTGACGCCTCTACATAAGAGATGCTTAGACTCACTCAGAGCACATGTTTCTGCTACTTCACCTCAACTCGGTTCCTAGAACTGTACGACTAACCTGTGAGCACACCAATCAGAGACTAAACTGAAATAACCTCCCCAGATATCATTCAAACAGAAATTGGTCACTATACCACAACCACTAAATCTTCTTATCATCCCTATAGCCAAAATGGATCCACCCATGACAACCGATGAGATGTTTTTACTCATTCGCAGCGTGATGCTTACTCAGTTAGCAGCAACACCGCCCCCTATCGAACCGTAGCTGTACGCTCCCTCTACTTTCAACACTGGATGCCGACAAACCCCACAAGAACACTCACAGACCCTTGAGGTGAACACCTTAGTGATTTCCCAACCATGTAGACTTGGGCGTAAAGTTTCATAAATATGGAGCATGCCTAGGTGCTTTTTGAGGTTTTAGAATTGAGAATGCGTATAGTTTCATCCTTGAATGGTGTATATGACAAACTCCATTCTGATGGTACACAACTTTAGTAATGAATTGTTGAATAATTGAATATGTCGCCCTTCTGTTCTCCTCACCAATGTATTATTCACCTTGGCACAGTTTCACATGATTTGTGTTTCACTTGTTCTTAACAACATCCATGTAATAGAGGCATTACTTATAAATGAGAATCTAATTTCTTTATGTATTATATTGCAATTCTCACATCCGGAATATGAACAATTACAAGGATGTGAATGGCTATGTGAAAACCCCTCACAAAGTCCTTTATTAACAACAAGTGTGACAGAAATTATCGCCACTCATAATGTATCACTTGGTTATTTTATTTTAACCTTGAGATGCTTTTGTGGATTTTTTCTTTTTCATTTCCAATTTAAAATTCATTGACTCTATGATCTAAATTCATGATAAACTGTTGAGCAATATATATTATTTATTTCCCGATTTTATTTTTATTTTCTAATTATTATTTACTTATGCATTTATTTATTTATTTATTCACTAACAATTTGTTGGCATATCTCAACGGGAATATTATTTCAGTAATAAGTTCAACCTTATGAAAAACAACATGCCTCTAAAAAAATCTGATATTCGGTTTGAAAATCAATCAAAGGAATTCAAACCTGTTATAAGAACAATTGAAACCACATTTTCACCAAAACATGAAAAATTCCTAAAATAGTTTTTGGTTTACCTATGTAACGCTAACAGATCCATTGGTAATGATAACTGATCTGTTTTTGTTTAATCCACTCTATTCTATGGAGATTTTGTTGCTGTTAATTTTAACTTTCTATCTCTGTAAAGTCAATGCAATTTTGCCTTGGGCATCCACTTTAAAAAAATATTTTATAACCAAGATTAATAAAAACTGGGGGTGCTTAAAAATCTCATGACTGTATGCCATGATCTTTTTTTTTAAGCAGCAAAGTTGATACAGTTAAGCAAGTTATTTTCAGTATTCAGAAAAAGGATTCCTCTTTGGTGGTATTAAAAACATTACCCCATCTAAATTGTCAATTTCAGGAAATTTTCCTGAAAAAAATGTCCTTGGTATCTGTATACCAAAGCCAAAAGACCTCCATGATACTAAAAGCCTCATTAATTATTTACAGATTTGGGGTGGAACAAATCGAACTTGACTAGGGCGGGATTTGAACCTGCGACCTACGGATTAACGTGCTGGAGCTCTACAAACTGAAACATATTTAGCCATAATGTTGACGGTATCCCTGTTTTGTTAATATCTTTGTTTAAGGGTGCCAGTCAGAAGCCATTCAACCTGTAACTGCCGTGTAGTCAGGGATCACACCCAAGTTTAGGATACAACTTGGGTAGCAACAGGAGAGGTTCAAGTATCAAGAAATAAACCACAAGTGAAACTTATGGTTTACTCAAATTATTTACAGATATGAAAGTTACACTAAAGGTAGATTGAATGGACGTAAACAACATACCTTTATTTCAGTCCAGTCAAAACTGAAAGTTACACCAACAAGAGTCATGCATTACAGATGAGCAAGGACAGCATATTCTTAATTTGAATTAAACATATGAGACATTCTTACAAAAACGTTAAACTTAAATAAGTTCAACTGGATTATTTGTAAAAACATGAATTAGGAGGTTCGTTTTTCGAATCCAAGACAAGTGTAGATGTTACTTACTTACAGCTATTACAATGAATATTCTGGGGCCAATAACTTGACAAAATGGACAAACAGCTAGCCTTGCTTATTAAATATTAATTTATGAGTTTTCTATTCCACAAGATTTGGTTCCCTTAACCTGCAAAAGTGTAAATCTTTACTTGGCTATAATCCATTGGTGATCAAAGTGAAATTCTCGGGAGACTTTGAGATGCAAGGTGCAGCAAACATAATCCCAGGTACTTTTCTTTTGTTTTTAGCATGCACACTTTCCCCAAGATAACAGATTTATCTGGATAGTCTATTTATTTATTTATTTATTCTGGTTGTTAAGCCAAGGACTCTCAGAAAAGCAAACTTAATCACTATACTAGCCAAGAACCCCATGGGGAGAAAACAAAGAAGGAAGTTTCAGTTTAAGATGTGGGAGGAAAATCACAGACAATAGTTCCAGGGGAAACCAACGCAATCAGGTAGGGACTGAAAACCCAATCCACATAGTGCAACTGGCAGAATTCGAACCTGGGTCCCAGAGGTGGAAGGCGAGAATAGATACTGCTGCACCAACCCAACCGCCCTAGTCTGTTGCAGGGCTAAAATTTTACACTGGGTACAGGCCCAAGGCCAGTGATTTTAGCCCAGGCCAGTGAACTCATGATCTGACAAGTGATTTTCAGCTGAATAATTATACATCACTGTGAAATATCTTTACCAGAAAGAGATGATGTTCAAATCTTGATTTTGAGTCTGGTAAATAGAAATCCCTTCAATCACATGACAAATGAGATCTATCTTCTTAGAGTGCTGGTTCAAATAACAACAGTTTACATGTTTAACTTTGTTGAGAAGCTCTTTCTCAGATTATGGTCTTTTAAAATAAATTCTGAGCTATTTTGAGCTACAAGCCCTGTGATCTTGTGGAATTTTACGCCAAATGTGAACCCTGTGCTGCCACCTAGCTTCCCAAAATGTCTCCTATTGTATGGTTCTTTGAAAATGAGGCTAGATTTTAACTGAACAGTTATTGCAGAGATCGAATTTGGATGAAAAATCCACAAAGCTGCAGGGCTTGTAGCTAAATACTTTTACTGGACCATCACCAGTATTTGTTTAACATGACCAGAATCAAAATGAGAAAAAGACTAAACACAGTTTATAGGCCTACTCAACAGAAATGAAAGATGTTTACCAGACTCAAAGTCAACTTTTGAACATAACTCTTTTTTAAAATAAACAAACTCCACAGTGAGTGTTTTTTTTTTCAATTCTAAAACACAAGACTGCGGACTTGTCCGGTCATTAGTTTTCTGGCGCGACACTAAAATCACTGGCCTCAGATTGTCATTGCCATTGAATGACTGGACAGTGGCTCTTATGATGAAAAATAGGCAGAGAGTAGTGACTTACATGCTAGCATAGCCATAGCCATAGCCATTTCTGTACAGCGAAAACAAAATATCGTTCAGGTGCAAGAAAAATATCTAAGGGCTCTCTGTTTGTATTTATCGCTAATCCAGTAGTGTGCGATTGGCCTAGATATAACAAATGTTGTTTCAAATAACATTTCAATAACATCTGTTTATTGAGCAAAATGATTATTCAGTTGGTTTTCCGGTGAAGGTACTTTGTATTTTACATGGGTAAATTATGTCAAACCCTAATGCTATCTACTTTCAAGGAAATAAACATGTACCACAGCATGCTGATTGATAAACAGCTGTGCAGTGTATTAAATTGAATGTTTCCCAGTCTAATGATTATCTGTTTAACATATGTCTGACTTTTTTATAACAGTGTGACCATATTTGTGGAATTCCCTGAATCCAGTCATAATTACTGCTTCAGTAACTTTAAAGGAACAAAACTAGATTTACTAAGTTTGGTTGCCTTGGGATTTTTTTTTTAGATAAAAACAACATATCTAAATTGTTTGCTTCTTCTTTATTTCTGTTTCTATTCCCCATGTTTTTCTTTTCTTATAACTTAAACAACGCTGAAGTTTAATTGCTCGTACTTTAGTTTGAAAGTTAAAATTGTGAACTCATTTTGAAAACATTTATAGCTAACTCTGGAAATATAATTGAAATGTTTCAGCTTTGGACAAAAAAACCATGCCTGAAAGAAACAAACAGAACCAGTTGATTTCATAGGAGAATATTAATGGTGACAAGTAATACCGCCCTCTACTGTTAGACTTGGACTAACCTTCCATGCATTGTCATTTGGGTGCATTGCACTGCATTGAACCATTAGGCTCAAAGATTTATAGAGCCTTGAAGGGAAGGGGCAAGATGGAGACTCTTGCTGAAATGTGTAATGTGCACTGGACACCATTTCAGCAAGCAACTATTGTGATGCAACAATAGATCAGTGCACACAATGACATTGCTATCTAAGAATGTCAAAACATTTGCATTATACTACTATAGTGAAATGGCCTCCATGCGTAATTCATGTTCCAACAGTAGATAGAGCTGGAGTTTCACATCTTGCGTCTTCGGCACTCTATAATCTTTTAACAGGCTCACTTTCACTGCCACCAAGAAGTGGCTGGTTGTTGCAGTACAGTTTGGTAAAAACAGTGACTAAATTAGTGCAACCAGTAACAAGCAGGACTCAATTTCAAACAGCAAAAGAATGCTCTGCTAACCTGTTTGTTATTCATGCTCTGATTTCTGACCTCTCAAAATGACAGGTTTTAGACAGTCATATTATGCTTGTAAACATAAAGTCAATGGACACCAAGTTGCACGGAGCGTGTTCGCATGAGAAACTACTTTGTTGCAGAATCAAGTTACAAACTTTTTGCACCAACATAGTGAAATGCACTATTTGAGTGATGCCTACTACTAGTATTATTATTATTTGACGAGTATATACATAAAGCTAGTTCAACAGTTGTGTTCCTTTTTTCATGACTTTTGACTGACATTTGATTCTATACAAGTACATTGCAGCACATACATGTGCAGCACATACATGTGCAGCACATAAATGTTTATGTACGTGTACATAATCATTTACATGGACAGCAGGAAGGCCTTACAAAGCAAGAATCCACACAGAAATAAATTACACAGTGGAAAATTGTCTGTAAGGGAGCATCTCCGCAGTTGGGCACGTTCTAGGTGCAATGGGTGCACGTCCATAAATCACTGGACCGCCAGAAGACTTAAAAAACAAAAATTAAGAAGCCAAAATAGATTGTCCTGCTCTTTACTCTGATTAAAGAATAAACCGGGATGGCCGAGTACAGTGAAAACAATGACAGAACTTCAAATGTTGGCTCCAGTTACGGGCAATGCATATAAGAAAGCCCAAACCAAATCTTAAATAATAAGTTTCTTCACTTGCGCAAGTAGAGCGTTCAAACGACAGTATCAAGATTATCAAAAGTTTTCAAATCTCAGGTGTAAAATGCACAAATATGACATTGACAATAGTGTTCGTGATACCACCTGGTGTCAAATCGAACTTGCTCCAGGTAGCACAGGCATGACCTTTTTCTTGTACCTATTCCTTTAGTAATCAGTCATACCGGGATATGGTCTAGTCCGTTCGTAGGCCTTTTTCAAACCTGGGCTTGGGATAAGGCTATACGGCTTGGGCTCCGTCTTCATTTTGTAGCATTGTGCACAGTTTAATTAAATTTAAACAGAGCCCAGAGCCACAGCTGGAGCCAGAGCCTTATATAGCCAAGGTTTGGAAAAAGCCCCACGAATGTGTCATGCCCACTTGCCACTGCCGCCATCCCCATGATTGAATGATTGATAGTGTCTTAGTGATAGCTTTTTAAAACATTTAGCATTCATACACATTTTGAAAAATTTGCGACAACCTTTGCGTGTAGTTTTTCTCAAATAAATCATAATGCCATTTTTGCAAAATAATTGCCAAGAGTTCACTTCAAACGAGTCATTTATATTAGATAAACTGGTTGTGTACAGTTTATCACCAATACATGACACTGTGACACGTGTCATTGACATACAACGTAAACAAGACTCAATTTCTCAAGTATAAAAAGAGTCCCTGTGTGTGTTTCAACTTTAGTCTTCGTAATTTGTTATTTTGTACAACTTTTGTCTTAAAAAAATGTCTACAAAGTCTTTACAAAATTGGTGGAAAGAATGCATTGTCTTCTTGTAGGCATTACGTTTGAAATAGGAAAGAAAAACAAAAAACCTACCTTCTCTTTTTCGTTATTTACATTTATCGTCTGCTAAACACACCTGTACAACACGTAACAACTTCCGCAACAGGTGTGACGTCAGAATTATAGACCAATTATAATAGACTACTTCGCAAATACTCAGTGCGCATGCGTTAGCCGTGGAATGAGGTGCATGCTGGTCTAGGTACACCAGCATGCACCTCATTCCACGGCTAACGCATGCGTACCGAGTATTTGCGAAGTAGTCTTTGGACAATTTATGGCAACTGTACATAGCGCCCTCGAACAGCGATGTAAAAAACAAATTTTTAACGGTGTCCAAAATGACGCCCTCTATGGTAGTATCAGGACACGTACGGTGGAAAAACGCACGCACACAAAAAATACAACTACGGGACGATAAAATACTTTTTGAATAACGTTACATCCAAATTCAAGCGTTGCCATTTTACCATAATTTTAACAGATTTCTCTTGCAATTATAATAATTCATTTAGAATAATTATTAGATGTTAAATTCCACGGTTTAAAACGCAGGCATTTAATGCTTGTTGAACCAACGCACACCGTGTATGGTTCATAAAGATATAGAGGGCGGTATATAGATTTAACGGTGAACGAACTCAACTACTTGATAATGTCTTGCTCTATGAAAGTTGAAATTTGTGTAACAAGTTATTCACGAAACAAACTTGAAGTAGAGGGGTACCTGCCGTTCTGTTTTTTTTTTAAATAGTATAGGGGCATTTGTAGGATGGTCGTTTTGTCAGTAGGGGGATGTCGGTTGTTCGGTTGTTCGATTGGCCAGTTGGTTGCATGGAAAACATTTTAAGTAATTAACACGACGCTTAATACCCCGTTATTCTACTTTTCCGAACACCAATTCCCTATGATATGTTTCTTATCAACTTAATCCTCCCACAAGCGGGCAGGAAGAAGTTCTCAAAAAGTTTATTATTTTAACTGCCCGTGTAAAACTGAACAAAGAAACTCACCTACAACCACTAAAAATATGATATAACAAAGCATTGGTTTTATGCTTTTCGATTTACATATGACCTTCGATAATGTGTTTGCAATATTACACACAAAGTGCAGGGTGTGGGTTTGTTGCACTAGCACATTAAGAAAACATAAGTTTGACACTTATTGGGGTAAGTTGCTTGACTTTCCTGGTCAATGTTACGGCAGGTACAGAACTGCAAGAATGTGGTCATGTATGAACTTGAGCATAGAGGTAGACCAATGAGAATATCAGACAATTTTAGGGGTAAAAGTATAAGGCAAATTCTTTTGTTTTGTGTGTATATTTTTGCATACACATAAAACAAAATTAGAAATGCATGGTTAAGGCGGGAATGAATGGTCTTTGCAAAAGTAAAATTTTAAAAATACTACTAGGCATATTGTCCACACACACAAACCTGGGATAGCATAGCTATTTACAGTCTGATAAGGATATTTATAACAAATACTTAACGCCAAGGTGCAAGATAAAGCACAATTATTTTCTCAAATTCTTACAGATTGTGACCAACTCGATCTTTAGACACCGTTATTCCACGAGCCTTCGCCCGTGGTTTAAAGGTTCCAGAATAGATGCAGCATTCCTTTTATTTCAAAGTATCTTGAAAATGTCAGAATTTGAATAAAATATAGAGACCCACTTGAAAAGCCAAAAAAGCCCATCCACTGACTGACGTGTTCTTGGAAACCAGAAGATTGTAATAATGTTTTTTTTTAATGTAAATTATAGGGAAGGGTCGATTTTTACTTTACCCTTCTCAGTTTAATTTTGCAAGCACCATTATTATACCGTATTATGGCATAAAGTTATGCATTTGTATTTAACGAGATGGTTTTTTAAAAGTCATTTGTAAATCAACTTCTCACTAATCTAAATTATTTGTCGCATAATGCAGCAGAAAAATAACTTCATGGTTGTGATAAGGGGCGTCTTTGTCTAAGATGACACATCTTTAATCGTTTAAATCATAATTAGTTTAGGTTAGCTTTGTGATTTCTTCCCAGCCGTTTATCTCTGTAAACCCCGGTTCCAACCGGACCGGGCCTTGCATAGGTTACGTTTTGGTTTTCCCATATTTTGGGGGAATTTTCCTCCCGCATCAAAACTGATACTTCTGAGGGCTCATTTGTTTTATTACCTGAAGAGTAATTTCGTGTTGTGTTATAATACTATTTTTTATTAAACAATATAATACAAAAAATGCTTTAGAAGGAGAAATGAAGAGAATACAATAAATACAGATATTGCAACCAATTAGTATTCATGTCTGTTGTGCTATCCCATCCCCCAAAATAATAAAGGAATAGATAGAATGTTCTGTTAATAAACTAATTATTAAAATGGATGCATTTTAAATTAAGATCTCATCAAGAGGTCCTGCACATAAAATTCGAAAGAAAAACATTCAAAGCATGTTCAATGTTATATTAAAATGATATAAAAGCTTTACCTTATTGCCTGTATTGGTAGAATAGGAGATACAAAATTTCGTACATGAGGCTTAACTAATTATAATTGTTTTTATTATAATTTTAATTATTTAAGTCTTTTCCACAGGCGAGCTTTTTAATATGAACAAAAATCTTTAAAAGCGACTGTTTTCTTTTTGCGAATACATCACAAAGGCCCTCTTTTGTTCTTTCTAATGACATGCACGCTCAAGGAATAAAACCAAGCGGCACCCACTTTTGTCTTAAAATCGATGATCATTTAAAGAATTAGCACAAAGGAACAATGAAAGTGTTTCCCGCTCAATCCACAGTCTAGTCTTTTGTGTGGTGCTCGGAGCAAGCAATCACTGGCATCTGCTCCAGATCCCTAGGCTGCCTAAACAATGGGGGAGATCCCAGATACTCGATACAATGCTGTGCATTCATTAAAACACAACCTCAACAAAAGTCGTTTAATATGTGTCTATATCTCAAATAAAGACCACAATAATATTATATACCATGATCTTAAATATATTATCACTATTCAATGTGAGATTACAAACAAATCAAAAACGTTCACAATAATTGTGTTTTAAACGGCCATCAATGAAAACAAAAGTAGTGAATTAAAGCAGACGACACAAAACCACACGAGGGACAAAGGATACGCCTCCTCCACGACAAACACACATGACAAGAATCCAGAGAGAACAAAAACAACATTATGAAAACAATCCATACGATTGTTGAATGAGGCGAAAATATCCCAAAAGGAGAGGAGTCGAAAGCCCATGTCTGAAGAGACGATTTTTAATCAGCCATTTATTTGGAATTTGACGACTCTGGGAATATTCGGGCAAGTGCAAAATTTGGCGCCTAAAGTGGATAACAATAGATCGGCACACGCGTGACGAACCCATTGTGCCCAAATACTTCCCGGCATGATCTTTTCTTCAAACCAAATTACAAACTAAGACAACAAATTGCTCATGAAGATGCAAAACAAAAAGGGATAACTCACGTAATTTACTGTGGTCGTAGAGCATGTGCATCTTAGTGGAATTTGTTGTCGTATTCTGGGCGTCTTTCATTGTGATGGTACCCGGAAGTGAACAAAGAGTGCATAAACACAATGCCAGTTCCATTCGATTCCAACCTCGTTGCCCTGGGCACACTCAGTTTGCGTTGCACACACAAAAACCACGTGGGTTTACCCCCCAAAATGATTACTTTAATTTCCTCATGGATCAATTCACGGTTTATCCAATTTTTGTAGACAGTTTTCCCTGCAGGATAGATTCGAGAGATTTTGAGTCAGGATCGTTGTGGAGTTTTCCAGAATAATTCTTGTATATCTTCAATTCTGTTGTTTCTGTTATTTGCACGATTCGCTGTCTCTGTGGCTGGTATTGTGGTAAAACCAGCAATATGATGCATCTTCGTATAATATAAATCCTCCAGCAGACTTAGATGCTTAATAAATATTCGAGGTCGTCAGGTTTTTAAGAGAGGGTAGCAATACAATTCCAGTTGAACTAGTAGTTTAATTCCACAACGATGCAACATTTTGAAATGTTGTTGTTTAATTAATAACAACTTACTTTCTACAATGGTGGTGGAATCTTTCTTCTTGGGTCTGATTGTTCTATTTCGTTGCACTGATAGATAGATAGATTGTAGAAAATGAAATCCATTGTTATATTCCAGTTGGAAACATTCTCCAAATGTTAATTTTGCGAAGAAATAGCAGTTCCTATAATTCCAAGGCGTGTCTGTTTATCCATTGTTCCACGCTGGTTCCTCCTTTATATATTCCACTGCAGGGTAATTAGCAATGACGAAACTTGCAGTACTATTATCATCCATACCCTCTGAGTAACCGGGAAATAAATGCAGACGAAAATACTCCAAATAAAGAATTGAGTACTTTCATTACCACGTTGAATTCCACGTACCATGTGAACGAGCAGGGACTGTGTACAAACACAACAAGCCACAAATATGTTGCAATTCCAGCGAGTAATTCTTCCACGGAATACCCCTCATATCTCCGGAACGAAGCATCATTTTGAGATAAATCCTTCATGCACGGGTAGAGTATATCCAATCTTCAGTCCGCAACAGGATAAATCTGTCCATTTTCTGCGTCAAAACAACAAAATATAGGGGAATCCCTCCTGTGTATGGGCTAGCCCCCACAAAACATGCTAACCTTGGTGCGAGTGCACGCGGTGTGTACATCCACCAAACCACGTGCTGTTTTGTGTATATCAGTAATTGTATTTACGTTGTAAAAATAGCCCATGTAGCGCCACGGGGTTTTCTCTGTTTTCACCCACAAAGAAATTCTCCCAATCTCCCGCCACCATCGCGCTCTCCCTTTGTCTTGAGTTTCCCGAGACAGAACGCGCTGTGATTCGTCGATTCTTGATTAACATTTCGAGTGTGTGCTGTCATTGGTTAAAATATTCCTTTGTTCTTTAAATCTCATGAATATTCAACGTAGGTCGTCTTTAACCCCGTTAAACCTGGTTGAAAAAGGGAAGTTGAAATAAAATACGTCTACAGGACTAAATCATGAATTATATGGAATAAACAATGAATGAAAGTACATCTTAATTTTGATTTAATGCACAGCTAAACTATTAATTTTGCTTGAAACTGTTTCTAAATCAACACAATTGGGAATTGCAACGAACGTCTCAACTAACTTAACCAGCATTACATTGGTCTAGTTAGCACGAGTTATAGAATACTAAGTGGAGTAACCATCTACAGCAACAAACAATCAAACGTTCGTTGACGTGCGTTCTTACCGAAAACCGAAGGAGACTAACAAAGTGCAACCAAAACAAGCTGCAAAATCTCATATTCTCAAGTAAGTATTTCTCTCAAACTTATTTAGATGCACTATTCAGGAGACAATTGTTTAAAAACAGTAATTTGTTTAATTAATTGTGACGGGTAAAGAGCACAAATGGCACTAGAATTTTTGTTTTCACGCATAATCATATTTTTGCAACGTGTCACATTCTGAAGCGTTGCCTAGTTTCCGGACAGTAGTATTACTCGGAGCATAGAGGTAGCTCGGAGTTAACGACAACAAACACGGCATTTTCAACAACAGATCGGAGACAGGGGTGAAAAACACAAACTGACCCATCTGCTAGTTTTGGAACACCCAATAAAATTTACACACAGCTGAGATAAATAATTTTATTTTTAATTTTAAAAGTAAGGAAAGCCCCTCCCCCCCCGGCCCCACCATGCCCACCCAGGCCATTGTGTATTTTCCTCTCTCCATGGTAAAAGATTGGTGGCTCATGGAGCCATAATCATTAATTTTTAAATAAAATTGAGCAAAAATTGTTTAATACAAAAACAAAATGAAAATTAGCCTGGAAACAGAAATCTGTGAAAATTTCAGATATCTCCAGTTAAAACGAACAACACGACGTACGCGCAGGACATGATGATGCATAGCAACAACAAAAGACTGCATGGTCTATTTTACACACACAGCTCTGTGCTCATTTACTACAATTTTCCTACCACGCGCATGCTGTGGTGCAGTGTGCAAATTTCACAAGCGTGCACAAGATGCTCCGTGCAACGGAGACTGACGTATTACCAGCAGTACCAGAAAACCCAAAGACCCTGCCCCCTGGGCCTGTACCCACCCCCTGCCGCCCAGACCCTGCTCCTATTGGTATTAGCACATGGCATATTTTTCATATCTTCATAATCATATTTATGACTCAAGTTAACAGATCTGTCAGTGTTTTCTGAGGGCTAAGACTAGACTGAAGAGCCGAATTGATAACAATCTCTGACACATTACAGACTGCACAACATCTTTTCAGCTCTTAATCTTTGATATTTGTTGTTCTTTTGTTTGTACAGGATGATTACTGACATCCAACTGGCGATATTCTCTAACATTCTTGGAGTATCGCTGTTCCTGCTAGTCGTTCTATTCCATTTTGTGACAGTCAACAACCCCAAGTCAAAATCAGAATGAGAAATAAACTTCATTGTATCCCGAATTTCAACTGAAAGAAGGTGAGTAAATTTGATCACATGGAACTAGACTCAAAAATTGATCAATGAACAGGGTTCTCCCCAGGATTACGCACATCGAAGGGAAACAGTTAACTGACTTCAGTGGCCATGTGTGCTTTTCTCAATCGTTCGCTGCACACAAGAAAGGAACGTGTTGTTTTCTGTATGTGATCGTGATTGATTTCAGCGGCCGGGACGACGTAGATCAAAGACACACACACAAAGAAAGCATTACTGATGGATTATAAATTACGTTGGCCAAGGCACTGGACAGAGACTGTGATATATGACCGTTTGTTGCGGTCAATGAAAAAAGGTATTCAAAAATTGAAAAGCGTATCGGGCGGAAAAAAAATGTGCTCGACCTTTTTGCCGGCGTATCGGCCCCCCAAAAATGCGCTAGCTTGTTCGTGGGGAGAATTCTGATGAAGTTTCATATCTCATATGAGTTCATAACAAATAGTTTATGTTGAAAAGATTAATGTCAGTAAACACGGCTCAAATTTTACACTAGAGCACACCAGTGATTTTAGCATTGGGCCACTTAACTCATGCCCGGACAAGTCCGGCGGTCTTGTGTTTTTCAATTGAATACATTTACCTAACTCTGTAATATCCAGAACAGAGACAAAACATGTTCAAATGTTGACTTTGAGTCTGAAATGTACCTTTGAATTCTTGATTGAAATATAATTAATACCCTTAAAAACAAATGAGGTAAATCTTTGCTTATATCTCTTAGTGCTTGTTCAAATAAAACAAGTTCAATGCATGTTAAACTGTGCAAGGAAGTCTTAAATTCTCAGTTTGAATCTTGTCTTGTAAATGTAAATAATAATAATAATAATAATACACAGTTCTTTTATAGCGCATAACACATTACAGGATAGCATGTCCCTATGCGCTTTACATAGAAAGGAAAACAAAAAAAAAAAAAAAAAAAAAAAAAAAAAAAAAAAAAAAAAAAAAAAAAAAAAAAAAAAATACAAGAAAAAGTAATGCAGATAAGAAAATCCACTTAGAAGCAAAACAGTACATGTAGTGTTGGACACTGAGTTCATGGGTGTACACTTTTAACATTGAATAAATACGTTTTAAGAGAAATCTTAAACTTGTTTAAATCATTGTGATTTCTCATGAAATCTGGAAGTGCATTCCATAAAACTGAGGAGGCGTGGGTAAAAGAACGCTCACCGTAAGTTTTAGTTGAGGTGGGAGGGACAATGAATAATGCTTTTGAACTTGATCTTAAAGTACGAGTAGGCCGATACAATGATAATAGTTCACTTAAATATGAAGGGGCAATGTCATGAAAGCATTCGTATGCAAAAACTAATAGTTTAAACAAAATGCGGGAGTGGACAGGAAGCCAATGTAGATTTCGTAGCACAGGAGTGATTGATTCATATTTTCGAGTTCGGGTCACTAATCTCGCCGCTGAATTTTGAATAGTCTGCAATTTTCTGATTTGTCGCTGAGGAAGACCGAAAAGAAGACTGTTACAAAAATCAATGTGGCATAAAACGAAAGCATGAACTAATTTTTCAGTGGTGGGCCTATCCAAAAAATCACGAATTTTTCCAATTTTATACAAAGCATACGAAGCAGCGCGGCATTTTTGAGATATAAAATTCTCAAAAGTCAACCGACAATCAAAAATCACTCCTAAGTTTCTACAAGATCTGTTTGCATGTAACAATGTTCCATCTAGGTCTATAGACTGAATTGATTGTGTTTCTCGAAAACGTGAAGAAATGTGGAGGAACTCTGTTTTACTACTGTTCAGCTTCAGGCTATTCAGCTGGGACCACTCCTTGATAGCATGTATACAACTTAAGATTTCAGTAGTTGGATCAAAATTATTAGACTTTTTAAAAGAAACATACAGTTGCGTATCATCCGCATAGAACATCTTTTGTATATGATACCCATCTATTATGGACTCCAGTGGAGAAATATAAAGCGTAAACAAAATGGGACCTAACACAGATCCTTGGTCCAATTAACATTTTGAGACACAAGTCCTGTGGTCTTGTGGATTTTTCCCCAAAATTCGAGCCTTGGTAAATGTCTAAATGAATTCATTATGTAATAATTGTGACGTGTTATTGAAGATTTGCTCAATTTCTTACAGATGGACGTCTCAAATCAACAGAGATTCACAATGGTCTGTACATACCACATAAGATATCCCCCTCGCCAAGGAAATACAAATCCACCTGGTTAGTATCACCAAATCCCCAACACTCATCAAATGATTTGCCAGATCAACCCCCAGACATCACGGTTTCTTTCTTCAAACTCAACCAGATCAAGAGATGCCACTAGTTCTCTATAGACCTTATGCACATGACGTCATTTGAGTAGGGCGCCCTCGACTAGAGGTCAAAAGAAGATTGTTCATTGGCTCATCCTCTGGGCAGTGCGTACATAGATGTGCGTTTTCCACTGTTTCGTCACCATTTTACCTCTAAGATGGCAGCATGATGATGTCAATGCACAAGGTCTATTCTCAGTTTCGTGAATCGTCATCGTTCGGTCTCCCAGTTGCCATAGTTTCATACTAAAGAATGGTTTCTTTCATCACTCCTTCTAACAAATCCAGCACCGACTTCAAAATAACTCCAATTCCCTGTCTGTTTTTCATTACAATTTGATAAAATATAGAAAAATAGACAAACCATAAGATGGTCCAAAAAATGCATGCCATTACCTTGGTCTGCTGTTTGTAACTCAGTATGTTTCAATTACAAATACATGTACCTGCAAATGTTTCATTTATGTATTGAAGAGATGGTACAATTTAGACATAAATACTTCATTTATGTTTCATAGTTATAAAACAATGTTTGCTTAGGGAAATGAATAAGATAAATGACACTTTCACTTCATTTTGGCTCCCATTTCTGAGAATAACACTTTTGGATTTACATGTACATTGTATTTGTGGATCAACTGATTTCCATCTTGCTTTTCTTGGTCTTTGTGCTATTTTGGAAACATCGTACAATATTAATATTCATGTCCGAGTCAGTTTCCTCTTTTGTTAATTATTAAGTTGCATACCTCTCTTGTAGTTTGACTTAAATTTGGCATAATCAATCAACAGCATTTCCATTTACAAATACACATTTGTGACCTGATCTATCGAAATGAGGAATGTGTCAGACAGAACGTATTGCGTGTAATTTGCGTGTAAAGTTGGTCACAATCGAAAATCATGAAAAAACACTACAAAAAACGATTCCGCGATTTTGGTGGTATTAGGTTAAATAAAACTTGATCTTTCATGTAGTGGTCTTACCTTCAACTGAAAAGATGAATAAATCCACAAAAAGTACGTTTTCTTGAGCATGTTTGTACACAATTGATTCTCTTCAAAGCTACATGTAATTAAAACGAGTATCTAAACAAACACGTTGTAAACAAAAGGAAATGGCCTTGTCTTGTAGACTTTCTTTATTTCCCGATAACTTGGAACTGGAATAAGCTACGGAAAAAATAATGGTATTGCTGGAAAGCCAGTGAGTTACTTGTTAACACGGTATGCACAACTCAATTTCATTAAGGGGTCGATATATTCCTCATTTCGACAGATCGGGTCACATTTATGTATCAACCAAACTTTAAGAGAAATTTGCTCACTTATTAATTTGATCATTTATTTTGAATTGGTTTCCTATTAATGTTGTATCATCTGTTTAAATCTCATGAAGACCAGAGAGATTTTATTTCATAAAGAAGCAAAGTAAAGCAATGCGATAATTTTCTATAAATGTTGTAAAGGTCTTTTTGTTTTCACTAAATCACGAACTTGGTTTTGAGCTTTGAAGTATTTGCTGTAGTGACATTATTACTATAGTATTCACCTGTTCTAACCAAATGCAGAATTTGCGTTCAAAACCAATATATGGTGTAAAATAAAACAATTTTACAAAAAATTGGTGTGTTGTTCCTCTCTTTCAGTTGTTGTTTTCCCACTTTGATAGATCACTTCAAGGATTTCTTTAGCTTCTTAAAGGCAAAGTGTACCTTTGGTTTTTGGAACCGTTCGATTGTTTTAAATCCTATGTAAATGTAGATATAATATACAAAAAAACTAACCTGTGAAAATAACATTTCAAAAGGTGGTAGCGTTTTGAGATATTGCCGAAAATCTGGAGCGGTTATGTCCACGCAGGAAGAATAATCTGCAATTGGAATACACAATCTGACAGAAATGCTTCTCAGATTCAACTTTTTTCTGATAAAAAATTATATATTTTTCCATAAAGCACATTACTCCGAAGTAAAATGATTTTCAAAATGCTTTAAACTATCGAAAGCTGCTGAACTTCAAACCAAGCAAGTTTTTATTGCCATTAATTTCAAGAGTGATTACAAAACATACACCTTCCCTTTAAGCTGAACATTTTTGCAGAACTGTTTTCTACTAAGCTAAACTAAACAGGAAACCAGTCAAAATCGGTATGAGGGATGTGGTATTTTGGCTGGTAGCCTAATTCTGGTTAGCAAAATCATTTTGTGCTTAGCTACTCTTTTATTTTCTGCTTAATGAAATTAGGCGAGCGCCCTCTTGTGTCGTAAGTTGTCATGCAGTATCAAAATGGCCGCCCCGATGAAGCCGTGGGAACGAGGGGTAGGCCAAAACAATCGCGGATTTGGCAACATTTCATCGTACAATGACACTGGGTAAGGTTGTTATTTCTTCATTAGATGTATGTAGATTGGTTTGGTTGAATAGTACTCAAAACAGACTTTGACATTTTAGCGATCAGACCAGAGACAAATCTATGAAAATATAAAGTTCATTGATGGTGTGATGGTGGTGGTCGGTGGTGTGATAACGAAAACATAATCTCGAGTTGCAACCTTGCATAACCAAATTTTATCTTTACAATCATGACGTAGACTTTGATCAAACAATTTATTCTAATCGTTGTTTTACAACACTTGCAGAATATGGAGAAGTATGTACATTAGTCATTACAAACTTATGCAACATCATCTGCTGATCATGAAGACATGATTATGTCAATGCTTCAAATAAATGATTCTAAGGGAATAGTAGTACTTACTACTAGTATTGCTCAAAGCCAAATAAAACTCGAGTGATGATTCTCACACATTATGTGTAATGTAAAAAGGGCTTAATTTACATTTTCCTCATTCGTACAATTTATTTATTTTTGAAGGTTTCCAGTCAATCAGCACACAACAACAAATTCCTTACCTGGTTCATCCAGTGGACCATCCGTCACCCGAGCCCCACCCCCTCTCCCGTCACGCCCATTACAGCAGGCGTCGGCATTTGGATCTCCAGTTAATCGCTATGGAGGGTATGGTGGCTATGGTGGTGGTGGTGGGTATGGGGGATTTGGAAGTAGCATGGGCGGGTACGGAGCTGGGTCGTACGGAGGAATGTATGGAGGTGGGAGTATGTACTCACCCTACGGTGGTGGAATGCATGGAGGGAGTGCTTTTGGACAGGGGCAGTTTGGCCAAAATGGGGATGGTAGCTACAATCGTTTTCTGCGACAAGCTGAGGAAAGCAGTAGACCGGCATTTCAGTCTATTGAGAGCATCGTGCAGGCATTTGGCTCTATTAGCATGATGATGGAGTCAACCTTTCAGACTGTATACAACAGCTTCCGCGCCGTTATCGGTGTGGCTGATCACTTCTCCCGCCTCAAGGTCCATCTTGCGCGAATCTTCACAGCATTGGCTCTGTTCAGAACAATCCGCTATGCGTACCGGCGCATCTTGGCCTTCCTTGGGTTAAGAAGTAAGGAGTACGCGGAGGACCTCTGGAAGGAGGCTCAGAGTGGAGGAGCTGAGATTGAGAAGTTTGGAGGCAAGAAGAAACCCAATGCACCATCTTGGCCAATCTTCATGTTCTTCGCTGTTGTCGTTGGAGGACCATACATTATTTGGAAGCTACTTTGCTGTACAGAAGAGTCTGAACAGGGTACGAGAAAAAGCATAAATTATTTTCCGATTAGATCATTAATTTGGAATTAATAAAAACCTAACACAGTATTAATAAACAAAAATAAATTTATTCAAGCAATTAAAAAAAATTGCAGCTTATCTTTATTTTGTAGGCTCGTCAGACATGTTCAGCAGCTGTCAATACACGAACGGGTGGAGCTTAATTGATCAATCTACTGACAAGTTTTACAAATACAAGTAAGGACATTTGCAGTATCACCATAATGTGGTTTAATCTCTCCATTGAGTATGTGTTGATCTGATTGATCCGCTGGACTCAATATTTCGGACAGTATACTTTGTCCGTCATCAGGAGAATGACAACGGACAGAGTATACTGTAAGAAACGTTGAGTCCATCGGTTCATTGGAACCAAACATACTCAAAAGAGAGATTTGACCACACGGTGATACCACAAACATCCTTACTTATTGTATTTCCAATTTCCATTTGCAAGTCTTACTTTTTTTTATGTATATATATTTTTGGTTTATCTACATTCTAGAGCAACCAGGATGGGCCAGTGGCGAAGAGGATCATGTCGTAGCTAGAGCAGAGTTTGAGCTAGAAGCAGAAGGAAACAATGAGTTATCATTTAAGGCTGGTGCTATGCTCAACTTGGCACCCAAAGGTATATTGAAAGCGTAGTGTCTGGGAACTACTTATTGAAAATGTTATTCTCTTCAATGACTCCGAGTGTGTACATTTGTGATAACGTTGGACCCGTTTAAAATCTTGGTTTTCTTTCAAAATTCCTCACATACAATGTAAACTCACTGACTACCCGCAAATATTGTCCAATACGCCTCTCTTAATATTTATGCGTGAGTACGTCACAATTCTAACCCAAAACGAGGCTATAGGCGCAGCCACTGCAAGTGGTGGCGGACGTGCGCCTATGGCCTCATTTTGGGTACAAATTATGACGTCATGCATGAATATTAAGAGAGGCGTATAACTAGTGTGATAAGTGATTTCTTACAAGGGGCTGGGGATCACAGTTTGGCTTTTACTACCCATTCTATTTGGTTCTCAATATGTGTCTTTATAGTGTGCTTAGAATCTCAGGAATTCTTTGGATGATTTTAGGGGGGGGGTTACTTCTGTGCAAGAGGAAAATAGTGTGTTAAAGTACGTAGCTGCCCATCATTTTTCTAGGGGTTTACTTTTTAACTTTCTCTATTGTACCGTTTAACCTTTTTTATTTTCGGTATTTTATATTGGTATGTTTTTATGTAAAAGGCCAAAGAAATTTCCCATGCAGGGACAACATTGGGGGTTACCCTCTGCCCCGTATCGGGCATGGTATTACTCATTCAAGCTCTTTCGATAAACTGTCGCACAAGTTGAAGATGAGTTATTGTTTTTGCCCCCCCAGAACTCCAACCTAAAGTACGAGGATGGGTTTTAGCAAGTGTCAATGGTCAAAGCACAGGTCTGGTTCCTGCAAACTACATCAAGATCTTGGGTAAGCGACGTGGAAGGAAAAGCACCACACTACCAACTGACCCTCCACAGCCGAAGGACCAGGGATCCAAATTACAAACAATCTCTGAAACATCCAAGGAGCTACCTTCTTCAGAAACAATGAGCCAGTCCGATGGCCAGACAGTACCTACGTCGAACAGTGAAGTAAATCTTGAAGCTTTTGATTCTGCATTTGAGGATACCCCTGGCATACATCAGACAAGAGAGGGCGGTATGCAAGCCAGTATGGAGAATGAGTGGTTCGCATGGGAGAAGGAAAGTACACCAGACGGGAATGGAACAGTGGACAGTCAGCCAGTGGATAAGAGTGAAGCCAACAAATGAAGACATTTATAGTCCCTAAAACTGCTAATCTTCAAATTAATTGTGTGTTGACAAAAGAAGAAATTGACTAGAGCGGGCTTTGAACCTGCGACCTCCAGATTTATGTGCCAGCGCTCTACCAACTGAGCTATCTAGCCCTATGCTGGCTGTCTCCCTATTTTTTCAATATCTTTGTACGGAGGTGCCAGTCAGAAGCCAATCATTCTGTAAATGCCATTTATTCAACCATGTTTATGATACATCCTGGGAATCTTCAAATTACTAAATCATCCATCATACATTAAGGGCAAGTCTCAAAGTCGTGTCTGAAGTCTTTGACTTTTTTTGCATTTTTCCATGTCGGTCAAATAACCGACAAAACATTGGAAACTTGCTTATTTCAAGATTCAATAGAATTAATTTAGTACATGTAATTTATTCTGAA
Source organism: Pycnopodia helianthoides (assembly GCA_032158295.1). NCBI lineage: Eukaryota > Metazoa > Echinodermata > Asteroidea > Forcipulatida > Asteriidae > Pycnopodia > Pycnopodia helianthoides. The sequence continues at coordinate 951,043 of CM063256.1, read as the reverse complement.
CACTTACAAAGTTTTCTTAAATTCCTTGGAAGCAGACACGGTTCGTGAGCCAATATATATATTTTTTTTGGGGGGGGCTAGACCCTCTGTTTGTACATGACATTACCCTCTAACTTTTGCTACAGCTGTTTTTAATTTTGGGAGTTGAAAAGCAACCTATATATGCAGCGCATTTTTCATGCATTTGGTGCGTAATAAGTTTCTTTACCAAAGTGAGATTTGTTTAATTTTTATGTAATACAAAACAAAACTAGGTGGAAGCGCCAACGGAAACCGCAAATTCTAAGCAACGCACTTGTCCAACATGAAATATTAAACGGGTCGGAAGACATTTAACCATACATGTAGTCTGGGCCAAGACAATATGTGAGAAGACCGTGCAAAAATTTCATTTGAATTTTTAATGAAGATCAAGTATTTTCCAGTACGTATGTTCTTTTTTTTCATGCCTAATTTTTATTTATTTATTTATTTTTTATTTTGTTTGGGGAGGGGGAGTTTGGGGAGGCTGAACCCCCTTCCCCCCCTGTAGAACTGCGCCTGCTTGTATGAATTTTCTAAATCATCACAAAGTAATCTATATTGAATCATTTTTACTCCTTTTTATGAACAGCTTTTGTTACTCAGTAAGGGCAAATCACAATTGAAATCTTGATTCCAAAACGAAACATGGAGTTGGATTCTTCCAAGTCAAAACTCTGATGTACACAGTATCTATTAAGTATTGCTTTGTTAAAATGCGACAAACTGTTTTTGTCCCAAATATAATACAATTTGTAGGAAATCAGCTTACTGTTTATTTCAGTTCATTTTATTTGTACAAAGATCTTAATAAATCAAAGACAAGATTGGAAATGGAAATATTATTGTTTGTTGATTGAGTTTTTGTGAATGAAATCTAAAAAGTAAAAACCTATAAGCCAAAAGATCTAAGCCATTGATAAAGCTAATTTCTAAATTGCTGTCGGTTTTCTTTTAAAAACTTATTTCATTTAGATTTTAGATGACCTCTTTGACAACTGATAGGTTCTCTTTTTGGTGACCGCATTGTTTGACCATTCAGACAGGGTTTTATTGACAATGATTTATTGACAATGTCAAAAGTAAGGAATAAATTTTTGCATTGGAGAGAGAGTAGCAATTAATCAACACAAGACTACATGAGCAATAATCCACTGCAATGTCAATCTTGATTATATACAGATCAAACTTACTCCAAATACTCCAATTAAACTACGCTTTATGTTTACTAACTACAGAAAAAACAATCTTGGTTATCCAGTAAAATTGACTACCAGTATAGGTTAAACGTGTCCCTAAACAAAAACAAATCCAGATAATTTGGAGAATCTTTAATACTAACAATTGTTATTAATTGCAAATAAAGATGTAGGAAATGGTACCTTAATGCTTACAACAGTGTACATACATGTCGACCATTATAAAATTATGTCATCAGAATTATAGTGTTTATTGAATCAGAATCCAATGCTTTGTTAAACTTTTTCCAAACCTATTAATTGTATCGACAAGGGCAAACCTATTCCACAGTTCCCCTGTGCTCCAAGAACTCCAACTCAACGCTGACCCAGACTCAGGGTCACACAGGAGTATTTAGAGTGCTTAGTATAGACAATGTGACCTGTGACATCACATGTTTACAAAAGAGCCACAGAGCCTGGACTTCCGGCGGGCACATTTGTACACAGCTCAATGGAAGAATACAACAAATCTTATGTTTTATGGAGATCACACTGTCTGATTTTCCTCAACTTTTGATACGAAGAAAGGGGGGACATCTCAAAAGCTGTACAGCTGTTGCTTTTGTAAATTTTGAATTTATGTGAAAATTATGACACAAAATATAAATTTTCCCATTGAGCCTGTGTAGCATCTTGCCTGTCAGGAAATGAATTATAATGTACGAGGTCACCACTCTGTAAACAAATGTAACATGGTCTATACAAACATCCAGCTTACCAGGGAAGTTAGGGGAACTCCATGTTTACTCTTTCTCAGATTGTAATGTCATTATTATTGGTTTAAGAAATGACCTTTTCATGCTCCTCACTTCGCTCATCCACAATTGTTTTTACTCTACAAAAATAAAAATACAATACATTAACTAATGACAAGGTAAAACATTTCTTCTTTTACAATTAAACCATGATGTATATAAAGCAATTTCAGCTCAACTAGCAGAGCATGTCATTTTTCTGATTACGAATCATTAGAGTTTTCATGGTCAATCTTGAATATAACAGGAACAACAATAAAGGGACCACTTTTCTACCGTCACATTAGCAGTTTTTCCAGCGGTTGAAGAACCTTAAACCACCATAAATGTTTCTACTTGTGAATGAACATGCAGGCTTATACCAAAAATAATTTGAGTCGATTAGTTTTAAATTACACTCTATTTTAATAAAAAATGGAGAGTAAAGGCCGGCAATGTTTTCATGAAAATCTCCAATTATTTTCAGTTAAAGCCTGCATGTCTATTCACAAGTCCAAACACTTTGGGTGGTTTCAGGTACTAAAAAAAAAGCAGTGGCCAGCAAAAACATCCTCCTCTCTATGATTAGGTCCCCATACAGGACTTTATTGGTCACATGTTGACTCCAGCCTTGTGTAGCACCCGTTTAATGCAGCGCTATTAGTTTTGGAATAAAGAGTTCATGCCTCACAGCCATATAACAGCACAGACTAACAAATTTTTAAGCAATTCTTAAAACCTAATCGATCACTAATTTAACGTAGAGTTTGTTACATTTAAGTTTGATATTAAAGAATGTGAGCTTTATTTAAATTGTTGATCAAGGAACATTACAGAGTTGGTAAGAAAAAAACTTGTAAAATATAGGCCTACTTTTTGATCGCAGATTTACATAAAACTTACACGGTCTAATGATGATGATAGTAGAAAACATCCCTTGAAATATTTCTGTCTGAAATGCCATATTTGATGAGAAATGAATAAACTAATTTTCCGATTGGAGTTTATCGCTCATTTGTTGAATCTATATGACTTTATGCAAAATGTGTAATCGGTTTTTCGCTATTTTCTTGTGACCCAGATGGCCGATCAATCTCAAACTTTTACAGGTTTGTCAGTTTATGTATATGGTGGATTACATAAAGTGCTTACACTGCCAGCAACTGTTTTGTTAGCAAAAACCAATTCTGTAATGTTCCTTTAAAGGGAATTATTAAATGTTAGATTTAACTGATTACATTATTGTTTGAATGACAGAATGAATAACACACATCTTTTGGGATTGGATTCTAATTGAGAGTTGACAATTGTGGTCATTTCATGTCAATGCACTCATTGTACATGAACTTGCAGCATCTGTATCTTGACAAGACAGTATTAGACCAGTACCATAATTATTGTTATAGCTCAACAATAGTTTTCTATGGACTTGAGGGCCCAAATGTGAAGAAATGTGTTTAGGTTTGTGTTCAACCACAAAACATACTGCACACTATTCACACCTATTTAAAATTAAAGAATAATGAAATAAGCAGGTGATTTTATAACCATACAATATTGTCATGTAGGGTTTTAACAAAGGTCATGTACAGGGTCAATACAATGGACATTAAGTGTGTTAAATGTCATACAATTAACTCAATGTCTTAATTAATTAAGAATTTAGACTGATTTGTTTATTTTAACTGCTTGAGTGAACAAAATAATACAACAATTTACATAGTTTGGTGATTGAATTATATTAATTGATGTTTGTGGTCAGTTCAATCTGTGAGTATTTGACCAGTATCATAATTATCAGATAACATTACACCTTGTTATAAATCTTCACTGAGTTCCAGTCTGCCACTGCCAGCTTCTGCCCATCTGATGTCAATGAGATTCCACATGGGCAGTGCAGACCCTGAGCAATACAGCTGAGAAATCTACCCTCAGTGTCATACTGATGAATATGACCAGTATTGTCATCCTCACTGCACACTACAATGTAGATAGCTGCACTGTCACAACAAACACCTCTGCAGTATTTAACTTGCTGTCCATTGATAGTCGGATTAATGGAGAAAAGGGTCGTTCCATTGGCAACCATTTCAACTTTATGTTGGTTCCCACCACTGACGACAACTCTATCCTTGCTGTCAATGGCCAAGTAGTAAGGTTTTGTCTCAACTGACACAGTGTCAATGAGTGAACCATCACTGGAGCTGTGTTTAGTTATAACTGACCTCTTCACATCCCCAACAATGATTGTATCCTTCATGACTGCTACACTCTCGAGGTCTACTGCTGTCTTGCCCACTTCACTGTGAGGCACTGTGTAGAACTCCAATCCCTTTGTGCCATTCTTATTGTACATCTTGACAGAGTTGGTTCTATCTACAACCACTAACTGATTCTGGAATGCAGCAACAGCCAAAGGGCCTGGAAAACAAATGTACAAGTGGATAGGACTCAATACAATGATCCTTCATTTGCAAATTACTTACAACCCAGATGTAACTTGCTTTTTGCAAAAAAAATACATTATAATTAAATTGCGTTTGTAAAAGCCATTTTTACTTTGCTAATAATTCACACAGTACCTACATGTAACTATGACATAGAGTTGAACAATAACATCACCCTGTTGATATTAGCAAAGTGACTTCAATCCAGAGAAAACCGGTATTAGTTCATTCTTTTGAACTCTTATTTTCAGGTTTTACCTAAATCACATTACATGTAATTGTTATTATTTATTCATTTAGTGTTATAAACTTCTTTCATGTTGATGTTGATTAGAGGGATGTAAAAATCCTGAATCACAGCAGATAGAGAGGATTCAGTGATCATGCATGGATTAATGCAGCTCTAGCCTACAAGGTACAGTGGAATAGGAACAATCAACCATTTTCATGACAGATATTTTGACTACATGTAAACCTTTTATTGATCACAAATATGGTCTGATTTGTGAACTTAATTTTATTATTAGCTTGAGTTGATAACTTCAAAACTACCTTTGAAACAAAATCTACTTTATTTTCATGGATTACCCTTTGACTGTCACCCTGATAACCAATCATGAGTACTTTTTACACTGTTTGAACTGAGATTTACAACAACATTAACACCTCTAAATAAATGACTTTGTGAGGAACTTACGCTTTTGTACTCTGATAATTCTCTTCTGGTGTCCCTTAGTGTCACAGATTACCACTCTTCTATTATAGTGGTTTGCCACTGCCATCTCATCCCCAGGTACAGAAGCATCAATATCCATAGCCACATTGAGTCCTTCAACACATTCCAAACCAAGCTCCCACCTTGGCTCTATCCTAATCAGCTTACCCAGGGTGATATCACAAACCCCTGGATAGAATCTCAAAATGGAAAGGGTAGAGTCTATCTTAGGTTGATTTTGATCTCTGAGTAAAGTCAAGTCATTAGTGATATTAGGATAGAGTGCAAGGAAGTCAGGAGCTGATGAATTGTTGCTGACATCTTTGGCAGTCTGCAGTGATTGCTGTATTTGATGTGAGTTTACACTCACTGTTTGCTCATATTCCTCCAATTTCTTGTTACGATCTTTGTGGATGGTTTTTATTTTATCCATGATGCGACTCTCTTGAGCTGTTACCTCAGCCCTGATCTCATCAGCTCTGTTCTTCACCTCTGCCATTGTTCTCTCAACTGCAATGTCTAGGTTGTCTTTCATTGTTGAGACAGTTACTTGAGATTGGTCAAGGTTCTTTAGGATTTCTTCAAGGGGAGTAATGAGTTGAGCCAATGACTGTTTATATGTGGATGAGGCTTGGTTGCAGTCTATATACTCATGTTGTGGTTTACAGTGATCTATGACAGTGCAAGCTTGGCAAATCATCACATCACATGTTGTACAATAGAACCACATGACTTCACCTTCATGAGTTTTACATTCTGGAAGACGTTTTTGTCTTCTCTCTTTCCTGGCAGCCTTTCCATCACTAATGTCTTTCAAAGTATGGCTTGATAATGAGGGAATTTTCCGGTGCATTTTGTAGCAGTTTGCACAGATGATCATGGGGCAGTCAAAACAGAAATGTGTTGCCTCATTTTCTTCCTCACATAATTTACAAATCAACTTGTTTTCAGATGAGCTGACCTGCTGCAGTTGAAGTGCAAGACCAGTTAAAATGAAGTTAGTCTTGAGATCCTGAACACCCGTCTCAGGAAGTTGTGTCTCCTTTCGACACAAAGGACAAATAAGCATCTTAGCATCTTTGTAGTTGGTAGTGTGGTATTCAAGTAAACAGTGTTCACAGAAGCTATGACGACAGTCCAGTAGTTTGGGTTCTGTGTACTCCTCTTGGCAAATACTGCACTCCAGATAATCCTTTCTGATTTTCTCTAAAGCTGAAAACCTGTACTCGTTCAGAAGATGCCATTTGATCTGGAAATAAAATTAAAAGAGTAAAAACATTATACTATAAAACAATTAGCATTCAGTTTGCACAAACCACTTTTCAGTAGACACCAGTTGCTGCATATGTTACATAAAATTGCACCCTGCACTGTACATTATTTTGGGAATGCAATTAAACATATCACACATTCTAAGTAAAACTTTTTTTATGTACCATTTTTAACAGACATTAAACACCCACTAGCATCCATTCAGTCAAAAACTGTTGTCAGTTTTGAGGCTGTGCATGGTGAGATTTTTTTTTTTCAATCTGCAGACGACTACAGCAAGCTAGTTATTATTATTATTATTATTTATTCGACCAAAACAATACACAATGAACAAACACGGTATGAAAAACAAAACTAAGCAAAAAAAGTAGGAAAACTACGAAATACAAAGTAAACAAAATAAACACAAAAGACGACACTGTATAAGTGTAAGTGTAAGTGTAAGTGTAAGTGTAAGTGTAAGTGTAAGTGTAGGGGCCACAAAAACAACGCATAATATGAAATGAAAACAACCAAAGACAATATATAAAAAGATGATATGTGGGTCAGGGGTCACAAAAGTAAATTCAATTACTATTACCCACAGGTATGTAACCCCGCACATATTAAGCAGACAAACACAGGCAAGAACAAAACCAGGTACACGAAAATAATGAAAATAATAAACAGCAACAAGAAAACTGACCCCTGTTACAAATTACACGCAAGCAAGAAGACTAATGCAACGAAGCCCAAATTATGTGAAAGTCCCCACCAATTCAATGCAACAAGTATATGAAACACTAATGAGGATAATGAAATCAGTTGTCTGAGAAAAGTAATTGCCGAAGATTCCTAAGGTTGAAACATCCAGAACAAACTAAGAGCTTTTTGTAAAGACAGCACTCCTCCCAACATACCCCAAATAGTTTTGTTCACATGGTTGTGTCAGCAAGAGTTAACAAGTAACCAATCAATGTATTTCATACCACACACTTACTACAGGGTCAACAGTGAAGGGATCCTGGGAGGCGCCCATATCTTATGCGTGTATACAATAGCAAGCGTGTGGTACATGTATGAAAACAAAATTGCACGCGAAACGAAAACCTGGCAGCGAAACCTGGCCAATAACAATTTTTTTAACATCTATTAAATCGTTGCAGTACCCGCTGCAAAGGATTCAAACTACCTCTAGCCATCGGGTTAGCTCGGTGGTCTAGTGGTAAGACATTCTGCTCTAGCTATGCAAAGGTTGTGGGTTCGAATCCCACCCAAGTGAATTACCAATGGGTTTTTTTTTCACAGAGCTCAGGAAAGTACTGAGTATACAGTGCTTAATACACATCGGTGTAAGGGTAACACCAAATTAAATTCTTTATCCCCGATGCAAAAATTAACATCTATTAGACAATTTATTTGCAACCCAAACATTGACTTGCGGCTTCAAAACCTGGCCGCGAACTTGGCCGATAAAAATATCTTTGCAACCAGAACATTTCCATGCGGCACAAACCCTGGCCACCCGCGAACCTGGAGGGGTGCACCTCACTAAATAAACTCCCGTTGCATAGTGCAAAATTGCTAAATAGTCAAAAATATTTTAGAGCGGTGTACATTTTGTACGGTGTTTCCAACATCAAATGAGGCCTGGAGCTGGAGACGGAGCGTGGGCCGAGATTTGGAAAAACCCACCCTGGCCGCCCTCCGACCTGCTGGCAGGATTATTCACGGCCACACCATATACCTATAGTTAGCTTGCCAAGAAAGAAGCTCAAGGCCCAAGATAGATTTATCAACCAAGGATTTGTACAAAATTTCCAATAACAATATACGAAAATAAAAGTAGTCATGTTTTGTTGCTGGCGTTTTGTTTTGCTTACAGTTACACTACAGTCAACCACTATAAACAAAATAATATGCTACAATTTAAACAGCTCTGTTTTTGCCAGCCTGTCATTCATAAATAGCCCATCAATCATTCATTTCATGATATTGATGTTGGGGGCGATCGGGCAATCTGCGCGATCGACGGATCGCGCTGCGCTATCGACCGATCGCGCTGCGCTATTGAAAGATCTATTGGTCGCGCAGCAATCGGTCGATTGCGCAACAATCGGTCGATCGCGCAACAATCGGTCGATCGCGCAACAAACACGCGCGATCGACCGATTGTGCAGGATTGGTTTGGCGTGATCGACCGATTGTGCGGGAATGGTTTTGCGCGATCGGCCGTTTGGGTTAGGGCTAGTTGCGATAATCGTAACCCTCCATCCTCCCGTCGGGAGGATGGACCCGTCGGGAGGATGGAGGGTTACGATTATCGCAACTAGGTTAGGGCATGGTTAGGGTACGGGTTAGGGTACGGGTTAGGGTACGGGTTAGGGTTAGGGTAAGGGTTAGGGTTAGGGTAAGTGTTAGGGTTAGGGTTAGGGTTAGGGTCAGGGTTAGGGTAAGGGCACGATCGGTCATTCCTGCACGATCGGCCGATCGCGCAAAAAATACTTGTAGCGCGATCGGTCGATCGCGCAAAGATGTTCATTGCGCGATCGACCGATTGTTGCGCGATCGATCGATTGTTGCGCGATCGACCGATTGCTGCGCGAACAATATATCTTTCAATAGCGCAGCGCGATCGGTTGATCGCGCAGATTGACCGATCGCGCCCAACATTGATATAGCCTAGCCTATACTAGTATATCATAGGCGGCCTTTTCGCGAGTCTTTATAAAATCACAATTTATGAAACTGTGCAAAATGTATAATATTTGTATGTACATGTACATGTACAGATGTACAGATGCCTCTCAAGCAAGAGTATTGAGGATCGAATTACCGTATATTATTATTAGCAAAGTTGACTTAGTTTGTGATCCGTACTCACCTGGCCCTGGCTTTCACTGTGCACTGTTGTGTTAGTGTTACTGTTAGTGTTAACCACCATCAGTTGTACCTCTCCCTTGTCTGTAGTACTGTCAGGATTGTCCCTTGCTTTATTGCAAACAAATTGAAGTCTTATTTCTATGAAGAATGCAGGACGATAGCAAAAATATCAAATAATACCACAGTAATGTACTGTATGGACATCCATCCCCATGAGTCATGACACAATTGCATGATGAAGCACATGTACTGTAGCAAGGGCATGTACGCGACGGTGGATGCTTGTTCTCATACGTTTGGGCTCATTGCTACACAGTGTAACGAATTTCCTAGTGTTTCGATGGTGAAGGCTGGAATAAAATGGAGGACTGAGACAGAAAGTATAGAGCTAAAAGATGATTTATTTAGGTTGCTATATATCACTATAAGTATAAAATCACCCGAGTAACACTTTTGGAAGGTATCCCATCATGCTTCAGTCAATGGTCAAGGTTTGTCACAGGCAACCTCGTCCCCAGGGGTGATCGATCTCGCCGCGCCAATGACCCAAGTCGAACTTTCGTCGGGTCCTCGATCGTCTGCATCGCACGGCAGCTTTAGTTCACCACTTTGTGGTGCGCCCACGCTCGACAGGAAAGTGCCAATCAAGGATAAGGACAGGCACCGGTCTATTAGTCAAAGAGATGGTCACTGCTACCGGTCCCCTGTCCAACTGGTCCCCCTATCTGCAAGACCGCAATGGTATGCGAGGTCAAAGGTGCGTTTGTCAGGATTCCTCCAAACGCTCATTGCCGGTCTCTTGCGTAAAACACGAGCCTCGAAGTGTGACGTCAGATGTTCGGGCTATCGAAAGTCCGACTTGATGAATCCGCCAGGCAGGAGGGGCCCCCGCGTGATATGTAGTTATTCACAATGCATATGCAAAGTTTAAATATGCATTATACGCGTCCGCTATCTGCCCAATGTAATCAGTTCATTTTTAAAAGACTCATTCATTTAACTTTACAAAGTTATATGCAGCTATGACTGCAAAATACATGATATAATAATTATTGATTTAACATCTTGTCTAGGTTGATGAAACATATTTTTTTTCATATTTTTCAGATTTGTAATTAAAAAAACTTGAATGTTTCTCGTGCCCGCCCGCGTCCTTTTTTTGCCGCCGCCTCCTTTTTGGGGGTATCCTGGGGCCTGTTTGCACACAAGGCTTGTTTGCAACCAAGGCTTGTTTGCAACCAAGGCTTGCATTCAACAAATTCTTGTCTTCAACCAAGGCCTGTTTGCAACCAAGGCCTGTTTGCAACCGAGGCCTGTTTGCAACCAAGGCCTTTTTACAACCAAGACCTGTTGGCAACGCAACCAAGGCCTGTTTGCATCAAAGGCCTGGTTGCAACCGAGGCCTGTTTGCAACCAAGGCCTGTTTACAACAAAGGCCTTAGCGCTAAGAGCTTAGAGCTTAGAGCTTAGCGCTTAGAGCTTAGAGCTTAGAGCTTAGCTTGGAGCTTAGCGCTGAGACCTTAAAGCTTAGAGCTTTGTACTTAGAGCTAAGGTTAGAGCTGAGCGCTAAGAGCTTAGCGTTTAGAGCTTAGAGCTTAGCTTAGAGCTTAGCGCTCAGAGCTTAAAGCTTATAGTTTAGCGCTTAAAGCTGAGCGCTTAGAGATTAGAGCTTAAAGCTTAGAGCTTAGCTTAGAGCTTACAGCTAAGAGCTTAGCACTGAGACCTTAAGGCTTAGAGCGTAGCGCTTAGAGCTTAGAGCTGAGCGCTTAGAGCTGAGCGCTTAGAGCTAAGCTTAGAGCTTAGCTTAGAGCTGAGCGCTAAAGGTTAGAGCTTAGAGCTCAGCGCTTAGAGCTTAGAGCTTAGAACTTAGAGCTTAGCTTAGAGCATAGCACTTAGAGCTTAGAGCTAAGCGCTTAGAGCTTAGCGCTTAGAGCTTATTGCTTAGAGCTAAGCGCTTAGAGCTTAGAGCTTAGTGCTTAAAGCTTAGATTAGAGCTTGGAGCTGAGACCTAAGAGCTTAGAGCTTTGCGCTTAGAGCTTAGCTTAGCGTAGAGCTTAAAGCTTAGCTTAGAGCTGAGCGCTAAGAGCTTAGATTAGAGCTTAGAGCTTAGCTTACACCTGAGCGCTTAGAGCTAAGCTTAGAGCTTAGAGCTTAGAGCTTAGAGCTTAGAGCTGAGCGCTTAGAGCTGAGCGCTTAGAGCTAAGCTTAGAGCTTAGCTTAGAGCTGAGCGCTAAAGGTTAGAGCTTAGAGCTCAGCGCTTAGAGCTTAGAGCTTAGAACTTAGAGCTTAGCTTAGAGCATAGCGCTTAGAGCTTAGAGCTAAGCGCTTAGAGCTTAGCGCTTAGAGCTTATTGCTTAGAGCTAAGCGCTTAGAGCTTAGAGCTTAGTGCTTAAAGCTTAGATTAGAGCTTGGAGCTGAGACCTTAGAGCTTAGAGCTTTGCGCTTAGAGCTTAGCTTAGCGTAGAGCTTAAAGCTTAGCTTAGAGCTGAGCGCTAAGAGCTTAGATTAGAGCTTAGAGCTTAGCTTAGACCTGAGCGCTTAGAGCTAAGCTTAGAGCATACCTTAGAGCTTAGACCTTAGACCTTAGAGCTTAGAGCTAAGAGCTTTGCGCTTAGAGCTTAGCTTAGAGCAGAGCGCTCAGAGCTTAGTGCTTAGAGCTAAGCGCTTAGAGCTGAGAGCTTAGTGCTTAGTGCTTAGAGCTTAAAGCTAAAAGCTTAGCTTAGAGATTAGCGATGAGACCTTAGATCTAATAGCTTTGCGAATAGAGCTAAGCTTAGAGCTGAGCGCATCGAGCCTAAAGCTTAGTGCTTAAAGATGAGCGCTTAGAGCTAAGAGCTTAAAGCTTAGAGCTTAGCGCTGAGACCTTAGAGCTAAGAGCGTAGGGCTTAGAGCTTAGAGCTGAGAGCTTAGAGCTAAGCTTAGAGCTAAGCTTAAAGCTTAGAGCTAAGCTTAAAGCTTAGATCTTAGACCTTAGCGCCTCAAACGCTTAGAGCTAAGTGCTTAGAGCTTAGCTTAGAGCTTAGCTTAGAGCTTAGTGCTTAAAGCTTAGTTTAGAGCTGAGCGCTAACAGCTAAGCTTAGAGCTTAGCTTATAGCTTAGTGCTTAGAGCTTAGAGATTAGTTTAGAGCTTAGCTTAGAGCTTAGCTTAGAGATTAGCTTAGAGCTGAGCCCTTAGAGCTAAGCTTAGAGCTTAGCTTAGAGCTGAGCGCTTAGAGCTTAGTGCTTAGAGCTTAGAGCTTAGACCCACGCTTAGAGCTTAGCTTAGAGCTTAGCTTAGAGCTTAGCGCTTAAAGCTTAGATCTTAGAGCTTAGCGCCTCGAGCGCTTAGAGCTTAGGTTAGAGCTAAGCTTAGAGCTTAGCGCTTAGACCTTAGACCTTAGAGCTTAGAGCTTAGCTCAGAGCTTAGCGCTGAGACCTTAGAGCTTAGAGCTTTGCGCTTAGAGCCAAGCTTAGAGCTGAGCGCTTAGAGCTGAGAGCTTAGTGCTTAGTGCTTAGAGCTTAAAGCTAAAAGCTTAGCTTAGAGATTAGCGATGAGACCTTAGATCTAATAGCTTTGCGATTAGAGCTAAGCTTAGAGCTGAGCGCATCGAGCCTAAAGCTTAGTGCTTAAAGCTGAGCGCTTAGAGCTAAGAGCTTGAAGCTTAGAGCTTAGCGCTGAGACCTTAGAGCTTAGAGCGTAGGGCTTAGAGCTTACAGCTGAGAGCTTAGAGCTAAGCTTAGAGCTAAGCTTAAAGCTTAGATCTTAGACCTTAGCACCTCAAACGCTTAGAGCTAAGTGCTTAGAGCTTAAAGCTTAGTTTAGAGCTGAGCGCTAACAGCTAAGCTTAGAGCTTAGCTTATAGCTTAGTGCTTAGAGCTAAGCTTAGAGCTTAGCTTAGAGCTTAGCTTAGAGATTAGCTTAGAGCTAAGCTTAAAGCTTAGATCTTAGACCTTAGCGCCTCAAACGCTTGGAGCTAAGTGCTTAGAGCTTAACTTAGAGCTTAGCTTAGAGCTGAACGCTAATAGCATAGGTTAAAGCTTAGAGCTTAGCTTAGAGCTAAGCTTAGAGCTTAGCTTAGAGCTTAGCTTAAAGCTAAGCTTAGAACTAAGCTTAAAGCTTAATTCTTAAACCTTAGCGCCTCAAACGCTTGGAGCTAAGTGCTTAGAGCTTAACTTAGAGCTTAGCTTAGAGCTGAACGCTAATAGCATAGGTTAAAGCTTAGAGCTTAGCTTAGAGCTAAGCTTAGAGCTTAGCTTAGAGCTTAGCTTAGAGAATAGCTTAGAGCTAAGCTTAAAGCTTAGATCTTAGCGCTGAGACCTTAGAGCTTAGAGCGTAGGGCTTAGAGCTTACAGCTGAGAGCTTAGAGCTAAGCTTAGACCTTAGCGCCTCAAACGCTTAGAGCTAAGTGCTTAGAGCTTAAAGCTTAGTTTAGAGCTGAGCACTAACAGCTAAGCTTAGAGCTTAGCTTATAGCTGAACGCTAATAGCATAGGTTAAAGCTTAGAGCTTAGCTTAGAGCTAAGCTTAGAGCTTAGCTTAGAGCTTAGCTTAGAGATTAGCTTAGAGCTAAGCTTAAAGCTTAGATCTTAGACCTTAGCGCCTCAAACGCTGAGAGCTAAGTGCTTAGAGCTTAGATCTTAGACCTTAGCGCCTCAAACGCTGAGAGCTAAGTGCTTAGAGCTTAGCTTAGAGCTTAGCTTAGAGCTAAGCTTAGAGCTTAGCTTAGAGCTTAGCTTAAAGCTAAGCTTAGAACTAAGCTTAAAGCTTAATTCTTAAACCTAAGCGCCTCAAACGCTTGGAGCTAAGTGCTTAGAGCTTAACTTAGAGCTTAGCTTAGAGCTGAACGCTAATAGCATAGGTTAAAGCTTAGAGCTTAGCTTAGAGCTAAACTTAGAGCTTAGCTTAGAGATTAGCTTAGAGCTAAGCTTAAAGCTTAGATCTTAGACCTTAGCGCCTCAAACGCTGAGAGCTAAGTGCTTAGAGCTTAGATCTTAGACCTTAGCGCCTCAAACGCTGAGAGCTAAGTGCTTAGAGCTTAACTTAGAGCTTAGCTTAGAGCTGAACGCTAATAGCATAGTTAAAGCTTAGAGCTTAGCTTAGAGCTAAACTTAGAGCTATGCTTAGAGCTTAGCTTAGAGATTAGCTTAGAGCTAAGCTTAAAGCTTAGATCTTAGACCTTAGCGCCTCAAACGCTGAGAGCTAAGTGCTAAGAGCTTAGAGCTTAGTTTAGAGCTGAACGCTAAAGCATAGGTTAAAGCTTAGCTTAGAGCTTAGTGCTTAGAGCTTAGAGCTTAGTTTAGAGCTTAGCTAAGAGCTTAGCTGAGCGCTTAGAGCTAAGCTTAGAGCTTAGCTTAGAGCTGAACGCTAAAAGCATAGGTTAAAGCTTAGAGCTTAGCTTAGACCTTAGCTTAAAGCTTAGAGCTTTGCGATTAGAGCTTAGCTTAGAGATTAGCGCTGAGACCTTAGAGCTAAGAGCGTAGCGCAGGTAGCGCAGACCTTAGCTTCGAGATTAGCTTAGAGCTAAGCTTAGAGCTAAGCTTAACGCTTAGAGCTAAGCGCTTAGAGCTAAGTTAACGCTTAGAGCTAAGCGCTTAGAGCTTAGCTTAGAGATTAGCTTAGAGCTAAGCTTAAGCTTAGAGCTTTGCGATTAGAGCTTAGCTTAGAGATTAGCGCTGAGACCTTAGAGCTTAGCTAACCTTAGAGCTAAGCTTAAAGCTTATATCTTAGCATAGTAAAAGCTTAGAGCTTTGCTTAGAGCTTAGTGCTTAGAAATAAGAGCTTAGCTTAGAGCTGAGAGCTTAGTGCTTAAGCTAAGCGCCTCGAGCTTAAAGCTTAAAACTTAGTTTAGAGCTGAGCGCTAAGAGCTTAGCTGAGAGCTTAGCTTAGAGCTAAGTGCTTAGAGCTTAGAGCTTAGCTTAAAGCTTAGCTGAGAGCGTAGCTTAGAGCTTAGCTTAGAGCGTAGTGCTTAACGCTTAGAGCTAAGCGCTTAGAGCTAAGTTTAACGCTTAGAGCTAAGTTTAGAGCTTAGCTTAGAGATTAGCTTAGAGCTTAGTGCTTAGAGCTTAGAGCTTAGTTTAGAGCTTAGAGCTAAGCGCTTAGAGCTTTAGTGCTTAGAGCTTAGAGCTAGATTTAGAGCTTAGCTAAGAGCTTAGCTTAGAGATTAGCTTAGAGCTGAGCGCTTAGAGCTAACCTTACAGCTTAGCTTAGAGCTGAACGCTAATAGCATAGGTTAAAGCTTAGAGCTTAGCTTAGACCTTAGCTTAAATTTTAGAGCTTTGCGATTAGAGCTTAGCTTAGAGATTAGCGCTGAGACCTTAGAGCTAAGAGCGTAGCGCTAAGAGCTTAGAGCTTATAGCTAACCTTAGAGCTAAGCTTAAAGCTTATATCTTAGCATAGGTAAAAGCTTAGAGCTTAGCTTAGAGCTTAGTACTTAGAGCTTAGAGCTTAGCTTAGAGCTGAGAGCTTAGTGCTTAAAGCTTAGTGCTTAAAGCTAGGCGCCTCGAGCTTAAAGCTTAAAGCTTAGCTTAGAGCTGAGCGCTTAGAGCTGAGCGCTTAGAGCTGAACGCTAATAGCATAGGTTAAAGCTTAGAGCTTAGCTTAGAGCTTAGCTTAGACCTTAGCTTCGAGCTAAGCTTAGAGCTTTGCGATAAGAGCTTAGCTTAGAGATTAGCGCTGAGACCTTAGAGCTTATAGCTAACCTTAGAGCTAAGTTTAACGCTTAGAGCTAAGTGCTTAGAGCTTAGCTTAGAGATTAGCTTAGAGCTAAGCTTAGAGCTAAGCTTAAAGCTTAGAGCTAAGCTTAAAGCTTAGAGCTTTGCGATAAGAGCTTAGCTTAGAGATTAGCGCTGAGACCTTTGAGCTTATAGCTAACCTTAGAGCTAAGCTTAAAGCTTATATGTTAGCATAGGTTAGAGCTTAGCTTAGAGCTTAGTGCTTAGAGCTTAGAGCTTAGCTTAGAGCTGAGAGCTTAGTGCTTAAAGCTAAGCGCCTCGAGCTTAAAGCTTAAAACTTAGTTTAGAGCTGAGCGCTAAGAGCTTAGCTGAAAGCTTAGCTTAGAGCTTAGCTTAGAACTAAGCTTAGAGCTTAGCTTAGAGCTGAGCGCTTATAGCATAGGTTAATGCTTAGAGCGTAGCTTAGAGCTTAGCTTAGAGCTTAGTGCTAAGAGCCTAGCGCTAAGAGCTTAGAGCTTAGAGCTAAACTTAGAGCTTAGAGCTTAGAGCTAAGCTTAGAGCGTAGTGCTTAAAGCTTAGTGCTTAAAGCTAGGCGCCTCGAGCTTAAAGCTTAAAGCTTAGTTTAGAGCTGAGCGCTAAGAGCTAAGCTTAGAGCTAAGCTCAGAGCTTAGCTTAGAACTAAGCTTAGAGCTTAGCTTAGAGCTGAGCGCTTATAGCATAGGTTAATGCTTAGTGCTTAAAGCCTAGCGCTAAGAGCTTAGAGCTTAGAGCTAAGCTTAGAGCTTAGAGCTTAGAGCTAAGCTTAGAGCTTAGAGTTAAGCGCTTAGAGCTTAGTGCTTAAAGCTTAGTGCTTAAAGCTAAGTGCCTCGAGCTTAAAGCTTAAAGTTTAGTTTAGTGCCTAGAGCTTAATGCTTAGAGCTTTGCGATTAGAGCTAAGCTTAAAGCTTAAAGTGCCTCGAGCGCTTAGCGCTTAAAGCTGAGCGCTTAAAGCTTAGAGCTTAAAGCTTAGAGCTTAGCAGAGGGCTTAACACTGGAACAATAGAGCTTAGAGCTTAGCTTAGAGCTTAACGCTGGAACATTAGAGCTTAGAGCGTAGCGCTTAGAGCTTACAGCTTAGAGCTCAGCTTGAAGCTTAGATCTTAGAGCTTAGCGCCTTGAGCGCTTAGAGCTAAGCGCTTAGAGCTTAGTTTAGAGCTTAGTGCTTGAAGCTAAGCGCCTCGAGCTTAAAGCTTAAAGCTTAGTTTAGAGCTGAGCGCTAAGAGCTTAGCTTCAAGCTTAGCTTAGAGCTTAGTGCTTAGAGCTTGAGTTTAGCTTAGAGCTAAGCGCTTAGAGCTTAAAGCTTAAAACTTAGCTTAGAGCTTAGTGCTTAGAGCTTAGAGCTTAGCTTAGAGCTGAGCGCTTAGTGCTAAGCTGAGAGCTTAGCTTAGAGCTTAGCTAAGAGATTAGCTTAGAGCTAAGCTTAGAGCTTGGCGCTTAGAGCTTAGTGCTAAGAGCTAAGCGCTTAGAGCTGAGAGCTTAGAGCTTAGTGCTTAGAGCTAAGCTTAGAGTATAGCTTAGAGCTGAACGCTAATAGCATAGGTTAAAGCTTAGAGCTTAGCCTAGAGCTTAGCTTAGAGCTTTGCTTCGAGATTAGCTTAGAGCTGAGCGCTTAGAGCTAAGCTTAGAGCTTAGCTTAGAGCTTAGCTAAGAGATTAGCTTAGAGCTAAGCTTAGAGCTTGGCGCTTAGAGCTTAGTGCTAAGAGCTAAGCGCTTAGACTGAGAGCTTAGAGCTTAGTGCTTAGAGCTAAGCTTAGAGTAAGACTTAGAGCTACGCTAATAGCTAGGTTAAAGCTTAGAGTTAAGCTAAGCTTAGCTTAGAGCTTGCTTCAGATTAGCTTAGAGCTAAGCTTAGAGCTTAGCTTAGTTGAGCTAGCTAAGCTTAGAGCTTAGGCTTAGAGCTTAGCGCTGAGACCTTAGAGCTAAGAGCCTAGCGCTAGAGCTTAGAGCTAAGCTAAAGCTTAGATCTTAGAGGTTAGGCTTAGAGCTTAGCTTAGAGCTAGTAGCGCTAAGAGCTGAGCGCTTAGAGCTTAGCGCTTAGAGCTTAGCTTAGAGCTTAGTCTTATGCGCTTAGAGCTAAGCGCCTCGAGCTAAATGCTTAAAGCTCAGTTGACTTAAAAGCTAATCTTAGAGCTTAGCTTAGCGCTGAGACTTTAAAGCTTAGAGCTTTGCGCTTAGAGCTGAGCGCTTAGAGCTTATGCTTAGAGCTTAGAGCTTAGACCCACGCTTAGAGCTTAGCTTAGAGCTGAGCGCTTAAAGCTTAGATCTTAGAGCTTTGCACTTAGGCTTAGGTTAGAGCTAAGCTTAGAGCTTAGCGCTTAGACTTAGAGCTTACAGCTTTGCACTTAGAGCTTAGCTAAGCTAAGCTTAGAGCTTAGAGATGAGCGTTAATAGCATAGGTTAAAGCTTAGGCTTAGCTCAGAGCTTAGCGCTGAGACCTTAAGTTAGAGCTTTGCGCTTAGAGCCAAGCTTAGAGCTGAGCGCTTAGAGCTTAGTGCTTAGAGCTAAGTGCTTAGAGCTTAGAGCTTAGCTTAGAGCTAAGCTTAGAGCATAGCTTAGACTTGAGCGCTAAAGCATAGGTTTAAAGCTTACGGTTAGCTTAGAGCTTAGCGCTTAAAGCTTAGATCTTAGAGCTTAGGCTCCTCGAGCGCTTAGAGTTAGTTTAGAGCTGAGCGCTAAGAGCTAAGCTTAGAGCTTTGTTTAGAGCTTAGTGCTAATAGCATAGGTTAA
The DNA here is from genome assembly GCA_032158295.1 of Pycnopodia helianthoides. Taxonomy (NCBI): domain Eukaryota; kingdom Metazoa; phylum Echinodermata; class Asteroidea; order Forcipulatida; family Asteriidae; genus Pycnopodia; species Pycnopodia helianthoides. The sequence goes on along the minus strand of CM063256.1, from coordinate 932,335 downwards.
AGCTTAGAGCTTAGGTTAGAGCTAAGCTTAAAGCTTAGCGCCTCGAGCGTTTAGAGCTTAGAGCTAAGGCTTATAGCTTAGCTTAGAGCTAAGCTTAGAGCTTAGTGCTTAAAGCTTAGATCTTAGAGCTTAGGCGCCTTCGAGCGCTTAGAGCTTAGGCTTAAGTTTACTTTAGAGCTGAGCACTTAGAGCTTAGCTTAAAGCTTAGTGCTCAAGCTTAGCTTAGAGCTTAGCTTAGAGCTGAGCGCTAAAGCATAGCTTAAAGCTTAGAGCTTAGCTTAGACCTGAGCGCTTAGAGCTAAGCTTAGAGCTTAGCTTAGAGCTTAGCGCTTAGAGCTTAGAGCTTAGAGCTTTGCGCTTGACTTAGCTTAGAGCTAACTTAAGCTTGAGTAGCGCTTGAGCTTAGTGCTAAAGCTTAGTGCTAAAGCTAAGTGCCCAGCTAAAGCTAAAGTTTGTGTGCCTAGGCTTAATGCTTGACTTTGCGATAGAGCAAGCTTAAGCTTAATGCCTCGAGCCTACGCTTAAAGCTGACGTTAAGCTGACTTAAGCTTAGGCTAGCAGAGCTTAACACGGAACAAGAGCTTAGGCTAGCTTGAGCTTACGCTGGAAATTAGAGTAGAGCTACGCTTAGAGTAGCTTAGAGCTCAGCTTGAAGCTTAGATCTTAGAGCTTAGCGCCTTGAGCGCTTAGAGCTAAGCGCTTAGAGCTTAGTTTAGAGCTTAGTGCTTGAAGCTAAGCGCCTCGAGCTTAAAGCTTAAAGCTTAGTTTAGAGCTGAGCGCTAAGACTTAGCTTCAAGCTTAGCTTAGAGCTTAGTGCTTAGAGCTTGAGTTTAGCTTAGAGCATAGTTAAGCTTAGAGCGAGCTTAGAGCTTAGCTTAGAGCTTGTGAAAGTACGCTAAGAGCTTAGAGCTTAAGTAGCTTAGAGCTTAGACTAAGTAAGCTTAGAGCTAGCTTAAAGCTTAGGCTTAATAGGCGATTAAAGCTTAAAGCTTAGTTAGAGCTAGCGCTAAGAGCTAAGCTTAGAGCTAAGCTCAGAGCTTAGCTTAGAACTAAGCTTAGAGCTTAGCTTAGAGCTGAGCGCTTATAGCATAGGTTAATGCTTAGTGCTTAAAGCCTAGCGCTAAGAGCTTAGAGCTTAGAGCTAAGCTTAGAGCTTAGAGCTTAGAGCTAAGCTTAGAGCTTAGAGTTAAGCGCTTAGAGCTTAGTGCTTAAAGCTTAGTGCTTAAAGCTAAGTGCCTTTAGCTTAAAGCTTAAAGTTTAGTTTAGTGCCTAGAGCTTAAGCTTAGAGCTTTGGTTAGAGCTAGCTTAAGCTTAAAGTGCTTCGAGCGCTTAGCGCTTAAAGCTAGCGCTTAAAGCTTAGAGCTAAAGCTTAGAAGCTTAGCAGAGGCTTAACACTGAACAATAGAGCTTAGAGCTTAGCTTAGAGCTTAACGCTAGAACATTAGAGCTTATAGAGCGTTAGGCTTAGAGCTTACCAAGCTTAAGTCAGCTTAACTTAGATCTTAGAGCTTAAGCGCTTAGCGAGCTTAGAGCTAAGGCTTAGAGCTTAAGTTAGCTTAGCTTAAGCTTAGTTTAAACTAGGCAGAGCTAGCTTAAGCTTAAGCTTAGCTTATAAGTAGAGCTGCTTAGAGCTTAGCTTCATAGCTTATGCTTAGGCTTAATGCTTAGACGCTAGAGTTAGCTTAGAGCTAAGCGCTTAGAGCTTAGAGCTATAAGATTAAGCTTAGAGCTTAGTGCTTAAAGTTATGCTTAAGTAAGCTTGGCTTAAAGCTGAAGCTTATTTAGTGCTAAGCTTTCTAGAGCTTGCTTTGAGCTAGCTAAAGCTTAAATGCCTTGAGTAAGCATTAGAGCTTGAGCGCTTAGAGCTTAGTCTAGAGCTAAGCGTAGGCTAAGCTGGCTACTAGAGCTAACTTAGAGTATTAGCTTAGAGCTAGAGCAATAGATAGGTTAGTAGAGCTTAGAGCTTAGCCTAGAGCTTAGCTTAGAGCTTAGCTCGAGGATTAGCTAAGCTGAGCCTTAGAGCTAGTCTTAACGTGAGCTTAGCTTAAGCTTAGTTAAGTAGACGCTAGAGCTAAGCTTAGTTAGAGCTTGGCGCTTAGAGTTTAGTTGATAGGAGAGCTAAAGCTTAACTAGCTAGAGCTTAGTCTTAAGCTTAGAGCTTAGGTATAGCTTAAGCTAGCTTAAGCTATAAGAGTTAGAGCAAGCTTAGCTTGGCTTAGAGCTTAGTGCTAGAGCTACGCTTAGGCTGAAGCTTAGACGCTTAAGTAAAGGCTTAGAGCTGAAGCTTATGTAAGCTTAGAGCTTAGCTAGAGCTTAGCAGCTGCTTAGATTAGCTAGTTGAGCTTAGGTAAGCTTAAGCTTAGCTTAGAGCTTAGCTGAAGCTTAGAGCTAAGCTTAGGCTTAGGCTTGAGCTTAGAGCTAGGCTTAGAGCTAGAGCTTAGAGCTTTGCTTAGGCTATTAGTAAGCTTAGAGTAACGTAAAGCTAGGTAAAGCTAGATACTAGAGCTTAGCTTAGACGCTTCGAAGAGCCTAGCGCTTAGAGCTTAGAGCTAAGCTTAAAGCTTAGATCTTAGAGGTTAGCGCTTAGAGCTTAGCTTAGAGCTAAGCGCTAAGAGCTGAGGCTTAGAGCTTAGCGCTTAGAGCTTAGCTTAGAGCTTAGTGCTTTATGCGCTTAGAGCTAAGCGCCTCGAGCTAAATGCTTAAAGCTCAGTGCTAAAAGCTAATCTTAGAGCTTAGCTTAGCTGAGACTTAAAGCTTAGAGCTTTGCGCTTAGAGCTGAGCGCTTAGAGCTTAGTGCTTAGAGCTTAGAGCTTAGACCCACGCTTAGAGCTTAGCTTAGAGCTGAGCGCTTAAAGCTTAGATCTTAGAGCTTTGCACTTAGAGCTTAGGTTAGAGCTAAGCTTAGAGCTTAGCGCTTAGACCTTAGAGCTTACAGCTTTGCACTTAGAGCTTAGCTAAGCAGCTTAGAGCTTAGAGATGCGTTAATAGCATAGGTTAAAGCTTAGAGCTTAGCTCAGAGCTTAGCGCTGAGACCTTAGAGCTTAGAGCTTTGCGCTTAGAGCCAAGCTTAGAGCTGAGCGCTTAGAGCTTAGTGCTTAGAGCTAAGTGCTTAGAGCTTAGAGCTTAGCTTAGAGCTAAGCTTAGAGCATAGCTTAGAACTGAGCGCTAATAGCATAGGTTAAAGCTTACGGCTTAGCTTAGAGCTTAGCGCTTAAAGCTTAGATCTTAGAGCTTAGGCTCCTCGAGCGCTTAGAGTTTAGTTTAGAGCTGAGCGCTAAGAGCTAAGCTTAGAGCTTTGTTTAGAGCTTAGTGCTAATAGCATAGGTTAAAGCTTAGAGCTTAGGTTAGAGCTAAGCTTAAAGCTTAGCGCCTCGAGCGTTTAGAGCTTAGAGCTAAGCGCTTATAGCTTAGCTTAGAGCTAAGCTTAGAGCTTAGTGCTTAAAGCTTAGATCTTAGAGCTTAGGCGCCTCGAGCGCTTAGAGCTTAGCGCTTAGAGTTTACTTTAGAGCTGAGCACTTAGAGCTTAGCTTAAGCTTAGTGCTCAAGCTTAGCTTAGAGCTTAGCTTAGAGCTGAGCGCTAATAGCATAGCTTAAAGCTTAGAGCTTAGCTTAGACCTGAGCGCTTAGAGCTAAGCTTAGAGCTTAGCTTAGAGCTTAGCGCTTAGAGCTTAGAGCTTAGAGCTTTGCGCTTAGAGCTTAGCTTAGAGCTAAGCTTAGAGCTTAGAGTTAAGCGCTTAGAGCTTAGTGCTTAAAGCTTAGTGCTTAAAGCTAAGTGCCTCGAGCTTAAAGCTTAAAGTTTAGTTTAGTGCCTAGAGCTTAATGCTTAGAGCTTTGCGATTAGAGCTAAGCTTAAAGCTTAAAGTGCCTCGAGCGCTTAGCGCTTAAAGCTGAGCGCTTAAAGCTTAGAGCTTAAAGCTTAGAGCTTAGCAGAGGGCTTAACACTGGAACAATAGAGCTTAGAGCTTAGCTTAGAGCTTAACGCTGGAACATTAGAGCTTAGAGCGTAGCGCTTAGAGCTTACAGCTTAGAGCTCAGCTTGAAGCTTAGATCTTAGAGCTTAGCGCCTTGAGCGCTTAGAGCTAAGCGCTTAGAGCTTAGTTTAGAGCTTAGTGCTTGAAGCTAACGCCTCGAGCTTAAAGCTTAAAGCTTAGTTTAGAGCTGAGCGCTAAGAGCTTAGCTTCAAGCTTAGCTTAGAGCTTAGTGCTTAGAGCTTGAGTTTAGCTTAGAGCTAAGCGCTTAGAGCTTAAAGCTTAAAACTTAGCTTAGAGCTTAGTGCTTAGAGCTTAGAGCTTAGCTTAGAGCTGAGCGCTTAGTGCTAAGCTGAGAGCTTAGCTTAGAGCTTAGCTAAGAGATTAGCTTAGAGCTAAGCTTAGAGCTTGGCGCTTAGAGCTTAGTGCTAAGAGCTAAGCGCTTAGAGCTGAGAGCTTAGAGCTTAGTGCTTAGAGCTAAGCTTAGAGTATAGCTTAGAGCTGAACGCTAATAGCATAGGTTAAAGCTTAGAGCTTAGCCTAGAGCTTAGCTTAGAGCTTTGCTTCGAGATTAGCTTAGAGCTGAGCGCTTAGAGCTAAGCTTAGAGCTTAGCTTAGAGCTTAGCTAAGAGATTAGCTTAGAGCTAAGCTTAGAGCTTGGCGCTTAGAGCTTAGTGCTAAGAGCTAAGCGCTTAGAGCTGAGAGCTTAGAGCTTAGTGCTTAGAGCTAAGCTTAGAGTATAGCTTAGAGCTGAACGCTAATAGCATAGGTTAAAGCTTAGAGCTTAGCATAGAGCTTAGCTTAGAGCTTTGCTTCGAGATTAGCTTAGAGCTAAGCTTAGAGCTTAGCTTAGAGCTTAGAGCTAAGCTAAGCTTAGAGCTTAGCTTAGAGCTTAGCGCTGAGACCTTAGAGCTAAGAGCCTAGCGCTTAGAGCTTAGAGCTAAGCTTAAAGCTTAGATCTTAGAGGTTAGCGCTTAGAGCTTAGCTTAGAGCTAAGCGCTAAGAGCTGAGCGCTTAGAGCTTAGCGCTTAGAGCTTAGCTTAGAGCTTAGTGCTTTATGCGCTTAGAGCTAAGCGCCTCGAGCTAAATGCTTAAAGCTCAGTGCTAAAAGCTAATCTTAGAGCTTAGCTTAGCGCTGAGACTTTAAAGCTTAGAGCTTTGCGCTTAGAGCTGAGCGCTTAGAGCTTAGTGCTTAGAGCTTAGAGCTTAGACCCACGCTTAGAGCTTAGCTTAGAGCTGAGCGCTTAAAGCTTAGATCTTAGAGCTTTGCACTTAGAGCTTAGGTTAGAGCTAAGCTTAGAGCTTAGCGCTTAGACCTTAGAGCTTACAGCTTTGCACTTAGAGCTTAGCTAAGCTAAGCTTAGAGCTTAGAGATGAGCGTTAATAGCATAGGTTAAAGCTTAGAGCTTAGCTCAGAGCTTAGCGCTGAGACCTTAGAGCTTAGAGCTTTGCGCTTAGAGCCAAGCTTAGAGCTGAGCGCTTAGAGCTTAGTGCTTAGAGCTAAGTGCTTAGAGCTTAGAGCTTAGCTTAGAGCTAAGCTTAGAGCATAGCTTAGAACTGAGCGCTAATAGCATAGGTTAAAGCTTACGGCTTAGCTTAGAGCTTAGCGCTTAAAGCTTAGATCTTAGAGCTTAGGCTCCTCGAGCGCTTAGAGTTTAGTTTAGAGCTGAGCGCTAAGAGCTAAGCTTAGAGCTTTGTTTAGAGCTTAGTGCTAATAGCATAGGTTAAAGCTTAGAGCTTAGGTTAGAGCTAAGCTTAAAGCTTAGCGCCTCGAGCGTTTAGAGCTTAGAGCTAAGCGCTTATAGCTTAGCTTAGAGCTAAGCTTAGAGCTTAGTGCTTAAAGCTTAGATCTTAGAGCTTAGGCGCCTCGAGCGCTTAGAGCTTAGCGCTTAGAGTTTACTTTAGAGCTGAGCACTTAGAGCTTAGCTTAAAGCTTAGTGCTCAAAGCTTAGCTTAGAGCTTAGCTTAGAGCTGAGCGCTAATAGCATAGCTTAAAGCTTAGAGCTTAGCTTAGACCTGAGCGCTTAGAGCTAAGCTTAGAGCTTAGCTTAGAGCTTAGCGCTTAGAGCTTAGAGCTTAGAGCTTTGCGCTTAGAGCTTAGCTTAGAGCTTAGCGCCTCGAGCTTAAAGCTTAAAACTTAGAGCATAGCGCTTAGATCTTAGAGCTTAAAGCTTAAAGCTTAGTTTATTTCAGTGCGAGCCGTCATGTGAAAATGAAAGCATGGCATTTGTCAATATGGTTTTTTTTTATATGTTTTTTTTTTAAGATGACAACCTCAGTCCTTTGCCCCCTCGGTTGTAAACAAAAGCCATGGACCCCAGCATGTAGGCCTACAAGACACAGATGGGACGAAAAGCTGTAGGTCTCGTGTGTTGTGTAATGCACGTAAAAGAACCCAGTGCACTTATCGTACAGAGAAGGGGTTCGCCCGGTGTTCTTAGTTTGATTGGCAGCATATTGCGCCACAGCACCTTGCAAACCATTACATGGTGCTATGTAAGGGAATATGTCTAATACTTCAAAAACGTAGCTCCACAATACCTTGCAGGAAAATACTGAATGTTGAAGCGCCTTGAGCGTCACTGAGTGACGGATATGGGCGCTGTATAAGGTATTATATGAAGCCACTATTATTATTATATGTATAGGGAAGAGTGAATGTGGCCGTGTGCAGGCAAATTATGAGATGATACCAAGTGTAGCCACAAACAAAAAAATTATAGTATACGATAATACGCATCATAGTATAAGTTTGAATGAACAAGCAAAGAAAAAAAAACGGAACGCACTCAAGATGTTCAGCTTTTGGTTTTATGATATGAAAATTCTCCAAAGGTAGAACGAGAATCCTGTATTGAAAAGCAAGCTTTAAAAAACGTGAGGCGTCAAGTGCAGTTCTATAATATAGCAAAAAAGGGGGGAAATGGAAGCCACAAAGCCACATGGTAGACAAATGCAAGTGGGGGGGGGGGTGGGAAGGAAGGAGACAAAGCAGTCTGCGCCCAATAAATCTTCCGCGAATTAGTGATGTTTCGGGCAGTGCGGGAAATTTGAAACTAACTCCTGTGGTAGCCAGCAAAAGATTAATAGGCAGAGAGGGGTTGTGGAGATGAACACATGGTTTTGGTATGTTATCTGGTAATAAACCATTCTGTGACTTTTTGGATGTTGTTTCGGTAGGAGACAATGGTCTCTGTCCAGGTCCGTAACCAGGATTGTTTTTGTTTGTTTGTTTGTTTGTTTTTGTTTTTTGTTTTTTTTGGGGGGGGGCGAATGTGAAAGAAAAAGTACATCGGCGGGTTAGCACCGTCCCGCCGCGCAGCAACGCACGGGGGAGTCTGAGGGGTGATGTGCCTCCCTCAGAAGTTCCACCCCCCCCCCCCCCCGGTTACGGGTCTGTCTTATGAAAAGTCAGGGCAATGGTTAAAACATACCTTTTCTTTGATGTACCCATGTAATTTCACAGAAGAAGGTGGGGTTTGTTTGTTTGTTTGTTTGTTGGGGTGTTTGTTTGTTTGTTTGTTAGGTTGTTTGTTTGTTTGTTTGTTTGTTTGTTGTTTGTTTGGTTTATTTCCATTTGCACAACTTTTAAATACATAAAATAACAACAGTTGTAATAGTATTGAAAATGTTTACAATTACGCCCAGAGGAGGTATAACCCTCCTGTAGTGGAGTACCTAAACTGCTAATGGTTCACAAATTGGTTTGGTGATAGAGAGAAGAGGAAGAGAAGACTTTAATACTAAAAAGAACTTTTACCGGTGATAATACGTTGTGCCACTTTTGTTTGTACCTTTAATGGAAGGGCTTAAAACATGAAGACTGATTTTGGTAGAAAACACGCCCATTAATGCTAAGTGACCTCATCTATCCTGGGGGAAAAAAATACGCAGTGCGAGTCTTTCGACTTGTAGTGCGCCCTCTCTTGGCAAAACGGGGATAAAGTCAATTATCAACAAAATATACGCCATTCGTGTAATTCACGGTTCCAAATATCTGCATTAAAAAAAGGTAAAACGTACACAATTTTAATACCTCTTAACTTTGATGTACCACCAGTGTAGTTAATTAACAACATTGATAATCATTTTCGGCAATCCTGTGATTAAACATTCACAACAGTCATATTAAGTAACCTGACATTTTATTTTGATGCATACGCCGTCTTAACGTACGTACTGCACTGGACTGGAGCTAGCCTTGACAGTCAATAATTTGGACTTTGAGATATGGCGGACACTTGTTTGTAAATGTAAACACTTAAACAAAACGTACATTCCTAGTGTCCACCATACCTCAAGAAAGCTAATGTTCCTCCGATTCTTTTAATGTCCATGGACTGGTTTGGTAATGGTAGTACAAAACGGGATGTGTTCAGTACAATACATCGGAAACCAGTCATCTCCCCCCCCCCCGGCAAAGTCGCCCCCCACAAAGTCGCCCCCGCAAAGTCGTCCCTGCAAAGTCGCCCCCCCCCCCCCCATCACCAGCAAACTCGCCTCCTCCAGGTACAAACTTGCCCCCTCACAATGTCGCCCCCTTTTCTTTACGATGTACTAAGTGAGCTGAGAACAATCTGGACGATGTATGGAAATGTAATCGAAAAACGATGTGATTTCTCCTCCAGAGAACACCTCGATTTATATCATCGCATGAATGCAGATAGAGGGTACTATTGAACAATCGAAGTGACAAAGAAGTGTGAAATGCTCCGTCAATCAATACATTGCGGCCGCAAATCGTTCCCTTCAACTTTTCTGACTCATCGACTTCGGTGATGAGTTGTCACATCAAAAGCGGCGTTTTTCAAAATTCAACACATTGAACAGCCAGTGACTGACAGATCACTTTGTCTCATAAACAAAAATGCTACCCAAAATGCAAACATCACAAGGGCGAATCCAGGGACCAATAAGAAAATGCCCATTAACGGCAATGTTATTAACAAGATGAAGTTTTGGACTATGTTTCCCTTTCTAAAAATATCATCCAATATGAAAATGTCCAATGAATAACGACAATATTATTAACAAGATGGATTTTGCAATTCGTTCGGCGCTGACAAAAAAGTCATGCAAAACAATTTCCAACAAACGTACTTAAATTTAATACAGTTTAATCCTTTAATAGCTATTTGTGCAAAAAGCTGATCGGAACTTAAATTAATTATACTATTACCCTTTTGTTTGTATGTCATTTCGTTACCGTTTTCACGAACAATCCACAGAACACACAATCCAAGATATTATTAGAACGGATTTTAGTTTGGCACTCGTGAAACCATTTCCAAATTGGCTGTTCTTGAAAACAGAAAAACGCATAGGACGTCAAATTTCACGAAGGAACAATGATGTAATTGTCATTTCTTTACCCACACAAAATATGTGAGCAGTAAATTTCCATTTTTTTATTATAAATTAGGACATTTCTACTTAAGATTTTTACTTAAAGGGGGCGACTTTGTAGGGGCGACATTGTGAGGGGGCGAGATGACTGGCATACGATACATGACCCATTCGCGTATAAACAATGCTACTGGTCTGGAGTGTAGTGTTACTGAGTATAATTTTAGTGTTGGCTAAAACTCTGTATCCGACTGTCACTTTAACGACTTAATTTGAGTCAAATTCATCCTTACCTGTCCGGAAATATTGACATATTGAGAAAGAGAATGTACACAGCCAGCAGTAACAGCACACTGCTCTTCCTCTTCATGATTGAAGATAAATGCACTGTTAAACACACTGGGGCAAACCCCATCTCATAGTCATAGCGTTAAGTGTACTGGGATCTTTCATGTGCAGTGATAGTTTTTATAACAACACACGGACCTACGGCTTTACGTCCCATCAAAAGGACGAGTCAATAGGCCTAATGGTTAAGTTACAAGATTGGGTCTCGAACCCACCCTCTGCTGATCAAAAACACCAGAGCTTGAGTTTGATACTCTTAACCGCTCAGCCACGACACGTCACAAACACGCAGTTTGAACAATTCAAAATAAGGCTTAAAAATCGGTTTAAAAAGATGACAATAAACACCATTTTAGTTTCATTCCCCTGTTGTGTGTGAAGTTGTGCTCACAATTTACTCCAATAATGCAGTCGGTCATCTATTGGCAATGAGTGCGTAGCAGATAGAAATGAATATGCTCATCTGAATACGATCAAGTATCACAATTTCTATACAATTATTTTGTGGTTATTTAAAAAAAAACATAAAATAAAATGATGCGTCATTAATTTGTTGAAAACACTGTTTTAATTTTTGGATAATGTTATTTGTTACAGACAGCTGTTGGTTTTCTGTATTGAGAGCCATTAAAGATGGATTCTGAGAATGAATTGTTCTCAGACCCACCAGATAAATTACCAGCCTCTGCCACCGTAGGGGATGTGATCAACCTAGACAGTGTCTCGCAAGATTCAGTCCCTCTTGATGACACAGTGAGCCAAGGAACTGACACCAGTCAGGAGGCAGTCGGGCTTGGCAGAGAGGAAGAGGTTGGGCAGACAGAAGCCACAGGTGAGGTGCAAGAGACTAAGGTCGGATCTCCTAAGCCATTTGATGCCAGCCTCTTTGGGGAAGCGAATGATGCTGTCTCGACAGCTTCCTCAGATGGATTCCCAATTCAGGCCCCAGTTCAAACTGCAACTGCAGAATCGGTCAACACACCAGAAGACAAACCACTCAAGGAAGATGTCACCAGCTTGAGAAGTCTAGCTGTGGAAGTCAAGAGACAATCATCTGTGGATGGATTTGAGTCACAGCCGATTGGAAGCCCTGGAGCACAGTTTCAATTTGCTGATTTGGAAACATTTGGGGAAGAAAGCTTCAAACAGAGCTTGGGAACTGAGACAGTCACAGCTGGGGATCAGCCTGCTATCAGTAGTTTTTTCAAGGAGGAGGAGGTTGCGTCAGAAACTGGTACTGAAGGCAAAAGCTTCTTTGATTCTTTTACAAGCGGTGGAGATGGATTCCAAGGCTCTGGATCGCTGGAATCTCCACGGTTGGACGAAGACAACAAAACAGTTTCTCCTACAAGTGACATTCCAGATGAGAACTTTCCACAGACTCTGGGTCAGGATTTGCCCTCTGACCCCACCATAGACTTGTCAAAGTCCCCCAGTAAGGGTTTTACAGAAGAGATATCATTTGAGAATGACCCGTCATTAGAGATCCCTCAAGATGTCATGTCAACAAAGCAGACCCTTCTGAAAATGTCTCAACAGAGTTTGACTGCCACCTCTGATATCCAAGAACAGACCATGACCCCACATTCTCCTCTTCCAGAGGTAACAAGTCCACTAGTTTGCAGTGTCCAGAACCAAGGTGAGGGAGAATCCTACCAAGTGACATTCGCCAAGAATCACTCCGCGTCCCCGGAGCCGAAAACCCCGGAGGTCTCTCCAGTATCAGAAACCCCCAAGCCCTTAGACCAGGCTCCTGCGGGAATGCCCCAGCAGCCACCAGCTCAACAGTACCCCTCTTCATCCCAACCCCAACTGCCACAACTCTTCTCTCCGAGCCATTCAGTGGATGATAGCTTCACGACGGCGTTAACAACAAGTCAGAGTGATCGGAGACATGATGCATGGCTTCCATCCAATGCCACACAGATCATCCTCAACAATAGAATGTCTGCTCTACAGAGGACCGAGTATGTAGACAGAGCTCAGCTCACAATGCCAGGAATAATTCTGGAGGAGCCACAAGTAAGATGAAATAAACCCTAAAACTTGAGCTGATTTAAAATGCTGCCATGTCAGTGCAAAAAAAAGCTTCCCTTGCATGACCCACTTTTTTGAAAATGCAAGAAGAACTGCAATTTGACCTCTTACTATACACACAAACCAGTGACACCAAGATTCAACATTTTTTGCACCGAGCTGCTACCTATTGTGCAATATTTACATAATATTTGATGGCTTTGAGTGTGATACAAGAATATATTGCTCGAGCCATGACAGTATTGGACTCGTCTTCGACTCGTCCAATATTGTCAAGAGCAATATATTCTTCTATCACGCGAAAACAAAGCCATACAATATTATTATTATTATCTATCAGGCTGACTAGCGAAATTACAAAACTTAACTTGAAGTTCCTGGATGACAGAGCAATACGAAAACAATATTGATCTGTCATCCGGGTACTTGTGCTAAAGATATTAAATACACTAAATTATTGTACCTCTTGGAAGGCTTAAAAATATAGATAATAATTGAAGTTATTCACAAGATCAAGAGACGACATTTTTGTACCGGCTAGATCCAAAGGTAGTCCTGATCATGCCAGACACGTTCATGTATTTAAATCAACTGTACTCCAACAGCCAACGGGAGATTGCAAAGTAATGTAAAATATTGAAATACTGTGCAGAGAGACTTTCAAACACAAAACCTTGCAGACATTGCATGTAGCTCATGAATAATTCATTAACTAGTCATACATTATTCATTATGTTTAACCAGGGTGACCCAGTGAAGGAGCTCGTACATCGATACATGGGGGATGCAGAGGCCGGTAAACGGGTGGCCCTGACTGTCAATCAAGTTACTCATGATGATGAGGGACTCAAGAAATTACTGGCAAGTCTATTTTCTGGACTACTGAGGTTCAGTATAAGCCGTTTTGAATTAAAGACACTGGACACCTTTGGTAATTGTCAAAGACCAGTCTTCTCACTTGGTGTATCTCAACATATGCACAAAATAATAAACCTGTGAAAATTTGAACTCAATTGGTCGTCGAAGTTGCGAGATAATAATGGAAGAAAAAACACCCTTGTCACACAAAGTTGTGTGCTTTCAGATGCTTGATTTCGAGACCTCACGCGTGAGGTCTCGAAATCAATTCAAATATTTTACTGAGAAATTACTTCTTTCTCAAAAACTATGTTACTTCAGAGGGAGCCGTTTCTCACAATCAACAGCTCTATCAACAGCTTTCCATTGCTCGTTACCAAGTAAGTTTTTATGCTAACAATTATTTTGAGTAATTACCAATAGTGTCCAGTGCCTTTAAGTCTGGTAAAATGATTGGATAAGTCAATTGGATTCCCCAAATGACAGTTACTGTTGCTACATCTCATGTTTTGGGGCAAGCTTTTTACAGCAACATCCAGATGGGCAAAGCCTGGTACCATGGTGTTCCCCCAAAATCGTTTTCACAGAAGCTGTCTCTAGTTTGAGGAAGGAATTTAAGTTTAAGTGGTCACGTGTAATTAAATATAACTCATAAATGGCATATTTTGTGGGGCTTCTTACCATGACATTTTGCGCTTTATTGGAAGCCATAAGAAAACATTCTTCAAGTTTATCCAACTTGTTTTGCTGACAAGAATGTTGGGAAACTAATACATAAAACTTTTATCACTTTGTTTTTTCAAATTTGTTGTGTGAATGCAATGTAAATTGTCAAGTATCTTTTATTTACATCTTGTTTTGATTTTTCGCCACGGATCTATCAGGAGACAGGTTGTTTAAGAGCATCCTTGGAGTTGACAGGAATCTTGTTGACCTCTGTTAACCAGGGCAAAGGTCAAGCTGGAATGCCATCTAAGCACACACCCTGGTCATTTCAGGTTAGTCTTTGAGAGAGATAAAATTGTGTCTCCATCGCCCCCCCCCACACACCCCAAGAAACAATTTAGGTTTTGATTATTTGCTTAACTTGACTAAAATCAAAACCATTGACACTCTTACAGAAGAGCACAACTTTTCAAAATCAAAATTAAAATGTACTAAAATTAAAAAGTTTTTGGTCTCCAATAAGTTGCCTAACTGGTCAAATCTGAAACTAAATGGTCTCCAAAAAGGCAACTTATTGGAGACCATTAAATTTCAATTTTGACCAGTTAGGCAACTTACTGGAGACCATTAAATTTTCATTTTGACCAGTTAGGCAACTTACTGGAGACCATTAAATTTTCATTTTGACCAGTTAGGCAACTTACTGGAGACCATTAAATTTTCATTTTGACCAGTTAGGCAAGTTGTCAACTTGCCAAAATGAAAATTTAACGGTCTCCAATAACTTTGCGGAGACCAATAAAAAATGATTTTTGTTGGGTAAATTTTGTATAGACCATTAAAACTATTGAGTTTATTGTTAATTAGGCTACTTTTGTGGAGACAAATGAAATAGTATTTTTAGAATAATATGGCAACTTTGTGGAGACCATTGAAATTAGTAAGGTAATTTCTGTGGAGACCATTAAAGTTGTATTTTTTAGAAGGTTTTTGCAACTTTGTGGAGACATTTAAAAAATTATTTTTGTTGGGTAAATTTTGAGGAGACCATTTAAATTGCATTTTTATAACAGTTAGGCAACTTTGTGGAGACCATTAAAATTTAGAATAAATTGGCAACTTTGTGGAGACCATAAAAAAAAATCTTTTTAGTTAGGCAACTTTTGTGGAGACCATTAAATTATTTATTTTATTTAGGAAACTTTCTTGGAGACCATTAAAGGAACATTACAGAATTGGTAAGAAACAAACTTGTAAAATATACTTTTTGATCACAGATTTACATTAAACTTACACGGTCTAATGGTGATGATAGTAGAAAACATCCCTTGAAATATTTCTGTCTGAAATGCCATATTTGATGAGAAATGAATAAACTAAATTTCCGATTGGAGTTTATCGCTCAGTGAGCGTTTTATTCATTTGTTGAATCTATATGATTTCATGCAAATGTGTAATCAGTTATTCACTGTTTTCTCATGACCCAGTGCGATCGATCTCAAACTTCTACAGGTTTGTCAGTTTATGTATATGGTGGATTACATAAAGTGCTTAACTGCCAGCAACTGTTTTGTTAGCAAAAACCAATTCTGTAATGTTCCTTTAACAAAAACAATTGTAGTTAGGTAACTTCAGTGGAGACCATTAACATAATATTTTTTTAAGATTAGGTAAATTTGTGGGAGATCAAGTTACTTTTTATTGTTAGGTAACTCCGTGGAGACCATGAAATTGCTAATTTGATCAAGATAGGCAAATTAGTTTAGACCATATTTTTGTGCAGCAAAATTTAGTTTTCTGAGTTGAAAGTATTTCATTATAAGGCTGGGGCTTTCAGAGCGAGTGATTGGTGAGTTAGAATTTTGTAGACTTTAAAAGTAGGTTAATTTTTGTCAATGTAATGCTTATTTGTATTATAAAGAAAGATACTATAAAAGTCACATGTAAAAGTTTTAGCTGAATACTTGCTTAGAAAACCGCCCCAAACTGTCAAGGTGTTTTCTCAAGAACGTTGAATCCATCCACGTTTAGCGAGGTGACAGCGGGTACCAACCGTATCTTTGGCCGCAGCATTGTGAATTGTGATTTGTTCCCGTAGATTTGGCTGACCCGTATAGCTCTACTGATCAAGTTACAGCAGTACAGCATGGCGGAAGTAGAGTGTGAAGCATTTGGCAATCTAGACAGGCCAGATGTTTATTTTGAGTATTACCCTGACCTGTTCCCTGGCCGCAAAGGTAAGATTGCTAGCCTTGCAATGTGGGCCTTGGTTTCATGGCCGAGCGGATAAGAACACCGGACTCAAGCTCTGGTGTTTCTGATCAGCAGAGTGTGGGTTCGAGCCCCAGTCGTGACACTTGTGTCCTTCAGCAAGACACTTAACCATTATTGCTGCGTCCTTTGGATGGGACGTAAAGCCATAGGTCCCGTGTGTTGAGTAATGCACGTAAAAGAACCCAGTACACTTATCGAAAAGAGAAGGGGTTCGCCCCGGTGTTCCTGGTTTGATCGGCAGCATATTGCAGCACCTTGTAAACCATTTCATGGTGCTATAAATGGATAGGCCTCACACTTCAAAAACGCAGATCCACATACCTGGCAGGAAAAAACATCAGTGCTTAGAAACGCCTGTATTAAGCGCTATATAAATGCAAGCTACTATTATTATTATTATATAAAGCTGCTAAGGATAAAGCAAAGTGTCTGTACTTACTGTAATCTGATCATCTGACGTCACACTTTGAGGCTCATGAATAACGCCAGATCCCGGCCTTGAGCGGCCTGGCAGGATCATGCCAGATCCCGGCCTTGAGCGCCTGGCAGGATCATGCCAGATGTACCTTTGACCTCGCATCCCGTTCACACGGAAGGAGACTTGTGGTCTATAGACATGTTACTTAGTGAATAGAGCAACATTACATACAAGCATTATGCACAAGTGCATGCAGCAGACGATCGAAAGTGGATAGCTGACAAACTGCGTCACGTCGGGTCACGTCAGATATGGAAAGCATACCTTTCTACCACTTATTGCATGTTAATCCAATGAAATAATTGGGCCTGTAAGACCAGTGCCTGTCTTTATCCTTGCGGATAAAGGCAGGGAACCAGTCTGTGCTTACTGTAGCTGAATTTGGTAGTCTCCCAGTTTTTTCATATCAACTCCGTGGCAGTAGATAAGCAATAGGACAAGTTCAAACGGACACAAATCACCTGACATCACCATGTGATAAATCTTGCTAGATAGTAATAATATATACACAAATCGTATAAAGCGCTTTATCACACCTGATGGCGTCTCAAAGCGTTCACTATTTTGTCTGCATGGTATGCCGGACTATGTTTGAAAAATAAGACCCATTTATTTACATGTAATGGTTCACAAGGTACTGTGGCACAACCAGACCAGAAAACACAGGGAGGAACCCCTTCTCTTAACGATAAGTGTGCTGGGTTCTTTTACATGCATTACACAACACATGGAACCTACGGCTTTATGCCCCGTCCATAGGAATGATGGTTAAGTGTCTTGCTAAAAGACACAAGTGTCAAGACCGGGACTCAAACCCACACTCTACTGATGAGAAACACCAGAGCTTGAGTCCAGTGCGCTTGACCGCTCGGCCACGACGAGTCATTTTGGGAGTCAGATTTTTTGTGTGTAACTGTGCAGTGAGCATTTCAGGCTATTTACGTGCAGTAAGACGCACACCATGGCTTTACCTGCATTTTGACTTCCAAAATAGCAGACCATGGGCAGATAGTAGCTGTGTGTAACGTCAGTGCATGACTTCAAGAACACTTCAACATGGTAGATATTACCACATGGTGTTACTGCAAACCAAATGTAAATGTGCACAGCCACAATCATGGGTACACATTTTCTTCGTGTCCATGTTATGAACAATAGCTTGAAAACCAGGGATGTAACATTTATTTCAATGTTGTTTGTAAATTAATTAACCAGCGCTGTGTGAATGAAGAGTAGAAAGTACTTGAGTTTGTCGAATACAAGATCTGAAAGAGTTACTCAATATTTATGTGTTGTTCATTTGGTGTCTTTGTCACAAAAATAGTGTACCCATGATTGTGGCTGTGCACAAAAGCATGTAACTTACAATTGTTTGTATGTTTGTTATCCACTTCAGGTAGTATGGTACCCTTTTCGTTACGTGTGCTTCATGCTGAGCTGCCACTGTACCTTGGAAAGCACCAGGATGCACTCAATAGACTGTATCACATACTGGATATCACCTCTAAGGTAATGGAAGATTCCTTTATCTCATCGAAGCATTATGCTGAAGCGTTACTATGCAGGGGTTTCCCTTAACTTTTTTCCACTCGCCGGCCGGGCGATTCAACCAAAATTTTGGATCGCCCGCAGGTTTTTCCACTAGCCCGCATGTATATGTATGTACACACAAAATTTTGAAAACGTAAAGGAAAAACAAACAAACCTCAAAACACGGAAGTAAAGTTAGCAAAATTGCGTTTTGGGACATTTTTATCCCTTAATTTCTGCCCTAAATTATCCTTTTTCCATCAACAACCATTTTTATGGATTCATGCTTTGAGGATCGGTTGTTTTGAACTTCATTTGCAATAAAATCTTCGTGAATCAGCGATCGGTCGACAACGCACATTGAGAAATAATTCAATGAACTTTGAACCGCATCGCCCTCTATCGGCAAAGTTGTTGATGTTTGATTAGACTTGATCCAAGGCTGTGTATTTTACACAATCTGCAGGCGTGCTGAACAATATGCGGCAATTCTTTACTCCGTTCGTGAACGTGTACTGCGGTAAAGTCTAGCCAAGATCTTATGAATATGGTAATTATCAACGGCCATCAACGGCCAATCACAGCGTGCGGAATGTTGGTTAGCTTGGACTTTGAACAGTGGACTGTGTGTTGTGTATACGCTATGCATGGACTACCACCGGTGGGCGACCGAACGTTGTCAGCAGTCAGCACCATGTGGTTATGTGCATAGTGTTTTAACGACTGTATACCGAAATGATCGATCGCAATTTCCGATCACGGCCACATTAAATCTAGCAAATATCCAGACTTGTCAAACTATTTTAAAGGCTTTAGGTAAAAGCTTTCTTTGGGATTTTACCACTGTTCCCACATTTCCCACATTTATTGTGAAAAGGAACAATTATTTGACGCGCCCGGCGGGCTAGTAAAGGAAGGGTTTTGACTCGCCCGCCGCTACTTTCACTCGCATTTGGCGACCGAGCGACCACTAATTTCGAACCCTGCTATGGCAGCATGTTTAAAACCATCAATAGATCCTTTCTATAATGCGCAACGCTGCTGGATTGCTGAGGTCAGGTGCACATTTTTACGCACCAAGAACAGCTATCATCCAATGATCTTCCTCCTTTTGCCTCAGAGGGCGCTGTTTGAGAGTGTGACATCAAGTGCAAGGAGTCTATGAACTTCCTTTTTGTTGCTACTTTACAATAAGAAGAGAAGACGATGGTTTTTTTAATGGATTATTAAATCAACCTCCATAGCATATATCAGTTTCATAGCAAGCTAATAAAAACAATGTGTTCAATTATCCAAGCTGAGTAGATGAAATGAGCTTTTCCTTTGGGATAAAGCAGAGACCCAAGCAGCCAAGTAGCTTCTTAATCACATAACAATCTGAAGATCCCTTGCATCGGCCGCCATCTTTGATGAAGTGTGCATGCTTGAAAGGCTACCATTGGCTGAGAGTCGTGTGTAGCGCGTACACGCTTACACGTTTCAATTGCTTTTCATCAAAGATGGTGGTCAATGACATCATGTGCAATCCTTCTATATACCCATTTCACTACACGCAGCAAACTTACACGCACCTGTCTGCCATTTTGGGAGTCAAAATGTAGACCAAGGAATTGACTCCCAAAATGCTGGAAATGGTAGACGTGCATTGTGTGGAGGTAATACTCACAAAGGAACTCATTTACTCACATTGGAAAGCAATTATAGTTAAGTATGCTTGCTCAAAGACACAAGCGATGTGACCAGGGCCCAATTTCACGGCTCTGCTTACCGCCAAATTCTGCACTTGCGATCACCATTCACCGCTTACTGTGAAAGCGCCAAATATCTGCGCTAGCTGTGTAAGCAAAGAATGCCTAGTAACATGAAAACAAGCACACAAGCAAAAATTCCCTGCTCACCTGTGAAATACGCTTGACATAAGCGCGGAATTCCCTGATTTCGTAAGCGCCAATTCTTTGCTTACAGTAAGCAGAGCTATGAAATACGGCCCTGAACTTGAACCCACACTCAAACTGTTGTCTTTTAGACCATGTCACTATTTGGTCAACTTATTGAACACAGTAGGGATGGTTGACCCTTGGGGAGTCCACTTCCCACTCACGGCTTCCGAGCTTAACAAGGTTGAAATCTTATGACATCATGTATTTTGTACGGTAACTTCAGTTAAGAACTGTACCAAATGTGTTCATTTTCAGATCCTGTATCATGTGGAGTGTGGTTTAAGTGAGTATGGCACAGAGATTGAACTCACCGAAGAAAACAGACAAGGTGAGACAGTAAGAGAAGCACAAGAATAACTAAGCCTTCATTTTATAAAGTCTCAAGTGTATTCTGCTTGCTCAAATAGTAAGAAACTGTTTGTGCAAATGCTTTCTTTAAGTATGGGATACTGTACATGTATATCATTAGTATGACACACTAGCAACTGTTGATAGTAATATGGTACCACTATCTGCACACCACACAGCAACTTAGGCCCAATTTCATAGTGCTGCTTAACAGTAAGCAAATTGATGTGCTTACTGTAGCATAAAAATTTGCTTATAAAGCGTAAAGTGTATTTCACAAGCTAGCAAGAAAATGATATGGCCAGCTTGCATGTTCACCATGGATTCGCATTGTTACGTCATTCATTTTCATACAGTAAGCACTGGAAGGTTAGCATTCTTTTTCGCTCACTCGGAGTAAGCACAAATTTGCTGTTAAGCAGCTCTATGAAATTGGGCCCTGTTCACTGTTACTGTTGCTAATCTTTGCCAACAATGACAGTGCACAAGTCGTTCCACTCAACACAAAGTATAACAATACCAAACACAGTTCTGTTTATGAGCAAATATTAACTCCATAGTAATATCTCTGATCAACTTGTAGCATATTTTAATATGTAGGGACCATAGCCACCAACCAGGACCAAATTGAAGGCACTGCAAGTTGAAAGCAAATAATCATTTGGGGTTGAACATAGATTAATTGACTAGAGCGGGACTTGAACTTGCGACCTCTGGATTAACGTGCCGGTGTAATTGGGAAATCTGTCCCCCAGAGATTCTGTCCCCCATACAGGAAAACAACATGGGCTGAAGGAGGATGATTCAAAAGAGGGCGCTATCAGAAGAAGTTTGTACACAGTTTACTGTATGGGAGGACCGAATCTCCTGCCACACCAGCACTCGACTGACTGAGTTACCTAGCCCTAATGTTGGCAAATAATCATTGCTTACAGTTACTATTAAGAAATTGTTCCCACTCATGGTGCAGAAATTGTGCACCAACCTTGTATAATTATACAGAATGAGGATGGTAATCACAAATGCTGTGGTTAGCAGAAATGTGACAGCAAGCGAAGGATGCAAGCTTTACTGCACTAAACTGTTTGGTGATCACACACGGGCGCCCAGTTTGATGGCACTGCTGTCCATTAACCACTTAACTACGTATGACGAGATATCGCATCATCACAAACTTACCCTTATATTGCGTATGGCGAGATATCTCGTCACCAAGTTTGCGGTTTAAATGAGGTCAAAGACACACTCTGTGACCCCGGGTAATCCCCTCTTACATGCCTTGTTATGACGAGATATCTCGTCATCACAAACTTACAGTCAGGCAGTGTGTGGCGCCACCAATCGGCAAGTTTTCTTACTAAATATGGCGACTTCACGAAAGCAACCGCGCTTGTCATGTGTG
Source organism: Pycnopodia helianthoides (assembly GCA_032158295.1). Classification (NCBI taxonomy): domain Eukaryota; kingdom Metazoa; phylum Echinodermata; class Asteroidea; order Forcipulatida; family Asteriidae; genus Pycnopodia; species Pycnopodia helianthoides. Next base: position 911,140 of record CM063256.1, on the reverse strand, counting down.
CAAGCTTTGACCCAAGCTTTGGATTCAGATCTTGAACTGTCAGACTCTCTCATGTCTGTTGATAGTGATGATGATTCACAAATTGAAGAGCCATGTTTACAAGTTGCTGAAGACGTTGATGATACAGCAGCCTCAGATATAAGTGGGGATAATCGGAGCAATTCAGGGTCTGATCATAGCTTTCCATTAATCCGTTTTTTGCATTGTTTTCCTTAAATTAATTCGGCATTGGGGGTTTAGCTAACGATAAATAATTACGCAGTTAAGTGGTTAATGAAAAGTCAGTGTTTACATTAGCAGAAAAATCTTCACTTAACATAAGCAATTTTCACAGGTTAGCAGATAATTTTTGCTGAGCACTCATCACTTACACAGCTAGCAAATCAATTTTGTGCTGATTCTGGGAGTGGTAAGTGATAACTGAAAGACCCGGTTTACACTAGATCCAGAAAGGGGGATCAGACCCAGATCTGGTCCACCAATGTGGATTAACAGCTAGCGTAAATGCAAAAAAAATGGATCAGACCCGGTTCAAGTACCTGCAATTTTAATTCACCTTTTGAGGAGGGTTGAACCCTCCAATTAGTGGATCAGATCCGGCAAAGTGGATTCCAGAAACGAGTGTAAACGCAAAGGTGGATCAGACACCGCAATTCAATGTGGTCATTTCTGGTTTTTCTACAAATGGCGGGCTTTTTGCTTGTGTTTTTGTGTGACAGCTGTGATCAAAAGTGTTTAATGCGACACCATATCTTGATCTGTGGTCGTGAAATGTTGGATCTTAATCCGCCTTTCTGGATTAATTGTAAACGCAGTGTAAGCAGAACAAAGAATCTGAATCAAGTTGAGAAATTTCTCAGGAAGGAGAAATAAAAAAAACAATTATGATTTGACTTTTATTTTCAGCGTCTATTGACTTGTGGATGTCCAGAGAAGTCAGGGTGTTGTATTCAATTGGAAACTGCCTGCTTTCAATGAAGGTAAGAATTTCTCTGTCATTAAAGGGGAGATGAGCATTTCTGAGACCATTAAAATAATTTGCATTTGAGTAAAAATAGTCAACTTAAAGAATCGTCTTTAATCAGCATTTTGATCAGGATGGGAAACTTATTGAAAACCATTTAATTTTCATTTTGGCCAAGTTAGGCAACTTATTGGAGACAATTAAATTTTTGTTTGGCCAAGTTAGGCAACTTATTGGAGACCATTAAGTTTTCGTTTGGTCAAGTTGGGCAATTTATTGGAGACAAATTTTCATTTTGGCCAAGTTAGGCAATTTAGTGGAGACCGATAAATTTGTTTTTTTTTAGTTAATTTGGAGATTGGAGACATTTCGGTCAAGCTAGATAACTGCCTTACTGTCTATGAAGGTAAAGCCATTTCCAAATTGACGGTTATGGCCGGCTATGGCTACAACTGTTGAGGGAGTTGCTAAGGACATCTTATGCTTCAACGCATGATGATACGGCAATCCAGCTGTAGCCGAAGCCGTAACTGGCAATTCGGACACGGCCTAAGAAATGTTCTATTATCAAAAGGTATATATCTTGTATTTGCATTTATTGCTGAAAAATTCATTATTAATGAATTATTATGAATTGCTTTATGATTAAGCATTTCTGTTTTATTTGATGATGGTTTCGTTTTGTTTTTCGTTCAGGATTTTAAGCAGTCAGTTGCCGTATATGAGAAGCTACTAATCAAAGATGCTAAGAATAAGAGCAGTCTATTGTCTGGAATTGGACGAATATTTCTACAGGTGAGTTACAATAGACCCTTCTCAATGACTTCACGTTTCTATGGCAATGCGGAAGGTCTGCCATGCTGGAGTACTTTATGCATTATGTACGATATGTCAATATGTCAAGCCATCTAGCGTTGCGTTTTGAGTAGCACATGTTTGTGCTAGTACTGTATTTATATGCATGATGTGTGTATGTAAGGATTCCAGCATCTGAGAAGAGTCTATTAGTGATAATTAATCAATACATCGTAGAGTTTGCGCACTCCGCTGACTGGTTTGAGACTTGTCACGTGGGGGTGTATTAACATGTGATATAAAGACCGGCTCTGTGATTAGCGAATAAATGGCCTCTAAACAAGCACAACAATGTGTCAAAGTTCTATATGCACTTTGCTTGTTTTGAAGGAACTATCAAATCAACTGCTTTCTTTGTGCTTACTGTGTTTTGGGGCAAGGAGAGATTGTGAACACTTGAATCAATTTAAGATAGCTGTTACACGCATGAAACCCAGACAACATAATGCAAAGCATCAAGCCGAACACCAACCAAAAAATGTATATTTATGGTGCTGTTAAATTTCAAAGCTCATAGACTGGTTCTCGAAATTATGCATAAATAGTTAAGTATATGTAAGAGATTAGGTTCCATGCAAAAATCGAAACAGCCAAAAGAATGGCCTTTGAATAGAACAATTCTGAAAATATCGGCTAAAAAATCTTACAGATTCTAACTATTTGTACAAATGTTTCTGTGAAAGGTATTTATTGATGGCAATAACAGTGTGAGGAGCCGGTCTTCAATGCATGGTAATGACCTTGGTTGGTGGCTGCTCAGTCCATTAACAGCGGTCAGCCACCACTTTGGACCCAATTTCATGGCTCTGCTTATACCCCTGAATTCTGCGCTTGCCATCACCATTCTTCATTAACCCTCCTACTGTCAGTGACTCTTGGCAACATTTTCCAGTGAGTTGACCAACCATTTGAAACCATTCGAGTGCCAAGGTTGTGTACGGTGGCACAACTATGCACAGAACTAACTGTGTACTGTGTACGTGCATTCCCTCATGATATCATATTGCAGGCTGGCATAGTTTATCTATCATTCAAAACCACAGTGAATTGTATTGAATGGTCAGACAACAAGAGGGTTAAAAAGGGCAAGCGCCAAATTTCTGCTCTTGCTTTGTAACCGAAGAATGCCTAGTAATGTGGACTATGCACACACACACAAGCAGACATTCCCTTCTAACCTGTGGAATTGTTTGTCAAAAGCACTTAATTCCCTGCTTACGTAAATGCCGATTATATTAAGCAGAGCCATGAAATTAGGCCCTGGTCATTACCATGCATTGAAGACCGGCTACTCACACTGTTATTGCCTAATTAATAAATAAATAAACAACTACCAGTAATAATAATAATAAGGAACCCTAGATAAAATGCTGATATCCATCAAGCTTGACGCTCATAGTGCATACAAAACAATTATGAAAATAGTTAAATTAATTTTAGGTTGAGCAAAGAAAAATTGACTAGTGTGGGATTTGAACCTGGGACCTTAACATGCCGTGTTGACAATCTTCCTGTCATTATCTTTGTTTGGAGATGCCAGTCATAAGCCATTCAGTTGGTAGAGCGTCAGCACGGTAATCTGGAGGTCACAGTTTCAAATCCCGCTCTACTCAATTTGTTTTTGTTCAACCCCAAATAATTTAAAATTTACAGTCAGTTTCCCTTGTGGTTGATTACATAATAATTAAATTATTGAGCAAAAGCGATGAGTGAATCAATGAGTTTAGAGTAATGCCTTAAAGACACTGGACACCTTTGGTAATTGTCAAAGACCAGTCTTCTCACTTGGTGTATCTCAACATATGCACAAATTAACAAACCTGTGAAAATTTGAACTCAATTGGTCGTCGAAGTTGCGAGATAAAAATAGAAGAAAAAACACCCTTGTCACACGAAGTTGTGTGCTTTCAGATGCTTGATTTCGAGACCTCACGCGTGAGGTCTCAAAATCAATTCAAATATTTTACTGAGAAATTACTTCTTTCTCAAAAACTACGTTACTTCAGATGGAGCCGTTTCTCGCAATTTTTTTTACTATCAACAGCTCTCCATTGCTCGTTGCCAAGTAAGTTTTTATGCTAACAATTACTTTGAGTAATTACCAATAGTGTCCACTGCCTTTAAATGATGATATGGGTGGTATCTGGTGTTCCATTTACTTCATTGTTTCAAACTTCTGAATTCTGCTTTTATAATTATTTTTGTCACAGCTGGGTGATCTAAAATCTGCGCAGGAAGCATTCACAAGGGCAGAGAAAAGTTACGATGGAAACGAAAATGTCTCATCAAAAGCAATCATTCTCATGAATAAGTAAGTGACCTTTTGTAAGGATCGTCCACTTGTGATTTTTTTCATGCTTTAGGATTGTTTCATCGACCTCCCTTTACTTTGATTCTTTTCTAGAATGAACTGACCATCAAAGGCAAGAAAGACATCGATCCATTTTGTCAAGTTCTGTAGTTTTTTTTGTTTTGTTTTGTTTTGTATGAGAGTCTGTAAATCCTCAAAATTTTTACAAGCTTGATAGTCAAAGTGATAAAATATCTGCTTGTATGTTTCATGGGTTGGAATCCCTGTGGAGCCCGTGAATATATAACTGAGCCAAGCTTGATGGTCTTGTGCTAAGATCTATTTTGGAAGGTCTTGGGTTCAAATTCCACCTGAGGCACTGGTGGATTTATGACTAAATGCTAGTCAAGTTTGATAAATAAGTGTTAAGATATTTGCCTTGGTAGGTCTTGGGTTCAAATTCCACCTGAGGCGCTGGTGGATTTATAACTACACCAATAGTTGATGATCCAAACTACAATTTAATTTCTTTATTCACAGAGCCTTCATGCAAATGGCACAGAACCAGCATCCTGAAGCTAGGAAGTATTTTGATGAAGTATTGAAGATTGATCCTGAAAACTTTACGGTAAGTATTGTAAGTTCTAGTCATTGTTATGGTGCAGCCATGTCTTTCTTTCTGTTCAAATAAATGTAGCCATCATGAAGCTGGGGTAGAGCAAAATAGTCTGTTCTCTTAATTAGTGTAACAAGATTTGGTATTCATTACTGTTATCGCAGAGAGGGAACAAGACTCAGATGGCAGTATGAGACCATTAGATTTGTTCTTCTTTAAGTTCTTAATATTAATTGAGAATCATCATTGAGTGTTAGAATTCACCAAACTCAAGCTCTTATCATGGCTTTGTCACAAGAATTTCAGTTCAAATCTTGGCCAGACTGGTCACTGCACTTGTGTCCATGAGGTAGGCCATGTATGAAATAAAATGTTTATAGTTTTTGAAGCAATGCATGGTGAGGTATCAATGTATATTCGGTTTGCGGTAACACCATAATTATGTATATCTACTTTGCTTTGTAGATTTTTGTTCTTTAGAGAACTTGTCTTGGTGTTTCCTTGAATAGAAACATTGAGACCAAAAAAGCAGTTAATTACAAGAAGTCCCCTCGATCCACTAAGCAAAAGTAGTAGTCCTGGCCGATTTCCTACCTTCCGCCCAGTTAGCAGTTAATAAGGACAGTTCTTTTCAGAACTGAGAAGTCCGAAAATCTGCGGTACCGGTAGTAGAATAAATAGCAAGACAAGTTCTCTAAAGAAAAAAATCTACACAGCAAAGTAGATATACACATGGTGTTGCTATAAATTTAAAATGTCCTTTTCTTTAACGTTGTCATTGCAGCCAATGGCCATAGGCACAGCCAATGGCCATAGCCGCAGCCAATGGCCCTAGCCGCAGCCTATGGCCATAGCCAAAGCCAATGGCCATAGCCGCAGCCAATGGCCCTAGCCGCAGCCAATGGCCCTAGCCGCAGCCTATGGCCATAGCCGCAGCCAATGGCCATAGCCGCAGCCAATGGCCCTAGCCGCAGCCAATGGCCCTAGCCGCAGCCTATGGCCATAGCCGCAGCCAATGGCCATAGCTGCAGCCGTAGTCGCCTAATTCAGACACGGCTTAAGACTTTTAACTGCCATTGCTTCTCTTCACCCAGAAGTAAATGGCTACCTGTAAGGGCAGAGATGGTTCTTGTGATTAGTTTAGCTTGGGCACATTGGCAGCACAGACAAGTTTTACAGATTTTGTTACATCATTATGCTTTGTAACAAAAAGAACCTTGAATGGAAATAAAAGAGTAGTGACTCAGTCTTAAATGGCTGTTCAAAACCTTGGAGGGTCTTAGCATCACACGGCCACCGCCCTGCCAGTCTTAAACTGCCACTTAAGATCTTGCCGGGTCGAGGCCGTGCTCGATCCTTTATCACATGGCCACGACCCTGCTGGCATTTAAAACCTTGTCACCACTCCTTTAATCTCTTACAGACTGTGCAAATAAGTTTCGCTTGTAATCAAAAAGTGGGATCATTACGTGACATTTGAACATTCAAACATTGCGAGTTTGTTTCCTTGATGAGTTAAAGCAAAGTACATGGGACCAAAATTGTCAACCAAAAATTCAAATACATGCGAGACTTGCACATTACATCGTACCATTCTAAAAACCTCTCCATTTCTAACTGATAACTTTTTATTTGGAAATCCTCCAGGCAATAAACAACCTGTCCGTCTGTCTGCTGTACATGGGAAAACTAAAAGAAGCTTTATCTCTATTGGAGAAGTTGGTGCACGGCAACCCGACTAAATACCTAGACGAGGGTCTACTGTTTAATCTGTGCACACTCTATGAACTGGAGTCATCTCGTAGTACGCACAAGAAGCAGACGTTACTAGGAATGGTCAATCAACTTAAAGGAGATGGTTTCAATAGAGACTGCTTGAAGATGTTGTGAAGATGTTATGATTATGTTATGAAGATGTAATGACGGTGTTATGAAGATGTTATGCAGAGGTGTTTAAGAATTTGGGTGATTATTGGTTAAAAGATCAACAGTTATGTCAGTGAAAAAAATGTATTTAAAAAAGTAAGAATTATATAAGACCAGCGTTACAAAGTTTGTAATTGTACAGAATATCTGTAAAGCCGTTCTGAGTGAACACATAAACCATAATGCGCTCAAATACAATATATTTTGAATGTAGCCTCTCTCCTGCAAGAAACAACATTATCATAAAATCAAGAGTCTAGGTTTGACCTATGAGCATACTTGGTATCAAGTTGTTACCAATCATTATGAGGAATAGATATACCTGAAGTGTTTGAAAAAATTGCTTTGAGGTTTGATCTTGGTCTCCAAAGAAATGTTGTCTCAAAAACAGAGTGGTTTAGAAGTTTCTAAAACGAATGCTTTAGTACTCTTTTTCTTCCATTGCTAAACAGATCTGTCACTAGCGTAATTCCAAGCAGACACTTTACACAGTCGTAAAAAAGGAGTGTGCCTAACCGCGATGCTATTTTGTAGGGCAAACAACACTGTGTACATATGCTCATGAAATTTTTTTTTAATTATTTGTAGCTGCAATGTTTCATGTCGAAGGTTTTTCATAAAACTTGCTGCTGAGTATTTTTTTTATAAATAACCATAAAAACTCAAAATATTTAGGTATCAAGGTTGTAATAGGATTTTGTTTTGTTAAATGTGCATTGATTGTCTGAACGTTAGTTTGGAACTTTTAGGGCATCCTGAAGATTGCTGCTTTATTTTTGATTAGATTTTATGCTTCCGAAATTTGACTGTCAATAATAATCATTGTTCAATTGTTGTTCCATTGTTTTACTGAAACAAGAAACCAATTCAACTATGCTTGACATATTTAAACATTTCGCTGCGAATCTCTCTTGAGAGGTTTTAGTTTAATTTACTTTGATCTGACTTGTAATGCCAAAGATCTGTTAGAAATTATTCTATCATGCGTAATCTGTTAAAATGTCATAAAATACAAATTATTTTAGTGGTAGATCCAGCGCCGGATTAAGTGTTCTAAAGCCCCTAGGCACCAGTGTCCTGGCGCCTCTAAGCACCAGTGCTCTGTAGCTCCTAGGCACCAGTGTTCCGTATCCCCTAGGCACCAGTGTTCCGTATCCCCTAGGCACCAGTGTTCCATTGGGCCTATATACGCACTAGTGTTCTGTATCCCCTATGTACCAGTGTTCTGTAGCCCCTATAGATGTACCAGTGTTCCGTAGCCCCTAGGCACCAGTGTTCCATTGGGCCTATATACGCACTAGTGTTCTGTATCCCCTATGTACCAGTGTTCTGTAGCCCCTAGGCACCAGTGTTCCATATCCCCTATAGATGTACCAGTGTTCCATAGCCCCTAGGCACCAGTGTTCCATGGGGCCTATATACACACCAGTGTTCCATATCCCCTATAGATGTACCAGTGTTCCATAGCCCCTAGGCACCAGTGTTCCATGGGGCCTTTAAAGCACAAGTCCTTTGCAGCGCCCAGGCACAAGTGTTTCATATGGGCCCAGGTACCAGTGTTCTGTAGGCCATAAATTGCCTTTTTGAATTTCGTTGCCATTAAGTATGAAGAGGGAAGTCTAGAATTGTAATTACATAAAATAGTATAACATTTTGCCAAATGTATGGTTCTATAGGCCATAAGCACTGAATTACGCAGTAAGCAATGTCATGAAATTTGGCCCAGTGTACATAAAAAAACTGGTTAATGTTTCATGTTTTGAGTCTTGTAGAGTATTTCTCAAAGGCTGTAGAGATTACATGTACATAAGAAAGAGGTAGCTGTGTCCCACTAGCAAAGGCATATCAGAATGGCTCGGTGGTTCTTTCCCTGCCTTTTACATCTGTGGACCCTGGTTCGAATCCCACCTCGGAGCAGAGCCTTGCACGTGGATTGGGTTTTCAGTCCCTACCTGATTGCGTGGGTTTTCCCCGTCGGGGTTTTCCTCCCACATCTAAAAATGAAGATTTCTTCTTGTTTCCTATTCATCCTGTTATCGGCGCTTATTGTGCTGTTGGATGTGTAATCAAATAAAATAAATTAAAAAATAATAGATAGGATTTGAAACTTTTCTAGAGTTGTTACACAACTGGTTCTTTTCAGAACCACCACAATTCATGGAAAGCCATTGCATGTGTATGGTGTTGCCACAAATCTTACTAGACTGTAACAAAAAAAAGTTAATTAAACAAACTTGTACTGAGGATAAATTATGAATTATATGAACAGGATATATGTAAAAATAAAATAACTTCATTATCTCACAGGAATTGCGTTGAATTTTTGGTTATAAAAGAGTATGGAAATAAAGACTTTGATGGAGATCAATTCCTTAAATTATTGTAAGTGTGGATGTTGATTAGAACATCATTAATATGTTACTTCAGCTGCCATTTTCTCAGTGGCGTAACCATACATTTTCATTTGGGGGCAAGCGTGGGGTCAAGACATAATTGGGAGTCTATTTAATGAATGGAAGCATTCATTTGTGCAATTATTTTTAATCTCAAATGGAGGGGGGGCAGGGCAAGGGTTCTGGGGGGGGCTTAGGGTTAGGGTTATGGGCGGAATTCCAACTGCATTTGCCTTAAATTGAAAGTATGTTTAACGATTTTAATTTTTGCTTTTTACCATTTTCATTAATGAATATTTTGAAAATTATTTTTGATTTATCAAGCTCATATTGATAGGAAGTAATCCAGTTTAAATGAGGATAATCGGTGTAAATTTAAGCGGTTTGTTTATTTGTTAAGTTTGTTTGTGGTTTTGTGATTTGTTTTTCTTTGTCTGTTGTCCAGTTGTTTGGTTAGTTATTCATGTGCTTGTTTGATTTTTTTTTGTCCATCGCTAATATTAATGGACCTATTAAGCCCTCTTTTTTTCAACCAGCATCATTCGAATTTCAATTTGCATTGTTTTCTATTGTTGGCATTTGAATGCTTTATAAATTAACTTATGTTTAATCATTATTGTAGCATTTGTACCATTTAAATGTTTAGAAAAAAAAGGAATTTTGTGCAAAAACATGCTATACAAATCCACTAAGACAAATTTGACAAATTGGTTTTGCATTTCCACTTCCATATACTTGTTTGTCTATACCTATGTTTCTGTTTTTGTTTTGTTTTTGTTGGCTGTTTTGTTTTGTTTCTGTTTTAACTCGGCTCTTCGACTCATGTTTAAACTGGTACAATCTTTTTAAAATCCCGAACACCAACAAAGTACGAGACACTCGATGAAATAATATTATTGGCTGTGTTCGACTGTGGCTGCCAGTTGGAAGCCACGTGAACACACATTCAAGTCCATGATGCCATTAGCAAAGCCACAAAGTGTATGTGTTCATAGGCCCAATTTCATAGAGCTGCTTTAGCAAAAAATATTGCGTAATAATTTTTGCTAAGCAGAAATCAGCAGGATACAGTCACAATTGTACATGTGACCAGGGCCCAATTCATAGAGCTGCTTAAGCATAAAAAGTAGCTAAGCAAACAAAATGATGCTTACCAGAATAAAGTTAAGGCCAAACTACATGTCACATGTACAGTTTGTGACTGGTATCCTGCTGATATTGCTTAGCAGAAAATTATTAAGCAATATTTTTGCTTAGCAGCTCTATGAAATTGGGCCGTCGTAGTTGGCCGTTAACCTTATTCTGGTAAGCATCATTTTGTTTTGCTTAGCTACTTTTTATGCTTAAGCAGCTCTATGAAATTGGGCCCTGTGAGCAGACGACATTATTTTTCCCCTCTGCTTTTTCTGGGCGGGGAACACCCGGTTCGCTATTGCCATGTAAATCACACTGGCCTCTTGTACTGGACTGAACTATTATCAGTAGAGGGTAAGGTAATTATTTAACTGGCGAGTAATATTCCGTAACCATCTCGATGTGTCATTAAAAATTAACTTTTTGTATCAATATGTAAAGGTTTTCCATTTGTTCTGTCCATTAAAAGAAAAATAGAAATTACAAATTATTTGAGGGTGATTGCTGATGTGCGTGATTGTAGATTATACCCTGCCAAGTTTTGTTTCCTTCGACTGGAAGTAAACTTTGGCTGCTGAAGGTCACTTAATGTTTTGGTCAGTGACAGGGGTCAGCGAGGACAACGTACACGCTGAAGAAACTGTGCTTGGAATGTGAGGAACTATTGTTGGAATTACTCTTTTCTGCAAGCCCCTGACTTAACTGAATGATGGGCATTGATGTGGACAAAGCTTGGTAAGTGAACAAATGTTCTTAACCTTTTAAAGATGTCTTTCTGCTGAGTGTTTTTATGTAAATGTGCAGTGAGTTCGAACTTGCATTTTCTCACCCCCGTAGTAGAGTTAAACTTATGTCGTTTGTGCTCCTCATATGTCAATAAAAAATACACATTATTGCCGAAAATATTGGACCCCCTAAACACTATTCTAACCGTGACTTAGCATCCCTATTTGGTCTGCCTTTGTATTCATCTGTTTATTAAGGGAAGGCTGGTTTTCAAATTTGTGTAGTAAACAAAAACAGAACTTGCACTGTAGTACAGAGACGCACAGGTATAGGCCCAATAATATCATCAACCAATGATTTCATTGGATAATTTTTGCAGTGACATTAGCTTTCCATATCCGTGTTATGATTGGTCTGCTCTGAAGTGACGTAGTTTGTCAGCTGCCCACTTTTGATGGTCTGCTGCACACATACGTATGCATAATGTTTGTATGTAATGTTGTTTTGTTCACCATGTAATGTGTGTACATGTACGTGTAGTAATACCAGTAGTAGACTACCAATGTCCGTCCGTTGTGTGAATGGGATGCGAGGTCAAAAGTACATTATTTTGGCAGCATCCTGCCAGGTGCTAAATACCGTTACCTGGCGTTATAGATTCTGCAAGTCACGCGCGTATCGGAACGAGAAAACACGTCAAACGAAGAACAATTTTTTTTCTGAAATCAAATCTGTGTTTTAAATTATATCCAATGACAAAGTCTGAACAACAAAAATACTCAGTACAATTTTTTATAAAATTATTTTTAGCCTTTATAATAAATACACAAATAATGTGTTAATTATTATTAAGAATAATTAAAACTCTGGGACAAGGATGCTCATTTGATCTTAACTTTTTAGAAACCCCTTACGCGGATTCGCGAAGGTCACCACCGGCGTAAAATTAACGCTTGGCGCAGTTTATAGAGGTATTGACCTCTCAACAACCATAGACAGCAATAAAAAGGCCTAGCGTTGCAATTACAGCATCTGGCAATTATCATCGCGCATCTAAAACAAGCGTTTACATAAGTTTTGTTATTGGAGGTGAGCACAAAACTCAATTTTTGCAGTAACCGGAAGCTGAGGTCATGTTTAATTCTCGGGTTTTCTTCGTTATATTGTTGAATTGATTTTACTCTCATATTTTTTATCACTAAGTATTACATTCCCAACAACATATATAATTTCAAAGTCATAAACTACGTTAAACTAAAATAATTGACGAAACAAAATCTCGCCCACGTAAAACTCCATATTGGTTGGGACCACTATGGTCCCGGAAGTTCGAATGAGCGCGAGACTTGCACAATCTCACGAGCCACGAAGTGTGACGTCATACTATTATGTTCACAGGCTAAAACAAACCTTTGTCGCTGAGTCGTTGGCGGCGCCCTGCATTTATTACGGTGCTGTTTCGCGCGACAGTCTCAGCATAGGCAACCTACATTATTATACCGGAATGAATAAAATAGAAGTTGTGCAGATAAACTAAAGTCTGTTGAAAACATAATACAAAATATTTGAACTGACAAAATAGGAGGGCAATGTATAGGATGAAGAAATGCTTTCTCAAATACAATTAGGCATAGGTCTACTCAATGAGTAAGAGAGTTTTTGTCTTGAGACTTTCTCGCCCTAAGTATTTTTAGCAACCGTAAGCTACAACGATTCACGAGTACCATAGCGGGAGAAAAAAAAAAATCCTTTGAATACTTCAATTTAACCTGAATAGCCCTTCAGTCAGGACAACCTGTAACTTGATTTTCGTTTGTACTTTCGTAATAACCAGGAAGTTCCGCTTTGATTTTTAGCTCACTCCGTTTGTTACAATCATGAACCAACATCAATTGATGAAGCCTAACCATCCATGAGGTACCTTTGAATTCTGCAACATTGAATAGTATATGGGATTTGTATATGGGATTTGAGGCTTTGCGGCTTTGCATGTGAGTTCAACACCTTACTACTAACTACATTCCTTGATATCTAAACAGTTATGGCTGTTATTCTTTAGCAGGAGGCCTTTGTTTATTGACTCGGTATCAATTCGAGTTCATACTTTACAGATAGCACTCAGAAATGTGATAAACTTTATCATGTTGAACCGCGTTCATATCGAGTGTAGTGACTATCTCATGTAATTGTGTACTCAGTACCAAGCTTACGGTGAGGCTGGGCCTTTTGGGGTGATGGGAAAATCGCCAGTGTGTGTTTGATGTGGATCTGCACAATGGAAAGACTAGCCTCGAAGTTGTTTTGGTTTTGATTGTCAACACGTTACATTTCGTCGACTGCGACATTTTATGAGTGATTCGTAATAGCTACCACCATTACACACGTGTTTATCAATTTGCATGATGTGTTTTTAAACCATCTGAGTATTTTTCAATTTCTACACCAACGGTCCAAACATCCACACCGTCCATTGGTAAGTTAATACACTTCTCGTATCAACGTATCAAGCCATAACGTTTTAAAGTATTCATTTATTTATTATTGCATAAGATAGTATACGTTTGACCATGGTATTTGCAACACCCTGATCGTGATTTTGTGTTAATTAAAATCGCTTGGATTGTCCTAAAAAATACGTTGTTATAGATCACTTGGTGTTGTTTATGGGTGGTAGTAATCTAATCGATTGAATGAAACAAGGGACAACATCACCTGCAGTTGTCACTAGTTTCAATCAATTAGAGTGAATTTCAGTCTAAAATGTTAAATGGTATATGTGAGTTGTAGGCCTACTGTCGAATGCAAATTGTAAGACATTGTACTCGGTCAGGTTGGTGTTGATAAATAATGTAATAATTAGCAGATCTGTTAATTAGACAACTTAAGGGGGGGGCTGCTGGACTTGACAAACAACACATACGGTTTGCAGGCTGCTATAGTTTAGATGATTATGTACAATTAAAACAATTTAATTGCCTGACGTTTCAACCAGGAGTCATTCTCAAATGATAACAAGATTTGATCGCGCTGTGTTTGAATTGTTGGGAACGACTGTGCTGGGATCAAATCGCGAGGCCATCACAAACTGTCATTTATACCTTTTGGTTGGTAAGCTGTTGGCAGGATTGGCAGCCGCTAGTAAAACAAAATATTATATTCATTAAAAGACATGGACAAAATTAATCTTTAAAAATAGGTTAAACCATGGAGGTAGGGTTTGACTTGTTTTAAACATAAACAATAAAAAAGAGTAACGTAAAAGTAATGTTGGCCTTTAAAAGAATAAATATTGGAGATCCACAAGCAGAAGTCCTGGCCGACTTGAACGCTCTCTTCCACAAACAGCATTCCTAACTTTCTGAATCTTTGAGAAAACTCTGCTATGGGCGAAAAAAAACATGTACACAATTAAGAGTATACTTGTGTTGGTATTTATGGTCAGAGTCCCAACATGTAACTGATGATGGAGGCTATACGTACAGTGGCCAGCTGCCAATGTGCAGTGTAAAGTCCAAAAGCCTGTTGAACGTTGAACAAATAATATTGTGACTTAAAATTAAAGTTATGCACATTTTAGGAGTACACCCCCATTTTGTCCACAGAAAATTTTAAAAACTATCAGATGTGACTTTATTAAGTTGTAAATTACTACGCAGTAAGTGTATGGTGGTCTCGACCATTTCATTACTGAGCCCGTCTATAAGGACTGATAACAATTAAATGAAGTGAAATAAATAAATATACCGTGATTAAACACTTAATATTAATAACAATAAATATGTTTAATAACACTGGGCCATTGTGGTGATTAATTCACTCGAATAACTGACAAAAATAAATACAAATAAATAGATAGATAAATGGAAAAAACAACCAATAATAGAAATGAATCATCCCAACAACGAAACCCTCTGCTAGGGTCGAAATATGAGGCCTTGAACAACTTTTGGCAGTCTTTTTATATTTGTTTTACTTTCTCTCAGCGGGGGCTCAGACCGGACATTGTAACCCGAGTGTCCCAACCACGGTGCACTATTTCCCACTTTACCAATACTACTATGGTTATGTTCTACTCAACCAGGAAAACCTCAAATGACATTGAAAACTATCAAATTAAAGGAACATTACAGAATTGGTAAGAAAAAAACTTGTAAAATGTACTTTTTGATCACAGATTTACATCAAACTTACACGGTCTAATGGTGATGATAGTAGAAAACATCCCTTGAAATATTTCTGTCTGAAATGCCATATTTGATGAGAAATGAATTAACTAATTTTCCGATTGGGTTTATCACTAAGTGAGCGTTTTATTCATTTGTTGAATCTATATGATTTCATGCAAATGTGTAATCGGTTTTTCACTATTTTCTCGTGACCCAGATGGCCGATCGATCTCAAACTTCTACAGGTTTGTCAGTTTATGTATATGAAGGATTACATAAAGTACTTACACTACCAGCAACTGTTTTGTTAGCAAAAACCAATTCTGTAATGTGTTCCTTTAAACTTCTAAATTTCTCAATTTAAGGTAACGTAAATTTGTAGTCACCATCCTGAAAATATATGTATATATACTGAGTAAACTTGAATAAATGGTGAATAATTGAAAACCCTATTTCAACGAAACCACTGTTTTTAGTAATCCGTGATTTGAGAACGTGAGTTGGTATGTTAGAGCCAAAAACTTGTTCCAAATTTATTTCACTGACGGACCCTGATGATGTGTAATGGCCTATGACTTCCTTGTAATTAGGCTTTAATTTTAACCACTACAGGATTTTTCTCGAAACCCAGGTGATGTCCCCCCCCCCCCCTCCATGTTTTCTCTGTTACCCCAAACAGGATTATTCGTCGTCGAGATTTACTTCCGGGTTGATATGGTGCAGGTGACGATTATTTGATTGTACACAACGTCACCGTTTTAAGTGCCACAAGGGGGCGCCTTCAATATTGTTTTCTTAGCTTTGAAATCATGAACGGGCCCGTCATCACAGAGAACACGATCAAATCAAAAACGGTTTTAAGTTGAGAAGGTAGTGCATTCTGCTCTACCAGCCAGGCTCCTAGTGGATGATACCCATGCCTACATCTTTACGGACTGTGAAGGGGGTAACCCTGTTTCAGCCCCAGGGGTAGGTGGCAACGTGCCCCTGGTGGTGACAGTTGATTTGGGTCGACATCCCAAATCAGTTAAGTGTAGCCATCACCTTGAAGTTTCCGTCCGGCCTTGTGAGTTATGCGATATCTCGACTCATAATATAAAGAAAATAATTTAAAAACAGCAGTTTCAGCAATATTTTAGGGAAAATGTTAAGAATTTAGGAATGTATAGGAACCCTTGATATTAAGTCAAGATTGTCAAGGTATACACTCAGTGTGATAGTTTAATTGTTCTTCAATTTTTCATTAATCATTATAACAGTACATAAGCTATCCTGTAATAGTTACCGAATAAGGATCATGCCCTTCAATGAACATTTGTAAACATGGCAGTTACACAAACGATAAATTAAGCTTCTAATTATTTATAGCCTAAATACATTATTTTTACCCATAGTTATTTTGGGATAAAGACGCTTTGTAAATACACCTGTCATTACAGCAACTTTAAGGCAGTTTAAATGATCAGCAATGAGTGGGGAAAACAAAGAAATGACGTTTAACTGAAACGTTTTATTATTAATTGCTCTGAGAAAATTCTCTCTTAAATTCTGCCATTGGTCTGAAAACGGTCCCTCGCCAAATCGAATCAATCAGACAAACGAAAATGCGTAAAATATTGTGGTGTAAAACATGACCCCTTATGATGACATGTTGATTGGTGTGTTTTGTTAAAAACCAGATATAAATGAATGTGCTTCTCCAAAAACCCATTGAAATACCATGCCAAAGCATGGAGGAGCGGGGAGCTGTGTTATTGCACAGTTGCCAAGAGACTTTAAACATTGTTTTTGTGGTCCTTTCTCTATTCTTCACACTCTAAAAACTTTCGGGCCAGAATGGACTCAGATCTAGGTCCCGTGGGACCTTACCCGTTTCTGGGTCAATGTAGCCTTTTGTCAAGGCCTTCGTGTCTTGGAGCTGCGATGCCAAGCGACTGAAATGGGAGACCACGCACGCGAGTGGCGCGCGTGGTCTCTCGTTTCAGTCGCTCCACTGTTTACAAAGCTGTCCAAGCCACGATGGCCTTGACAAAAGGCTATGGGTCAATGTGACCTGGAATCTGTGTCAAAATGACCAAGAAATGGGTCGAACTGACGCAAAATCCCTTTTTCAAAACCACCTTCCGGGTCATCCTGATTCAGAAACAGGCCACGCCCCCCCCCCCCCCCGTCGGATCCGGCTGACCCGGTTTTTTTTTTTAATAGAGTGATATAGGTAACAGCATTGAGTAACTGCCATGTAAAAATGACGGTGTTTATTTACATGTACCTGTAAATTGTATATGCTTCTTGGTAAATGAACCGTATGCCCTACATCCATCCTCTCGATTTTTGCAGTGGTTCCTCTCGATCCACATGCATGCTTCTTTCTTGCAGCAAAGCATCAGTGCTAAATCTCCATTCCTGTTTAGAATGCTATATTTGTGTGGATTGGCCACTTAACAGCCGGAAGTGGAAAGCGAAGATTGCTCCGCTTGCAACACTAAGTCCCTATTAATGAGCCCTTTTATCGATAAGTGCTTTAATGGTATAGGTGTAGTCACAGGAACTTGCCGCACTTTTGATATGGAATATTGTTGTTTAAGTTAATAAACAAGCCTTTCTCTAACATTTGCATTAGCTTTCAGTTAACAAGTCTGGTAATCCTTTTTGTACAGACAAACTGAGGAAACACACGCTTGTTTTTCATTGTGCAAATATGATTCCAGATAATACTTGCATCGAGAAATCTAGCCACGAGGGCATAAGCCACAGCCATAAGGTCTCCTGAGATGGTCTTCTTACTCCATTGCTCCAAATAATATTTTTTATTTCTTTCGAAGGTGGCGCCAAGCATTTTAATTCAAACTGGCCACCAATTCTTCAGTTTAACTTCACCACTTACTCTCTGTAGTTAGAAGTTCTAAAAGATTGGTAAGTTTAATGAAAAATACACAGAAAATGAGTCTTTTGAAGAAAAAAAGTGAAATAAAAAATTAAAATAAAAAGGATGCGGCCTCAAAAAAGAATGAGGGAGGGGACGATCAACTGGTATTTTTTTTATTTGGCCTATTACATGCTTTGACCTCGGCCTGTATGATAGATCATAGCTTTAAAAGTCTGACTTCGATCAAGTTTAATAACGTCATTTTGGTCCTGAGGTCTGAATATTTAGTGCAAAAAGTGCACAGAATGAGATAGACATTAGGAACGACTATTTTGTTAGAAATGGGCATTGACGTCACCACTCCGTGACATCAATGTCTTGCTGATTTGCTGTTCTCCTTGTTGGTTTAGGTCTTAATGAATAGCTTTCAAGCGTCTGCATAATCTGATGTTATTCCATTTATTTGAAAGTTGTTTTACAGCTTTTTATACCACTGAACGATGACACTCGATTTTGAAAAAAAATTGTCATAATTTAGCCTATACTGAAATCCACATTATGGAATCTGTATTTAATGTAACAGACTAGGCATGTGCAACAATTTTAAGGTGAAGTGTTTTTAGTTCATGCGAATAACAAATCAAAAAGGGTGGGAGACAAACTTAACTTCTGGTTTGTACTCCAAACACTTTGGACGTACTTCATTCGAGACAGTGACCCATAAAGTCAGTTCCGTCATTAAATGACGTAGATGTGTAGCACTTTACCAATTTAATGGTAACGCGAAAAGTGATTTCGTCGTGATGACGTGAATATAGGGGCATACTGAATTCAAATAAACCTTCTTTTTTATCATAAGTAGTTTTTTTTTTCAATCCTTGCATATTGGGCGAGCAATTTTGAAACTAATGCTAGCACCATGTTATGAAATGTTCCTTCTTTGAGCTGGTGGTTAAACAAAAACGGTGGTGTAACAACTTGACGTTTCAATCAGTATGCTCTGATCTTCATGTTGCTTGTGGGCGCGGCGCTTTCCATTAGGGCAGGTATGGATTGACTGAGTGTGTGCTCACTGAACCATGTCAGTTGTATTGGGCATGGAGTTAAGGAAGGATGATCCATTGTTTGTGAGTATTTTCTTCACAATCTTAAAGTACCCGGTGACAACGCGATCTAAGACAATAAGGGACCCTACGCATTGACATCACACGTCGCCATCTTAAAGGTAAAATGATGACGAAACAGTGAAAAAACACACACTTATGTACGCGTGGTGCACATGATGGGCCAATGAACAACCTTCTTTTGACTCTAGCCGAGGGCGCCCTACTCAAATGACGTCATGTGCATGAGGGCCATATTTCCTCAGTTCGTATCTGACCTCACTTTAAAAAATGTCTAGGCCTGCCAATTTTTTTGTGAGTACTAGCTTAAATAAATACGACTCATAAAATGGGTAGAGAATTCTAAATTGGGATTCTGTCATCTCCATCTCACAGTAACACAGTATAACCATACCGAGGCTGGATGAGAAAATAGTCTGTTCTTTCGTAAAATTGTGTGTAAGAATTAATGGTGTAGAGTCAGAAAACATGTTATACTGAAGACACTGACTAGCCAAAAAAAAAACAATTTATAGCTTAAAGGATAAACTGTAAATGAAACCTTGGATTTGTATTGCATTTTCACAATCTTTCATGGCTTACAACTTATGTGGACAATTTTAAGTTGTACGGATAATTAAGTTTGTAAATATTGTACGTTGCTATAAATGGCTGATTGTGAAATATTACATTCTTAGTTAACTCTAATCCTATAATGACATTCACAGCTGTGAAACTCCCACACTATGTTTCTATATGAGTGTCCTTGTCATTAATTCTAAAAGTCAAAATTTAAAAACTTTTTACAACCTCTAAAAAGATTATGCCTTCCGGTATTGATAAGGGATAGATATAGCGGCAAAAAATCCGGGAAAAGGCAAAGCCCGACCAGCAATAAGCAAACTTACAGCTTAAATACATTAAAGCGATAGATTGCAACATTATGGGCAAACCAACAAACTAGAAAAAAAAAAGAGACTTCATTGAGAGGCGTCCTGTGGTTCACTTTCTTGAGATTTTGAGAAAGGGTTGGTGTATGCCGGATACGGCTGTTTTGAGCCGTTTTCGATCATTTCAATATGAACAAATATGTGTAGGATGTCCTCAATCAATGTTATCCTTCTCGTGAATTTAGGTTACACATTCAAGAGATTTGGTAAGCTACAAGGTTTTGGCAACCACCTGGATGTATAGGGTGGTGTGACACCACCATTATTTTGTTCACAGTCAGCATGTTTAGCCTCAGTTTGCACCCAGACTAAAAATCAGTAATTTTGTCAACAAAATCATTTTTTCCCCTTTAAGCGCGCCAGTTTTTTAAAAAGAGGCTTTGTTGTTGTTGGTTTGACATTATTTAATACAATGGGTTTGCGTTCTTGGAATATAGAACATTTGTTGTGCAATCATCCCAAATCCCAAGATATAAAGGAATTGCAGGGAAATTTGCTTCCTTCACCCTCTCAACGAAAACGCCCATGCATCAATTCCTCGGCCCAATTTCATAGAGCTGCTGACGCAGTACACATTGCTGAGACATTTTCTGCTAAGCAAAAAGAAGCAGGGTACCAGTCATAAATGGTAAATGTAGGTTGTTATTTTGGCTGGTAACCATATTCTGTTAAGCATGTTGTTATTATGCTTAGCTGCTTTTTGTGCTTAAGCAGCGTTATAGAATTGGGCCCTGGTTAGCAGTTTATCAGTTAATCGTGGTAGTGATGTGTTGACACCGCGTTCTTTATATTATTAATTCCTGTCTCAAGAATTCATGAAAACAATGAAGGGAAATATACTTTGATCATCCCAACCCGTTCCAAAAACAAAATAGAAGTTATTCTGTTAAGCATGTTGTTATTATAGCTACTTTTTGTGCTGAAGCAGAGAGCTGCTTAAGAAGAAAATATTGCTTAACAATTGTCTGCTAAGCAGAAATAAGCAGGATACCAGTCACAAACTGTACTTGTGACATGGTAGTTTGGCTGGTAACTATGATTCTGGTAAGCACAATTTTGTCGTGCTTAGCTACTTTTTGTGCTTAAGCAGCGTTATGGAAGTTGGCCCTGGTTAGGCCTAGTATACAGTTTATCAGTTAATTGTGGTAGTGATGTGTTTACATCGCGTTCTAAGTTCATTCCTATCTTAAGAATCCATAAAAACAATGAAGGGAAATATACTTTGATTATCCCAACCCGTTCCAAAAACAAAATAGAAGTTATGTACATCTGTGCAACTCGGTACAACATTAAAATGTTGACTATTTAAATTTGCTTTTAGTCAATTTCCCTGGGAAACTTTCCTTTGTGGTTTATTACTTGATATTGGAAAAAGAAAGTCGCACCCCTTAAGGTGATCCCTTTGCTGCCGCTTCCCAAATTGTATCGTAAACTTGGGTGTGGTCCGATGGCTACACGGCAATTACAGGTTGAATAGCTTCTGACTGGCACCCCTGAACAAAGATGACAAAAATAAGGAGACCGCTAAGATCAGAGCTAGATAGCTTAGTTGGTATATAGGGCGCCGGCTCTTTCATCCGGAGGACAAATGTTCAAGTCTGGTTGTGGGCAATTTGTCTTTGTTCAACCCAAAACCGTTTTAGATTAGAATTTGAATTAAAGTGTTGATGATGAGGACGGTAGCAACGATGTTGTGATGAGGTATACAATGAGGAATTAGAAGATATTGACAAATGATGACAAAATCAAAGATGGCGTGGATGGAATTGATAACGACGAATAATTGGTCATCAAAACTTGTTACCATTTTCAAGGTACCATAGCAAGATCTACTACTGAGACCCCACCCTATTGTATATTGTCTTAAAGATCCATTCTCTACTTAATTGCCTTCATAGTTTGCTTATGTTCAGTTAGAATCAACATTTTCAAGAAGTATTCGATTTTAACCTCTTTCCCCAGTGATTGCCCTTCTCTTTTTCCTCTCCTTTTTTGTAATGAGCTTTTAGAATGAGTATATATGTCAATAATGTATTGTAAGTTTGGGTGATGGTGACCATGATGATTTGCAAGATGATGAATGGCAATGATGACTTGTAAGATGATGATTTGTAAGATGATGATTTGTAAGATGATGATTTGTAAAATGGAGATGAGAAGGCGAATGGGGATAACAATGACGATGATTTTGATGAAAAGTGAGATGAAATTGGAAAGAATTATTCATAAAAATGATGGAAATAAACATTCGAGACGGTGAGGATTGGTTGGAATGTGGTGAGGAAAATTCTCAAACATGATTATGTTGATCTTAATGAAGATGATAAGGATTCATTGACTTTAGTCATGACGATATAAATGAGTGTATAGTAATATAGACATGTATACTGCTGTCGTAATAGCTAATAAGTATTTTGGTATTGATTAGAGTACTGCTGTCGCTCTGGATTACGCCCAAATGTGACCCAAAACGTATACTGTTAGAAGCAAATATTTATTGAATGATTGGGCACAATGAAGAATGAAATTCGTGTTAAGAACATCGATATTGATGTAGAGTTTGGTCGTTATCTTTCCTACGTTCACTGCGTTCAAACCATTGACGATTATGCCGTGATTAGACCAGTTTGTTCTGCCTTGTGCTATTTTTTTCTAAAAACGCGACATCTTGTGTTTTAGTTCTAGGCTAACAAACGGTTTATGATCATGAGGAAAGGGTAGATGTTTCTGAAGCATGCATGCATAATTATCTGTGTTCCAGCTCTTTACGAATCCCACTGTCCAAGAACGTTTGCATTATATACGTGTGGTGAACGCACACGACCTTTTCTCGTCACTAGCACGCAAGCAGCACACATACGGTATTACCAAGCATACATATAACCTATATATGTTTATATGTAAACCGAGTTCTGTTCGTCTACTGCTGATAGCAAAAAAAAAAAAAAAAAAAATTGCATTGAAGAAATTTCATCAGTCTGAACCCCTGCGTGTTATCCACACTCTACACTACGTGCAGAGGAGACGGAGCTACGACATTGTACAAATCAGCTGGCGACGTTGCCGGGAGATTTAGCTCCCGTACATTTACCCAGGATTCCTGGCACGCAATTATCATAATTGCGCTGGCTTCTCCATAGCGGTCGCTAGCTCAGCGATAGCGCTTCTCCGTGAACGTAGAAACTCCCTGCATCAGTACACGTACATCACAGCAAAAGCTCCTCGTACCACACAATCGCTATTATAATTTATATATCTCGCTACGTTAAGTCTATACTTGCCGTCCCTTCGCACGAGATGTTGGCTTAATCTGGCGGCCATTTGAGCTAGGAAGAAGGTGCATTGTGTAGGCAGTCGGCCAACGCATTTCTCGGGCGGGCGTTTTACAGGGGAAAAATGATCGCATGAAGGTAACAGGGCCTTACCGAAGGACATCAGTTCGTTTGCCATCGGGTACGTACCGCGACTTGTTCTTGATAACCCGTAGATTGATGTCATTTTATAGTGTGTAGTTTGTCTCTCCGCTTCGCCGGTCGTTGCCGGCCCTGACATCGGGTCGTCCCGACTCATCTTATTTTATACAATAAAACAGGAATCCCTCAGTTGTCATTGCATGCTATCTCCTATTATATAAACCTCTTGCACAGTCATCCACCACATCATCATCTATTACCACACTATGCCCTCTCGCCATTTTAAATAAACGTTTATTCTAAATGCATTTGTTTCATTCTAATTTAAGCACTGGGTTTAATAATTGTTTCGTGTTGTGAGGCTGTGAGCGCATCAGCTTTCGTTGGCCAAATCATCCGTGGGAAAATAGACCCGCTGTTGCGGGATTCTCTCCAATGAGATATGCATATTTTGTTTTACATTGTATAATGTACATTGAAATCCTACAGTAAACCTTGATAATGCTTTTGTGTGTATTGTTCTGTGAGTATTGTTTTGTCATGACCTTTGTTCTTAATTTTGGTGGCTATTGTTGAATGCTTTAACACCGTTTTGTAACCGGAGTATTTGCTAATTATGTAAATTTACTTAAAGTCTGGTCTTAATTAGTTTCATAGTGCTAATAATCTGAAAAAATCATTTTTTACACATATTAATTTACTCATTCTTGATGTAGGCCTATCAAACAATTTAAAAGGGTGTATTGGCTACAAGTACACCAGCATTGACTAACAAATCAATCTTACAAATATAAATACCATATCCACAAGGCAATAGCGAATCCCTGATTGCCTTTAGTATACTTTTTATTGAAGTACTAAATCTCTATAGTTCCTATTTTTAAAGTAAAAATCCAGGTGCTCCTGGTTTGATGTATTCGTATCTCAAGTAGATTTAAGGATATGGAACTGTAAAGGAAAGTTTCGTTTATCTACCATTTCAGTTAATTAGCAGCTCTGTACAATTACATAAAATTAAGAAGTGACATTAAGTAGTCCCCACGAAAATGTTTACAAAATATCAGATTGTATAGTTTACATATTTCTCACTATTCTTAGAACAACCATATTAAATATTTGCTTATGGTTTGTGTTCAAAGTGGTGATTGTTATAATTGTGTTATTAAAAAACTAGCTCGTAGGAAAAATTTATCAACAAGTTATGATAATAAATATTTGTGTACACTCTAGTATGGAGATGCATATTCCTGAACATTGTACATAAAAAACGTACCTTCATATTAATGCGTTAGGTGCTTACGTTTTATTATCCAAGGACGGCAGTTAGCAAACATCTATTTATGTCCCCCCTTCTGTTAACCAATACAAACATGTATGTTTCATTGTCATGGTAATAACGATACCTATCAAACATAAGCAGGGGTCATGACCAATGGTAAATAAATTAAACAATTATGATTTTTATTCCCGTCTAGGGTGACACAATTAAATGCATACGTAATTTGCATATTCGTTTCGAACGAATACGTGGGCCTAAAACAACACATTTATGTGAATCACACAGAACAAGCTCAGATGTTGTCATACAAAAAATATTTATTTAGAATGCATACGTAAACATATACTTATAAGCCGAAGTAATTAAATACAAATGAACAAGCTAAACTAAATACTGTCATGGCGGCGAGATAACACTACAGCCAAAGATGTCGATCTACCTGTGTGTTTACACACAAAACCAAATCGTTTAATTTCAATTTCTATAAATCTTGCAAGGTGTAGACCATGTATTGTCATCAATCTCCACAGAATACTATTTTCTTGGTTGTTGTCATTTTATTTGATTACAGTCAGCTTTAAAAACCACCTCATATATAATTAAAAGCAGCGTGGTATTTTGTGTACACACTTCAATAGAAACCCCATACAAAAGAAGCAAAATCTAATTATAAAACGCGGTCGTCATTTTAATGATTGTTTAAAGATAAGATGGTGTTAATTGAGTGACATTTACATTTTCTTTGAATTAGAAATTGTGTGAGTGTTTTTTTAATTACACTAACAAAAATGTAGATAATTACACACAAGTTAATGAAATTCGTTTAAAAATACTACATCGGGATTAAGGACTATGCCTATAAAAATACAAAGTGAACAAATTACTTCCACTCTAAATTGTATTTTATTTTGCAGATATTTAATTAACAAACGAACAGTTCATATCACACGTTTCAAATCATATAATTAAACACAGGAAAGAGTAACCTCAGCAGTAATTGAGAAACCAAGAAGTTGAGTATATTTATTTCACCAGAATTAGACCTTGCAAAATGTGTATCACAAACCCATACGAGACCAACACGCCATGAACTAGATTAATATGCGATAACTTGGGTTTCTCATCTCCCAATATTTGCCTTATACCAGTCCACAACACTGCTATTAAAATGACAATATGTCAATTACCGTACCGGCGGGTTAACTATTTAATATTATCTTTAATCATGTCAGTGTATTGATATGTGTCTGTGTATTAATAAATACACGGCCATTTCTACACAGATGACATTTCATGACCAATTCTCACTTTCTCTCGCTTATAGCTCTCAGTTCTCGCGATACCTAAGCGAAAACAATACTCTCAAATAACATTGGCCGAACCGTCGGGTCACGAACTTACTAGTCGATATTTTTTACTACAGGTCATTTTAGTTGGGTGGCAATTTTCGGATGAACAAAATATTTGTATAATTTATGCGTCAAATTCCCGCACATTTATTAAGGGTCAAAACCACCGCTTTGTCCCCGTAAACCCATCGAGTGATTTTTGAATGCTATGTTAACATCTGACATGGACACACATAATATTTTTTATGAGTTTGCATGGATTTTGTGGTCTCCACAAATTCTCAAGTAGAAGGGTTTGGTGTACCATGAACATAGAGTTTTATATCATTGTAAAAATGTCGTGAAAGGGGTGTTTTACTATATATAGAACTGTTGTATGCAAATGTCCTTTGTAACCAGGAAAACTATGTGCTAACGTTCCTTGTGTCTCGTTACCAAATGATTTTGTTTACTGAGTTTGTACTTTTACTTAAAATATTTATCTACTTAGTTATTTTATTTCACATACAACAACACAGTTAGCGCCATTAACATGATGAATAGGAAACGAGAAGACGTGATCAATTTTAGATGTGGGAGTCAAATCCCAAACGGGGAAAACCCACGCAATCACAATAGGGACTGAAAACACATTCCACGTGTAATGCTCCGGTCTGAGGTGGAACCGGGGTCCAGGGGGGTGAAAGGCAGGGAAAGAAACCACTGAGCCAACCTGATCCCTATTCTATTTCCATTCAATTTCAACTCGGAAGTTATTAATTTGGGCTAGTCATTTTACATCTCAAAGCTGCATGGTGCCTTTCTTCCAGCCTTAAAATAATGAATAAAGGGGAAAACATATGGAAATTGGGCTGAGTCGCCATTTGGACAAAATATACCGACTGTCAAAAGGCCATCGAGATGGCAAATTTTAAAAATAAACTCGATCCCATCGCCTTAGACTCAGCCATCTTAAGTACTATTCCCTGAATACAACGATTTTGTTACCTTGAGTGCTCATGAAGTTAACCAGACTATTTTGTTAGTTTGCTTTTTAATGTCAGTGCTTTTTGTTGATTCAAACGAAAGAGCTGCACACACAGTTTTATTTTTTATTCCAGAAATAAAATGACGCTATTATACTGTCAGACCATTGGTCATTTTCATAGATACATGCAGCGAGAAAGCGACAGAGGATGGTTGGGAAAAATCACAACACTTTCATAACTATTATCCGTCGTGAATAAGGCAACTAAATTGTGGTCATTTACCCCCAAAGCCCGGAAAGCTAACGTCATCAATTCGAAGATCGTGAATAACGTCAGATACTGGCCTTCCCAACCATTAAGCAACTACCAGTGATCGATGAACGTTTACCTTTGACCTTTTGCTTGGCGTCTTCAATGGGTATTTGATGGTTTAAAACGAATACCAGCTATTTTCAATGAACCGTTTATATATAAAATCAGTGCCTGTCTGTAGGTTTCGGATATTAAGGCAGGGGACTAGTCTAATTACACCCTTCACTTGGTCACAGGGGGTTCACAGGTCTCATCCAAGGCCGCTGGGATGGGCTGATGCTCGTGCAAATTCTTGTTCAGGATGTAGTGATGCATGATGGGAACAATTGAACTGCTGATCAGTGCAATGTGCACAATCACAACATGTACATCGCATACAAGTACATGTACATCATATACGAGTACATGCACATGTGCACACACGATAAGATAATGCATGGTGGTTCCAAGGTAAACGTAAATGATCTTTTTAAACTAAAGTTGACAGCATATTGCGATCGAGCCCAAGTACAAGGCAAAAATGACAATGACTATTTGCAATGGATTTACACAATAGAGCTTCATTATTATTGATGGTCGAATGATTCGCAAACTGGAAAAGGTGATCGGGGGTTATTAGGTCAGGGTAATGGTCTAATGCGCATGTGCATTATGTACGTCAGCCCATCCCAGCACCTTCGAATAAGGCGCACGGACCTTGCAACCCCCCCCCCCTTCACCCCATCTCGTCGGTAGAGGGCCTGACCTTGCCATTTCAGTAAATAATGTTGTTGTAATTACGGGTGATTAAGGACGACATTATAGAATAAACATGCTGGCCATGTGAGTGATGAGAGATAGTCCGCTTGTAATTAACCAAAGGACATCTTAAATCTACCCTCTACATGCTTGAAGGTACGTTGTATGACACATCATTAGTTCGATTCTTTCGTATCTTCTATAGAGTCCAATAAGCATCAACCATGGAGGAACCAAATAGCTATGACATAGTTATTTGACTCATAGCATAGTATGTTTTGTACACCAGGGCTCGCCCTTAACACTAGCCCGGCGTACATTGTCTAGTAAAAAATGCTCTGGGCTAGCAAACACCACTTCTCATCTTGCCCTATGGGCTACTAAAAACTGTACAACCTACTTGTTTAAAATGCTAATTTCTTCCTTTTCAGAAGTGAATAATTAATGTATAAAATGTGTTAACCGTTATTGAGTGTGTGAATATAACTTGAATTTGATCATTTAACTGGTTGTGATTGTTAACAATTAACACATCAGAACATTACATTTATGGCAATTCCTGTTTAAAATCCGGGCTACTAAAACTTCCTGGGGGCAAGTAAAATGCACAGTTTACTGGCCCGGCGGGCTACTTTACAAAAAGCTTAAGCGCAAGGCCTGTTCACTCATGTAAATGTACAAAGAATAATCTAGGAAACAATCGTGCTAGTTCTCGTAAGTTATCAATAATTAGAGTATTGTTGAATTCATTTTATTTGTTTCCCTTTACAAATAGAATGTCTGTATCTGATGTAGGCCTACCATCATTTTATATCTTTAGAAAGGTGTTATACAATTGATGAAAACAATGACACCATAAGTGACATCACATTCCCCTCTAATCGAAAAAGCCTTTTAATGTTCAAATCGAAAAGGCCTTTTAATGTTCTAATTGGTTACATCTTAATTATTATCGACAGAAAAAAAGTCACTCCTGCCAAAATACATTTGGAGAAGACGCTCACAAATTAATCGCTTGACCTTGTTAGTTTCTGTAAATGAGACAGACTATTAAGCTGGCTTGGATTCAAATGAGGCCTTACTCTCCAATCGATATCGAAGTTGGGCAGTGTCCGGCTACGGCTGAATCGCCACGGCATCATGCGTTGATGTATTGGACGTCCTTGACAACACTCAAAGGTCGTAGCCGTAGCCGTATCTTGGATACGGCCTCGTTCTATTGTTTACATGACCTGTCCTGAAAGCTCTGCTAGCGTTGAAACTTCTTGCACAACATAAACAACAAACTTTACAAGCCAAACGTTTACCCAATTATTTCCATTAAAATAGTTGATCACTATCAATAGATTAATCAATATGAAATGAAACAGCAATCCAGTGCTTTTTGGCTGTGGCTAAGGCTCCGTCAGTTGCGTTCAAGCCGAAGCAGTGGATTCAAAAAGGGACTTAGGCCCTTTTCGAAACCACGGCTTGAGCTTGGGCTTGAGCTTAGGCTCCGTCCGCCTGTTTAAAGTCCCATAATAAAAAGTACAAGTTTTCTGATTAACCGACGGAGCCGAAGCCGAGGTCAAAGCCCAAGCCATGATTTCGAGAAGGGTCGTAGGAAGTCATAGAGTTATATAACTCTATGTAGCAAGTTCATCGGTCCGGTACTCAGCTGCGGTTCGAACTTTTGAACTCGAATGGAACCAAGGAACTTTAAAAGGGAACATTGTAGTGGTTATGTTAAGTTTTTGGCGAAGACATTTCAAGAAGTACACTAATTAAAAGCAGGGTTTACTGGTCATAGTAGGGACACCACATTTTGATGTAAATCGAAAAATATAAACTCTTGCGTAAGTTGCCAGCTGAGGTCATAAAATTAAAAAATGATTGGGTCAGGCCAGGGGGAGCGGGGGTGCGGACGCCCCCCCCCCCAATAAAAAAAAAATCCGCCCCAATTTTTTCAGATATTATAACCAATATCATAGCGCAAAAATGGTGCACCAAATGGCTTTAATTAGGCCTTTCCAACGGGTGCACATCACCCCTCAGACTACCCCTGCGTCGCTGCGCGACGGGCGGTGCTAACGCGCCGATGTACCTTTTCTTTCATATCCCCCTCCCCCCCCAAAAAAAAATACTTATTATTAACCCCCCAAAAAAATAATAATAATAATAATTCCTGGTTACGGGCCTGGATTGGGTCTTCCTTTGACCTCTGTGAGGGTGCTGTTTGAGCTTGTGACGTCATATGTAATGGGTTATAAAAGAGACATAGTAATATGTACAAAACTGCATACATTTAAAAAATAAAAACGTGATGTCCAATCGATGGTGAAAACCATAATCAATATTCATGAGCTCTCGGTGTTAACTTAAATAACCCAAGAAGGGTTCAGCTTATTTCTTAGCTTTGTCAAAATATGTATCGTTGAATCATTTACTTTAATGTTGTTAATTAAGAATTTCGTTTAGTTAAAGGCGAGTGAAGAATCACCAATAGATTCTCACTGTCAATGTAACTCCTTTTTTTTAATATACAAAAAACCTCTTTGTAAATACTGTTTTACAACCATTTTAAGGTAAGGCATTTCCGTAAAAATGCTAACGTTCTGAGGTTGATTGGGAAAAAAATTAGGTGTGTATCAAAATGAGTTTTTAAAAGATGTCATGATATTTATTCCATCCCTTAGGCCTATAAGTGTAAGCTTTTAACATAAGATAGGAAGTTTTGGCGATCGTTGAGTTTCATGCACATTTACCACAATATTAATACATGCCACATGATATTCAAATGAAAATGGAACAAACGGTCACATCAAAAGAAAGGTTATCTTTAGTGTTTTTTCCCCATTGCCCTTTGATGGTGTGAGGTTATAATGCATTGTGATGAGTTCATACTTGTCTCTAGTCATCCACCCCTCCCACGCATGCCCCACGCGTCTACCTTGGAGAAAATGTCACTTGCGAATATTATACGCCTCTTCTCAGACGCAAGAGGGCGCATTCTGAGTAATGTCACTTTAGGGTTTAAACACATACATATAAAGTTACATAGTTTACTAAACAAATGAGATGGTTCTATAATACACACCCCCTCCAAAAATAAAAGAATAAACAAATATAATCAGCAACAAAAAATAATAATATAGCCTAAATACCTCTTTAAAAAGATGACAAATTAATTATGAGAACGTACTTGTTACTTTAGACTTGAGACAAATTCCTTCTCTGAGAATTGAAACTTATTTCTTTGTTCTTCAAAGGAAAACATTTACAACCGGTCATATTATGGAAGGTTAATTACACCATCAGACACTTGTATTCTATAGTTGTATCTCCAGCATTTTGTTCATTGTTATATGCCAGAGTTACAATGATATTCACCGTAAGAATATCAAAATAGAAAATGTTAAGCCGGTCCTCAATAATCTATTTAATATTACATCATTGATTTGACGACAATTGTGAAAATCTTTAAAACATCGCATCGCATCCCACTTCAAGATCTCGTTACTAGCCTTATGGAAGAGCAGCATTTACGGGATGAAATGATTAATTTAGGTAAGCAACAAACCTAGTTCGCATAAAACGTTTTAAAAGATTACCGTTTTTCCATGTCTTTGTGTACAAAACCTAGCGGTACCAGCGTCCCCAGCAATGGCGGCGAAGCGTGCAGCACTTGCGCGTATGGAAATCAACGTCTCGACACCGTATGTTTGACAAAACCTTAAAGGAACATTACAGAATTGGTTTTTGCTAACAAAACAGTTGTTGGCAGTGTAAGCACTTTATGTAATCCACCATATACATAAACTGACAAACCTGTAGAAGTTTGAGATCGATCGGCCATCTGGGTCACGAAAAAATAGTGAAAAAACCGATTACACATTTGCATGAAATCATAATAGGTTCCACAAACGAATAAAACGCTTACTGAGCGATAAACTCCAATTGGAAAATTAGTTTATTCATTTCTCATCAAATATGGCATTTCAGACAGAAATATTTCAAGGGATGTTTTCTACTATCATCATCATTAGACCGTGTAAGTTTTGTGTAAATCTGTGATCAAAAGTATATTTTACAATTACCAATTCTGTAATGTTCCTTTAATATACCCCCGAACCATGGGGAAACGCAAGCGAAACTACGTGTAAAGCAATGGGCGAGCGGGAGATGATAATAGACAATTTGTGTTTAAGGGTGAAAAATTCTATAGCCTGCCCGATATGGGGCAGGGGGTCCCCCCCCCCAATGTTCCCATACTATAACACACTATTTTCCTCTTGTATAGAACTCCCCCCCAAAAAATTCTCAAAAGAATTCCTGAGATTCCAAGCACACAATGAAGACACAATAGGTCGGGGGGGGTACCCTCTGCCCCATATCGAGCACCATGAAAATTCACCAAAACAGTCTTAGAAACAGAGTGTTAAATCAACAACTATACATACCGTTTTCACGTTACTTGTTGGCTGTTTCTCCGCATTTTCTAAACTTTCTCCATGCTTGTAAACGATAAAAGTAGAAGGAATTATCGTTCGGTATCTCATAGACGTTCATTACACACTTTCCGGCCCTGTGCGCTAATGTGCATCGAATGTTCATGAAGTGTTGTCTTAAATTTTGAGGTGAAAATGTGATTTATTTATTTCACATATTAAAAACCGATCACACGAAAGCTTAAAAAGTTTTATATTTATTTTGTTTACAATTTCCTTTCGATTTTCTGCTCTAAAATCAGTGAGTCAATCAAACGACGCCAGTTTCCTTTATTAACTTATTTAATATGTAATTTGGTCGAGTCGCAATCAGCAAGATACAAACTTGACACCACATCGGCCTTTTGCTCGTCAGTTGTTGACAAGTGGCGATTGTTAATTTTACCGTTCTGTACGCGAACAAATCATGTTTGGAGATGTGAAATGTAATTTATTTGCTTTGCAATTGAATTTCTTTATTTTAGGGATTTCCTAAAATATTCATCATTTAAAAAAAAAAAAATCATCGGTGGTCAGTATCTCCTGAAAATTCAGAAAAAATACATGAAAGTTGGAGCTGTGCCTAAATGTGTACAAAGTTGACGTGGCTTACTTCCGCAAATGGTTTAAGAAAATCACAAATTTCAGTTAAGCGCCCCCTGTTGTCCATCTATAATGTATGTTGTCTAAACCGCCTTAGCCCAGCCTCGCTACCATGGGCAGCGCGCCGTACCGGTACCTCTCGTCACTCACTAACCCCTGGGCCCAATTTCATAGAGCTGCTTAAGCACAAAATGTAGCTAAGCACAACAAAAATATGCTTACCAGAATAAGGTTATCAGCCGAACTACCATATCACATGTACAATTTGTGACTGGTATCCTGCTCATTTCTGCTTAGCAATATTTTCTGCTTAAGCAGCTCGGCTGCTTAATCACAAAAAGTAGCTAAGCACAACAAATTTATGCTTACCAGAATAAGGTTACCAGCCGAACTACCACATCACATGTACAATTTGTGACTGGTATCCTGCTCATTTCTGTTTAGCAGGCAATTGTAAAGCAATATTTTCTGCTTATTAAGCAGCTCTATGAAATTGGGCCAGGCCAATTTCATAGAGCTGCTTAAGCACAAAAAGTAGCTAAGCACAACAAAATTATGCTTACCAGAATAAGGTTACCAGTCAAACTGCCATATGACATGTACAATTTGTAACTGTTATCCTGCTCATTTCTGCTTAGCAGGCAATTGTTACGCAATATTTTCTGCTTAAGCAGCTCTACGAAATTGGCCCAATTTCATAGCGCTGCTTAACGGTAAGCAAATTTTCGTGCTAACTGTAGCAGAAAAATTTGCTTTAGCAAAAGCGTATTTCACAGGTTAGCAAGAAAATAAGGCAGTCATCTAGCGCGTTCACCATGTACTTGCATTGTTACGTCATTCATTTTTGGGCAGTTAAACGACCATTCAGTGGTAGTGTGACGATGTAGGCCGCCTCGCATGAAAGGTTTCTTTAACATCACTTAAAGGAACATTACAGAATTTGTTTATGTAATCCACCATATACATAAACTGACGAACCTGTAAAAGTTTGAGATCAATCGGCCATCTGGTTTACGAGAAAATAGTGAAAAACCGATTACACATTTGCATGAAATCATATAGATTCAACAAATGAATAAAACGCTCACTGAGCGATAAACTCCAATCGGAAAATTAGTTTATTCATTTCTCATCAAATATGGCATTTCAGACAGAAATATTTCAGGGATGTTTTCTACTATCATCATCATTAGACCGTTTGAGTTTTATGTAAATCTGTGATCAAAAAGTATATTTTACAAGTTTTTTTTCTTACCAATTCTGTAATGTTCCTTTAAAGGTATTATACAGGATTGGTAGAGCTGACAAAACAGTCGCAAACAAAGTTCATGTTTTGTGTGCTTAAACCGTATATGAAATAACAAACCTGTGAAAATTTGAGCTCAATTGGTCATCGAGGTCACGAGAAAATAGTGAAAAGAGACCTTATGTGTTTTCTGTTTTTCAAACATCGAGTTTATTATCGCGCGCGATAAAAACTATTGTTTTATTTATTTCTCAGAAACGATAGCATTTTAGGCAGAAATATTTTAAGGAACCCTTTCTACCATTACTTACTTTAAGTCATGTAAGTTATGTGTGAATCTGTGAACATTTGTGTTTTTCGATCTTACCAATAATGTACAGGGCCTTTAAACAAAAAATAACAGCGAGCAAAAATAGCAAATTATGTACAAAATTTACATATACATGAATTGAAATCAAACATGGCCCGTAGTTAACGACCTTGATATTATTATGCCAGAAACACATAATTAAACGCTTCATTTCAGCGGTGTACACTATTTAAACCAATGGTTACTTTATCAGTTCAAGAGGTACACCAAGACCTTCTGTACAATTTACTTCTAAGAAACGGTATCTCAAAGACGTGTCTGACATTTACAAACCATCTTCCTTTTATACACGGGACCTTGAGATCCTTTATAACCCAAATTTTATTCTCTCTCTACCTCTCCCCTCTCACTCTTTCCCATTTATGAACAAGGTCGAGTAATAATCATAATTAATTCACTCTTATTGCCTGGCCTATTTCTGGAAGGACACTTTGCCAGTACAAATATCTATTTGAAGCCCTGTATTTAAAAAATGCTTTACGCTTATACATTGCTTTATAATGGAGTACAGTATGATGTAGAACACAACTAATTAGAAAGTAAACATTATAAACTTTTTTTCAAACGAGTGTATTTAAAAACAGGAATTCATAAGCTGGAATATATCACTATTACTGTTTATTTGATCATAATGCTGTGTTCTTTTTTTGTTCTTTTTACTTGAAAGTTAACTTACTAACTTTGAAGTTGGCACTGTATACCAAGCACTCCGAAAAATGATTTCAGTACATTTTTATTTTTAAAACAGGAATTCATAAGCTGGAATATATCACTATTACTGTTTATTTGATCATAATGCTGTGTTCTTTTTTTGTTCTTTTTACTTGAAAGTTAACTTACTAACTTTGAAGTTGGCACTGTACACCAAGCACTCCGAAAAAATGATTTCAGTACATTTTTATTTTTAATCTAGTTTTTAAGTAACCTACCTTGCAATTTACTTGAGCGTAAATATTTCCTTGTGGTTTATTATTTGATACCTAAACATTCATAACTTTATTATTTTTAATTTTGTAGTCTTTCCCTGATAATTTGTGAAATTTAAATATGTAATTCAGGCATTCAACTTTTCCTCGGATCAGCTGATTTCCTCTTTTTTATTCTCAGTTTTACCATTCAAAATTGAAAAAAACTGTACAAAATCATTGAAATTTGTAATTTCCTCTTTTTTGGTGAAGTTACAGTTGCATGCCTGGTATTTTGTGCCACATTTTTGAAAACTAGAGGATTTAAATGACTATACCCCATTCAAAATCGATTATTTAACTTTATTTTAAGATACTTTTATACAACATCTTGAGAATTTGGAACAAAACGGTAATGTACTTTTCTAACTGGTGTACCATCTTTTCGTATTAAAATGCCATGAAAACCACAATCATTTAGATATTTTTCATACTTTAAGACAGTTGGCGCAGAACGACTTGTCAATAATGCACTTATACCTTTTTCGGTCTGCAACTCGACAAACATGTTCGTTATCCCTATATACTTATGGACAATAGACCTATTGCATTGACGTCATCAAGCCGCCATCTTAGAGGTAAACCGATGATGAAACAATGGAAACGCACAGATTTGTACACGTTGCGCACAGGATTGGCCCTGAACATCTTCCTTTTGACCTCTAGGCGAGGGCGCCCTACTTAAATGACGTCATAAAGGTCAATAAAAAAACTTGACGTCATTGTGCGCTGAAAATAGCACCTAACTCAAACATAACCGTGAATGTTTGTATAGTATTTGGAGCGAAAATCAAGGCACACTAAAAAAAAAGCTGAATTCAAGTTAATTACATAACCTTTCCCATGTTCTGGATTCGAGGGTTTCTTTGTAAAATAGAGAATTAATAAATGCAGAAATTTTTTTTTTTCATAACATGATCATTATAAACGTAAATTCAAGACGTAGCGCGTCAACAGTCATAATTTCACGTGAGACCAAACTCGTCGCTAAGGAAGTAATATGTCCTGATATATCATTCATTGGACTGGTTAAACTTAATAAAAAATAGGCGTATTGCTATACTCTCGTTGGGATAAACGTTACAACCTCTTTCCCACCAGGTTAGCCAGCCTCTGTCCTTTCTACATATATTTTCATGGTAAATATGCCACCAGTGTGTCCGACCTGCATGGTTCTTCCTATCTGGATGTTTGAGCGTGAAACCAGGCTTTCTGCTTCTTCTACCCCATACATTCTTGCTTTGCTGAGATAAAGAACATAGACCCATTCCAAAAGCTTTACTCAATCTTTGGAACTCCTTTCCTGGTGCATGTTTCCCTCCATCCTACATCCTGGGCCCAATTTCATAGAGCTGCTTAAGCAGAAAATAGTGCTTAAAACATTTCTGCTAAGCAATAATAAGCAGGATATACCAGTCACACATTCTACATGGGAAATGGTATTTTAGCTGGTAACCTTTTTCTGGTTAGCATAATTCTGTTGTGCTTAGCTAGTTTTGTGCTTAAGCAGCTCTATGAAATTGGGCCCTGGACTGTTTTAAGAGGAATATCAATTCCTACCTTCAGCTCCCCTGAGTTATTTTCATCTTAACTTAGCCTTGGTTGGGGCGAATTTGCATTTTTGTTTTTTATAATAAAATAAAATAAAAGCGCACAAAAGCGTTCTCTGCGCATAAATAACTCACACATTCTGTTTGTTGTTTCCATGGGATGTATGATTTTGTAAAAATTGATAATCTCTGAGGTTCACAACATTTTGTGTTGTTGCTTGAAAGATGCTCAGGTATGCAAGGGCATAGCGTTTTATGCTGTTGTTTTCTATGTCTAAGATTCTTAAGCAGGACTAGATTTAAGCAAAAAAATCTTGTGAACGTTAGCTTTTCAGAGATTAACATCTCTCAGGATGAATCATTCAAACAGAATCTAAATATTATGCCATAAGCTTTTGCATTCACGGCAGTGGATACTTTTGGTAATTACTCAAGAATTACATTACCATAAAACTTACTTAGTTTGGAGCAAATCAGCGGCTTTGACTTCAGTTTCAGTTTTAGCTTTGTTTATTTTTAGTGTGTTTTTTCTCACAGACTCTTAAAGTTTTAATTGTTTGCGCGTTTATATATGATTGATGATTTAGTTTTTTATGTTGTCCTTTTTTATTGGGGGTGTAATATTTTTTTTTGATATCTTTTGTAGGATTAAGCTCTGAGTGTATATCAAATGGGAGCTGATACTACACCTGGTGTCACGCTGAAAATCAAAGAAAGCTCATAAGATCAACCAAAACAAAACACTCCTGAAGTGTAAATACTTTTTGTTTTAAATTACAGATTCAGCAAATTATAACAAAAAGGTAAAAATCACACGCATGTATAAGAGTGCGTCTTCAAATATCAAAACAAAATGGCAAGAGAAATGACAAAACCTTTTATGCACTAGATTCCCAGGAAACCTCCCCGTAATCACCGGTTATTGGGTGCATTGTCACTTGTCACTTATCGATGACTCGGGTACCTGTTAATTCATTATTTCAGCATGTGTGATCACACAAGGGAGAAGAGGCGTTTCGCACGCTATAAGTTTTACACGCTTAAACTGCCGCTCTTCTCTCGATGGGGAGAACCTTGTGCTTAAAGGAACATTACAGAATTTGTTTGTGCTAACAAAACAGTTGCTGGCAGCGTAAGCACTTTATGTAATCCACCATATACATAAACTGACAAACCTGTAGAAGTTTGAGATCGATGGGCCATCTGGGTCACGAGAAAATAGTGAAAAACCGATTACACATTTGCATGAAATCATATAGATTCAACAAATGAATAAAACGCTCACTGGGCGATAAACTCCAATCAGAAAATTAGTTTATTCATTTCTCATCAAATATGGCATTTCAGACTGAAATATTTCAAGGGATGTTTTCTACTATCATCATCATTAGACCGTGTAAGTTTTATGTAAATCTGTGATCAAGAAGTATATTTTACAAGTTTTGTTCTTACCAATTCTGTAATGTTCCTTTAAGAGCGTCTTCCTACATTGACCAATGAGCCTCGTACTCATACACGAACACTGTTTTCTATACTCGTATTCTTACGTTTATATAAACGTAGTTAAAATAATATTTTTTTTTATAGGTTCGATTTGCAGTCAATTTGACCCGAAAAATGTCTAACCTAAAAATAGCTATACTTTAAATTAAAAGTATTAAGGTTTAATTTAAGGTATTGCACGCACGAAATAAACATGTAAATGATAAGTGGTAGTTAATTAAAAACTAGAAACGAATTATTGTCGGGATCCCGACCTTTCTCACGACCATCAGCCATGTACAAACAATTTTGCATGTTACATGATTGTATTTTGTGCATTGTCTGTGGTTTATGTGAAAGTTTTTGCTGTCAAATTTCGTTCTGAGAAAAAAAAAATCTTAAACAAATGTCTGTCGGACCAAGTAACTTTAACTACAACTCTGCAGAAAAAAAAATACGTCTTCTAGCAGATCTGTTCTTATGACAAATATCCTGCCTCGAACGCATCACTTTAACTCTGTATGCAGTATTGCGACTTAAGCATAAGTTTAAATCCATGCTGTTGTTGTCGTTGTTGTTTTCGTTGTCGTTGTCGTTGTTGTTGTTGTTGTTGTTGTTGTTGTTGTTGTTGTTGTTGTTGTTGTTGCTTCGTCGCGTCCTGTCTCTGTTGTTGTTGTGTTTTGTGTTGTTGTGTTGTTGTTGTGTTGTTGTTGTTGTTGTTGTTGTTGTTGTTGTTGTTGTTGTTGTTGTTGTTGTTGTTGTTGTTGTTGTTGTTTGTTGTTGTTGTTGTTGTGTTGTTGTTGCTGTCGTTGTTCTTGTCGTCGTCGTCGTCGTTGTTGTTGTTGGTTTGTGGTTGTTGTTGTTGTTGTTGTTGTTTTGTGTGTTTCTTGGGAGAGCGTAATAAATCAAGCTCCTGTAAAGACAAACAATCTTGTTCAGCTTTCATGATGTACTGTTCCTTTTGTAAGAGCGTCTTACCTTTTTCCTCGATCGTTTTTCTTGAGTTGGACACTAAGATGACATTTTAGCAAAAAGGGTGACTTGACGTGAAACATTAAGACAGTAATTTTTCAGACGTGAGTAGATTTGACAAGTTTGGAAAGGTAAAACTTCAGTTATTGCTCGGTGATCAAGTTAAAATGTTCTTAACTGAAGAAGTTAAGAGCATTCTCAAGACGAGGGACAAAAGCGAGTATTTCTGCATATCTCAAGAAGAAGATTCTTGTGAAAGTGCAAAGTTAACCACACATTGATTATAAATCATTAAAAAATCCTTTAATTCCATTGTTAGTTTGGTAAATGTTTGGGGAAATAACATTGTTTCAATGTTTCTACAAATAATAAT
This sequence comes from Pycnopodia helianthoides, assembly GCA_032158295.1. Taxonomy (NCBI): domain Eukaryota; kingdom Metazoa; phylum Echinodermata; class Asteroidea; order Forcipulatida; family Asteriidae; genus Pycnopodia; species Pycnopodia helianthoides. The sequence continues at coordinate 871,065 of CM063256.1, read as the reverse complement.
ATTTCAACCTTTATTGTCATCGTCGTTATTTGTATAAATTCAATTCAATACTACATTTGTTTCACATTAAAATCCTGAATGACAGTATATGAAGATTTAATCAGCAGCAATAGATAAAACAAGTTCATGGTGTTGATTCACATAACGTAAACTTTAGAAGACGAGAATTGACTGTAAACACCAGAAGACAAACACATTATTATTTCAACATTTAGGGGAAAAGGTGAAGCAAAGCTTTTGTAGGGCCCCCCCCCCCCACCACAACAACAAGCGGACAAGGACAAGAAAATACATTAAGGAGTGAGATTTGGTACAATGCAAGGATTGGCTTTAATATAACAAATTTAAAATAAAATAGAGAGGTAAAATCGTATAAGTAACTTTTGATTGTCGATTTCAACACGTATAAGAAGTTTTCAATTTAAGTTATTATTATCACAATTATTCATTATGGAAAATATTTGATAGGCCAAATACAATCAAACTTTCATTTATATTTAACATTGCAAAAGATTACATAAGTTATAAATAGATATTTGTTCAACATCTTATGGTTCTCGCTCATTTTAAACCACCAGTTGTTAAACTGTCTAAAACTACTGCTCAATTTAAGACCCGGGTTAAGACACATCTTTCAATCAGACCGGTTAAGACACATCTATTCAATCAAGACCCGGGTTAAGACACATCTGTTCAATCAAGACCCGGGTTAAGACACATCTGTTCAATCAAGACCCGGGTTAAGACACATCTGTTCAATCAACCGGTAAGACCATCTGTTCAATCAAGACCCGGGTTAAAATACATTTGTTCAATCAATGTTATCACAATTCATTATACTAACTTATAATTTTCTTCTGTCTTTTCAGCTTCTTTTATTCTCTCATTTTTCATTGTTTTCTGAATTTTTGTCTGTGTGGAGAAGACTTTTTTTCTCCATTCGTGTCTTTCTTTCTGTGTTTCTCAAGCTCATAGAGACCTCACGGTGATATGCGCTATATAAGGAACGTCTGTTAATATTTTTATTATATACTTGACATAATCAATTTAAAAGGAGGATTGAACCCCTTTTCATTTATACATGAGAGTGTATTTTGCATTTTTATTCCTTGTCGTCGCTGTGGTCATCGACCTTTTCTGCAGCAACTAAAGCTCCATTATGCACAGCGGAATACCACTACTTTCAAATAAAATTCGAATTGGGAATATAGTATCGGCATTGTTTCTGAATTCAAATTGGACACAGACTGATTGATGAACAACTCCCATAGACAGGCCCTAAAGGTGAAGAAGCCGATGCTATAATGTAGTCATGTGATTCCTGAGAGATGGATCCTTATTTTTCTTCAATTTCTTATTTTTAAAGTGTGATCCAATCTGCCTGATCGTCTCCTTTCCACGCCCAAGGTCAGCCGGCGATTTGTTCGCCGGAATCGAACCGCTCTGACCTAGAGGCACTTGCCCGTAATGTGCCCCGTGGTTTCGTCTCTCGCATCAACGACTCCGCGTTATCTTCGCCGCACAGGTTGACGTCGGCAAGAGGGTGTATCGCCCTTTCCCTCGACCTTTCCTAGATCGCTTTGATTTCGTCACAATAAAAGACGACTGAAAAAGCCGTGTGCTTCTGACGTTATGGGGGTTGAGTTGTACACTTTATGTAACTGCGTTTGCAAGCGATTAAGTATCGGAGGTGGGTGATGGCGAGTGCATGGGGTGATAAGCCCGTCGTGTGGCTTGCAAAGCACAGTATATAGGAAACATAATAAGCACGGTGAACTTGATTGGAATGTCAATGGTTCACCATGACAAGGCCTCTAGATTTCATTTCCGCCGTAAAGACCACTGCTCTCTTTAACACCGCCCGTCTATTTCAACATTTCTTGTAATATTCCCTTTGTCTCTGTAACTTTTAGATTTTCCTCTTCGTGTTTCTACAACGATTCGTTGTCGCCCACTTCTTGTTTCCGTTGTGACACTCACTTTTCTGCTTTCCGTTGTTCCCTAATAATCTTTACTCCATTGTCGGTCACTTTTCTATTTTCCGTGTGGCTCACTATTCTACTTTTCCGTTGTAGCTCACTATTACCAGCAGTCTATTTTCCGTGGTCGTCAGTTTTTCCCCTTTCAGAAAGGTGCATTTTTCTTCCTATATACTCGAGTTCCATAAAACCTCAGCACGTTACCATATGTACTGTTTATTTAACCGGAATCCAGATGCAGTGTTTACAAAAAGTACAATTTTACGAATACTTCCAGAGGCTTATAGCCTATTTTTCTTCTCGGCTGATCGATCCATCCGCATGTATAACTTCATGGTGTGTCTAGAGCATACAAAATGTGGAAATGTTAAAGGAAAAATACATTGGGCGCAGCCAGAATTTCAGGATGCTGTTTTGGGGGACTTTTGGCAAACTTTGTGTTTTCAAATAAGCCAGAAAAGACATGTACGTTGGGTGAAGGGGATGGGAATGTGGAATGGAAGTAGGAAGTGTCAGAGTCGAGTTGGGTTGGCTGAGGTCATCACCCTTTGTGAACACATTTTTAGACTATGTTTCTTCAGCCCGCGGCAACGGAGAAAGAAAATGTGCGGTGAATGTACACGTGACGGCCAACTCTTTACAAATTAAAACACGACATAAAGTTTCGGTGAATGAAATTATAATACCATCTTTGTGTCCTATATAAAAATGTTTCCATGACCGGTGTTTGAAAGGGGCACAGTCTGGTTCCCTTGTGCATGAAAAGTATTGTCCTCGTTAATACTCAAGGGACACCTGACTAAAATGGCTGAAACATATCTCGTCAAAGTAAACGTAATCTCATAGTGTCGTCGGTCTTCTCTTACAAAGGCAATAGAGATCGTTGTAAGTGCTGACGTGTGCCAATCACATGCACGCTTCGTTTTCAATGGTCTCCCGCAGTGACGTGATGTTCTTTACACTGTGATTTCCTTAACTTGTAAAACTGGTTCCCCATAGACGCACAAGCTGTTACATATCATGGTTCATCCATGTTGTTTTATCTACCATTTAAATCAATGTAACCAACCGAGACTAGAAGTGTAAAATAGTCTGTTCTCTTCTGGTAAAATGAGAATCAATATTAATTGCTTTTGCAGACGATGTACATGCCAATAGTGGTTGCACCGGACAGGTCTATCTGAATAGGTCAGTTTTGGATGACGCGAACTTTTTTCCTTTTCGAGGCTTTGAACTTTTTTCCTTTTCGAGGCTTTGAACATCTACCACACACCCATCATTTTCTTGGTGTCTAAAATAATGATATTATGATTACTGATTCGCATTACACTAAAGTGCATGTCAATGTATATGTGTATATGTGTGTGACAATAAAACAAACTTTTACTGTTTCCAGCCTCTGGTCAGTGGCGTTAATTTGAGTTGACCCCAAAATGTTCATTGTCCCTAAACTTTGACCGTATTGATATACATGTTTATCAAAACAAGACGAATTCAAAAAATACAATTGTATATGTATAGGGTTGAAACACAAGATTACTGAACGACATTCCTATATCCATCCTGACGGTCATATTTATCTGACTGCCTGAATTGTTGTCTGTGTGGGTCATTTCTATTTTGTTTGTTATGTTTCGGTCGGTGTATTGTTTCTGCGTGTTGAGATAGAGTAATAACTTTTGCATGGGACTATAGCTTGGATTACCATGTGTTGTTACAACACCTATTTGTACTTTTTTTTCAAAAACCGAAGTGCCATTTTGTCTGTTTTTCTTATCAAACTTCCTTTCAAAAAAATACAATGTCACGTGAAGTGTAGCGTGTTGTAACAAACCATCGTACGTCAGTAATTCGTGCCCAGCAAAAGTACACGATGCATTTGATCTCAAGCTTGGGTCCCCCATCCCATCTTGTGTTCTCCCCCCCCCCCCCTCCCTCCTTTGTGAGCACTGTATCCTTATCAGAGACACTGAACCCTTCATTATCTGGTTACGCAAGCCCATTATCACTACAGCGTGGTTCACTACCTTAATGTGTATCATATATCAATGTACAGCATCAGGAAGCACTGAAACCTTACAGTCATGATAACATCTTTACCATTGTCGGATCGCCATCCACCATCAGATTAAACACACAGATCAGATTATTACCTTTATAAGAAAATTGCGCACAAAGATACCATTGTAAGAGTCAAAAGCATCGACACAATATGTCATTTCTAAATTATTCAAATCCAACAAACGAAATCATCGTGTGTTTGTGAATTGAAGAGCCTTGTTTCACGAGGCAGTTTGTAAGAGCTAAGTTGAGACAACCAACTGCATCCAAAACTAGCATTTTGGTAGCACAACGTACATTTTATGAACAGTGTCTTTCTATCACCAAGATTATTATTTGAACATTCAAGTGTAAGTGATGTTTGGAGGTTGTCTTGGGATGTTTGCCTCTTTATAATTGCATTGTGTGACATGACCCCGTGTACAAACTAAACGTTGTATACCAATATAACCGGGTAAAACAAAACAAAATTGAGAATTGTAATGAATTTCTTTTCCCCAAAACCATTCACCTTTAATTTCCTTTTGATATGTGTCTCGAAAATTAGAGGATCGGGAAAAATGTACTCCTCCAATAACCAATGATAAACCATCCCTTTGTGATATGTTTCTTAAACATTAGAGGATTGGAATTATGTAATCTTATTATCCAATGATGTACCATTCCTTTATGATGTTGCTTGAAAACTATACACTTATAGGATTGGAATGGATGTACTCTTCCAGTAATCACTGAAGTATGCCATTCCTTTTTTTATACAGTCAATATGTTTCTTGAAAACTATAGATTGAATTGAATGCACTCTCATCAATGAGGTACCATCTCTTTTCAATATTCGTTTAACAGTTCAGACAGATGGACGGCAACTCTGTATGCTATCTGATTTAAAACCAGTCCAATTCCTTGTAATGTGCTGGGCCTTTTCCCAAACCTCAGCTTGGGCTCCGGCTCGCAAATTATGTTCTGCAGAACACGCTGGCTACGGAGTCAACAGTTAAGGGATAGGGAAGAACAGCCTATCCCTTAACTGTTTACTCCAAAGCCGACGTGTGCTGCAGAAAAAAAATCGCCTCCGGCTCCTGCTCCGTCTGCATTTTGTAGCAGTGTACATTTTGCATGGTGTTTCCATCATCAGGGCCCAATTACATAAAGCCTGTAAGCACAAAAAAATGCTAAGCACAGAAAAATATTGCTTAACAGAAACTGGCTACCAGCCAACATTCCATTAAGTTTACATTGTTGCGACTGGTACCCTACTCATTTTTTGCTTTGCAAAGAAATGTGATAAGCACTATTTTCTGCTAAACAGCTCTATGAAATCGGGCCCAGATTAAGCCCGGAGACAAAGCCCGGAGCCGAAGCCCGGAGCCGGAGCCTCAGCCGAGGTTTGGAAAAAAGCCCTTGATTTGAGTTCGTTATTTCACAGCATCCGACTATCGATTGTTTTATGCTATACGCATCAACTAACCCCCATGAACACATGATATTCCTCCGCGCGCACTATTTTAAAACGTGACCCAAAGGTACACTGCTCGCGCAGTGATAATGTACTTTATATGCTTTAGTAACATTAAACACCTATATATACTTAACTGGTAGTCTTATTAGACGATGTATTTACAAGCTTAAGCAGTTGAAAAGTAACAATATTTTTCCCAGTTAACCACAAACTTTGACACAGCTTAGTGTTCTAATTAATTGTCCTTTCTCAAATACAGATCACGAATTAGTTGGATTTTTCGTAGTTATTTTGTTGCTTTTTGTTGAAGTTGACTGTCTGCTATTGGTGTTTACGGTTACATGAGATATTTCAATGTTCTTTGTATCTAGGCTTAACTTTATAGCACGATGTAATCGGTATATTGTGCGTATGGTATTTTATTTAAAAACATAACAAACTTTTGTTTCCTTTCCACAGCACCCGAATTTCGTTCCATGCTTGTTAAGGCACCCGATCAGGCCATGAGAGAGTCGGCCCACCAACCGACGAGGGACCCCCCTTCCGTATCCTCCACACACCAGGTGCCAGAAGCACAGGAACGGGGAGGGGGAGGATCAAAAGGCTCTAGGGCCTGCTGCTTCTGCTGGTGTTGCTGTTGCAGTTGCTCGTGGTAGGATCACTTCGATTTTACCTTTATCATGATGCGTCCATCTTTGTCTGGGATTTTCTTCCCTTGAGGTCAATGTTATCAAACCGAGGCTGGAAGAGAAAATCGTCTGGCCCGTTCATGTCAAAATGTGTGTGACCATTGTTGTGTGGGGAGAACTTGAAAAGGATGGTTGCAACATGATACAGGTTTACTTGATGTTTCGACGTTTCAGATTTGTTCCTCTTCTTATGAAGACGAACCGGGCACACTGTTTGGACCGTCGAGACCTTCCTCACCATACGCTGGTTCTATGCAGAGATATTATTACATGGGTATCAACCGTAAACGTTTTTTTCTACTTACCTTCCACACAGTGCAAAGTTTCAAATTTTACTTGACAAAAACCCTGTGGCAAGGCTCAACTTTTCAAGTTCACACTGTAATCTTTCCTGCCAAATTTGGCATGTTCATTAGCTTACTTACTTGATAAACCATTCTCTTATCGTATTTTGGGAAAATTGTCTCATTTAAATAACAAAAATGGTTTAACAACCTTGTCTTATCTGCAGAGCTCAAAGTACACGTGGAAAATGCCAAAACAACTACCTTAAATTCATAAGTTATCCAACGTGTTTTAACTGTAAGCAAGTGGAAAATTAATCGTGTTTTATAATCGACTGTGTGAATGCAGTAAATATACACAACGGTACTATAACACTTGTGGTGTGGTTACAAGGCGCATTATTTTGTGACCGATTGTACAATAAATTATAATCTTCACTGTGTTGCATTCATGCAGCAATGTTTAACCCTGTTTTACAAGCATCATTGTGGCGCTCGTTATTCTCAGGCGACCATTGTGTTTGGATGTATGTCTGAATGGTTTTTTAGTCATGTTAGGTTTTGTTGGATGAAGGATGACTCCCTTGAGACAAAGTAATCATTCTTCATATCGTGTGTTTTGTTTCTCTTGGACAGTCTTAGTATGAAGAACACCGGCAAAGAAGAATCAGGAGGCGGCTCCATGGAGTTGGCAAATGGGGATACAAATGATAAGTAAGTATTCATGAGACTATTTGCAATTGAGATTTCAAATTTAAATAAATTAATGATTCATTGCTGTGTATTTACCTTGACGTCACAGTGGTGGTCTTTGTAGCAAATTGATGATGGTTTTTTTTTAACACAACTTGTGTCGTGCAAAAAAAAATATGGAGATTCATAAACACTTATTATGATGTCAGTACATCATAAATATTGGATTGTGAAACAAAACTTGATCAAATAAGAATGACAGTGTGTCCATTTTCAGAAACACGCAACTTTAATAAGCACATAATGAAATCTGATGGTTTTCAGTTTGCGGTGACACCATGCGTTATCCACTTTCCGCTATGGTAGAATTTGAGTTCTGATCCTTATAGGTGGATTAGGGCTCGATTTTTACACTGAACCGGTATTAGCCACCTGTAGCGGGCGCTACATTGACTGTTTGGGAGTCTGACTCAGAAGGACTGGGCAAGTCTATAAATCTGGATCGTTTTGATCCAGATGTTCGTGTGATACAGATATCTCTTCTCCAGTAATTCGTGTTGCGGACAGTAATTCGTGTTGCGATATCGCACTACGTTAAACAAAATGAACGTCGCCAATCAAGACTAACTGAACCGTAGACCTGAGGCCAGTAATTTTAGCAATGGGCCAGAAACTCATGACCGGACAAATCCGACCGTCTTGTGTTTTTCAATTCAATAGCAATACATGTACCTCACTCTATAATATCTTGAACAGACAAAAATTATGTTCAAATGTTGACTTTGAGTCTGACAGAGAAATAGGCCTACCTTTCAATTCTATGATATTGAGTTATAATGATTTAAATGTACTTAGTATCCTTAAAGACAGATGAGGTAAATATCCTCTTACATGTCTTAGTGCTATTAATTGTTCGAATAAAAACAGTTAAATGCATGTTTAAGGCCCTGTATTGGTAAGATCGAAAAACACAAATGTTCACAGATTCACACATAACTAACATGATTTAAAGTAAGTAATGGTAGAAAGGGTTCCTTAAAATATTTCCGCCTAAAATGCTATCGTTTCTGAGAATTAAAATGAGTAAAACAATAGTTTTTATCTCGCGTGATAAAAACTCGATGTTTGAAAAAATAGAAAACACATAAGGTCTCTTTTCACTATTTTCTCATGACCTCGATGAACAATTGAGCTCAAGCTTTCACAGATTTGTTTGTTCATGCATAATGTTGAATCACACAAAATGTGGACACTGATTTTGAGCTGTTACCAAAAGTGTACAATACCTTTCCTTCCTCCATGTTTAAACGGTGCAAGGAATTAATTTCTCAGTTTGAATCTGGTCTTGTAAAATTATTTCTGGTCCAGTAAACATTTTGAGATACAAGTCATGTGGTCTTTTGTATTCCCCCCCCAAAAAAAAAAAATCGAGCCCTGTGGATTGCAATAACGTCACGAACTTCACACAATCCTCTCTGAATGTTTTGAACAACGTTGAAAACATAAAAGATGGCGAACGTTAGCCATTCAGAGAGGATTGTGGGATATGTGACGTCATGTGCAGAACTTGTCCTGCTTATTTTATCTACTGCAACGGGAGTAGATCGGGTGAACTTCTCGTAATTATCTTCACTATCCCTGAGTTACCAAACTCATCTCACTTGTTGACTGTGTTTGATGTGTTTTTTCCCTTAATAGTCCAACAGTAGAAGAGATACGAATCTGGTCACATTCATTCGATGCAATGATGAAAAGTGCAAGTAAGTAGATTCAGTAGTACTCATTTTATGCCCAGTACAAAAATAATGTAGTGGGACGATTCCCAAGAGTTTGTCCCCTCAAATTGGTTTGAAAAGGCCAACAATTGGTAACTGAGATGGTAGGATCAACTTCATTTAGGCTATATGGTTGTCTTTGTTCCCATAGGGAAGCCCATTTCCTTTCTTGGTTGACTTAGGCCTGCGCTAAACGTCGCACTTTTGCGAGCCGAACTCAAATGTTTTCAGTTCGATTCGACACGGCAAGAGCGCGACGTTTGTCACCGTGTCGTGCCGCTACCGTGTAGCACGGCAGGGCTTGCCGTGTACACGGCAGTGCCGACTTAAATAAAGGTTTGCGCTAAACGTCGCTCTTTTGTCGAATTTAATTCCTAATTTTACAACTGTTTGAGTTCGACACGACAAACGTGCGACGTTTAGCGCAGGCCTTAGACAACGCTGCATTAAATCATTTCGCCAAACAATAGGTAATTTCAACCAATCGTTTTGAGGGCAGTAAATTTTTCGTTAAATCGTAATTCCAACCCGCATTCTAAGTTCTGCATTGATTAGATATACGTTATTTGCTTGTAAACAATATGGTGATTTTTCTTGTTTTTTTTGGGGGGGGGGGGAGAAAGTAACCTGGAAAGTTTAACAAGATGGTGGGAACGCATCTACTCTTCCAAAAATAAATTCATACAAATTTGTATTTTTTTATTTTTATTAAGGAGGTCGCAGGAGATTTCGGGACTATTTACGGTCGGAATATAGCGAGGAGAATTTACTATTCTGGTTAGCCTGCGAAGAGCTAGGGAAGGAATCCAACTCGGCTGCTGTAGAGGAAAAGGCCAGGCTAATTTATGAGGATTATATATCTATTCTTTCACCAAAAGAGGTAAGAACCTATCCTCACCTATCCTCAATAAAAACAAACCTTTGCTTAATATCTTAAGATTGTTGGGCTGTAGTCTTGAGGTAGACGATTTTTTTTTTGATTTTTTTATTAAAACTACCGGTCAGAAAATAAGAGGAAAAACTTCTAGCCCTCTTTGTTGAATAACCTGCATTTGATATTTTTTTTAACTATGGGATATTTTGGAACGCTGTGTGTGGTAGGACATACCAGGTAAATTTCAATTGTTTATGTAGATGAAAAATTATGATCATTCGCACATTTTTGAGAACAATGGATTCTGTCTGCTGCCACCAAGCGTCCCCAAGAGTCTTCAGCGGGAAAGTGTGATAAGTTTTAACCATCTTTGTCAGTGTTATTAATAGCTCTCACACATTTGATGTTAAAGACACTGGACACTATTGGTAATTGTCAAAGACCAGTCTTCTCACTTGGTGTATCTCAACATATGGATAAAATAACAAACCTGTAAAAACTTGAGCTCAATTGGTCGTCGAAGTTGCGAGATAACTATGAAAGAAAAAACACCCTTGTCACACGAAGTTGTGTGCAACTATGTCACTTCAGAGGGAGCCGTTTCTCACAATGTTTTATACTGTCAACCTCTCCCCATTACTCGTTACCAAGTAAGGTTTTATAGTAATAATTATTTTGAGTAATTACCAATAGTGTCGACTGCCTTTAAAGCGTGTTTTGAATTTGATTGCTTCCCCAGGTAAGTCTGGATTCTCGCGTTCGAGAGACCGTAAATCGGAACATGGCCGACCCGACCATTCACACGTTCGACGAAGCCCAGCAACAAATCTACATCCTCATGCACCGAGACTCATTTCCACGCTTTCTCAACTCCAAAATGTTCCGGAGAATGGTCGAGAATGCGAGCCGGGAGAAGAAGTGAGGAGCCTCAACTACCGGTAGGCCTGATACCTCAAGGCCCGCCTTCTCCTCATGACTTTTGGTGTGAAAAAAATTCGAAACACTAATGATGACCTTATGGACGTTGAACGGAGCAGTGTGGTTAACATTGTGTAGACTTTTTAAAATGGACGACAAGACGGCTTCAGCGATTGTCCAGCGTGTCTTCAAAAGACGATGCCCTGCAAAAGTGACATCACGCAGACGAGCATCGCCGTGGACGATTAAAAATACACCTGGGGCTTGTTGACTCACCGTGTTAGAAAACATGACGTCACTGATCAGACCACGTGACTACTAGACGAACGAGATGACGACAGCGAAGCGGTACCGCGCCGTGACGTGCACCGTTGAAAATTGGCTGCAATATGGGCGGCATCTACCGTAGAGGGCGTACCACTTGCAGAGATTTGGCGTGACCTCTCTCCTTCATGAAGGTGTAAACAAAAATGGCGGTCATGCTGGAAGGACTCTATTAATATGGGATCCATTTAAGAAGTTCAGAGAACACAGAGTTGCCGACCGGCTGTACATCGTAACGATTACAATGCCGAAGGATCATTCTGCTGTTGGAAGAAGACAAAAAGTGAAAAGATGGCACTGTGTCCAACATTTTCCTCAGGGATTATTCACAAATTTACACATCGGCGTGCTTAAGTTTAACAAAAATGATGGAATGATAAAGAAAAGGAGGGAAAATGAAAGCCGGAGCTTTCATTACGAGGGCTGCATGCTTTAATACTCAAATCCACGAACGCTTATGGTTGGTGTATACCAGTATAATGGCGTACGGAGAACGTGTGTGATATCAAGGGTGGCATGTCGCTTGCCCGTTAAGGATGCAAGTAATGAGTGATAACAGTTCAAAGTTTCTCCACCAGGTTTGTGCTTCGGGTGAAGACACAATCGTTCCAGGCTAGCAGTGAGTCTTTCGCTGGGGTTGATTCGAAGCCAACTGTTTTAACAATGACCTGGATTTTGGTTTCCACATTTATAACCGGTTTTGAAACATTCCATTCAGCAAAAAAATATCGACTCTGTTTTTACCTTCCACTGAGTATGCATGCTCTATATGCATGCTCTATCTAAAACATGACTTTGTTTTAAATGTTAGTGAAATTTTAAAACTCTTCGTACCATTTCCATCAAAATTTACTATTGACTGTTGATGCAAAAAGTCTTTAATATAAAAGCAAAGAAAACTTGTAGATTTTTTTTATGGCAATCATGTATGAATGCATATGCAAAGGCAAATTGAGATTACAAATCACATGACCGTATTCTTTAGTGCCCATTGGCTTGTCTAGTTTAAAATTTGTTTTCTTATCAACCCCACGAGCAACTCTATAAAATAAGAGCCTATAGATCGTTGACAGCGGTAAATGGTGTTTGAGATATTAACCCTACAATGTGGAAATAAGCGATTGTGGATTATCTTATCCAAGCTGATGTTGTGAAGAGACTTTGAAACAAAAGCATCCAGAAGGCATCGCCATTTTATTAATGACGTCGAAGGAGCAGAAACGCATGAAAACAAGAGGTTTGGAAAAAAAGTTATTAATAAGTTATAATTTGTGGCCTTTTTATCAACGTGTGTACGCGTGAGGTTGAGACTGCGAACCGGTGCAAGCGACTTTTCTACACCCTTGACCAAAGTAGTTTCGTCATAATGACGTAACAGCCTACAATGTTTCCTCGCCATTGGCTCAAGTAGTGAGCTTTTATAAACAAATAAAAAACAAGTAAAATGATGAGTGACTTTTGATTTCTTGTGATACAATAACACCTATGATCGAAAAACGCGCCTCTGCCAAAGAACTTATATTCGTAACAAAACATATTGATGTCCTTTTGTTTTTGTTTTCTACTCACAAATTTTGATGTTTATTGCTTAACGATTTTACCAACGGACGGTCTAATTTGTATTGATTTGTAATGTTTTTCGGTGACAGTAACGTAATTTTAAAGAATATTGTCTGAAATGTGAAAGTTGTGATGGGTGACTATTTAGTGAATATTTAGATTTTAAATTCGGGAAGTTGTCATATTGCTTTTTTGTCAGGAACGTGATTTGTACTCGTACCTTTTTACTGTTAGTGTTACACACAACACTGTGTGCACAAGTGTATCGTTCTACATTATAGGTGCTTTTTTGAAAAGCGAGTGCATTTTAAATTTGTAAGTAAATTAGCAGTGCAATTTTTTATTCATATCGGTGGAGCTACAAAGTGTGAAGAATTTTCAAAGCAAGTTGTTTACCTCATTCTGGTGTTTCCGTCAGTGGTTAGTCTGTGGATCCACACATTGTCGTCTTACGTGCTGTTGATCAACTCCTTCTTCTTTCAATATAGGCCTACATTTTATATTCCCCGGTTTATTCAACTACGGATATTGTGTAGGGATGTATAAATTAATTGAGTACAAAAGAAAATGTGAGTGTTGAACTTAACCAAGGATAGGACCCAAAACTACGTTTTCCGCTATGTTCTCTCTAATTTGTTTTCGATTTGGTATGATTCCGTTGCAGTGCAATTTTCTAGGGTGGTCCCTAGTTTTAGGCAAAATTGGTTTGTGTGGTTTTTTTTTCCAAACCCGTTTATCGCGCCTGGTGCTGACTTAGAATATTATCCACATCTGTTGGTTGATATCAACTAATTTTTTTTAAGTATCCACTCTGTGTCAATGATTAGCATGGTGTTTTGATGACGCGATTTCGATAGTGTGATGTGGATGCTGTTAAACACAATCAATTCCGTAAAAATTACTTTATTCGCCTTATCCACAGGAATGCAAGGCGGTATTTTTTCACATTAAACCTGTCCTCCTTGCACCCTTCATGCATCAGTGAAATGAGCCATATCCTTATACATAAACAGCACCATTTCAATCCTGGCATAACACAATTAGGGGCAGTTCTTTCACTTAATTCCACTAAAAAATTAACACGAGATTGCTTCTGCAAACACGTATCATCACGGGCATTGCAGTTTGTATTCAAGGAATAAGACGTAAGATGGCTGACTCACGAAGAAGACGAATAGATACAGACAATTTCATTTACCTCCTAAGATCAACTCACCATATATATCTTCGGCCTCTTCCAAACCTCGGCTTGGGCTTCGGCTCTGGCTTTTGGCTCTGTCGTCAATTTTGGAGCAGTGTACATTTTGTACGGTGTTTCCAGCATCAGACGAAGCCCAGAGCCGGAGACAGATCCTAAGCCGAGGTTTGGAAAAAGCCTCTGGCCACATGTTTGGAAATATTGAAGTAGGTCCCGACGATATGTACATAACAGTGTATACTTTGCATCGATGTTTACAGCATGCTGACAGCACCCACAGTATACTTTAATAGAATCACTTTAATAAAATGTCCCTTAGCTATTTCTTAATTTCACCAAGACTTCACTATCAACCCACACATACCCCATAAACACTCCAAGGTGAAGAGGGGCAATACTGGTGAAATGTGTTGTCAGAAGATTCACCCATTTACGTCAAAGTACCTGAGTGTCTGGTCGCCCATGCAGCACACCGTTTGACCATTCGCCTATTTAAAAACAACTACCCGATTACGAACTGTACGATAGAATAACTTTTTATGATGTTGTCAAACACCATCAATTAAACACTACTTCATACTTACACTTACAAAGTGTATGACTTATCTGAGATGTTTTGTTATATCAAACTTGTAGCTTATCAACACAATCATCTGTATTCATACCAAAAGGCAAGTTTATTTAAAGAAGTCATCAACCAACCTACTGGAAGAATTTTTGAATTTCTCCATCAAACTTAAAAATGGAAGACTTCAACAATTTCATATGTTGCCGACCTATTTCCCAATGCGTTCATTTGGTAAATTAACGTGGCCAGCGTGAATGAGCATTTATTATATGGTTTGTCACGTATCTTATGGGCATTAATGATGTCTTTCAGTTATAGTATGTGTACATTATCCAATGACAATAGCTGGTTGCACGTAGGGGTGTACCCACAACACAGGTTTTTTTTGTTCTGGCTCAGATTCTACAACCACTACTCAGTACTCCAGTGGTCAAAGATTGTTGTACATGTATTATGTGGCAGACCCTTTTTGTACATGTACAGAAAGAAAACCAAATGAATGTGCAGGTGTTAATAATTCATGGGCACTTTTGTATGATGTGATGTTGTTTCTCTTTGTCTTTTTGTACTGTAATCACTGCTTCTGACTTCTTTACGTGCCAATTTTGCTATATATATATATACCTCAACTTATAAGCAGACCACGTGCCGAATATGGGCATTCTAGGCACAGCCCAAAACGTTGGCCCTTATCATAGAACTGCTTAACCGCACAAAGTAGCTAAGCACAACGAAATTATGCTTAGTAGAATCAGGTTACCTGCCAAAATACCATTTCACATTTACCATTTGTGGCTGGTATCCTGCTCATTTTTGCTAAGTAGGAAGTTGTTAAGCAATATTTTCTGCTTAAGCAGCTCTATGAAATTGGGCCCGATTTCACAAACACCAAGATTCATCTTAAGATGTCTGTTGTCAACATTTGCATAGTGATCTGTGTTGTGACATCACACTTTGCTTAACAATTAAGATTGATACACAGTTAAGATTAGTCTTAAATCTTTGTGAAATTGGTCTCTGGTCCAGTCCTCAAACCATCGTTCGTGGGAGGTGCATATATACACATTTTTCCTAATATTAGTTGTGTGTATTTATGAGGCTATACGTTTTGGGCTTGGCTATTAACATCATAAGTTGGGTTTTATTTTAGCACTATCCATGCTACGCACAGACAGTTCGTGATCAATATCCACGAACGTTGGGTCTTGGAATATTCCGGAACCAAAGGTTTCTCTCTCTTCTTTTTGTCTTTTAGTCAAAGAGCCACATCAGCTTTGTCGTCTCTTTTTAACACACTTTTTGTGAATGTTAGTAACCATGTTCCTTGTACTTGTGTTACATAACCATACTAAGTATATGCTAAACAAGGGACCAAGTAACATCTATAATTCTACAGGAAACTGTGTTAGCATTGTACTTTATAAATCTTATTTTCTTCAGAAATTTGATCAAAGTAATATGTTTACTATCTTGCTGCAAATTTTAGCACTGTAAAGTGTGTACATAGTGTATTGAAGAAATAGCGTAATAATTGTAGATACGTTTAGCTATTTTAGTTGACATTTATTTGTTATGTCAAATTGATATATAATTTATTATAAAATATATAAAAGAGAGAACAGAATTTAATACAATGTTAACAATTTATGTTTAAGTAAATTTGCATAAATATAATTTTATTTAAAGGTAACGATATTTTACGGAACGTAACTAATTTTCACAAGAAATGTACCACCGGGTTGTAATCGCATATTATGTAACTAATGAATGGGGCCCAATTTCATAAAGCTGTTTAGCAGAAAATTGTGCTTAACACATTTCTTTGCTAAGCAAAAAATGAGTGGGATACCAGTCGCAACAGTGTAAACTTTATGGGGTGTTGGCTGGTAGCCAGTTTCTGGTAAGCAGTATTTTTTGTGCTTAGCATTTTATTTGTGCTTACCGGCTTTATGAAATTGGGCCTATTATAGGAAGATACAGTTTCAAAGTCCTAAACACACCCATTATCATAACTTAGTGTAGCACATTATATAGGGTCAGTTTGTCTTGTAAATGGGCATTTACGAACTGTCTCTGTGCTTTTCAAGCTCCGTCATTTCGGTTTGCATCCCTCGTATGATCTGCACCGCCCCCCCCCCTCCCACACACAAAGCGGACAGGTTAACACAACGTTGTTCCCATGGGTGTGCCATATTGCCACACCATGTTGTCTCAGGCATGGTATGCTTGATAACAACGAGAGGAAAACGATACGGTACAAGCTCATGGGAACGAAGTTGTGGTCAAAAATGTAACATCTATCCAGTTGCGGTCTATTAAAACATACAACTCCAGATACGATACTTCTAGCGGTAAACCACGTATATATTTCTAATGTAAGCTTACGGGTGGCACTCCATCGTATTCTCATATACAGATCTCAAAATTCCACCCATCTGTACTAAGTTGTTTATCATACGGTATGTTATTGTTGTTTTGCGTAATGCATAAAACATGTTATTCATTTGAGCGAAGTCAAATACCTCATCAGCAGAACAACGCTACGACTCACTCTGATGAATCTGCATAAACTCGTCAATGACTTGCGCATTAATTTTCCAAATATATTTCAAAAAAATTATGAATTACTGAACAATTCTGAATTATGTTGTACAACCAACCACGCGGTTGGAAATTGATAACGCAAATAAGTGTTTGTTTCTGTAAACCCGAAAACTTGCAAATATTTACGGTCAAGCGTAAATTTAAATTTGGTTTCATCTTTATGTTACTACACTAAAGTTGCGTTGGGTGATTGTTATCCTAAATATGGGCATATCACATCAAAATATTGTCACCAAAAATAAAATTAACAAAAAATAGTCGGTGACATTTTTGGAGGACGTTTCACACGATGTAAGTTGTACATCATTGTTGTCAAGTATCTGAGGGGCGGACTAAAGTCACTTGTACGAAATTTATCCATTGAAATTCTTCAAACTTATGGGTTTGCCCAGGGGTTTAAGCTGCATAGATACCCAGACGTCCCGTGGACTCTCTGTTTCTGTCCTTTACATAGAATATCTGTCAACATCTAAGACAGCCTCGCTCTCAATTTATGATATTCAATTTGTGTTCAACACACTTTCTTAAATTCCCGTGGGTCTGTACAATCTGAGATGTTACGCAGAATATTTTGCTCAGTTTCACAAAGGCTTGTTTTATTTATCCATCTTGCTGGTAACCATTCGGAAGGGAACCAGCTGCGCAATATCAACTGACATTATATGATATACTATTTTAATGTTCGGTATATTGGCTGTTTACGAAGTGACTGTTTTTGGCAATGATGACCAGATCGCTGAAAAGCCAGTAAGTCTCAACGTGTTTGTGCAGCCGTTAGCCAAAGCCAAAGTCGCTTTAATTTGGACAAGGCCAGAATTGTTTAGCTTCGTGTAAAACTTTTCCCCATGAGACACCCTCCTTCCCGTGGGTGTACGATCTCACCGCATCAGTTAGCCTCGAGAAGGGTAGATACGGCGTGCTATAACCTTGGGACCGAGATCCTGATCAGGGTGCAGCCATGTTGGTTGGGATTCGAACCCACGACCTTTGACATTCTAGAGCAGATGTCTTACCAACTAGACCACCGAGATTGCCCGGTAGCTAGAGGCAGTTCGAATCCTATATTTTAACAGCGGGTACCGCAACAATTTAATAGATGTTAAATTTGCACCGGGGATAAAGAATATTGTATGCCAAACTGTTTGTGTATGGACAAATGTTCAAAACGATGATGTGGATGTTACCAATAGGGTTTGAAATAAGAAACTCAAATTGACTCAACCCAACCCTACTCCAACCCCGATCTATGCGAAGGTATGCATACAAATAATTGTTGATATTTTCACATTGATATTATCCAATTTGGACAAAACCAATTTTGTACACAAATATTGAGACACCGCTGTTTTGATTTTATGATTTGACAATGTGAATTGGAACTCTTTGTTCATTTGGAGAATGATGTGTAAAGTTTAAGAACAACAAAAAATAATGTTAATTATTTTATCAATAACAGTCCATTCAATGTGGCGTAAAGTGAGATTTTTCTATAACAACATGTTTTATAATTATACGTAAACGCTTGTATGACATGTCAAAACCTTTGTATGATATATAACCTTTTTTCCACCAAAATCACCGAGGTACGTAGATATACATAATTATTGTTCAGAACACAATCTGTGAAAAAAAAATTATATTAAACTTGGATTCCTAGCGAGTAGCCATTTTTGTGCATATCTGCCTCATACGGGGATAATCTTTTTAAGGTGTACATGTTGTATGTTCGTACAGTTGACAAAAAATAAAAGCGCTGACTGTGCAGGCTTTTGCACACATCTTGATGTGAGTTTTATTTTCGTTTGTTATTAAAGCCTTTTGTTAGTGGATAGTAAACTTTTAAAGTGTGTTTGTTATTTTGTGTTACATATTTTGTGATCAGGTGGAAAAAGTAAATCAATCGTGTCATCATAATTTCCACTTTTCAAAACTTCTTGAAACACTAAACTTGCACAAACAGTCAACACATAGCAACAATAACATAGTACAGGTAAACAATGTTAGAAAATAGGTTCATTTATAGAAGTTAAGATGAAACAATACGTGACACATTTATTGCTTTCGAGAGCTTAATGCATTCATTAAACACATAGTGGTTCTTCGACGGTAAAAGCTTTTTAGAACGACTCTAAAAATAAACAGCAAAGCAACGTATCTGAACTAGAATAGTGCTCACTGATTACCCCTACGCAAATCTAAATAAACAGCAAGGTTGGTTGTGTTTTTATACTTAAAACAATTGTTATGTGCATAATTATGTCTATATAAGGAGATAGAGGGGAAGTCTGTCAAGTCGGATGGGATCATTATATTTGAGACCTCTATTCGAATGTCATTGAAAAGCGATTCATAATGACGTCAACACCCTGGATCTCAACATAAACATGACGCGTGCTTGTTTGTTTGTTTTTCTGTTTGTTTTGGGTATGTTTGTTTGTTTGTTTGTTCAGATGATTTTCAAAGGGAACTCGGCAAGCCTCCCACAAGGGGAAATAAACACAGAGCTGGCAACAGCTGCCAATCTCTCTCACACAACTTCCCGTTGGTTTAACCATGATTCAGTAACTAGACGACATTGCTCATTCTCATCATTCTCGTGTTATTTATGTTATTTACTATTGTCTTAAAGGAACATTACAGAATTGGTAAGAAAAAACTTGTAAAATATACTTTTTTATCACAGATTTACATAAAACGTACACGGTCTAATGATGATGATAGTAGAAATCATCCCTTGAAATATTTCTGTCTGAAATGCCATATTTGATGAGAAATTAATTAACTAAATTTCCGATTGGAGTTTATCGCTCAGTGAGCGTTTTATTCATTTGTTGAATAAACATGATTTCATGCAAATGTGTAATCGGTTTTGCACTATTTTCTCGTGACCCAGATGGCCGATCGATCTCAAACTTCTACAGGTTTGTCAGTTTATGCATATGGTGGATTACATAAAGTGATTACACTGCCAGCAACTGTTTTGTTAGCAAAAACCAATTCTGTAACGTTCCTTTAACAAGGTCTGCATTAGTAATTTTTTTACATATTGTGCGGTTGTAGATGGGCACCGCCCATTAAGGCACCCCTCCCCCCCCCCTCCTCAGCGTGAATTGCACCCTGTGTCCCTCCCTTCCTTTGAGAATGTAGAACGTTTAATTTTAGTACCGGTATGTGTGCTCCATTTGAACATGTGCCTCTCAGAAAAAATATAACTTTGTTGGTGGAGCGTTAGGTTGCAGCTTGGGCTACTGAAATATCATGAATTAAAATTGAAAGGTTACATTAAAAAAATTGTCGGCGGTTAGGGTAGTCTTTTGGCTAGTCTAGTGTTTAGTAGTATTTTTTGGTCCATAACTCGGTAACCGACCAACACGTTATCTTATTGTACCGGCAATCTTTGTTGCTGGGTACCAGTTTCATTATCGTTACACGTTGAGTTATATAACCAAACAGACATATGAAGCTAGTCTTGGTGCACGAAGTTCTTGTTGAGTCACTCGACACTACACACGACGCGACTATCGAAGTTTCCCAACAGCGCCAGCTATTGTTCGATAGCCGCGGAGCGCGCTAAATCGCGATAGTTGCGTGTTAATGAACAACAACGTCTCGCGCCAAGACTGCGACTGGTGCCCTGTTTCTCAAGAGATTTGTTTATATTAAAAGTGTTGGAGCCACTGATTTGGTTAGTCGCTTTTCAGTGTCGTTTTCTCTTAGTTATGATGAGAATCATGAATATTAATGTTCAATAGTTCACTGATGATTCACATAAAGTGTGTGTGACCAGACTGTGCATAATAATTTCAGCTCCCAACCAAGTTGTAGGCCTAGGTGAATCTAAATCTATCACATTTTTATTTATTATCACCCCAACCTCGTCCCCATGTTTACTTATTTCCAACCAATGTTTACAATAGTAAACCCTGGGAGGGAAACTCTTTGCTCGGACCGTGATTGGACAAAACCAATGTTAAACCTTTGTCAAATCAGCCGGCTGGCAACCAATGTACAAACAGGCTATTAAATCTGGTACCGGACCACGAGACCATGACGAAGATGTGAATTTCGAAAAGCAGCCATACTAATCTAATTTGCATACGTATTCAAAAAATGTGGATATGCAAATGATCCAATACCAGGGCCCAATTTCATAGAGCTGCTTAAGCATAAAATATTGCTCAACAATTTTCTGCTTAGCAGAAATGAGCAGAATACGGTCACAAATTGTACACACTATATGGTAGCTTGGCTGGTAATCTTATTCCCGTAAGCATAATTTTGTTGTGCTTAGCTACTTTTTGTGCTTAAGCATGCAGCTCTATGAAATCGGGCCCTTGGTGAGAGAGCGGTCAACCTCGTACTGCTCGACATACCCTGGGGACGAGGTTGTCATCACCCCCCCCCCCCATTTCAAAACAGTGCTCTCTACGTCACAGTCTAAAGTAGGATGTGTTAATTAACGGGTGGGTGGTATTGATTACATCTAAATTCTCAATACCTAAATACAGGCCAAAATCTCTGGTGCTATGTTTTTTCAGCAAAGTAATGTCGTCCACCAACCAGAAACCCTCTGGGTTGGCACTGATTTATCAATTAATCGAGTGCACCTCATTTATTTTGTGAGTAAATAGCTCTGGATCACCCCCCCCCCCCCAACAAAAAGGTCGAGTCTACCACGCGTCTACTACCAAACCGCCTGTTCAGTCCTTTGTTATGCAAATAGGAAATCCAGGGACGTGTGGAATCCAGGGACGTGGCGCGTCTTGAGGAAAGGTTGGAGCAGGCGGTCGACGCCCGTCCGTGCGTGTGACGTGGCGCCATGTATTGTCAGTGAAGAAAGCAATTGTGGCTTTTTTTTAGTCTCTGTGCCTTTTCTTCCAACAAATTCATGTTTTCGCCGCATTTCCGAGAGTTACTGCCAACAAATACGACGGTGAGTTGACAATTTTCTTGTCTACAGAATTATAGTAAAGAGAACGATTTTTATCTGCATAGTTTAAAGAAATTTGGGGCGTTTTGTGCACAGGCGCCGAGTTTAAAATCCTCACGTGTTAGTTTCTGAGGTTGTCTGTACTGTAGTGTTGTTTCAATCCAAACGCCATCTTCGAAAATAAGAAATTCACAAAAACTAGTCGTCTCAAAAACTCAGAAGTGGTACAAGTTGAACTGAAATTCTCAAAAATGTTAAACCTTATTAAATAAGAAACTTATTTAAAGATGTGAAGTTATGTTATCACAAGTACGAAAATGTAAAGCACTCGGCGACATAACCCTGGTAGGATGTCGGTGTCCTTTGCGTTGTATGCAGTAGAGGTGTCCAACCTGGCTAACAACAGTACATCAGTAACACAGGGTCCAATTTCATCATGGCCCTGCTTATTGTGGAATTCTGCGTTTAGGGCACCATGTTAACTACATAGTTCTATTCCACGGTAAGCAAAGCCATGAAATTGTCCCAGTTTAGAAAGAAAGAAAACTAGGTCATGTGTGACTGTGAGGTGAACTCCTGTCCTTCTTAAATAGTCCTTCTAAAATTGTGCTACTAACCAATTACTAACCAAGTGTCAATTGTGCAAACTCCTGCAACTTGTAGACAGAAATCTACATCTGAGATGAATTCAAGTCTCATGGCCTACCCTTCAAGGTCCCAATTTCACAGAGTTGTTAAGCAGACAATTTTGCGCTAAGCAAAACTTGGCACTAGCAGGATCATACCAGTCAAAGATGGTGCATTGACACCATTACTTTGGCTGGCAACCATTGTGGTAAGTACAACTAATGTGCTTAGCTACTTTCTGTGCTAAGCAGCTCCATGAAACTTTGCTCTGTTCCAAAGTCACAACCAACCAACCAACCTGAACTTGTGGTCTGTGCCAACTTGTTCACCTACCACTTTGGTATTCCCTGCCAAATTGTCACTTCTGCTAATTCATTCCCCTGCCAATTTCTTGTTTTTCTTGAAACAAATTGTAAGTGTACCCAAGTCAACAATGGTCCCAAGTCAACTTGGCCTAAGTCAACTTAGTTGCGATAATCGTAACCCTCCATCCTCCCGACGGTTACGAGTCATGCAGTGCAAAAAAGTGGCTAAATAAAAATTTTGACTATTTTGGTCAGACTAGTCACCAGATTTGCCCAATTTTTACCACTTTCAAAAACATGACACACATTCTAAGAACATGGATTTGAACTTCAATGTGTCATGAATCCATTCATAACACTCGAAACATCATTGAGAAAATATTTTAAGAAAAAAAGACAAAAACTTAGCAGAAATTGAGCGAAATTCTCATGAAGCGTAGACAATCTCAGGTCCAGTTTTCGAACCTCGCGATTCGTGACCTAGCAACATCTCGACCAATCAAACGGACTCATCCTTGAGCGCATTTTGTCGAGTTGCACAATCACAGGATATTTATGAGGAAAAATTTACAAATTGAGCTCGCATTCTGGAATGCTGTTCCTGCAATTAATCAGCGCAAACTGCAGATGGCGCAAATCCTTTAAATACATCTGAGAGGGCAAGGGCACTTCCAAAAAATGAAACCAAGTGTTAATATCCCTTTTTTATTTTAGGTGAGCTCTGTCACCAAAATGTAATAGACATGTGTTTGAGGGCAGTGTAATTTTCCAATATGCACATGTAAGATAACATTCTATAGCAATTTGTCTGACAAAAGCATTGTTGAACTAAAATTCTATAACATTGCATCACTTCCAGATTGAAATAACAAGTAGAAGTTATATAAATGGAAGAAAGATGGAGAGAAAAAATATCATCTTGTGATAATGTATCACCTCCATCACAAAAAATATCTCTCTATTGTCTTTTTGTTTGTGTACAGCTGAGACTTGCCATCTCCAAAGAGATCTACCCGTCAACAAGTAGATGTCTGAGAGCTGCATAATGATGCCCTCTCCAGTAAAAGGTAAATTCCTTTAAACATTAAAACATGAATATATCATTGTGTATTCTAGTTTGCTTTGTTTGGAAAGCCACATACATTCTAAGCCTTTGAAACTTGAAGGGATTCCTCAGTACCTTGCCACATGAGATTTGTCCAACACAGGCTTGGAATTTCATCTTTGAGAGGGCAAGGGCACTTCCATTTGAAAAAACATCAGAACCAGTATTAATAAACCTTTTTTTATTAAATAGGTGAGATCTGTCACCGACATTTAATGGACATGTGTGAGAGGCCCACTGTAATTTTCCAAGATACGCATGTAAGAAAAACATCCTATAACAATTTGCCTGACAAAAGCATTGTTTAACAAAAGATCTATGATGTGGCATCACTTCCATCTTGAAATAACATTTGTAAGTTACACAAATGGAAGAAAGGTGGAGGGAAAAAATATCATCTTGTGATAATGTATCACCTCCATCACAAAAAATATCTCTCTATTGTCTTTTTGTTTGTGTACAGCTGAGACTTGCCATCTCCAAAGAGATCTACCCGTCAACAAGTAGTTGTCTGAGATCTGCATAATGATGCCCTCTCCAGTAAAAGGTAAATTCCTTTTAAACATTAAAACATGAATATATCATTGTGTATTCTAGTTTGCGTTGTTTGGAAAGCCACATACATTCTCAGCCTTTGAAACTTGAAGGGATTCCTCAGTACCTTGCCACATGAGATTTGTCCAACACAGGCTTGGAATTTAATCTTTGAGAGGGCAAGGGCACTTCCATTTGAAAAACATCAGAACCAGTATTAATAAACCTTTTTTTTATTAAAAAGGTGAGATCTGTCACCAACATTTAATGGACATGTGTGACAGGCCCACTGTAATTTTACAAGATGCACATATCAGAAAACATCCTATAACAATTTGCCTGACAAAAGAATTGTTTAACTAAAATTTTATGATATGGCATCACTTTCAGATTAAAATAAAAATTGTAAGTTACACAAATGGAAGAAAAGTGGAGGGAAAAGTTATCATCTTGTGATAATGTATCACCTCCATCACAAAAAAAAATCACTCTCTTGTTTTTTTGTTTGTGTACAGCTGAGACTTGCCATCTCCAAAGAGATCTACCCGTCAACAAGTAGATGTCTTGGGATCTTCATAATGATGCCCTCTCCAGTAAAAGGTAAATTCCTTTTAAAGATTAAAACATGAAAATATATTTGTATATTCATGTTCGCGTTGTTTGGAAAGCACATACATTCTCAGCCTCTGAAACTTGAAGGAATTCCTCAGTACCTTGCCAATGACATTTGTCCAACACAGCTTGGAATTTCATCTTTGAGAGGGCAAGGACACTTCCATTTGAAGAAAACAGTAACCAGTATTAATAAACCTATTTTTTTATTAAAAAGGTGAGATCTGTCACCAACATTTAATGGACATGTGTGACAGGCCCACTGTAATTTTCCAACATGCACATATCAAAAAACACCTACAACAATTTTGCCTGACAAAGAATTGTTTAACTAAAATTCTTATGATGGCATCACTTCCACTTAAATAAAAATTTAAGTTACACAAAGGGAAATAAAGTGGAGGGAAAAGTTATTATCTTGTGATAATGTATCACCTCCATCACAAAAATATCACTCTATTGTTTTTTTGTTTGTGTACAGCTGAGACTTGCCATCTACAAAGAGATCTACCCGTCAACAAGTAGATGTCTGAGATCTTCATAATGATGCCCTCCTCCAGTAAAAGGTTAAATTCATTTTAAAGATTAAAACATGAAAAATATTATTGTATATTCATGTTCGCTTTGTTTGGAAAGAACATACATTCTCAGCCTCTGAAACTTGAAGGAATTCCTCAGTACCTTGCCACATGAGATTTGTCCAACACAGGCTTGGAATTTCATCTTTGAGAGGGCAAGGGCACTTCCATTTGAAAAACTACAGAACCAGTATTAATAAACCTTTTTTTATTAAAAAGGTGAGATCTGTCACCAACATTTAATGACATGTGTGAGAGGCCCACTGTAATTTTCCAAGATGCACATATCAGAAAACATCCTATAACAATTTGCCTACAAAAAGAATTGTTTAACTAAAATTTATGATGGCATCACTTCCAGCTTTAAATAAAAATTGTAAGTTACACAAAGGGAAGAAAAGTGGAGGGAAAAGTTATCATCTTGTGATAATGTATCACCTCCATCACAAAAAATATCACTCTCTTGTTTTTTTTTGTGTACAGCTGAGACTTGCCATCTCCAAAGAGATCTACCCGTCAACAAGTAGATGTCTGAGATCTTCATAATGATGCCCTCTCCAGTAAAAGGTAAATTCCTTTTAAACATTAAAACATGAAAATATTATTGTATATTCATGTTCGCGTTGTTTGGAAAGCACATACATTCTCAGCCTCTGAAACTTGAAGGAATTCCTCAGTACCTTGCCACATGAATTTGTCCAACACAGGCTTGAATTTCATCTTTGAGAGGGCAAGGGCACTTCCATTTGAAAAACATGAGAACCAGTATTAATAAACCTTTTTTTATTAAAAAGGTGAGATCTGTCACCAACATTTAATGGACATGTGTGAGAGGCCCACTGTAATTTTCCAAGATGCACATATCAGAAAACATCCTATAGACAATATTGCCTGACAAAAGAATTGTTTAAACTAAAATTTTATGATATGGCATCACTTCCAGCTTAAAATAAAAATTGTAAGTTACACAAATGGAATAAAAGTGGAGGGAAAAGTTATTATCTTGTGATAATGTATCACCTCCATCACAAAAAATATCACTCTCTTGTTTTTTTTTTTGTGTACAGCTGAGATTTGCCATCTCCAAAGAGATCTACCCGTCAACAAGTAGATGTCTGAGATCTTCATAATGATGCCCTCTCCAGTAAAAGGTAAATTCCTTTTAAAGATTAAAAACGTGAAAATATTATTGTATATTCATGTTCGCGTTGTTTGGAAAGCACATACATTTCAGCCTCTGAAACTTGAAGAATTCTCAGTACCTTGCCACATGAGATTTGTCCAACACAGGCTTGGAATTTCATCTTGAGAGGGCAAGGGCACTTCCATTTGAAAAATCAGAACCAGTATTAATAAACCTTTTTTTTATTAAAAAGGTGAGATCTGTCACCAACATTTAATGGACATGTGTGACAGGCCCACTGTAATTTTCCAAGATGCACATATCAGAAAACATCCTATAACAATTTGCCTGACAAAA
The DNA here is from genome assembly GCA_032158295.1 of Pycnopodia helianthoides. Classification (NCBI taxonomy): domain Eukaryota; kingdom Metazoa; phylum Echinodermata; class Asteroidea; order Forcipulatida; family Asteriidae; genus Pycnopodia; species Pycnopodia helianthoides. The sequence continues at coordinate 843,908 of CM063256.1, read as the reverse complement.
GAATTGTTTAACTAAAATTTTATGATATGGCATCACTTCCAGCTTAAATAAAAATTGTAAGTTACACAAATGGAAAAAAGTGGAGGGAAAAGTTATCATCTTGTGATAATGTATCACCTCCATCACAAAAAATATCACTCTCTTGTTTTTTTGTTTGTGTACAGCTGAGACTTGCCATCTCCAAAGAGATCTACCGTCAACAAGTAGATGTCTGAGATCTTCATAATGATGCCTCTCCAGTAAAAGGTAAATTCCTTTTAAAATTAAAACATGAAAATATTATTGTATATTCATGTTCGCTTGTTTGGAAAGCACATACATTTCAGCCTCTGAAACTTGAAGGAATTCTCAGTACCTTGCCACATGAGATTTGTCCAACACAGGCTTGGAATTTCATCCCCCAACATCAGAACCAGTATTAATAAACCTTTTTTATTAAAAAGGTGAGATCTGTCACCAACATTTAATGGACATGTGTGAGAGGCCCACTGTAATTTTCCAAGATGCACATATCAGAAAACATCCTATAACAATTTGCCTGACAAAAGAATTGTTTAACTAAAATTTTATGATATGGCATCACTTCCAGCTTAAAATAAAAATTGTAAGTTACACAAATGGAAGAAAAGTGGAGGGAAAAGTTATCATCTTGTGATAATGTATCACCTCCATCACAAAAAATATCACTCTCTTGTTTTTTTTTGTTTGTGTACAGCTGAGACTTGCCATCTCCAAAGAGATCTACCCGTCAACAAGTAGATGTCTGAGATCTTCATAATGATGCCCTCTCCAGTAAAAGGTAAATTCCTTTTAAACATTAAAACTGAAAATATTATTGTATATTCATGTTCGCGTTTTTTGGAAAGCACATACATTCTCAGCCTCTGAAACTT